>VDFB02270651.1:395496057-395546001 GCA_007258455.2 Sequoia sempervirens | reverse complement strand
ACTGCTCTTGTAATGCATCAATCTATCTCTGGAGGGCTGCTAGTACATCTCTTCCACCAACATTTATGTCGCCTCAACCACCTCTGGCACCACCATGCCTACCAGGCATCACTCTTGGAGGCATCTTTCTTGACCTCGACCCACAACCACGGTCCTGGTGTGAACTGCCTCACAATCGGCGATTTATCTACACGCTCAAGAAAACCTGCTCTGATACCACTTGATGAGGGCGCAACCCGAGACTTAGAAAATAACCCACAAACAAGAGAATAATTTTTATTATTCAGAAAATGGAGCTTCTTAAATGCAGAGGATCTCAAATCCCCAAATTCTACAACACATGCAAGTTACAGAAAGCTACAGAATCACCCTTTCGCAGTATGTGAGCTTGTCCCTAAAAAGTTACCCAAAAATTAAAAACCTGCCCATAAATAGAGCTCCTCTTTAGTTTGGAGCCAATACAACATTCAAATTTGAGTTTAGGCGGTTTGGCACTGAAAAATTACAACATGAAGTTCAAATTTCAAAAGAATATTTGCAATTGTATCTTCTAGAAAGTGCGCCAACTTCCTGGGGCCATAACTTTTGATCCAGGACTCTGATTCATGAACCGTTTGAACCGTTGGAAAGGTCTCAAAGTCAACAACACGCTCAAAACTTCCTACTCCAATTTTGGCAAGTTTTGGGGCCGATCCAGGAACTCTAAGTGCCTCAAATCTAACTCAGAAGATTTTCAGGTGCAAATCTGGGAAACTAAAATTGCAATATCTTTCAACCCAGAAATAGAAAATAAAAACCGTAAATTGGGAATTTCATTATGATGAAAAGGGTATCCAAAAATGTAAAAACATCTAAAAATTGAAAAACTTGAAATTTAACTATTTTTGGGTGATGTAAGATTTCCCTTACACCACTAGATGCTCTTGCATCACTATCTCTCTATCTCTCTCACTATCCCTCTCTATCTCTCTATATCCCCCTTTATCTATATCACTCCCTCTATCCCTATATCTATTGAGATCTCTCTCTCTCATTCACTCCATCTCTCCTACTCTATTTCTTTATCTCTATTTATCTCTCTTGATCTCCCTCTCACTCATCTCCCTATCTCTTTCTATCCATATCTCTCTCTACTTTTATTTCCCTATATCTCTATCTCTCTCCTTATCTCTCTATATCATCCTTTATCTATATATCTCCCTCTCTCCCTCTCCCTCTCCCTCTTTATTTATTGAGCTATCTCTTCCTCTACCTATATCTCTCTCTCCCTCTCTCTCTCTCTCTCCCTCTCATCCTCTACCTATCTTTTTCCCTTTCTCTCCCTCCCTCTCTCTATCTCCATATTCTCTTTATCTCTCCCCATCTCTCCCTCTCACTCCCTCCCTATCCCCCTATCTATTTGTCTATATCTACCTCTCTCTTCCTTTCTCTTCCCATATATCTCCATCTCTCTTTTACTCCTTCCATATATCTATCTCTCCCTCTCTCTATCTCCCCTATTTTTCTCCCTCTCCATCTCTATTTAACTATCTCTACATCTCTTTATTTGTTTATCTATCTTTCTCTCTCTCCTCTCTCTATATCTCCTTATATTTATATCTCTCTACCACTTTATCTCTCCCTTGAGCCCTCATCCTCTATATCTCTCTATCTTTTCATATCTATCTCTCCTCTATCACCTTATCTCTCCCTATACCTCTCTCTATCTCTATCTATTTGTCTCTCTTCCTCTCTCACTCTATCTTCATCTATACCTCTATATTCATTTATCCCCTTATATATCTAGACATGTCCCCCTCTCTCTATTCATCCATCTCTCTCCTCTCTATTCCTCTCTCTCTCTTCCTATACCTCTATATCTATATCTCTTTGCCTCTTTATCTCTATCTCTCCATATTTCTTCTTCCATCTCTCCTTATACCTCTCTCATTATCTTGCCATGTCTTTCAACCACTATATCTCTCCCTCTCTCTACCTCTCTCTATATATCACTTCCTATTTATATCTTTATCTTTCTATCTCTCCCTCTCTATCCCTCTCTCTACCATTCTCTATATATCACTACATAATTTTGAAATTTTTATCAATTTGTAAAGATTTACCACTAAAATAATAATTAAAAATTAAATATATTTGTTGGTGGTAATGGTTGATCTAACCCCATTTTGATCTAGTTTTTACTATCATGCATTTATTATAGCCTTTATCTTTCATGAATGAAATTATGACCTATGACAATAGAATTTATGTTCAAATTGAAGCATGATGCTTATTCATTTATTCCAAGATTCTTATAGTTATATGCCACATATGTGTGCATTTTTAATGATCTTCTCTTTATAACATTTTCCTTAAACATTTATTATAAAACTCATTACAAATCATTTTAAATAGTAACATAATAAAATCATAGTTTCACATGCATCTTCACAGTCATATATTATCTATGATGAGTTATATTTCAATCTATCAACATGGTTTCTTATTTTATTATTGCATGTTTATCTAGCCACTCAATCTTACATTAATAATTGGGTGGCTCTACATCACTTATGATCTTGCTTATTCTCATTTAATTTCTTCGTGACTCATCGAATCATCCTACCCATGAGAGGATAATCACTTTAACATGCATTCACATGATGTCTTATATCATTATGCTCACACACATATCATGTTCTAAGAGCCATATCACAATATTAGGAGTATCATACATTATAATTCTTTTTTGACCTTATTTTTATGAAAATTTTCTCAACCTTGTATCATAGTCTAAAGAAAATATATATATTTTTAGGCTGCAAAACAAAAATATTTTTTAGGGCTTTAAAGGTTTATTTGGGCCCCAAAAATGTTGAAACAAGCCTTAGTTGGAGCAAGTAGATTATGATGGCATGGATCTCTTCAAAATATTTAATTAAAAAATGAGAGATTAATCAATTCCTAGATCAAAATTTATGATCTTCAAAATTTGGTATTGCCACATCGAAAATGTAAGAGCATCTATGACATTTAAAATATCTATGTGAGGAAGTTGAACTTGTTGACCAACTTATGATGCATGTTATGAAATATCATAAGACATCTTTGAAAGGAGATAATTGAGCCAAAATTGACCACCTAAGTTGGTGAGTGGATTATAATTAGCTTATGACATGTATAGGGAATACACTATGTTTAGCCAATAGACTCACCAAAGTGGATTTGGGCATTGGATTTTGACTAGGGATTTGGGTCCTAAATTTTGGTTGTTTTTAGCTCATGGTTTTGTAGATTTCTTCTCCTACTTATTGGTTGTTGAGATGGAGCTTATATAGCGAGTTTTTTAGGTACTATTATGCTACCATAATTGCTCCAAATCTATTGTTGATGATACTCTTGTAAATTCTGATAATTTGCAAGTGTATTATAACCAAATTTTATTATTGAATAATACAAATTAAGTTTCTTTTAAGTATGGGGTTTTTCTCCCAGAAAATCACTGTTTCTCCACATAAATTATTTTTTTATGATAACTAACTTTGTGTTTCTTTCCTTGTAACTATATGGTTAACTTTATTTTTACACATAGCTCCATTGATATACTTGTGTAGAAAGGAAAATTCACACCTTTTCCTCATTTCAATCATGTAATAAGAGTCACATTAGGGACACATTAACCTTTACCATACTATTGGAATCCATGTAACCATGAGGGAATTATTGCCTCACCTCAATCAGTGTATTCTCATGCTCCTCGATATCACAATAACAACCTATTCCTAACCTAATAGCTTATGTACTAATAAAAGTGTTTCTATTCATTGACGGCCACATCACCATATTTTATTTTCCTTCAATGGGTGCCAAATTATATTCATTGATAAATCTCCAACCATATTCTTAGCATGCATATAATTTAAGGTATTTTACTTGATTGATAGATGATGTATTTATTAAACTAATCATTAAAACATGATCCAAGTATGTGTGCATGATTAGCTTAATTTTACATTTCATATACTAATTTTCCCACTTCTCTAGTTCTTTGCATCTTATGGATGCAATCAATAAAAATGTGTCATATAATGCTAGTAATGCTCCTATGTCAAGATTGTAGACAATTATAGGTGCTTCATCACTATATCTAGATGGATATTGCTCACATGACATGATAGTGCATGATATGTCATGTCATCCTTTATCTATCATTCTAGGTGGAGCATCGCCACATCACTTTTCATACGATTAAAATATTTATAACTCTAATCTCTCCTATCTCTCTCTTTCATCATATCAATGATAGTTTTGATTAGATTAAAACTAGAAGGATCAGTACCCATTACAAAGTAGCCATAGAGGCAGAGGATAGGTGGCTCATGATCAATGATAGTTTAATTCAACTTCTTCTTTTTTTTAAACTATTTTTGTAACATAAAATACTCATTGCACATTGTTCCTCCATTTTATAGGTTTGCATGGAGCACTCATGTTGAAGGAGGAGCACATATGATGAAATCTAATGGGTTCCATTAATTTATAGGGATCTTGATTTCTTTTGATGTCTAAATACTTTACATACGTTTTTGTGAATACTCATTTACTTTAAGATATATGTTCATGATAAGATTCACATGCACCTCAAAGTGGGGGAAATATAATGGTTAAATTTACATACACATGTCAATTCCCATTTGGTTGTGGATCTATTTTGATGTTGAATAACTTAATATAATTACAAATCAACATGACATAATATTTTGTAAAGTTGGGATCATATCCCAATCCTTAATCCATCCCTATTTACATATATTAGATCACTTATTTGACCTTTTTATTTTTTACATATTCCTATTAATTATACATTTATTAGTCCTATCCATGTACTTTCTCCCATGCATTCATATATTACCTTTATTTTAGCACTTTCATGTTTTGGGTCAATCACATGACATATCTTGGGTTAATCCCTTGAAATATGGGTGCAATCTCATGCCATGCGAGTGCATTCTCGTGTCATGCATTTAATTAGCCCTCATATTCAAAATTTTAAATCCAAATGTATTAATCCCCATTTATTCAGTTCATATCATCAACCAACTTGGTACATATTTCACACTATTACTTACTTTGTATTAATATTTAAAGGCATTCAATGTGCATTCATTTATCATCTTAAAACATTTAACCATCCTAGCATTTCAAGGAGCAATGACTATGGAAATATTTTGATTTAGAGCACTAAAAGGAATTTAATTTACATCGAAGTCATCTAGAACATCTACATTGATTATAGAGTGTTATCTTCAATCATTTCCATGACCATGAAGCTAGTCTAATAAAGGTGGTTGACATAGGTGAAAAGAAGCCTTGTGATTCAACACTTTTTCCAAGATAATTTTAAGTATCACTAATCCTTAATAGTCATCATAGATAAAATATTGATCATGATGAGTTCAATTGTGCTTTGATCCACTATTAGAAAAATCACTTTCATAGTTTACATATAGCACTTATGCACAAAGGTCCATTTCTATAACAAGAAGGAATGATCCTGCAAGGCATAGATTTGGAAAACATCAAGTTTGTAGATTGTTGTAATTCCCAAGATGAAGTATAAGCATAGATCATTTGTATCTAATCCCAAGAAAAGTGAACTTCAACCTAAACTATTAGAGTTATTCTTCTTCACCATTCATAGAGCTAGGTGTCATAACCATGATAATTACTTTTTTAAATTAATGTTTAATATCTTGATATTTTACCTTTACATCTATTATATAGATTAAACATATATTTATTTAATTCATTAATTAATTGATCTCAATAATACATTTAAAATATTTGTATTTTATTTCAAAATATAACATTTTATATTTTATAATATAATTTTTTAATAATATTTATAATTTTTATATCAATATTTTAAATTACACTTAATAATCTAAAATCATATTGAAAAAAATAAAAAAATAAATATCACAATTTTCACTCAAACTCATCCCTATATTCTTTTAATAGTCTACTAGTTAAGTGAGATAGAATCAGGCGGTGAAAGTTTTGAGGCTTTTATTATAGAATCTCAGGCTGAAATTCACACTTATAATCCTTTCTCAAAGGCTTAAATTAGACATCCTCTAAGCAATAGGTAGTGTAGTTGAAATGAATTGAACTAAATTGACATTGCAAATGGTAATCTCACCTAGTCTACCTAATAAAAAGAGCCCACCAAAGGTAAAATCCATTACATTCATGCAGTTTTCTTCAAGGTGGTGATCAACCCATAGATAGGCCTGTCATCTTACCAAACAAAATCATTTCAAACTTTCTTCTTTCTTTCTTGTTTCGACATCTCTATTTCTATTAGGGGAGAGGGGCCTATAGTGGAGCACCCTAACTTCGCGTTTCTCAAAATCTTACGTGGAAATTTCAAATCACTCCTAATTCTGTACAACAGTTTATTTGGCAACTCATGTGCTTCTATATTTCATTTTAGGGCCACATTATCAAATATAATGCCACATCAAGATGCTTTTTGTTGAGGTATCCAAAAAGGCCCAAAAAAAAGTGAGACTGATAGTGGTGCACTAAGTCATGTTTTATTGGTGCGCTGATGTGGCATCACATGATTTGTCACTTTGCATACTTTATGGATAAAAAGTGTTTTGCAATTGGATATTAAAGTGCTCCACTATGGGGCCCACTAAGAACTACTTCTATCCCCACTATTGGACCCTGCTCCATTATGGGCCCCTCTCCCCTATTTATTAAAGAAAGAAGAAGCAAAATTTCTAGAATCATGAACAGGCACTAGCAGTGCTGATCCTAGGGAAAATAGGCAGAGGCCCTACAACCCAGCAAAACAAAGGAAACCCACCATAAAAGAGCCTATTACCAACTATATTGAAAGCGAAGCCCTTTTCCAATATCTCACAGACATAATCTGTACTAAACAGGCTGGCCAATTCATGTATTCTAACTGGAGTCGCTCTCAAAGAGCTGACTTCACAGTTGCAGCAGATTGACAGAGAATGGCACATAAAAGAGAAGACAAAAAACATGAGTATTAACAAGTATTTTATTGCCAATATGAAATCGCCCTGAGAGCCAAAGGCTGTCATTGAGAGCCTTTTTTATACTGTGGGTGCTACTGATCATAACAGCCAGTCAACAAGCCAACATAATTGAAGTTGTTGCCATCAGGGCGGATCCCATTATGTTGTTCCTCAGTGTCTTCGTTGCTAGAACTCCATTTTTATAATGCAAGGTTTTGAAAGTGCGTCATGTAGGGCATCATAACATCACTATTTTTTTAAATAGTGATAGTAAATATTCATATAATAAATATTTTAAAATATGTTATATTATAAAAAATAATGGAAACAAATCACACTATAATTTATTTAAAATATAATTTTAGTTATTATAGAAAAAAATGAAAAAGTAAACGGTAGTTGGAAGTATGATTTAATTATGATCATAGTCTAAATAAAAAATTTCATTCATGCATAGAGATTTATGTTGGATTTGGACATGGCTAAAGCATATGACTGTGTTAAATGGAGCTTCTTGTTTAAAATCCTTGGAGCTTTTGGCTTTGCTGGGGGTTGGATTGAATGGGTTAGGAGTTGTGTCACTTCCTCTTCCTTTTCGGTGCTTATTAATGGTGAGCCCACTTGTTTGTTTGATGCTTCTAGAGGCATCAGGCAGGGAGATCCCCTATCTCCTTATTTATTCATCCTCCTTGCGGAAGGCCTAGGAAGGCTCATTCGTGCTCGGGTTGCTAGCAGCTTGCTTTAGGGATGGAGTTGAGGAGATGATATTCCCCCTCAATCTCATCTGTAGTTTGTTGACGATACGGCCTTGATGGGAAAGGAAAAGGTTGAGGAGGCTCTCAATTGGTGCAGTGTGTTGGATAGTTACTTGGCAGCTTCAAGGCAGCGCATAAATGAGGGGAAGTCCTTCATATATTTCTTCCACACTCCTAAGAGTATTCAAAGGAGACTTGTTGGTATCCTTCGGTTCCAGATTGGCTCGCTTCCTTTTTCCTATCTTGGAATCCCTCTTGTTGTTCGTTCTCTCCCCAAAAGGTTTTGGCATGAGACTCTTGATAAGTTTCGAAGATTGGTCAGTCATTGGACTTACAGGTGGCTTTCTTTAGCAGGTAGAGTGACCCTTCTAAATTCAGTGGTCCAAGCTCTCCCTGTTTATAAATGCTTTGTTCTTTCTGCTCCTTCAACTTTTATTAAAGATTTTGAGAAATTGTCTTGTCAGTTTCTGTGAGCTGGTAATCTTCTTCATAGAAAATGGAGTTTGGTGAAGTGGGATGTGGTTTGTAGGCCAAAGCAAGAGGGGGGTCTTGGTTTATGGCAGACAAATTTGAATGGGCATGCCTTGGCTACTAAGTTGTATTGGCGTTGGTGTTCTCAACAACACGTGCTGGACTAAAATTCTAACCTTCAAATATTTGGGGGTGGTGGAAAGTAGGGAGGTTGCAAGATTCAATATGGAGGGGAAAGGCTCTATGATCTGGAGTACCCTTAAACGAGGTGCCAACCTGGTTAAACAGGGACTTTTTTGGATTTGTAATGGGGGTTGGGATGCTCTCTTTTGGCATGATTCTTGTGATGGACACCCACCCATTGTGTCCTTCCATCCCCATCTCCAAGACTTGTGCTAGATTTTTGTGGAGGCGGGTTGGAGTCATGTGGCTGATTTCAAGTCTCAACAATCTTTGGGTCAGATTTTTGTGTCTAGGTGGAAGAACCCCTTAGATTGGCCTCCTGGTGGTGCGGTGGAGGATCGTCAAGAGCTTGCTAAGATTTTATTGGGCCGTGCTTGTAATTCTCTCCATGGGGGTGATGTGCTTGCTTGGGGTCCTGACTTGAAAGTAAAATTCTCGGTTGCCTCTGGTTATCAGGTTTTGGATAAACAGGTTTTTGGAAGCTCCCAGGTTTCTTGGTGGAAGCATGTTTGGAATAAATTTTCTTAGCCAAAGTGTAACTTTTTCTCTTGGCTCGTGGTTCAAGGCAAGTGTCTTACTTGGGACAATCTTTGGAAACATGGGTTCCAGTGCCCCTCCATATGCATTTTGTGTGGTCAACATGAAGAATGCTTATTACATCTCTTTTTTTAGTGTTCTCTTGTTAAGACTATCTGGCATCACTGGTGGAATCTTTGGAGCTTTTTGTGTTGCCATGTCTCTTCTTTGGAGGATTTTTGGAAGAGACAGGGTTCTTCCCCTGCCAAAACCTTTTTTCTTAAAATTGCTTGGAGCATTGGTCCTAGCTTGATTGTTTGAAAATTTTGGCTGGAGCGTAACAGAAGAATTTTTCTAGATAAAAAATTGTTCATGGGGCAACTTTGGAGGAAAATTCTTGGGGCTCTGCAGGAGACTCTGATTGCAAAGTGTGACTTGTCTATGCTGATTGATTCGAGGGACTGGGGTGTTGTAAATGCCCTAGGTCTTGCCTCGGGGGATAGGAGTAGTTTGAGCAAAGTGCATCATAGGCATGGGCATGAGAGGGTTTCTCATGAGGGATTTCGGTGCCCGCTTATTCTTGGGGAGCTAAAAATCAATACGGATGGGTCGTCTAGAGGTAATCCTGGGCATGCTAGGGTTGGTGGTTTTGGTAGAGACAGCCTTGGAGTGGTGGTTTTTTTCTTTTTCACGTATCGTGGTTTGCAAACTAATAATCTTATGGAGGCGAGTTCTATTCTCTTGGTGATTGAGCGTGTGGTTTCCCTTGGATGGCAGCGGGTTGTTTATGAAGTTGATTCTCAAGTGGTTATTGATATGTTGAATAATCACAATTTGGAGGATGTGAATTGGCAGCTAGTTGTGGTTGTCAAGCAGATTGTTTCTCTGTGCATTACTTTGGAGTCCATTGTGTTACGCCATATTCCGTGGGAGTGGAATAGGGTGGCTGATGGGCTGGCTAGATGGGCTTCAGAAAGGACTGATTCTTGGTGTGTGGATGATTGGAGCAATCTTCCTGAAGATATGGCCCCTGTTCTTGAGGAGTGGGTTGCTGAGGATATGAGGTGCTTCTTGGGTGTGAATTAATTCTTGTTGCTTTTGGCCCCTTGTGGTTTCCTTCTTCAGACTTTGTAATGCTGTTATGATTCAATAAAGTTTTTACCCTCTTTTTTTTTTTTTTAAATGTTGGATTTTTGAGAAAAACGTGCAAAAATTCAACAACAAAAGATTATTATCAAATATCAAAATGACATATTGACCTATAAAAAATAATTTAAAATATAAGATTAATAACTCTAAACAAGTTTGTTTGTATTGTTTTTCATTTATTGGGAGCTTCCCAATTACATATAATTCTCCTCTATGAACTTGCACAAAATCAACAAAATTATAAAGAAAATAAGAAAATATTTGGATTCAAAATATTAAAAGAAACCTATCTTTAAAATTTAATAATTGAAAATGATTATTATTAAGATTTATCTAAACACATAATAAAAAATGATTGTTTTTTATGTTAGAATATGGCTAACTATTTTGTTGGAAAAGGAGATCCTAAGTATAATGGATAGATCACCAATATCAAACCTTTTCCAGAAACATTGGGAAATCTAGATCGACAAGGATATGAGGTTGATTTACAACCTAGAAGGTGAATCAACCAACCTTGGATCTAGATTTGGTTTTTCTAGGGGGTGGGATTTGATAGATTGGAAAATTGCTTTTGATATGATCCAATGATGTGACTATGTAAATTATGAGAATGCAACAATCTATAATGAATTCTAAGAAACTAAAAAAAATAGACAAAATTATAATCCAAAAATATAGAAGGTGGACACATAAGAACCTAGGATTTGAATTTGAGTTGGATTTGGCCAGTGTAGAGCAACTTGTGTCCTAGACTAAGCACCTGATTTTTGAAAACTAATTCCATAGGCCTAAGGTACCTGGTCTACGGCTTCTATCTTCCAATATTTTTCATCAGATCTTTGTCTGTTGATGATAAAATGTAGATTTTGTGATTTGACAACTTGTAGGGTTGAAGTGCAATGATGAACAAATATCCCTCAATCTTCCTCCAAATAACTTTAGACCTACAACCTACACACATGAAAAGAGGGCAAGGGTTGTGCCATATAGGGGCTTTCCTAAGATAAAACCCGTGTTGGTGTTTCTACCTCCACAATAAAAAAATTGATCATAAAAGAGAGATTATCCTTTTGAGGGATAGAGGATAAATGATAAACAAGTAATGAATTGACAATGTGTTGCAACTCAGCACTTAGATATGATCTCCTTGATTCAGTGAAGTCACACTCATCACCTTCAAGGATCAATTGTTTCTTAACTTGATTTGATTTGAAGACTTATAAGCATTAGTTCTCCAAAACCAAATGCATGGAAAACTTGAAAAAATTCACATAAAACTTCACATGATACTTGAATGAAAATATATTGCAATAATCTTGAAAATTATGCTCTTGACTACTTTTAGGTTCTTCAATTTTCTCAATGAAAATATGCTTCTTCTTTTTAGGATTAAAATGGTGAAAATACTTTGCACTTATATGCAATTCTTCTAATTTCCTGAAAATCAAATCCTAATAGTTGACAATTAAAATTTGAATTTCAAATAATAAATTATTGACAATAGCATATTTAAATTTGGAGCCAAAATAGGTAGTCTAGGGTGCCCTGTGCCCTAGATTGGATTCTTTCTTTTTAGCGATCCAAAGTTTCGTGGGAAAAATATTAAATGCATACCTTGAATTCCTATGTTTGATATTTTGATAAATGCTTTAAAGCAGGCAATTACATGCATAATTAGGAAATTAGGTGCATAATTAGGTCCAAGCACATAGGGGAGAGAAAAACCTGGTGTGAAATTGTCAAGGGTGACATTTTTTTATGCTAAATTTAGACCCCACTTTAGTGTGATTATGAGTGTATGAGAGTATGAACTTACACTCATAATCACATTAAAGTATGGATATGTCAAGAGGGTTTCAAATATCCAAGTTGTAACAAGATAAGATGACATTTAATCTAGGGGATGCGCTAGCCCCCATGATTCAAGATCCTATGGCAAGACAACATGAGGAAAAATGAGCATGCATGTGTGAAGTGTAATGTAATATGAAAAGCACAAAGAATACATGACAACAACATGTAACACATAACATGAACATGAACATGAAGTAAAACAACATAAACACAAAGAAAACATGTAAAGACACAAATAATAAAACAAAAACACAAAGTTAGTACTAAAAGGATTTGAGTCGGTAAGGAAAAGAGACCTTGATCTTAATTTTGTATCAAATACCAAATGCCATCTCTCAAATATGATGTCAATCAAGATAGTGCTCTCATAAAGACTAGCAAGCTATGTAATTCCAAGTCACTCATGAGCTACATAGATCCACTGGCTAGCAAGTTGTGTTATGTTAGATTTTCATGCAATATGATGGGTTCTACAAGGCTATAAAGTTGTGTTATGCTAGGTGACTCATGAAATGCATGGATCCACTGGAAAGAAAGTGTTGCAAGGTGTGCTCCCTTGGTCTCCTTGTGTTGTACAACGTAATGCTTGGGTTTGTGACATGGCTTAACCGCCTCTCATGGATTTGTTAACTCTAATAGGTTGTATTGAGCATTAAGAGGTCGATCTTTTGGTGCAACGACAATAATCTTTACAACAAAAAGTTGTGTTATGCTAGGTGGCTATGTTAAAAGGGTACTCAAATTCATGAATCAGAAAGCTATGTTATGCCAAATCCATGGACTACATTGTAAGCATGCCTCAAGGAATGCCTAAATTTTAACATCAAGGGGACAATTTAACATCACAGGAGACAAAAATCACCTAAGGGAGTGCACGAAAAATCACCTCAAGGGGTGCCTAAAATTTTAACAAAAATATTCTGAAGGGGTGCATAAAAATTTAACAAAAATCACCTCAATGGTTGCATAAAGTTTAGTGTCACAGGGAATGAACATCAAAAAGCCACACCTTAGGGAGCATTATAAATAACACCACCACAAAGGGTGCATGCTAATAGAGTAGATTATTATGCTTTGAGGAATGCAACTCAATGCATAATAGGTCACACTTTAGGGCCTATCATGCATTATACCACCACAAAAGGGAGACTAGCATAGATTGAGGAGTCCACACATTTGACAATGTCTTATGATATTACTACTAAGGGGGACAATATGTGAGAAAAAATGCCACATCCTAGGGACATCATGTATAATGTCATCGCTAGAAATATCCACATGCCTAGTAGTCTTGTCTAAAATTTTGATATGTAGGGGTAATATGCCCCCCTTAAAATGTTAGTGTACTTGCTACACTAATATTTTACGGAAATAATAAAGGGATCCCTTATATCAAGGATTGCACCTAATACAAAGTTAACTAACCTGGCCCCCCAAGTGTAGGGATAAGGGTGAGCCTAAATGAATGATATTGCATTGCTCCTTGCATGATGAAATATGATTGCGCCAAATTGAACTTGCACCCACCATGCATGGTAATGAGTTTCATGTGATACTACAACTACCACATAGCAAGGATAAAAAGCCAAAGTTGATTAATCTATTATCTTATAAAATCTATAGTTGTAAGGATTTAAATCTTCCAATTTATTTTTTTAAGTATGGCATTCATTAGTAGCTTGTCCAAATAATCTATGATATGCATAAAAAGATGATTTTTTATTATTTTGTTACATATCAAGTCTTTCTTGCATAGGAGGTAATGTAATGAATCCCAATTTTAAAAGTGTACATAAAGTGTGTTCAATCTCAGACAAGGGATATGGAGCTAGTAATAAACCTTTTCTAATAGGGCCATGAGGTTTGTGTGGTTTGGAGGATGGAGTAAGTTTTGTATGTAGAGGTGGGGGACCTTGATAACCAATGTCTTTTGTATGGTCAGAGGGTATTTGTTCCAAAAGGGTTTGGATTTCATGTTCATTCTTTGTATCACAGCCTTGTTTACTCAAGATCTTAAACTCTTGGCCATAGCACTGTTCCAAGCTAATGGGTATATTAGCATTGTTTTCATAAGATGGGGGATAATTTATAGGATCATCATAGCTGTCATTAGGAAGATCTATCATGTGTGATGGAAAAGGTATGAATTGTAAAGTACTTTCTTTATGCAAATTGTAAAGAATATCTAATGTTGGTATCATAGGTCTTGTTGGTTCTTGAGGATTGTGAGTAGGCAATGCCAATAAATGACAAAGAGCAATGTTGGCTTCAATTTTAGGTATTGTAGTATTTAGGATTTCATCTATGATCACTCCATCTTGCCTCAAGATATCCTCAATGGGAAGATATGCTTCAAGAGGTGGAGGAACATGGGTTTTTTTACTTAAAATATTATCATCACCAAGCACACAACATGAAACATCAATAAAATATTTCAAAGAGAAAATTTATCAAAGCATTCAACCATTATGAAAATATATTATAATAAGATATATGCATTTAATTTCATACTATTACAACACGGTGAACAAAAAATTGAAAGTAGATCTGGACAAAAGATCTTGAGAAGGTTTTGCCACAAAAATCTAGGCAAGAAATACTTGGTGAAGGGTGCAATGCATCCTAGACTAACAAGGTATTTTTGAAAATTTCAAAATCTTGATGTGTGTTATAGTGTTTAAGTGTTCTAGCAGTAAATAAATCTCTAGAATTTTAAAGACTTATGATTTTGAAATGTAAAAATACAAGTATGCAAGTAATTTTCTAAAAATTTCAACCAATACATGTAATTTAAAATTCCCTTTTCAGATTGGAAAATGTAAAATTTGTTGAAATTTGAAAATTTAAAAGCTTGATGATGGATTGCAACAATAACAATGCATTTTTTCACTTTTTTCACTATATGCATATGCCTAAATGAATTATTTGAACACTTTCAAATTTGATTTTAGACATAATATTTCCTAATATAGATTTATAAATGCTACTATGATGTAGATCTAACTTATGATGATTGAAATTAACCCCATTTGACTTTGAATGTAATATTCTATGCAATTTTTTAATTTTTTAATGTTTTTTCATGAAATGATGGATGTATAGATGATGAATGCAAAAAAAAAATATTAAAATTAGATCTAAGATAATATGCTTCAAATTTTGGAAGGTATATAATGCAAAATCAATTGGGTTCACCAAAATGTTTTGTTGGAAAAGGAGATCCTAGGTCTAATGGATAGATCACCAAAATCACACCTTTTCCAAAAATATTGGGGAATCCAGAACAACAATGATATGAGATTGACTTACAACCTAGAAGGTTAATCAACCAACCCTAGATCTAGATTTCATTTTTCTGGGGGTGGGATTTGATGGATTGGAAAATTGATTTTGATATGATGCAATGATGTGACTATGTAAATTATGAGAATGCAATGTTCTATAATGAACTCTAAGAAAATAAAAATAGATAGAAAAATTAGAATCCAAAAATCTAGAAGGTAAACACATAAAAACCTGGGATTTGAATTTGAGCTAGATTTGGCCAGTCTAGGGTGCCATACATCTTAGACTAAGCACCTGATTTTTGAAAAATTAATTTCATAGGCTTGAGGTCCCTAGTCTACGACATCTGTCTTATGGGTTTGTCATCAAATCTTCGTCTATTGATGAGAAAATGCATATTTTGTGACTTGACAACTTGTAGGGTTGAAGTACAAGGATGGGAAAATAGCCTCCAATCTTCCTCCAATTCACTTTAGATTTGCAACCTACACATATGAAAAGAGGGGAAGGTTGGTGGCATATAGGGGCTTCCCTAAGTCAAACCCCGTGTTGGTACTTCTACCTCCACAATGGAAAAAGTGATGATAAAAGAGAGCTTATCCTTTTGAGGGATATGGGCTAAATGATAAACAAGTAATGAATTGACAATTTGTTGCAACTCACCACTTAGATCTGATCTCCTTGATGGACTAAAGTCACACTCATCACCTTCAAGGATCAATTATTGCTTGACTTTATTTGATTTGAAGACCTACAAGTGTTATGCTCAAAAATGAAAAGCATGCAAAACATGAAAAAAATACATAAAACTTGACATGAAACTTGAATGATAAAATGCTACAATAATCCTAAAAAAAATTCTCTTGACTTCTTTTAGGATCTTCAATTTTCTTAATGAAAATATGCTTGTTCTTGTTAGGATTAAAATGGTAAAAATAATTTATACTTATAGTTAATTCTTCTAATTTCCTAAAAAACAAATCTTGTTAGTCGAAAATTTAAATTTAAATTTTAAATAATAAATTACTGACACCAACATATTTAAATTTGGAGCCAAAAAAGGCAATTTAGGGTGCCCTATGCGCTAGACTGGATTCCTACTTTTTAGGGATCCAAAGTTTCAAGGTAAAAATATTAAATGCATACTTTGATTTCCCATGTTTTATTTTTTTATAAATGCTTTACAAAATGGACAATTACATGCATAATTAGGAAATTAGGTGCATAATTAGGTCCAAGCACATAGGGGGAGAAAAACCTAGTGTGAAATTGTCAAGGGTGACAACTTTTAATGCTACACTAAAATTTATATAAAAATATACATTTAAATTATTTAATTGATCATCATATTACACTTAAACTCAAAATTTTGATAACTATTTTCAACAAAAATGACCCAAATGACCACCATAGTCATTAAGATCTTAAATTTAGCTTATAGGAATTTATAATGGTGCATATCACCAAATTTTATAATAGTAGATGTGGATGCTAGGTAATTAGAATCTAAAACCAAAGCACATATTGTAGTTTTATTACATATTGTTTAAAGAGTAAATTAGAATTTAATTTCAATGGTGAGTGTGATCGAACATGGGTATAAGAAATTTTAACCAATTCAATGCAACTCACACATAGAGTACTATTTGAAATGTTCTAATATGAAATTCTAATATAGTATAGTGTAGCAATTCACAATGACTACAATAATTTTTTGTAAACTTAGGGTAATAATGTGTCATTTTTGGTACATCCTATTTGCTGATTTTAAGGCACAATTTCAAAATATTTTTCAATTCGTAAAGAATTTTCACTAAAATAATCATTGAAATGAGATAATTTTTTTGTGGCAATGGGTGACCTAACTCCATTTTGATATAGTTTTTACTATCATGCATTTTTTATAGCCTTTATCTTTCATTAATGGCATTATGATCTATGACACTAGAATTGATTATCAAATTGATTCATGATGCCTATTCATTTATCCCAAGATACTTATAGTTATATACCACATATATGTGTGGATTTTTAATAATATTTTCTATATACCATTTTCCTTGAAAAATTAATATAAAATCAATTAGAAATCCTTTTAAATAGGAACATAATAAAATAATTGTTTCACATGCATCTTCACAGTCAAATATTATCTATGGTGAGTTATATGCCTATCTATGAACATGACTCCTTATTTTTAGTATTGCATATTGTTTATCTAGCCACTCATCTTATATGAATAATTAGGTGGCTATGCATCACTTATGATCTTGTTAATTCCCATTTAATTTCTTTATGCCTCATCAAATCATCCTACCTATGTGAGGGAAATCACTCTGACATGCATTCTCATGATGTATTTTATCATTATTCTTCCATGCATATCAAGTTTTGAGAGACATGTGACAATATTATGAGTATTATGAATTATAATTCCTTTCTCTTCCCTATTATTTGGTCATGTATTCATATTATTGTTAGGAAATGTGTCTCAACCTTGTATCATAGTCTAGAGATAAAAATGTATTTTTAAGGCTACAAAACACAATAATTTTTTTAAGGGCTCTGAAGATTGATTTGGGCCATAAATTGTTAAAACTAGCCTTAATTGGAGCAAGTATGTTATGATGATATTGATCTCTTCAAAATATTTAATTAAAAATAAGGGATTAATAAATTCCTAGGCCAAAATTTCACCCAAATTTGGGATTGCCACATCAAAAATGCAAGAGCATCTGTGACATGTAAAAGATCTATGAGAGGAAGTTGACCTTGCTGACCAACTTATGATGCATGTTTGAAATATCATAAAATATCTTTGAAAGGAGATAATTGAGAAAAAATTGATCATCCAAGTTGGTGAGGTGGATTATCATGAGCTTATGAAAAGTATAAGGAATATGTTATTTTTAGCCAATGGACTGACCTTGCAATTTGAGCATTGGATTTTGACTAGCAATTTAGGTCCTAAATTTTGGTTTGTTTTAGCTCATTGTTCCATGTATTGCTTCTCCTATTTATTGAGTGTTAAGATGGAGCTTATATAATGAGTTTTGTAGGTACTATTATGCTACCATAGTTTCTCCAAATATATTTTTGGTGATACTCTTGTAAAGGTTTAGAATTTGTAAGTGTATTATAAGAATATTTTATTATTGAATAATATATTGAGTTTATTTTAAGTGTGGGGGCGGGGGGGCTAGCTCGATTGGCTAAAGCATCCTATTGCAAGCAAGAGGTCACGAGGTCTAGTCTCCCCCCAAACCCATGTTACGGGAGGGCGTTTTGCACCAGCATCGCTAGTCACGTGAAAAAAGTTTACCAAGCATACTACAGTTTATAGGGGGATGGATACCTGACCAATTCTTGCAGTCTAAACAAAAAAAAAAAAAAAAAATTATTTTAAGTGTGGGTTTTTTCTCCTAAAATTATTGTTTCTTCACATAAATTATTATGTTTTTTATTATATTAAGCAAGGAACAAGGGTCCCAACCCATTGCAAAAATACCTAAAGGAAAACCAAAAAGGTCCCACACTATCCCAAAAGAGTAGAGCAACAACATAAAATTAGTAGGATAGAGCTTCAAAATCAAAAGGGAAACAAGGGTTGAAGCCCTTTCATAAATTTGTTGGTGGTGACCAATAGCCAACAAAATTCACAACTAGAGAATAGAAGAACTAAACTTAGATAGATGCACACCCCTAACCGGGCATGAGAATGTGATACATATTTTGGAAGACCTTTCTTCCTATAATGAAAAATATTTCAAAAACTATTATCCTCTCAACCCAAGAAGGGAGAGGTTGGAGGAGAACACACATCATTGGAACCAAAAGGAGACACGCCATGAGAGGATCCAAATTATAGATGAAGACCATCAAGGGGAAATTGAGCAAGCTATGTAAAAGGCTAGCACAACACCCCCAAGAACTAATGAGGGATTAGAAACAACTTTTTTAACATGAGGATCAAGAACCAACTCCTCAATGACAATAGGAGGGACAAAATCATAGAGTCAATGTCTTCCTTGGAACACTATACTATTAGAATTTTAATATGATTAGCATTCTTCCACCAAGAGGAGGAAATTGAGACCTTTAAATGGGGAAAATAATATTCCATGTGAATAGTAGCAAAGCATCACCAACACCAAAAATGGGTGCCTTGATAATCCAAATATTGGCTCAACAAGAAATCCCTAACCTATAAAACAACCTCCATTTGGAGAGGTGAAGACAAGTCCAAATCCATAAAAATATGATCATAGGTTGTGTGAGAGAACATGGTAGTGGCATTATCCACCATAATAAAATGCCCAATAGAATTACCAATACTCATATAGTAAGAATTACACCAAAAATGAAGTGGAATATTTAGGATTCAAATCCAAAATGGCACTTGGTTTAAAGACTAAGTGAGAGTACTAAAAGAGGCCAACCAAATATTGAGAAGGAGGGCATGCTAACCCCAAAACCAAGAGTGGGTATTAAGGAAACAATCATAGTTAGAGGTTGAATTAAAAGAAACCTTTGCACAAGGGTAAATCTCCATCTTCCCATTCATAATGGGATGCCACTACATAGAGATTTAGAGGTTTAAATATTTGATATGGTGCCATAATTTTCAAACCTATAGATTGTCCCTTTCTAGGAAAATATTTCTCATTTCTACGAACATCCTCCCCTAAAACCACTATAGGAGGGGGAGGAGTAGGTATCGTTGTAAATTTCTTAGTGAAAGGAGTATTAGGGCCTCCCAAATCCATAGCATCACATTTTAGGGGAGAATATTAGCCCCCATTGAAAATATTGGAAAAAAATAAACCAAGTACATAGTAGATCTAGAACCTACTAAAACCTCACTACCAGAAGTGAGGGACATAGGGAACTGAAGGGATGTAACTTTTAGGAACTCTTCAATAGGATAACCCACATTATTGGAAGCACCCAACACCTCCAATGGCATATTTATAGCAATCGTAGACTCTAGGTGTGTAGGATCCATCACATAACCAAGAACAAGCCTATAAACATAAGGAGACCCATTTACCTCAAGCATTGGTAGAAGAACATGGGTGAGAGTGAGACCTATCGTTAGATCGGTTGCCCAAGAGTCAAAGGCCCCATTACATGCATTTATAAGTGACAAGAAAGAATTTGAAATTTGAGAAGAGAGAAAGGGAGCAAGAAGAGTGGGTGGACACCATTTTTTAATAGCTTGTGCCTTAAATTACTATGTTATGATTACTAATCTTGTGTTTATTTCCTTGTAATTATATCATTGTTTTAATTTTTTACACATAGATCCATTAATAGAATAGTGTAAGAATGATAATCTACACCTTTGCTTCCTTTTAATCATGTACTAAGAGTTGCACCAAGGACACATTAACCTTACCCATACTATTTGAATCTATCTTACCATTAGAGACTTAATGCCTCACCTCAATCAATGTATGTTCATGCTCCTAGATGCCACAATGTAAGAACATATTCCAAACTTAATATCTTATGTAATAATACAAATATTTTTAGACATTAAGGATCATATCACCATATTTCATTTTTGTATGATGTCCAAATAATGTTCATTGAAAATTATCTCGAACCCATGAGCTTAGCATGCTTATTGTTCAAGATATTTTGCTCAATTTATATATGATATATTTATTGAATTAATCATTCAACATGGTCCAGGTATGTGTGCATGATTATCTTACCTTTTCATATCATATAATAATTTTCCCTCTCCTATAGTTCCTTTCATCCTATAGATTCAATCAATTAAATGTGGCATACCATGCCATTAATGCTCCTATATTGAGATTGTAGATAGTTATAGATCCTAACATAGAGACTCGTCACTATATCTAGATGGATCTTCCTCACATGACATAATAGTGTATGATATGTCATGTTACCCTTTGGCTTTCATACTAGGTGGAGCATTACCACATCACTTTTCATACAATTAAAATATTTCTTATCCTTCTCTCTCCTATACCCTTCTCTCTCCTATCTCTCTTTCATGACCAATGATAGTTAATTTAACTTTTAAAAATATATTTATCTTTATTTTTGTGATGTAAAATGCTCATTGCACATTATTTCTCCAATTTTTAGGTTTGCATGGAGCACCCATGTTGACAGAAGAGCACACATGATGAGATCTAATCAGGTCCATTATTTTATATGGATTTTGATATACTTTGATGTCTAAATAATTACTTTTTATGCATGTTTGTGATTTATCATTTGCTTTAATATATATGTTGATGGCAAGATTCACATGCACCTCAAAGTGGGGGAAAATTTAATGATGAAATTTTCATAACCAATTCAATTCCCATTTGGTTTTGGGTCTATTTTGATGGAGTAACTTAATATAATTACAAATAAGCATGACATAATATTTTTTAAAGTTGGGATTATATATCCCAATCCTTCATCCATCCCTATTTACATATATTAGATCACTTATTTGGCCTTTTTATCTTTGCACATATTCCTATACATTATTCATTTATTATTCATTCCTATCCATGTATTTTATCTCATGCATAATTCACTTATTGCCTTGATTTTAGAACTTGCATGTCTTGATTCAATCCCATTACATGTGGGTGCAATCTCATGCCATGAAAAATTAGTGCTCATATTAAAAAAATTAGATTTAATTTTTTTAATCCTCATTTATTTAGTTCCTACCATCAACCAACTTGGTATACATTTCCAACAATTACTTACTTTGCCTTAGTATTTAAAGGAAATCAATGTGCATACATTTATCTTAAAATATTTAATCATCCTAGCATTTCAAGGAGCAATTACTATGGAAATATTTGTATTAAAGTTATCTAGAACATATACATTGATTATAGAGTGTTGTCTTCAATCATTTTAATGATGATGAAGCTAGTCTAATCAAAGGGGTTTACCTAGATGAAAAGAAACCTTGTGATTCAACAATTTTTTAAAGATATTCTTAAATATCGCTAGTCCTTAATAGTCATCGTAGATAAAATATTGATCATGATGAATTCAATTGTGCTTCAATCCCATATTGGAAAAATCACTTTAATATGTTACATAACACTTATGCACAAAGGTTCATTTCCATATCAAGAAGAAATGATCCTACAAGGTGTAGATTTGACAAACTTAAAGTTTGTAGATTGTTATAATTCTCAAGATGAAATATTAACATAGGTCATTATTTTCTAGTTTCAAGTCAAGTGAATTTCAACCTTGTGTTAGATTTATTCTTCTTCATCATTCCTAAAACTAAGTGTCTTAACCATGACATTTACTTTTTTTAATTAATGTTTAATATCTTGATATTGTATTCGTAACTCAATTGTATAAATTAGTTGTATGTTTATTTGATACATTAATTAATTAAACTAAATAACATATTTAAAATATGTATATTTTACTTCAAAATATAACAATTTTAATATTTTATAATATATTTTTTTAATTATATATAATATTTATATTAACATTTTAAATTACACTGGGAGTAGGTTGGGCGGGAGCGGTATTTTTGAATCCTCTAAGAGTGCGGAGGATGTAGAGGATGATGGTGAGGTGGATGGATAGTCTGTTCTGCCTAGGAATCTTTTGTCTTGTGCCCAGGTCGCAGTTGTGGGTGTGCAGTGGTTGGAGTTTCTCAAAAGCTTTGTTGCGGAGGACTTTCTTTGGTGTGTTCTCAAGGTACCGTAGGAGGAGGTTGCCCTTCTGGGTTGTGCCTCTATTCTAGAAGATGAGGTTGTGGAGAGAGTTGATGATGGGCTCTTTTCTAACTGGTATTTTTCTTGTTTTTCCTATTGTTGCTCGTGGAGTGTGTTTTTTGAAGGCCTTCCTTCCATGCGGCTTTGGTTGTTTGGCTTACGTTCTTTTGAGTGGTTCAAGCTTCCTGCTAGGTGGAGAATGTTCTTTGTGTAGGGGTCTCTTGTCTCTACTAGCGTGGTGTCGGGTGTGGTGTTGGGTGTTCTTGCTGGGGGATTGTTAGTGGAGTTTGGTGGCCTTATCTCAGACCCTGGCTGACAAGTAGGGTTGGAAGTGGTTTTGTATTGTGGTGCCTCCTCTCCTCTTTCTTGTTCTACTAGCTTTCCTAGCTCTCTCTAGCTTCTTTGGGGTTCTTATGCCTCTATGAGGGTAGTTTTTTTGTTTGGGGTTGCGGTTGTTGGTTTGCCTCTGGTGGAGTTGTTTGTGGAAAGTTCTTGGCATGTTTCAGACCCTAACCGGCGTGTAGGGTTGGACCTATTGTTTTTCACTATCTTGTTGGCTTTCTGCTATCTCTGTTTGGAGGTTTTCCTTGCCTTTTCCCTCCTCTTTTTGGACCCTTGGTCTTTTCTTTGGTGCAGGCTTCTACCTCTATGGGGGTGTTTTCTCTTATTGGGGTTGTGGTTGTTGATCTGCCTCTAGTGGAGTTGTTTGTAGTTAGTTTTTGGCATGTTTTAGACCCTAACTAGCATGTAGGGTTGGAGGTTGTTATTCACTACCTTGTTGGATCTCTACTCTCTCTTCTTGTAGGATTTCCTTTCCCTATCCTTCTTTTTTCGGTCCCCTTTGTCTTTTTTCTATTTTTGTTTCATGACTGGTTGATGTGGCTGCTAGTATTGGTGGCTGCCAAGATTCTCTTGGGTTGCCAATTTTGTTTATTGTGTTCTTGGCTCCTCCCCACTTGGGTCCTTTTGCTCTTTTTTCAGGATGGGGATTTGTTGGCTCTAAGTGGTGAGTTTCCTCTTTTGTGGCTATGGCTCAGTTGGGTTATCTTTTCTTGGGTTGCTCTGGATCAGCTAGTTGGTTTTCTGTTAGAATTTTGGATCCTCTTAGTTGTGATCTAGGTTGGGATTATGTTGTTCATGGAGGAGTGCTTTTTTTATCCATCTATGCTCCAGTCTTACTCTTTGCCAAAGGAGGTTTTAGTGCTCTCTACTATGGTTATAGATGCTTCCTATCAGTTTTTTTAGCTATGGTCTTCTTTGGAGGTGGAGACTACTTCTTTGGAGGTGAAGCCGTCTTCTATTGAGGTGAAGAGGTGGGTTGTGGATTGGGTGGGAAGGTCTATTTTTTGTGGTTTTGGGGTTCACTTCTTCCTCTCCTATAGAGGGGAGCCCCTTCCTATTGAGGTGGAGGTCGGGTTGGTGTTGGGGGTTGACTGGTGTGGTTTATGTGTTGAGAATCTTCAGTGTTTCTCTCTAATTCCTAACTCTCCTATTGAGGTGGGGAGTTTGGTTTCATTGGATGGTGGTGTCTGGATAGTTCTGGCTAATGGTTTCCAGACTGTCTCTAGTTGGTTGTTGTTGGTTAGTGCTGGTAAGGGGTATGTTGCAGTCTGGTTGATTCAGGTTGATGGTCGCCTGACCATTTCAGGTGGTTCTTGGATTCAAGTTCCTTTGTAATTCTTGGTGTCTTTGGGTTTAAGGTGCCCGTCAAAACCTTCTGTTTGGAGTAGATTTGGGTAGTCATGTTATTTCTCTTTTGATATGTTGTTGATTAGCTGTTGGTTGTCTTTGTTGATTCTTTGTACAACTTGTTCTTCTTTATGTGGGTTTTAGGTCCCTGTCAAAACCTATCTATAAATGATTTCAGATCCATTCAAAACCTATTTTTCCCCCTTAATCAAAACATTTTAAATTACACTTAACAAACTAAAATCAAATTGAAAAAGTGAAAAATTAAATATCACAATTTTAACTCAAACTCATCCCTATATTCTTTAGAGAGTTTATCCTAATATTTATCTTTAACAGTTTACTGGTTAAGTGAGATAAAATCAGGTGGCGAAAGTTTTGAGGCTTTTATTATAGTGTCTCTTAAGCTGATATTCACACTTACAATCCTTTCTCAAAGACTTAAACTAGACATCTCTAAGCAATAGGTAGTGCAGTTGAACTAAATTTGCATTGCAAACGGTAATCTCGCCTAATCTACCTGATAAAAGAGCCTACCAAAGATAAATATCCATTGCATCCATGCAATCTCCCCCAAGATGATGAACCCATAGAGAGGGGTTTCTTCCTACAAAACAAAATCATTCCGAACTTTCTTCTTTCTTTCTTGATTCGACATCTCTACTTTTATTAGCTATTACAGAAGAAGAATCAAAATCTGTAGAATAAAGAACAGGCACTAGCAGTGCTGAACCTAGGAAAACAGGCAGAGGCCCTACAACCCAGAGAAACAACGGAAACCCTCCATAAAATATCCTGTTACCAACTATATTGAAAGCGAAGCCCTTTTCCAATATCCCACAGACATGATCTGTACTAATCAGGCTGGCCAATTCAAGTCTTCTTACTGGAGTCGCTATCAAAGAGCCGACTTCACACGTGCAGCAGATTGACAGAGAATGGCAGATAAAGGAGAACACAAAAAACATGAGTAATAACAAGTATTTTATTGCCAATATGAAGTCGCCTTGAGAGCCAAAGGATGTGTCATTGAGAGACCTTTTTATACTGTAAGTGCTGCTGATCATAGCAGCCAGTCCACAAGCCAACATAATTGAACTTGTTGCCATCAGGGCGGATTCCATTATGCTGTTCCTCAGTGTCTGCACTGCTAGAACTCCATTTTTATCACCACCACCCTGCATAGAGAACACAGATCATGATTCATCAATCCATAGGAACAAGATACCTCCACATAATTAGCAGTCTTATAAAGCTCTTACCTTCATGATGCCTTTAACCCAAAGCCTCCTTCCAATGCTGTTGATACCAATCACAGTCTTGAGAGGGTAATTCGTAACTCTATACCACAAGAAAGCATGGTATAAGATGGATAGCAGAAAACTCAAGGGCACAAGTATAAGATCTAGGAAGTATTTCCTGCACTCCATAGTTTTGTTTCACTGAGATGAGATTCTGAAGCTGTAATAGGTGTGTGTATGGTTTATAGTGCTTATAGTAGATGCTGAGTCGTGATGCACTTTTCATTTCATAGTATATCAAAAGATCGTACCGTCCATATATTATAAACAAAACATACTCCGGTACATTGAATTTAGTCTTCTTTTCATGGTTTTGAAGTACCTCTCAAGGCATGCGTGAAAAGCTTAGAGCATTCATATATAAAAACATTACGTTGAACTTTATCATCTTCAATCTTTTTGATTCGTATATGCGTAAGGCAACCATGTAAAGTTTTCTTGCTTGGGAACGGCCATTGCCACTCCTGTGGCGTAAGCAAAGCTGGCTTTTTAGCATTAAAGGATGCCACTTTAAGGGCAATGTTGGCTCCAGTAACTTGTCTCCTTTCTGATGCTGTCTTTATCATATTCCATGAACGTGTAAAAGGCAAACTGAAATATTCATATTTTTTTCTTAGTTGTATATTTTTGTCAATTGAGATATGTATGCATCATGGGTCATGAGATATGATCGAATAAAACTACCACGAACTTTTCTTCTCTTTTGACTTGCTAGCATGACTATGATAAGAACTAGCACTTCCATGTAAAGGAGGTTTAAGGATTAGGTAAATAGAAAACTATATGTATGTTAATATGTTAAAGAATATGTGTTTGTGTATGGATGTGCTGCAAATTCTACTTGTATGTAGTTGGATTAAACAATTAATAATAAGAGTTAAATAATAGAATGAAATAAACTTAGATAAATTTAGATTTTTTCTTTAATCAAATTAAGTATTATCTTATTATGAAATATTTGCATACAAATTTAAAACATAAAGCAATGCAAATGAAAAAAGAAAGTCGCCATCAAATTGACAAAAAACACTACAAATGGAAATATAATGCTCCCATTCAATTGTCAGATCAAAATTTATCTAGTTTTTATGTGATAAGTGAGGTTTTGGACGTTTTTACCATTAAACAGCAACTGGTTTACCATTAAACGGTAGCTGAAACTTGTTTTCCGATGACTCAACAGTGGTTTGTAGGTGTGAGACTTGTTTTAGGCTCAAATCTCACACTATATGTAGCCTATCAGCTAATAAGAAGCCTTATCCTTTCAAGAGAAAATCACGTCCTCATGATTTCATTCATTGACATCTTTAGTGATGACAATTTTTAACACACATGCAAGGTTTTGAAAGTGTGAGTCACTCTACATATTGGGCCTCAACACATCACTATTTTTTCAATGAAATAGTCATTTATATTAACATAATAAAATATTCTAGAATATATTATTTCATAAGAAAAGTTGAGTAGAAAAAATCACACTTCATAATTTATATGAGGTAATGTTTTAAATGATATATTTATAGAGAAATAAAAAATTAAGTCATAAAAGTTATTAATCTAGTAGTTGGAGGTATCACTAATCATGATCAAAGGGTTGAGAGAATGCAATGAATAAATAAACAGACAACAAAAATCAATGAAATAATATAACAATATATTTTCTATTCATATGAAGTCATAATGACATGTCAATCTACCACAATAGGCTTAAATGTAGTCACAACAATGTTACTATCTCCCACAATGGGCTTCCAACATGTTAGGCTCCATTCATTTGGCTACAATGTACAAATTACAAAACTCTAAATATATTGCAATAATTCAACTCTATCCTACTTGCTTCACTACTTTCTAATGATTTCTGAGAGTGTTTATATACTGACTTTCAATCATAAGGTTTGTCTCAATTGGCCACAAGGTGGTACAAAGCTCAATGCTTTATAAAATGTATAGGTGCATCTTTTCGAGCGAATGTGAGAATAATGGATCAATTGCTATCAGTGTTATCCATGTCATAAGGTCTCTTAGGCCCAATGTACTTTCCGATGAGTTCCTTGATTGTCACAAGCTTCAAGAAGTTGGCAAAAATCTCAAATCATGTTTAATTGAAGGTTGATATGTTACTTTTTAATGCCAAATAAGGATCAATAATTAATATATTCCTTTTGGTGAATAAAATCTCTTAAGATTGAATATGTTATTGAAGGATCTAGGATGAATATATATTTCCAATCACAAGATGAGATGTGCAATTGCAATGAAATATGGTGGAAACTTTGGTGACTATCTAATGAAAGAAAACCTACAAACAAAACAAACAAGTAAAGAAAATATGTTTGGCCAATGCAAAATTTCTCTTACACCCCAGGATGCTCTTTCATCAAACTCTTAAGGTTAATTGAAAATTGCATCCCTCATACTTTGAAATTCAAGATGAGATATCTTCATGTCTTCCTTCCCACTTCACTAA
The DNA here is from genome assembly GCA_007258455.2 of Sequoia sempervirens. NCBI lineage: Eukaryota > Viridiplantae > Streptophyta > Pinopsida > Cupressales > Cupressaceae > Sequoia > Sequoia sempervirens. The sequence goes on along the minus strand of VDFB02270651.1, from coordinate 395,517,558 downwards.
GTACTCCTCGTACCACCTATTCTTGGTACTTATTCCAATTCTACTATCCAAAATTTTCTCAATTTCTTCCCTTTGTTGTGGTAGTATTTAATTTTTCATTATAATTATGTGCTAATATTACTTGAATCTCCTTCGAGATAGTAGTAAAAGTTAGAAGTGTTAAAAATAGGTTATATACCTAAGATTTCTAGTAACTCTACTTCATATACATTTCTTGAATCAAACTTTTTAACAATTTTACAAGGGCCAAACTTCTTTATTTTTAGCTTGATATATATTCATAGTCAAAATATTTTCTTATCGAGATATACCATCACTTCTTCTCAAATCATAAACTCTTTATTCCTTCTCTTTTTCATCATATTTCTCCTTCTATAAACCATTCTATAAACCATTTATTTTCTCAAAATGAATTATCACTTCTATATGTACTTCCTACACATGTTCTACATATTCTCCTACCTTTGCAATCCTATTTGCTTCTTTACTAATATACATTTACTCTAATACATTCCTTGGACTATTGCCACTTTTGATCTCAAAGGGTGTTCTCTTTGTACTCTAATTCATTAAATTTTTGTATGAAAACTCTTCATAGTAAAACCATATCCCAATTTCTCAGATTTTCTCTGACTGAACATTTCAAAAAATTACCTAAGCCTCTATTTACAAATTTTATTTTTCATTAGTTTGTGGCTGATATGTTGAAATGTATTTTATGTCTATCTTTGTCATCTTCCACAATGTCCTCCAAAAGTAAACAAATTGTGTATCACTATTCAAGACTAGATACTCCTTGTTAAGCCATGTAGCCTCACAACTTCCTTGAAAAATAAATCAACTATATATACCACATCATTGTTCTTCTTACATGGAATGAAATGTTTCTTCTTAGAAAATTTGTCTACAACCAAAAATATGAAGTCTTACTAGATCATTCTTAAATATTTGTGACCCAAATAGTTCTCATTCACTAATCCTACCATATTATCTACCCCAAATTTCCTTCTAAGCCATTGATATTCTTCTCCTTAATCAAATTTTCTCTTATTGAACTTTGTGGAATACACAACATATCCTTTTTAATTTAATAAATTAATATATTTCTTTACTTATATCCATGCTTATTGGTTTATTACATGCTTTCCACGCTTCCAAAAAATTAGAATCAATTTTATATAATTTTTTAGCTCTTCAAATCTAACTACTTCTACTCTCATTCTATCTGTATTTTGTCTCCTATTCAATGCTTCAACAACCTTGTTTGAATTTCCACTCCTATCCTTCAAACAAAAGTCATAAATTTGTGTAAAATCTACCTATATCATATTCCTTTGATATATCTTTCCTTGGTCATTTAAATATCATATTTTTTTATTATCAATGTACAACACAAACTCCTTTGGAAATAAGTAATGTCTCTAATTCTTTAATACTTGAATTATGGCATAAAATTATTTATTATAGACTAAGTACATCTTCTTCTTGAATCATTTAATTTATCACTAAAATGAGCTATTTTCATTCCTTATTGACTTATTATTGCTTCAATTGCATTCTTACTTATGTCACAATAAACTTGATATATCATTAAAATTTGGAAATGCCAACACTAGCTACTCTACACCTTCTTCTTCAACAACTCAAAAAAATTGTATACTATACTAATGTCCACTTGAACTCCTTTTCATCTCCCTTCATTGTCTTAATGATAAGTATTTAAAAAACCACTAGAAATTTGTATGTAATTCTTATAGAAACTTCCCAAGCCATGAAAAGACTTTATCTCTCCAACATTTGACGGTGTAGGCCACTCCACAATTTCTCTAGCTTTCTCCATATCAATCTTCAAACCTTTAGCCAAAAAATTATTTAGTACCTTATTCATCAATATCATAAATGTACTTGGTGCAAGTTATTCAACCCAAAAGGTGCAATCAACCACTCATAAAACCCCTCATTAGTGTTAAATTCTATGTTATATTCATATCCTTCTCTAATTTTGATCTAATGGTAATCATCTCCAAATCAATCTTTGTAAATTACTTTACTGGCTTAAATAGCCCATTATATCATCCATCCTTGCTAATGGAAATATATATCTTATACTGACCTTATTGATTGATCTCTAGAATCAATACACATACTCACTCACAATCCTTTGGTTGCAAGTATGAAGGTGTTATCATTGATGTTAACATGAAGTCTACTGACTGGTGTTGTCAGTGATGTCAACTATGGGATGAAGATGTTAGGGATATTGAGAAAATTGGCAAAAGGAGGAAAACAAGTTGTGCATGTGTAGTTGATACCTCGAGAGGAAGTGTTGTGAGTAAATGGAGCTATATTTTTGTTGCAGTGTCTAAAGATGAGTTGGAATGATGAAATGAGCTAAGATGTTGTCTCTAGTACTTGGTTTCCAAGTGCTTTTGAGGAAATTTGATAAACAGAGTAAACTGTGTTGTGCAAGTGTTCATAGTATGCCCTTGTATTGTACTATGTGTTTCTTTTGTGTTCATGCTATGTCTGTGTAGATATTACAAGTTATTCAAGGTTGTGAAAGGTTTCTATATTCAAAATTTGGGTTTCTAGATCACTATACAGTGCAAGATATTTTCACTAGTGTGTGAACCAATTGTTTAGTGATGTTTCTGTGGCCTCAAAGAGATATATTTGCTTCGTGTTTCTCTATTGTTTGGCTTCAGGTTGTGTGGATTTGGGAAGTTTCTTATAATGCTTGTTCTTTTTGTATTCAAGGTTTTACTTGATTTGATGCAATACAAAGTGAGTTTCATTTATCAGTATGCAAGTAAGGGTTACCGATTGTTCTGTGTTGAAGTATTCGAATGATGTGAGGTTGATGAAGTGTTTGATAAGTCTCAAGTATTTCATGGATTATTCTAGGTCATGTTCAAGTGAATTATGTTTTCTGGAACTCTTGGATTTTGGATTGATTTGAGAAAGCGTGTACTTAATGTTTATGGTGTTTAACATAGGTATTAGCTGACCTTTTGTTATCACTACTTGTTAATCTTGTAGAAGCATGTTGAGGTTTGTTTGGATTTATTTGGGTCCTAATTAAGGATTTATGTAAGTCACCTTCATTCCTATCCACCATGGGAATTTTTAGGTGCCAACCTATTTTGAATTTGTATGTATAACAACTAGTTGCCACCCTTCTTTGATGGATTTCAAGTTTTTTGAGGTTGAGGTTGATATAAATAAGTGTGATGTTGTTGTGAGCTAAGGGATGGATAAAATATGAAGTGAGATAGACGTAAGATCAATGTGAGTGAAGTGTGTGATGCGAATTTGAGCAGAGAAGTGTTAATTTCAATTTTAGGGTTCTTGAAGGTGGTGAGCTGAAGGCATATGAAATCATTCAAGCAAGGCTACGAAAGTGTGCAAGCATTGTGATGGATTTCCCTGTTGCATTGAGAAGTTGTCTCTGTGTAACATTCTTCTTATGTCTTCTTGCATTTATTTTTGCAACAATGAGCCCTGGTTGTGAGACTTTTGGATAGTGTGTCATATTCTAGCAATGAGCCCTTTTGTACTAATTTTGCAATTACTTATATTTTGAGCTAATCCTCATCATGGTCTTTCCCTCATTGGGTTTTCCACGTAAATCTAGTGTTCTCTTGTTTTGTGATTTTATCTTTTGTTATGTGCATTTCATGTTTAGTCATACTAACAGAATAAGGGTTTAATGAATGCTTGTGGATCTAATTATTGTAGAGGCTTTTGAAGGTTTAATTTTCTACAATTGATTCACTCCCCTCTCATTTGTCTTATTCATTTCAAAAATTGGTAATCAGAGAAAGGTTCCTTGGAGAAGAGCTTAACCACTTATGGTAGATCTGGGATGGTGTTATTCACAAAAAATTTCATTAACTTTTATTTGGGATGCTATCTTTCTTTACCTAAGTACTATACCTAATCTAGTTTTGAGCGGTCTTTTGTCATCCATTTTGAACTTGGGCAGTGTTTTGTTAAGTTCATCAAACCTCCCATTTTACCATCTACCTTACTTGTCCTTGATTGGACAGTGTTTTCTTGTCACATCCGAACTTCCTTTTTCTCCCAAAGTGTATGTACGAAATTGATTGAGCCATGAGTCAAAGTTTTGAAGCTTCACCCACAAGTTATACCTCAGGTAGCATTCTCTAAGTCATTTTGAACCTAGGTGGGGTTTTTTTAAGTTATGCAAACCATCAATTTTTCTGCCTATGAAGAATTATATTGATTAATCCAAATTAATACCAGTCTGGTTATTTAATTAAGATATTATACAAAAGAAAACTAGTATTTTTCAAGCATAATATGAACAAAAACAAGTGACCCATACATGTAAAAGCACAAATAACACCAAAAAGAGATATTTTATTCATATATAAATATTTTTACATTATACTAGCATAGCCACAATTGCTTGGTTCAATTACAAAAACCCAAGTTGGCAGACACAAAAAGAGGCAAAGGAAAGACATTTCAGGTGCACAAAGCAAACATTAGGACACAGATGCTCTTAGTAACAACCTGCCGACATTCAATTTGAGCCGGTGACAACAGATTTCATGAGAATGTCCAGGAATTGCATGAACAATCCCATATCATTCCTCACCACTCCCATGCCTAGCAGAGCCATGGCCTCCTCCAAAGTCTCATCTCGGGTAGCAGATGCAATGCAAATGGCATCAGCCACTAATTCAGTTCAAGGATAATAATTGAGTCCATTGATCGTCACCTTCACTCAATGATGGAATTCAGGTTTCACTAGGCGCTCTAGTGCTCTCATGCTCCAATCTTCATGGCTAGAAGTCCTAACAACTATGTAAATGAATCATTCTAGCATAGTGGTATTATGCACATGAGCTTGGCTCAAAAAATGCCTCGCCCAGAATACTTCAGAGCACTTCTTTCTCCACTTTGCTCCACACCACAAAGACCTCTTTCAACTGATCAGAAGTGTGCCTAAACAGCGGTCTACACTCAATTTCCTCCAGAATAATGTAGTCATTCACAGAATTTCCATCACTCTAGGAGCTCGCCATGTTGGATACAATTTATTGTGGGAGAAAAGTGATACTGGCTGAATTTATAGAGTTTTGGTTAGACATGGGTGCATTCTTTTGAGATTTATAAGATGTAAATTAATTCACATTTATAGTTGGCTTGTGTCGATTGAATTACAATTCCTCATCAAATAGCTTGCATGTGCCACCACTTGGTATCCTTATGCATTGCATTAAATATTAGTGAAATGATTGGTCCTTTGGCAGTTGTTGCTCGGGTAATGATCAATTTCCTTTGTCAATACCTATTCCCAGCAAAATTTCCATTGTTCTTATCAACTTCCTGATAAACATTTGGGATACAAGAAGTCGCTAATTTAGTAACGACTTTAGTGTCCATTCAATGGCTTTAGCCATATTATAAATTAGAGGTTAAGCGAGAATGAAGGGGACTTTTGATCTCTCTAGATACACCTGGGGGTGTTTTCGAGAAGGAATAACATTTATTGCAAACTACAATAGCTTGTAATCAGTTTGTTATGAATAAAAGGATTTGAATATGCTAATCTTGGTGTTATGTGTGCGATATAGCTGTGTCTTCTTTGAAAGATGAGCTATACATATTTTATTTATTGTAGTCTGATTTATTTACATTGGTTAGATTTGATAGTCATTATTTGCAATCTTTGTATTGATCATAAATGGTTGTGTCCTCTGCCTCCATGTTAGTTTCATATTTATGAGCTAGCGTTAGTCAACTTTTCTGCTTTCTGGTTAAAAGCACATGTCATTTCCTTATAATAAATTAATTCATTGAATATTTTGTGAGGTAGTTGTACCTTGATAAAATTTAGATAAAAACCACAAAAGCAATTGTGGACTTTTTAGAGCTACTAGCAGATTTAAATCGGTGCCAAATTTGGGTTTAGAGTCATTACTTGATTTATCTACCAAAGTTTATTCCATTCGCTAACAGATTTTTGGCAACTCTGCTGGGGATAAATTAGTTGGAAGTCTAAAAATCACCATTACGTCATGTAGCAAGATGGTACTTTTGCATAATGATCTATTTCCTATTTTGCAGCCAAACTTAGATTGGGTTGGAGCAGAGCAAGAAAATATCATATCACAATTAAATACACTCACGTGGAGATACAGAAGGAGCACAGAAGATTATATGCGAGTGATTTTATCTTGGAAGAAGAAGAGGAATGGACCTAATGACCACCTATACATGTGATTGAACGACCCCCAAGACTAATATTCGAATATTATGACGACCCACCTCGTCATCATAATCATTATCCCAATCTACCACCACATCAACCAAGGGACCCACGTGCATATCGGCCTCAGAATCCACCTCCAGCTCATCCACCATAGTAATCTTTTTTTCCTAACTTTACTCCAAGTGAGTTGGTGACTCTGTTTATTGTTTATGAATTCAAATCTCTAGTGCAACCAAGTTGCCCCCCTTACTTTATCACAATATCATGATCTACCTAAAGGATCCTGAAAAGGATTTCCTAAATTCTCAGGTTAGAACAAACAAGATCCTGAGGACCATATTTTAGCTATGACGGCTATAAGTGCAATTTTAGGAATCTAGGATGAAGATGTGTTTGTAAGGATTTTTATTTAGAGTTTGATTGAGAAAGTTGCTAAATGGTTTAGAGGACTTGAAAAATGGAGCATCACTAGTTGGCATGTTCTTAAGACAAAATTTCTCCAACGCTATGGAATCCCAACTAATGTTGTAGCTACCCTATGTCACTTCTTTCAGATTATGAAAAACGGAGCTAAAACGATGAGGATTTTGTCTATAATTTCAACCAATCTCTTCAAAATATTCCTGCCCCAGAAAATCCCAGCACAGAGATTCAGTACCACATATTCATTTCTACTCTTGAACCAGACATACAATTACTTCTGAAAATAGATAAAATTCAAGGAATTGAGCAAGCTTAGCAAGAGGCAGTGAAGGCTAAAGATGATTTCATTTTAGTAGGCAAGTGGAAAGTAAATTCAAGGATGAAGCTCAAAACCAGTTGTAATACTTTTCCCAAGCTTCCGGTCTAATGCCATCCTATTGTGGAAAACATGAATTTAACAATTCTTGATAATCTACATCGGCCTAATGAAAGGAATGACCAGCCCTATGTTGATTTATCCTTGAACTTATGCACCTCTATTGAAGTTGAAAGTGATTATAGTTCATCTAGTGATGATGAAGATGATGAGCTGTCGGTAAAGCCTCCATTAACTTCAACCCTTCCTTTTGATAAACTCTCTTTCAGAGGCTAGTTTGAAAGATTTGGTATCGACCTCTCTTCTTTCTCTAGAATATGAAGTTTTTCTTTTGTAAGAGATGGAGAATAAGGATATATGCTTAATTTTGGAAGGAGATGATGATTCTAGGAATGATGATCTTCAGAAGAAAGAATGGTGGTCAATTCATCCTAACCCTCTCTTTGATTTTGATGAATTCAAAATACATGATAACCCTCTTTTCATAAATTCAAAAGATCAATTAATGTTAAAAGAAGAAGATTGTTTACTCAGAGCTATAGTTGATCATGACTAGAGACAAGAAGAGGAAGATACTAATCTCCTAGATGAAGGAGAAAATAAAGATCAACTTCGAAAGGTAATTGAATCTTTAGATATATTCTTTCCTAGCACACAAACTAGTTATGAGAGGTTTAAGTCTGGTAGTGAAATCCTTGAAGGAAAGGTGACTGTAAATGAAGTAATTGAACATTTCATTTTAGAATCTCTTCATTTTGAAAGTAACATTATACAAGATTCAAAGGTTTCAATACAGTTATTAGAATCAATGTATGGAGTGGATGAAATTGAAAGAGGAATTGTGATTGATGAATCAGTAGTGGAATCTAATAAGTCTTATGTTGTACAAACTAGAAATTGGGGTCCTAAACCTTTAGACAATGTAATTACTTCTACACATGATGACCAAGAATTTTTGTTTCCTCATGATGTATATGTGGGGTGTCTAATTTGAGGGTTGGTTTCTTCTTGTTTAGAGTGTCAAGTGCAAGATGTGCAAAACAATATTAAATTGGATGTTGTGTAGGAAGATTCAAGTGAGCATACACAGGGCAACATTAATATGAGTCATTTGACTACTAAGGAATATAATCAAGAATGGCTCTTTGAATAGAAGAATTTACTTAGGAAGTATGTACAAGGTGCTGATTTTATTTATTTAACGACAATGGTCGCAATTTGGAAGTTGGTTGTGTGAACCACCATCCTATACCTGCAAGAACACAACAAATGAACATATTAATAAGATCAAATGCAAGTTATAATATAGGTTCCCCATAAAATCCATTAACATCATTCAAAATAGGAAATGAAAACAAGAAATGCAATGAGAAACAATAAAAGAGTGTAAATCCTATTCAAATAATGTAAACTCTTGATCCTATGGGGGATTTGGTGCTAATTTGATGTGGAAATTGACCCTTTCCCAACTCCTTTGCAAGATTTGATGATGAATGGTGATGGTGATCCACTTTGTTGAAGATTCAAGTGTGCTCCATGATGAAAAACCTGCATAACCTAGCTATGGATTTGATAAATTGATGAATCTTGCAAATGCTTTGAAGATGTATTTGAGTATAGTAAGCTTACTCAAATTGTGGATGGTGAAATGATGAATGAAGCCTCTTATTTATAGAAAGTCAATTTGAGGAGATGTCCAAAATGGAGCAATGTGGGACTAAGAATCAACTAATGACAAGATGCCACTTGTCAACATGTGAATGGATGGAGGATGTGCAAGTTTTGAAGAATGTGCAAAGAGGGGGGAGATTCAAATTCAAAATATGGCTTGAAGGATGAGGTGAAAGGTGAAGTTAATGCCACATGGCTCAAGAAAAGGACATGTAAGAGATTTTAAATTTTTTCTTGGATGTACAAACCCTTTTGGAGGGATTTTTCAAATTTGAGGAATATTCCATCTATTGATGCCTTTTTTGAATGAAATAGGAGAATTAATAAATCAAATAAATTAATTTATTGTGCAAGTGGCAAAAGCTAGAGGATTTGAGTGATTAGGATTAGCATTAATCATGATTTGATTAATTTAAATGATGTTAGTTGATTTGACCATTTTGACTTAGATTCTAGGATTTAAATAACTCAAAATGAGAAGAGAATGATTTAGACTAAGTTAAATAAATATTTTTGATTTATTTAACAAAAGGGGGTGATGTTAGATTAAATTAGATAAATGTTTGATTTATTTAATTTAATTAGATGAACTTTAGAGATTTAATCAAATAATATGGATTATTTAATTAAATAAAGATAGGAAGATGAAATGGCCTAGCTAATTACACAGAGACAATGATTTAATTAAATTGAGGGATTTATTTAATTAAAAGGGGAATTATGATGACTTTAATCAAATAAGGATATTCAATTAAATGGTTAGACAAAGGGATAATTTAGGATGAAGCGATGTTAGTAGATCAAGATCAAGTGTGCCATATCAATCTATATATTTTCTATGTCTACAAGTTGTACACACAATTTTTAATCACCGAGCATTGTTTCGCATAGGCAGCTACTTCTCCCAACCTGTCAATGGATTTGCATAATTATCTCGACAATCATTTGAGGTAGGATCGTCCTACCATGTACATAGTTGAAATTTTGTTGTGCTAGTAGTTTAGGTGTTTTCTTTCCTCATTTTATCTCATTTTTGGCTTGCTTTAGTTGTTCCTTCTCCTTGACTCCATGCCCAATGGAAAGGACTAGTCTATGCTTATGGTTTTAGGTTCATTGCCTCATCCTTTGCAGTCCTTGTCCCTAGATAGAGCCACTTTTATTCACAAAAATTTTCATTAACTTTTATTTGGGATGTTATCTTTCTTTACCTAATTTCTATACCTAATCTAGTTTTGAGTGGTCTTTTGTCATCCATTTCGAACTTGGGCGGTGTTTTGTTAAGTTCATCAAACCTCCCACTTTACCACCTGCCTTACTTGTCCTTCATTAAACAGTGTTTTCTTGTCACATTTCAACTTCCTTTTTCTCCCAAAGTGTATGTACAAAACCGATTGAGCCATGAGTCAAAGTTTGGAAGCTTCACCCGCAAGTTATACCTCAGGCAGCATTCTCTAAGTCATTTTGAACATGGGCGGGATTTTGTTAAGTTATGCAAACCTTTAGTTTTGCCACCTATGAAGAATTATATTGATTAATCCAAATTATTACCAATCTGGTTACTTAATTAAGATATTATATAGAAGAAAACTAGTATTTTCCAAGCATAATATGAATATAAACAAGCAAGCCATACATGTAAAAGCACAAATAACACCAAAAAGAGATATTTTATTCATATATAAACATTTTTACATTATACTGGCATAGCCATAATCACTTGGTTTGATTACAAAGACCCAGGTTGGTAGACACAAAAAGAGGCAAAGGAAAGACATTTCAGGTGCACAAAGCAAACATCAGGACACATATGTTATCAATAACAACCTGCAAGCATTCAATTTGAGCTGGTGACAATAGATTTTCATGAGACTAGAGGAATTGCATGAATAGTCCATATCATTCCTCACCACCCCTATGCACAACAGAGCCATGACCTCCTCCAAAGTCTCATCCTAGATAGCAGATGCAATGCAGATGGCATCAGCCACTAATCCAATTTGAGGATAATAGTTGAGTCCATTGATCGCCACCTTCACTTGATGATGGAATTCAGGTTTCACTAGGTGCTCCAGTGCTCTCGCGCCCCAATCTCAATAGCCAAAAGTCATAACAACTATGTAAATGAATCGTTCCAGCATAGTGGTATTATGCACATGAGCTTGCCTTAGAAACGCCTCACCCAGAATACTTCAGAGCACTTCTTTCTCCACTTCACTCTACACCACAAAGACCTCTTTCAGTTGATCAGGAGTGTGCCTGAATAACGGGCTATACTCAATTTCCTCTAAAATAATGTAGTTGTTCGCAAAATTTCCATCACTATGGGAGCTCGCCATGTTGGATGCAATTGATTGTGGGAGAAAAGTGATACTGGTTGAATTTATAGAGTTTTGGTTAGACATGGGTGCATTCTTTTGAGATTGATAAGATGTAAATTTAATTCACATTTATGGTCATCTTGCATCGATTGAATTGCAATTCCTCATCAAATAGCTCACACATGCCACCGCTTGGTATCCTTATGCATTGTATTAAAGATTGGTGAAATGATTGGTCCTTTGGTGGTTGTTGCTCATGTAATGATCAATTTCCTTTGTCAATACCTATTCCCAACAAAATTTCCATTGTTCTTATCAACTTCCCGATAAACATTTGGGATACAACAAGTCGCTAATTTAGTAACAGCTTTAGTGTCCATTCAATGGATTTAGCCATATTATAAATTAGAGGTTAAGCGAGGATGAAGGGGACTTTTGATCTCTCCAGATACACCTGGGGGTGTTTTCAAGAAGGAATAACATTTATTGCAGACTGCAATAGCTTGTAATCAATGTGTTATGAATAAAAGGATTTGGAGTATGCTAATCTTGGTGTTATGTGTATGATATAGCTATGTCTTCTTTGAAATATGAGCTATACATCTTTTATTTATTTCAATCTAATTTATTTACACTGGTTAGATTTGATAGTCATGATTTTCAATCTTTGTATTGATCATAAATGGTTGTGTCATGTACCTCCGTGTTAGTTTCATATCTATGAGCTAGAGTTAGTCACCTTTTCTGCTTTCTAGTTAAAAGCACATGTCATTTCCTTATAATAGATTAATTCATTGAAGATTTTGTGAGGGACATGTACCTTGATAAAATTCAGAGAAAAGCCACAAATGCAATTGTGTACTTTTTAGAGTTGTTAGCGGATTTAAATCGATGCTAAATTTGGGTTTAGAGTCATTACTTGATTTATCTATCAAAGGTCATTTCATTCACTAATAGATGGAAAACAAGATTGCTTTGGAATATCCTAGATTTGATGGCTCATATTATGCATTCTGGAAGACAAATATGGAAGGTTGTCTATCTACTCAAGGATATGAGATTGAGAAGCCTTATCAGACTACATACACTCCACCTTTGAATGGTCCAAGTACAAATGCAAAAATCAAGGTGTACGCTCATCAATACGAAGGAAAGATTTATTATTGTGAATAGTCTTTCAAATACTGAGTTAGTAAAGTTATGAGTTTGAAGACTACTAAATAATTTTGGGATAAGCTAGAAAGCATTTATAAAGGAGATCTAAAGGTCAAATAAGAAAAGTTACAAAACTTGAAGGCACAGTTTAAAATGATGCAAAAGTCTGAAGAAGAAACAATGAAAGGCTACATATAGAGAGTTGATGAGTTGGTAAGTGCTATGAGAGGCCTTGGTGCAACAGTTAAAGAATCTTTAAATTAGTTAAGAAAGTTATCAGATCACTTCTAGACTGCTACAGTGAAAAGATATCTACTATTGAGGAAACTGATGATTTTGATAATTATTCCAAAGATCAATTGATTCGTACTCTAGCCACATTTGAAATGAGGAAATCGAAGAAAGGTACAAAACCTGAGACTTCTTTCAAGGCTGGTAAATTAGAGAAGGTTGAAGATTCAGGTGAAGAAAATCTTGATTATTTGGAAGCTAACTTTGTAAGGAAGATGAAAAATGGAACTGGTAAGTATAAAGGTAAATTACATGTCAAGTGTTTTAGCTATGGTGAGATAGGTAATTATGCTTCAAGATTTCCAAAAAGAGATCTAAACAATAGGAATAAGGAAAATAAAGGAAAAATGATTAAGAACTTGCTTACTATGTGAGAGAAGATGTTAGTATTTCTAATGATGAATCTGATTATGGAGATTTTGATGATGATAAATGCTTTTTTTTTGCTATAAAAGAAGAAGTTGGTTCTACTAACCCTGAAATTTGTGTGAAGGAAAGTATTCTGAAGATAAAGGATAAGGTTGAAGGTACTTTTGTATCTACTTTTCATGTCAAAGAGGATAAGAATTACTAATTTTTTGATAGTGGATTGTCTAATCATATTATTGGAGATAAAAGAAATATTTTTAAATTAGAAAAGTATGATGGAGAATTAGTTAAATTTGGAGATGATTCAAGAGCTAAGATTTGTGGAATAGGTTCAATCATTTTTTATGGAAAGAATAACACTGAAAGTGTTTATTATGTTAAGGGATTAAGGCATAACCTTTTAAGTGTTAGAAAAATGTGTATCAAAGGGTATAATCTTGTATTTAAGGATGAAACATGTGAGATCAGAAAAGGATCTAGAACTGTGATTATTGTTGGTAAGAGAATAGATGGAAACATCTATTAGATTAAGGGTGTTGATGATCATTACTTTATGTCTTAGATTAGGTTAAACCCACAAAACTATTTTACAATTCTAGTGAGGAAGGAAAATTGCAAAAATGCTCCTATAAATGTTTTTTTGTTTTTTGGGGTTCGCATGAACTGGGGTGTTTGAATGGACCCAAAAGGGGTTCGAATAGACCCTAGTTTGAGTGAACCATATTAAATGATGGGTCATACTTTTTATGCATTTTTTTTTAAAGAAAAAAATGGAAAAGAGGGGGTTTACTCAAACCTGGGTTCATTCAAACCCCCTTTTCCCCCTGCTCCCCCCCTTCTCCCACTCTAGCACCAAATTTCTGTAGAATTTTTCCCTTCAAAGCTCGAGTTGAGGATAAAAATGGAGGAGACTTCACAGACCCAACTAGATTATGATAGTTCTCAAAACGAGCTATCCATCGAATATAATTTTAATATGTTTTGGTTTTATTATATTTTTTTTTTTAGTTTGATTAAGCATAGGTTTTTCACCGAAAATCAAGCTCTTTGTTCTACACATGTGGAAAAATAGTAGATTATCAAAATAAAATTTTGAAAAATATGTTCAGGCTAGGTATTGATGTCATTGATCCAGTTAAAAAAATTGAATTTTAATACATACAAAAAAATTTATGTTGTATACGGTTCACCTATATTTGAATTGTAATTGGTTTGACTTCAAAAGTTGATTAAGGAAAAAATATTCAATAAAAAACTATGAAACAAAATGAAAGGGTTAGATATCATAGTTACAAATCTAAATTTGAAAAAATTATAATTTTATCCTTCATAGAAAAAAAGGTATGTTGTATACAGTGAGCATCACTCCTTAAAAATGGTGTTTATTGATAAAAATTATTTTTCGAAGGAGATGGAAAAAGAAGTAAAATCTGATTCCAAAAATTTTCAAAAAAATATATTAATAATCTATAGAAAAAATGTCACAAATCACTAGTTTGCATCATCTTCAAATTCCTCACAATTTAGCTGCTATAGGTGCCCGAAAGTGAAGATTTAATTAGAAAAAATCAGTTCAATGTCCAGTTTGGCCAAAAAATGTAAACCAATATTGTGGGATCGCCCATTAATGATAGTTGGTTATGGAAATAGAAGATGTGTCACATGAATTTTGATCATTTGGAAAGAATTAGTTTAGTTCATATAGTAAGAGATTTGCCTAGAATCACAAAGCCTATCAATGTTGTTTGTGAGAGTTGTCAATTTGGAAAGCAAACAAGGAGTAGCTTTAAGGGAAAGGAACAATATGCTACCAAACTACTAGAAATAGTACATATAGATATTTGTGGTCCTACAATAGTGAGAAGTCTACAAGGTGACAAGTACTTTATGCTTTTGATTGGTGATTATTCTAGAATGACATGGGTTACTTTTCTTAGAGAAAAATATGATGCATTAGATAAATTCAAGGCATTTAAAGTTAAGTTTGAGAATGAAATGGATTTGAAAATAAAATGTTAAAGGTTTGAAAAAGGTGGCTAATTCACCTCCAATGAGTTTAACATGTTTTTTAAAGTTCATGGAATAAAGAGGCATTTGTCTGCCCGTAGAACCCCTCAATAGAATGGATTTTTGAAAGGAAAAATAGGACTTCTCAAGAAGCTACAAGGACTATGATGAAAGAGGAAAATCTACTAGAAGTCTACTGGAGAGAAGCTATTCATATTGTTGTTTTCATACTTAACAAAGTTCAAGCTAAATCTAACAACACAAAGACTCCCTATGAGCTATGGTATGGAAGGACTCCTATTGTGAAGTACTTTAGAGTGTTTGGAAGAAAATGTTATATCAAAAGAGAAGAAGAAAGCTTAGGAAAGTTTGATGCAAGGTCAGATGAAGGTATCTTCCTTAGATATTCTATTAGAAGAAAATCTTATAGATGTTACAACAAAAAACTAAGAAAGATAGTTGAAAGTGCAAATGTTAAAGTTGATGAAATCTTGTAGAATTCAATCTTAGCAGATGGATATGTGTTAGATGAACCTGATTACAGAGAATTTAAGGAAGAAAAGGATGATGAACAAGAAGTGTGGAATGAAGAGGAAGAAGCTCTAAAGAAGACCCCTAAAACCCCTAAGTATGAGCAAAAGAATCATTCTGAAGACCAAATCATTGGAGATAAGAGGAAAGGTGTACTGACAAGAAGCAAAGATGTTGAAGTTGAGGTAAATCTATGTCTACTTTCTAAAGTTGAACCTAAAATAGTGAGTGAATCATGAAAAGATGAAAATTGGATGAAAGAAATGGAAGAACTTATGCAAATAGAAAATAATCAAACTTGGGAATTGGTTCCTAGACAGAAAAACAAGAACATAGTTGGAACTAAGTGGGTATTCAGAAACAAGTTGAATGAGAATGGAGAAGTAGTAAGAAATAAGGCAAGACTTGTGTGTAAGGGTTACTCACAAGTGGAAGGTATATACTTTGAGGATAATTGTTCTCTTATGGCTAGGATGGAAGCTATCATAATTTTTTTGGAATTTGCAGCACATAAAGACTTTAAAGTTTATCAAATAGATGTGAAGTTTTCTTTTTTGAATGGATAATTAGAAGAAGTTTACATGGAACAACTAGAAGGATTTTAGTTGTTAGATCAACTAGATATGGTATGTAAATTAAAGAAGGAACTATATGGATTGAAGCAAGCTCCCAAAGCTTGATATGTAAGATTGGACAAGTACTTGATACAGCAAGGATTTAGTAAGGGCACCACAAATAGTAATCTTTACTTCAAAATCGAGGAAGACAAGATTTTGATAGTATTAGTATATGTGGATGATATTATCTTTGGTGGAAATGAGGCTATGTGTAAGAATTTTGTAGAGGAAATGTAGAAAGAATTTAAGATGTCAATGTTTAGGGAGATGAATTTCTTTCTTGGGATACAAATCAATCAAACAGATAAAGGGATTATCATTTCATAGTCTAAATATGTCAAAGAGATGTTGAATAAGTTTGGAATGGATGGCTCCAAACTGGTATGTACCCCTATGGTGACTGGTTGTAAACTAAGAAAATTCGATGATTTACCTAAGGTTGATCAGAGTAAGTATAGATCCATGGTTGGTGGACTGCTATATCTAACTACTATTAGACTAGATATCATGCATACAGTTTGTCTTGTAGCTAAATTTCAAGAAGATCCTAAAGAAGCAAACATTTCAAAGGTGAAGAGGATATTCAGATACTTAAGAGGCACTCCAGATCATGGTTTGTGGTATCCTATGGATACTTATTTCACATTAAGTGCTTATACAAATGCAGATTAGGTTGGTTCTTTTGATGATAGGAAAATCACAAGTGGTGGTACATTCTTTCTTGGATGTAGATTAATGTCATGGTTGAGCAAGAAGCAGGATTCAGTTTCTTTATCCACTAAGGCTATGTATATTACAGCAGCATCATGTTGTACATGGGTATTATGGATGAGACAAACATTGAAGGATATGAGAGTTGTATATGATGAGCCTATTTCTATCTTATGTGATAACATAGGTGTAATTACCATCTCAAAGAATCTTGTGATGCATTCAAGGACAAAGAATATATCTGTTAGGTATCACCTCTTAAGAGAAAAGGTTATGGAGAATGAAGAGAAGCTTGAGTATGTACCTATAAAGGATCATATTGTCGATATATTTACTAAAGCTCTTCCTAAGGATACTTTTGAGTATCTTTGGGATAAGTTGGTAGTTATCACCCCTCCCTAGTTGAACTAGATGCATATGGAGATGCATCATTCTAGTGGATTTATGGATCTATCTCTTTTTTGGATTGATGTTGGTGGCTACCTCTCAAGAGGAGTAGGTAGTATCATGTGTTGTCATTGAGTTGCTGACTTGTTTGGGTATACTCCTAAGAGGGAGTGTTCAGAGCAAGTTTCTTGGTCCAATGTCAAAGGGGGAGAATAATGCAAATATATATATTTTTCATTGATGTCAAAAGGGGAGAGAGAATCGTGTGAAAAATCTTTTTTACTCAAGAGGAGAGAGAGAATCATGTAAGGTATTAGTGGAGAAATTTTTACATGTTGTCTAATAATTATTATCAAAGGGAGAGAGATTCTTGTGAAGGGGAAAGAGTTTAGGAATGTTGTGTAGGCTATCCAATGGCATATTCCTATTCTGACATATTTTCCCCAAAACTAGGCTAAGTTGCCCAGCTTGGCGTAAGTGTCCTAGTCAAAATTTCCAGTCAACTCTACAGGATTCTAGAGCCTCTCTGCATCAAATTCTAGATTCCAGGTGCACCTCTCCAATACTATTCAATTATTTCATCATTTACTTGCATTCTTAGGTGTTTTTGCATATCATAGTGTGTTTTCCAGCACTTTTCATTTCTTAGGTTTAGCATCAATAAATCATTTCATTTTCAGTTTATTGCATTAGTACATTGAATTTAGATACATTGAACCCCTTTTACATTAATCTTGAGTGTATACATTAGCATTTTGGCCCCAATTTCTTTCCTTTTAGGTGAAAAACCTAGAAGAGTTAGAGAAACCATTGGGTAACCAAAATCATTGTCCACGAATTATATAAAAAATTATCTACTATGCTATTTAGTAGTAATGTATGTATGCTCGTTGTCTTCTCTACATTAAATGTGGATTTTAAGGCTAACAACTATAGTGGAAAATATTTTATTTTTTGTAAAAATATAGTAATTGATGCTCCATGAAAACCTATGCCACATATTTAGAATCTCCTAAACAACTATAATAGCTTTGGAATTTTCATAGTCCAAATCTACCATGGGAAGATTTTTGGAGGAAATTTCCAAATCTCTAGAAACTCCAAAATAGCCACAAAATTTTTGAAATTGTCAAAGTTCAATGCTACCATGGGAAGGGTTCTATAGGAAATCTTCTTCTGAGAGTTACAAAGAACTACAATGTTTCCATTGATCCTTGGGAGATAAATACAAATGGAAAACTCTTATTTGATATTATTTTCCTCTAGATAAACTATTTTATTAAATGAAACTAGATTTGTATCATTGATAGACTCATAACAACATATATGCATGATGTGTATGATGCTAAAATTTAAGCATTAGATCATATTATATAGCTCTTTCTAATGTTTAGAAAACAAAAAAAATATGCTTGAAAATAATATGAGATCACTCTATTAAATTTCTAGCATTATTTTAATTTTGAATGCACTACTATAATGGTGAATGATTTTATGAAGAATGATTTTATGAAGTGTAAAATTCTACCAACTTGAGAGTTTTCCACTCAATAGAGGAATCATAATAGTGTTAATAGAGATAATTGGTATGATTTTTCATTATATTTAAGTGATTGTGTCTATTTATGTAAATTATGTGCCTATTGGTTAAGCTTATGTATGTTTCTCATGTTGGTTAGTATTTTATTTTTGTTTGATAAAGGTTCCATCAACCTTGTTAATATCATGTAATTTAATTACTCCTAATATTATTTATATTTCACTCATAAGGGATGGATTTTTTCACTAATAGTGGAAATTCAGTTTTTACTAGCCCCGGTAATTACCATTTTACCGACAAGGAGTTACTGTGTTACTTTTACTAGATATTCATCACAGTAATGGTAAAATGGTCAAGCAATAGATTCTAGGTGCCCACCTTGGGAATATTGCATTATGACATGTTATGGCATACATTATAATTTTTAAGAGTATCTATGATAGCGATCACACTAGTCATAAGATTCTATGATAACTATGGCAACATCTATGACAGAATATCTGTTATCTTGGTCCCTAGGCACCCATGCATGAAAGATACCTTATGACAGCTATAAGAGCATTTGTAAGAGGTCATTATGAATTGCATGTGATGATTCCAAGGTAGTGGCATGATGTTTATACCAATTTGGATGTCATCCTTCATGTGTTGTATTATTCTTTATAACAGGTGCTTGGGTGTGGAGTTCGTAGTATGATTCTTCATCAAGTTTTCTTTGCAGGGGTTATGATGTTGGATTGAAGGATAACGAGGAGTTAGATTGGATGTATTGTAAACATATTTTATGTTAATACAATCTATTCATCTCTTCTTTAGTGGAGGATTTTCTTGAAAGGGTTTCTCCACGTTAAACACTGTGTTTCATGGTCAATTTTATGTTCTTGTATTTGATTATTATTGCTGATTTAAACTCCATATGGTTAACAAGTTGTTAGATCTGATTTACAATAGTTTTAAGCTTCTATTATTTCTTTTCACCTTATATTTTCTAACATTTGGTATCTAATCTTATCTAATTTTTTGTCTTGGGTGATAGAACGAAGGTTTTTTGAGCTATAGCAGGAGTTTGGTTAATCTAATTTTTATAGTTTTTTGTGTTAAACCATGGCTGCAACTTCTTATCATTTGGACATAGAAAAACTTAATAGAGTGGTATTTTGAGTTGTGGAAGATGAAAATGGAGGATCTCCTTGAAGAACGAGATCAATGGGTGGTTGTAACAAATGAAAAGAAACTTGAGAATGACCGATGGATATTGGAAGAAGATGGATAAAAAGGCATGTGGTGCTATTAGATGATCTGTGTAGGATCTAGACTAGATTGCAGTATTTAAATGCTTAACTTTTACAATGCTTTTACAATGATTATTCCAAGTTAATTAAATCAAAATTAACTTAAGGAAATAACAGAATGAAAGAAATAACAAGGTGATTTAACAGAAAAAAAAGGAAATGAGAGACAGAAAGAGAGAGAAGAAGAGAAGTGCAAACAGTTGATAACGGAGTTCGTCACGAAAGTGACTACGTCTCCGGGTCCACTCCAATAGAGAGACTGATCCGATTAACTCCAAAATCGATTACAAATCACCACCATTCTTCAAGCAATTCGGCAGCGTAACGATGCTCTGATATGCAAGAATGATTTGAAAACTCTTCAACAAGACTCCTCTTCCGTCACTTCAGCATCCGGACTTCATCACCTGAAAGAAAACTTGGATGCAACTCTCACCTCAAGCCCCCTTTAAATACATAAAACTTTCTCAATTTGGCCCTCAACCAAAAGATTTGAAAATATTCTCCAAATCCACCTTATCTCTCCCAAAATACATAAAATGCTTCAAAAGCCTCCTTGGTTATATAAAATCTCTAAGTGTAATTTGAACTACTTACAATTATTCATTCTCAGAGACTTTTGGAGATTTTATTTAGTTGTTAATCATAGAAAGGATTATTGTTTGCTTTATTTTTTAAAATGGGGAGTTTAGGGAGTTTGTTTTAAAATTATAGGTATTCAGTTTTTGAAATTTATCAAAACCGACCGGCCTACCAATAATTTTAAATAATGTTTGTTGGTGCAGCGGTGGCTATATGTTTTTGGACCCGGCCGGTTCGGGGTTCCAACCCCCAGTCGTCCATTTTTTAAACCAAATTTCAACAAACTCTCAACAAATACCAACGGTCTCCATAGAAGATTAAGCACAAATCTCGCGCCCCAACGATAAACACAACGGCTTGTTCGCGGGAGGTGCATGGATCGAGTCCCATGCGGGCCGGTCTATTACTTTTATTAACAAATACAACCATCACCGACAACAGATGAAGGGGCCACGTGCCACACCGGAAGGGTGCCACATGGCGAGATATCATTCGCCAATAACGCTGACCTGTGTGATGACATGTACGCTAACCGTGCCGACAGGTGCCTACATGGAGGTGACATGTCATATGACATGGCGTGCTGACTATGTGCCAACTGAGTGCTGACGTGGAGGCCAACGTACACTGACTGGACGCTGACTCACTGATGACGTGGATGCCGAGTAGGATGCTGACTGTGCACAGAGAGGTGACATGGCGTGCTGACTCAGCTGATGACTGAACGTACGGATGCCACATGTCACGATATGATTAGTTCTATACAACTCTGATAGGGAAGCCATGTGTCAAAATTTGGATCGGCCACTTCATCATCCGTACAGTACGGAATGCTGACGTCAGCATCCGTACGGTCCACCTCAACAAGTCAACTGCAAACTTTGACCGCTGATAAGTTGAGCCTCCGATGTCGGATTTCGACGAAACTGTTGAGCTGGAAACGCCCTCTACTCTAGAGCTCTTCGACTTGACGCTGTTTCCAGCGAT
>VDFB02270651.1:395452116-395495957 GCA_007258455.2 Sequoia sempervirens | reverse complement strand
ATAATTGGGTGGCTATGCATCACTTATGATCTTATTAATTCCCATTTAATTTCTTTATGCCTCATCAAATCATCCTACCTATGTGAGGGAAATCACTCTGACATGCATTCTCATGATGTATTATATCATTATTCTTGCATGCATATCAAATTTTGAGAGACATGTGGCAATATTATGAGTATTATGAATTATAATTCCTTTATCTTCCTTATTATTTGGTTGTATGCATATTATTGTTAGGAAATGTGTCTCAACCTTGTATCATAGTCTAGAGATAAAAATATATTTTTAAGGCTACAAAACACAATAATTTTTTTAAAGGGCTCTAAAGATTGATTTGGGCCATATAAATTGTTAAAACTAGCCTTAATTGGAGCAAGTATGTTATGATGATATTGATCTCTTCAAAATGTTTAATTAAAAATAAGGGATTAATAAATTCCTAGGCTAAAATGTCACCCAAATTTGGGATTGCCACATCAAAAATGCAAGAGCATCTATGACATGTAAAAGATCTATGAGAGGAGGTTGACCTTGTTGAACAACTTATGATGCACGTTTGAAATATCATAAAATATCTTTGAAAGGAGATAATTGAGCAAAAATTGATCATCCAAGTTGGTAAGGTGGATTATCATGAACTTATGAAAAGTATAAGGAATATGTTATTTTTAGCCAATGGAATCACCTTGCAATTTGAGCATTGGATTTTGACTAGCAATTTAGGTCCTAAATTTTGGTTTGTTTTAGCTCATGGTTCCATGTATTTCTTCTCCTATTTATTGGGTGTTGAGATGGAGCTTATATAATGAGTTTTGTAGGTACTATTATGCTACCATAGTTTCTCCAAATATTTTTTTGGTGATACTCTTGTAAGGGTTTAGAATTTGTAAGTGTATTATAAGAATATTTTATTATTGAATAATATATTGAGTTTATTTTAAGTGTGGGGGTGGGGGGCCTAGCTCAATTGGCTAAAGCATCCTATCGCAAGCAAGAGGTCACAAGGTCTAGTCTCCCCACAAGCCCATGGTACCGAAGGGCGTTTTGCACCAGGATCATCAATCACATGAAAAAATTTACTAGGGATACTATAGTTTATAGGGGGATGGATACCCAACCAATTCTTGCAGTCTAAACAAAAACAAAAAAGTTTATTTTAAGTGTGGGTTTTTTCTCCTAAAATTATTGTTTCTTCACATAAATTATTATGTTTTTTATTATATTAAGTAGGGAACAAGGGTCCCAACCCATTGCAAAAAATACCTAAAGGAAAACCAAAAAGGACCCACACTAGCCCAAAAAGTAGAGCAACAACATAAAATTAGTAGGATAGAGCTTCAAAATCAAGAGGGAAACAAGGGTTGAAGCCCTTTCATAAATTTGTTGGTGGTGACCAATAGCCAACAAAATTCACAACTAGAAAATAGAAGAAATAAACTTAGATAGATGCACACCCCTAACCGGGCATGAGAATGTGATACATATTTTGGAAGACCTTTCTTCCTATAGTGAAAAATATTTCAAAAACTATTATCCTCTCAACCCAAGAAGGGAGAGGTTGCAGGAGAACACACATTGTTGGAACCAAAAGGAGACACACCATGAGGGGATCCAAATTATAGATGAAGACCATCAAGGGGAAATTGAGCAAGCTACAGAAGGCTGGAAAAGCACCCCCAAGAACTGATGAGGTATTAGAAACAACTTTTGGAACATGAGGATCAAGAACCAACTCGTCAATGACAATAGGAGGGACAGAATCATAGAGTCAATGTCTTCCTTGGAACACTACATTATTAGAAGTTTATGGTTAGCATTCTTCCACCAAGAGGAGGAATTTGAGACCTTTAAATGAGGAAAATAATATTCCATGTGAATAGTAACAAAGCATCACCAACACCAAAAATGGGTGCCTTGATAATCCAAATATTGGCTCCACAAGAAATCCATAACCTATAAAACAACCTCCATTTGGAGAGGTGAAGACAAGTCCAAATCCATAAAAATATGATCATAGGTTGTGTGAGAGAACATGGTAGTGGCATTATCCACCATAATAAAATGCCCAAAAGAATTACCAATACTCATATAGTAAGAATTATACCAAAAATGAAGAAGATTTGAGATTCAAATCCAAAATGGCATTTGGTTTAAAGACTAAGTGAGAGTACTAAAAGAGGCCAACCAAATATTGAGAAGGAGGGCATGCTAATCCCAAAACCAAGAGTGAGTATTAAGGAAATAATCATAGTTAGAGGTTGAATTAAAAGAAATCACAAAAGAAACCTTTGCACAAGGGTAAATCTCCATCTTCCCATTCATAATGGGATGCCACTACATAGAAATTCAAAGGTTTAAATATTTGATATGGTGCCATAATTTTCAAGCCTATAGATTGTCCCTTTCTAGGAAAATATTTCTCATTTCTATGAACATCCTCCCCTAAAACCACTATAGGAGGGGAAGGAGTAGGTATCATTGTAAATTTCTTAGTGAAAGGAGTAGTAGGGCCTCCCAAATCCATAGCACCACATTTTAGGGGAGAATATGATCCCCCATTGACAATATTGGAAGAAAATAAACCAAGTACATAATATACCTAGAACCTACTAAAACCTCACTACCAGAAGTAAGGGACATAGGGGACTAAAGGGATGTAATTTTTAGGAAATATTTAATAGGATAACCCACATTATTGGAAGCACCCAACACCTCCAATGGCATATTTATAGCAATCGTAGACTCTAGGTGTGAAAGAGCCATCACACAACCAAGAACGAGCCTATAAACATAAGGAGACCCATTTACCTCAAACATTGGTAGAAGAACAAAGGTGAGAGTGAGATCTATCATTAGATCGGTTGCCCAAGAGCCAAAGGCCCCATTACATGCATTTATAAGTGACAAGAAAGAATTTGAAATTTGAGAAGAGAGAAAGGGAGCAAGAAGAGTGGGAGGACACCATTTTTTAATAACTTGTGCCTTAAATTAATATGTTATGATTACTAATATTGTGTTTATTTCCTTGTAACTATATGATTGTTTTAATTTTTTACACATAGATCCATTAATAGAATGGTGTAAGAATGATAATCTACACCTTTTCTTCCTTTTAATCATGTAGTAAGAGTTGCACCGGGGACACATTAACCTTACCCATACTATTTGAATCTATCTTACCATTAGGGACTTAATGCCTCACCTCAATCAATGTATGCTCATGCTCCTAGATGCCACAGTGTAAGAACATATTCCAAACTTAATATCTTATGTAATAATACAAATATTTTTAGCCATTAGTATCATATCACCATATTTCATTTTTGTATGATGTCCAAATAATGTTCATTGAAAATTATCTCGAACCCATGAGCTTAGCATGCTTATTGTTCGAGATATTTTACTTGATTGATATATGATATATTTATTGAATTAATCATTCAAAATGGTCTAGGTATGTGTGCATGATTAGCTTACCTTTTCATATCATATAATAATTTTCCCTCTCCTATAGTTAATCCTTGCATCCTATAGATTCAATCAATTAAATGTGGCATACCATGCCATTAATGCTCTTATATTGAGATTGTAGATAGCTATAGATCCTAACGTAGAGACTCATCACTATATCTAGATGGATCTTCCTCACATGACATAATAGTGTATGATATGTCATGTTACCCTTTGGCTTTCATACTAGGTGGAGCATTACCACATCACTTTTCATACAATTAAAATATTTCTTACCCTTCTCTCTCCTATCTCTCTTTCATGACCAATGATAGTTAATTGAACTTTTAAAAATATATTTATCTTTATTTTTGTGATATAAAATGCTCATTGCACATTATTTCTCCAATTTTTAGGTTTGCATGGAGCACTCATGTTGACGAAGGAGCACACATGATGAGATCTAATCAGGTCCATTATTTTATATGGATTTTGATATCCTTTGATGTCTAAATAATTACTTTTTATGCATGCTTTTGATTTCTCATTTGCTTTAATATATATGTTGATGACAAGATTCACATGCACCTCAAAGTGGGGGAAAATTTAATGGTGAAATTTTCATAACCAATTCAATTCCCATTTGGTTTTGGGTCTATTTTGATGGAGTAACTTCATATAATTACAAATAAGCATGACATAATATTTTTAAAAGTTGGGATTATATATCCCAATCCTTCACCCATCCCTATTTACATATATTAGATCACATATTTGGCCTTTTTATCTTTGCACATATTCCTATACATTATTCATTTATTATTCATTCCTATCATGTATTTTATCTCATGCATTCACTTATTGCCTTGATTTTAGCACTTGCATGTCTTGGTTCAATCCCATTACATGTGGGTGCAATCTCATGCCATGAAAAATTAGTGCTCATATTTAAAAAATTAGATTCAATTTTTTTAATCCTCATTTATTTAGTTCCTACCATCAACCAACTTGGTATACATTTCCAACAATTACTTACTTTGTCTTAGTATTTAAAGGAAATCAATGTGCATACATTTATCTTAAAATATTTAATTATCCTAGCATTTCAAGGAGCAATTACTATGGAAATATTTGTATTAAAGTTATCTAGAACATATACATTGATTATAGAGTGTTGTCTTCAATCATTTTAATGACCATGAAGCTAGTCTAATCAAAGGGGTT
This sequence comes from Sequoia sempervirens, assembly GCA_007258455.2. Classification (NCBI taxonomy): domain Eukaryota; kingdom Viridiplantae; phylum Streptophyta; class Pinopsida; order Cupressales; family Cupressaceae; genus Sequoia; species Sequoia sempervirens. The sequence goes on along the minus strand of VDFB02270651.1, from coordinate 395,491,280 downwards.
TACCTAGATGAAAAGAAACCTTGTGATTCAACAATTTTTTAAAGATATTCTTAAATATTGCTAGTCCTTAATAGTCATCGTAGATAAAATCTTGATCATGATGAATTCAATTGTGCTTCAATCCCCTATTGGAAAAATCACTTTTATATGTTACATAACACTTATGCACAAAGGTTCATTTCCATATCAAGAAGAAATGATCCTACAAGGTGTAGATGTGACAAACATCAAGTTTGTAGATTGTTATAATTCTCAAGACAAAATATTAACATAGGTCATTATTTTCTAGTTTCAAGTCAGCTGAATTTCAACCTTGTGTTAGATTTATTCTTCTTCATCATTCCTAAAACTAAGTGTCTTAACCATGACATTTACTTTATTAAATTAATGTTTAATATCTTGATATTGTATTCTTAACTCGATTGTATAGATTAGTTGTATGTTTATTTGATACATTAATTAATTAAACTAAATAACATATTTAAAATATTTATATTTTACTTCAAAATATAACAATTTTAATAGTTTATAATATATTTTTTAATTATATATAATATTTATATTAAAATTTTAAATTACACTGGGAGCAAGTTGGGTGGGAGCAGCATTTTTGAATCCTCTAAGAGTGCAAAGGATGCAGAGGATGATGGTGAGGTGGATGGGCAGTCTGTTATGCCTAGGAATCTTTTGTCTTGTGCCCATGTCACAGTTGTGGGTGTGCGGTGGTTGGAGTTTCTCAAAAGCTTTGTTGTGGAGGGCTTTCTTTGGTGTGTTCTCAAGGCACCAAAGGAGGAGGTTGTCCTTATGGGTCGTGCCTCTATTCTGAAAGATGAGGTTGTGGAGAGAGTTGATGATGGGTTCTTTTCTAATTGGTATTTTTCTCATTTTTCCTGTTTTTGCTCGTGGAGTGTTTTTTGATGGCCTTCCTTCCATGCGGCTTTGGTTGTGGTTTGGCTTGCGTTCTTCTGAGTGGTTTAGGCTCTCTACTAGGTGGAGAATGTTCTTCGTGTAGGGGTCTCATGTCTCTACTGGTGTTGTGTCGGGTGTGGTGTTGGGTGTTCTTGTTGGGGGATTGTTGGTGGAGTTTGATGGCCTTATCATAGACCCTGACTGGCAAGTAGGGTTGGAAGTGGTTTTGTATTGTGGTTCCTCCTCTCTTCTTTCTCCTTCTACTAGCTTTTCTAGCTCTCTTTGGCTTCTTTGGGGTTCGTATGCCTCTGTGAGGGTGGTTTTGTTGTTTGGGGTTGTGCTTGTTGGTTTTCCTCTAGTGGAGTTGTTTGTGGAAAGTTTTTGGCATGTTTTAGACCTTGACCGGCGTGTAGGGTTGGAGGTTGTTTTTCACTATCTTGTCGACTTTCTGCTCTCTCTATTTGGAGATTTTCCTTGCCTTTTCCCTCCTCTTTTTGGACCCTTGGTCTTTTCTTTAGTGCATGATTCTACCTCTATGGGGGTGCTTTCTCTAATTGGGGTTGTGGTTGTCGATCTGCCTCCAGTGGAGGTATTTGTAGTTAGTTTCTGGCATGTTTTAGACCCTGACTAGCATGTAGGGTTGGAGGTTGTTATTCACTTTCTTGTTGGATCTCTACTCTCTTTGCTTGTAGGATTTCCTTGCCCTATCCTTCTTTGTTTGGTCCCCTTTGTCTTTTTGCTATTTTTGTTTCATGACTAGCTAATGTGGTTGTTGCTATTGGTGGCTACCAAGATTCTCTTGGGTTGCCAATTTTGTTTATTGTGTTCTTTGTTCCTCCCCACTTGGGTTCGTTTGCTCTTTCTTCAGGATGGGGATTTGTTGGCTCTGAGTAGTGAGTTTCCTCTTTTGTGGCTATGGCTCAGCTAGATTATGTTTTCTTGGGTTGCTCTGGATCGGCTAGTTGGTTTTCTATTAGATTTTTGGATCCTCTTAGTTGTGATCCAGGTTGGGATTATGTTGTTCATGGAGGAGTGCTCTATTTTTCCATCTATGCTTCAGTCTTACTCTTTGCCAAAGGAGGTTTTGGTGCTCTCTACTATGGGTGTAGATGCTTCCTATTAGTTTTTTCAGCTATGGTCTTCTTTGGAGGTAGAGACTCCTTCTTTGGAGGTGAAGCCCTCTTCTATTGAGGTGAAGAGGTGGGTTGTGGATTGGGTGGAAAGGTCTATTTTTTGTGGTTTTGGGCTTCACTTCTTCCTATCTTATAGAGGGGAACCCCTTCCTATTGAGGTGGAGGTCGGGTTGGTGTTGCGGGTTGACTGGTGTGGTTTTTGTGCTAAGAATCTTCAGTGTTTCTCTCTGATTCCTAACTCTCCTATTGAGGTGGGGAGTTTGGTTCCGTTGGATGGTGCTATCAAGTGGTGTGTTGCTGTCTGGATGGCTCTGGCTAATGGTTTCCTAACTGTCTCTAGTTGGTTGTTTTCAGTTAGTGTTGGTAAGGGGTATGTTGTATTCTAGTTGATTTAGGTTGATGGTCGCCTAACCGTTTTAGGTGGTTCTTGGATTCAAGTTCCTTTGTAATTCTTGGTGTCTTTAGGTTTAAGGTGCCCATCAAAACCTTATGTTTGAAGTAGATTTGGGTAGTCATGTTGTTTCTCTTTTGATCTATTGTTGATTAGTTGTTGGTTGTCTTTGTTGATTCTTTGTGCAGCTTGTTCTTCTTTATGTGGGTTTCAGGTCCCTATCAAAACTTGTCTGTAAATGATTTCAAATCCATTCAAAACCTATTTTTCCCCCTTAATCAAAACATTTTAAATTACACTTAACAAACTAAAATCAAATTGAAAAAGTGACAAATTAAATATCACAATTTTAACTCAAACTCATCCCTATATTCTTTAGAGAGTTTATCCTAATATTTATCTTTAACAGTTTACTGGTTAAGTGAGATAAAATCAGGTGGCGAATGTTTTGAGGCTTTTATTATAGTGTCTCTTAAGCTGATATTCACACTTACAATCCTTTCTCAAAGACTTAAACTAGACATCTCTAAGCAATAGGTAGTGCAGTTGAACTAAATTTGCATTGCAAACGGTAATCTCGCCTAATCTACCTAATAAAAGAGCCTACCAAAGATAATATCCATTGCATCCATGCAATCTCCCCCATGATGATGAACCCATAGATAGGGGTTTCATCCTACAAACAAAATCATTCCGAACTTTCTTCTTTCTTTCTTGTTTCGACATCTCTACATTTATTAGCTATTACAGAAGAAGAATCAAAATCTGTAGAATAAAGAACAGGCACTAGCAGTGCTGATCCAAGGAAAACTGGCAGAGGTCCTACAACCCAGAGAAACAAAGGAAACCCTCCATAAAAGACCCTGTTACCAACTATATTGAAAGCGAAGCCCTTATCCAATATCCCACAGACATGATCTGTACTAATCAGGCTGGCCAATTCAAGTCTTCTTACTGGAGTCGCTATCAAAGAGCCGACTTCACACGTGCAGCAGATTGACAGAGAATGGCAGATAAAGGAGAACACAAAAAACATGAGTAATAACAAGTATTTTATTGCCAATATGAAGTCGCCTTGAGAGCCAAAGGATGTGTCATTGAGAGACCTTTTTATACTGTAAGTGCTGCTGATCATAGCAGCCAGTCCACAAGCCAACATAATTGAACTTGTTGCCATCAGGGCGGATTCCATTATGCTGTTCCTCAGTGTCTGCACTGCTAGAACTCCATTTTTATCACCACCACCCTGCATAGAGAACACAGATCATGGTTCATCAATCCATAATAACAAAATAACTCCAAATTAGCAGTCTTATAAAGCTCTTACCTTCATGATGCCTTTAACCCAAAGCCTCCTTCCAATGCTGTTGATACCAATCACAGTCCTGAGAGGGTGATTCTTAACTCTATACCACAAGAAAGCATGGTATAAGATGGATAGCAGAAAACCCAAGGGCACAAGTATAAGATCTAGGAAGTATTTCCTGCACTCCATAGTTTTGTTTCACTGAGATGAGATTCTGAAGCTGTAATAGATGTGTGTATGGTTGATAGTGCTTATAGTAGATGCTGAGTTGTGATGCACTCTTCATTTCATAGTATATCAAAAGATCGTACCGTTCATATATTATAAACAAAACATACTCCGGTACATTGAATTTGGTCTTCTTTTCATGGTTTTGAAGTACCTCTCAAGGCATGCGTGAAAAGCTTAGAGCATTCATATATAAAAACATTACGTTGAACTTTATCATCTTCAATCTTTTTGATTCGTTTATGCGTAAGGCAATCATGTAAAGTTTTCTTGCTTGGGAATGGCCATTGCCACTTCTGTGGCGTAAGCAAAGCTGGCTTTTTAGCGTTAAAGGATGCCACTTTAAGGGCAATGTTGGCTCCAGTAACTTGTCTCCTTTATGATGCTGCCTTTATCATATTCCATGAACGTGTAAAAGACAAACTGAAATATTCATATTTTTTTCTTAGTTGTATATTTTTGTCAATTGAGATATGTATGCATCATGGGTCATGAGATATGATCGAATAAAACTACCACGAACTGAACTTCTCTCTTTTGACTTGCTAGCATGACTATGATAAGAACTAGGGAGGTTTAAGGATTAGGTAAATAGAAAACTATATGTATGTTAATATGTTAAAGAATATGTGTTTGTGTATGGATGTGCTGCAAATTCTACTTGCATGTAGTTGGATTAAACAATTAATAATAAGAGTTAAATAATAGAATGAAATAAACTTAGATAAATCTAGATTTTTTCCTTAATCAAATTAAGTATTATATTATTATGAAATATTTGCATATAGATTTAAAACATAAAGCAATGCAAATGAAAAAAGAAAGTCGCCATCAAATTGACAAAAAACACTGCAAATGGAAATATAATGCTCCCATTCAATTGTCAGATCAAAATTTATCTAGTTTTTATGTGATAAGTGAGGTTTTGGAGGTTTTTACCATTAAATAGCAACTGGTTTACCATTAAATGGTAGCTGAAACCTGTTTTCCGACGACTCGACAATGGTTTGTAGGTGTGAGACTTGTTTCAGGCTCAAATCTCACACTATATGTAGCCTATCAGCTAATAAGAAGCCTTATCCTTTCATGAGCAAATCACGTCCTCATGATTTCATTCATTGACATCTTTAGTGATGACAATTTGCAACACACATGCAAGGTTTTGAAAGTGTGAGTCACTCTACATATTGGGCCTCAACACATCACTATTTTTTCAATGAAATAGTCATATTTATATTAGCATAATCAAATATTCTAGAATATATTATATCATAAGAAAAGTTGAGTAGAAAGAATCACACTTCATAATTTATATGAGGTAATGTTTTAAATGATATATTTATAGAGAAATAAAAAATTAAGTCATAAAATTTATTAATCTAGTAGTTGGAGATATCACTAATCATGATCAAAGGGTTGAGAGAATGCAATGAATAAATAAACAGACAACAAAAATCAATGAAATAATATAACAATATATTTTCTATTCATATGAAGTCATAATGATAGGTCAATCTACCACAATAGACTTACATGTAGTCACAACAATGTTACTATCTCCCACAATGGGCTTCCAACATGTTAGGCTCCATTCATTTGGCTACAATATACGAATTACAAAACTCTAAATATATTGCAATAACTCAACTCTATCCTACTTGCTTCACTACTTTCTAATGATTTCCGAGAGTGTTTATATACTGACTTTCAGTCATAAGGTTTGTCTCAATTGGCCACAAGGTGGTACAAAGCTTAATGCTTTATGAAATGTATAGGTGCATCTTTTGGAGTGAATGTGAGAATAATGGATCAATTTCTATCAGTGTTATCCATGACATAAGGTCTCTTACGCCCAATGTACTTTTTGATGAGTTCCTTGATTGTCACAAGCTTCAAAAACCTCAAATGATGTTTAATTGAAGGTTGATATGTTACTTTTTTATGCCAAATAAGGATCAATAATTAATATATTCCTTTTGGTGAATAAAATCTCTTAAGATTGAATATGTTGTTGAAGGATCTAGGATGAATATATATTTCCAATCACAAGATGAGATGTGCAATTGCAATGAAATATGGTGGAAACTTTGGTGACCATCTAATGAAAGAAAACCTACAAACAAAACAAACAAGTAAAGAAAATATGTTTGACCAATGCAAAATTTCTCTTACACCCTAGGATGCTCTTGCATCAAACTCTTAAGTTTAATTGAAAATTGCATCCCTCATACTTTGAAATTCAAGATGAGTTATCTTCATGTCTTCCTTCCCACTTCACTAAGTACTCCTCATACCACCTATTCTTGGTACTTATTCCAATTCTACTATCCAATTTTTCTCAATTTCTTCCCTTTGTTGTGGTAGTATTTAATTTTTCATTATAATTATGTGCTAATATTACTTGAATCTCCTTCGAGATATTAGTAAAAGTTAGAAGTGTCAAAAATAGGTTATATACCTAAGATTTCTAGTAACTCTACTTCATATACATTTCTTGAATCAAACTTTTTAACAATTTTACAAGGGCCAAAATTCTTTATTTTTAGCTTGATATATATTCATAGTCAAAATATTTTCTTATTGAGATATACCATCACTTCTTAGACTCAAACCATAAACTATTTATGCCTTCCCTTTTTCATCATATTTCTCCTTCTATAAACCATTCTATAAACCATTTATTTTCTCAAAATGAATTATCAGTTCTATATGTACTTCCTACACATGTTCTACATATTCTCCTACCTTTGCAATCCTATTTGCTTCTTTACTAATATACATTTAGTCTAATACATTCCTTGGAATATTGCCACTTTTGATCTCAAAGGGTGTTCTCTTTGTACTCTAATTCATTAAATTTTTGTATGAAAACTCTTCATAGTAAAACCATATCCCAATTTCTTGGATTTTCTCTAACTAAACATTTCAAAAATTACCTAAACCTCTATTTACAAATTTTATTTTTCATTAGTTTGTGGCTGATATGTTGAAATGTATTTTATGTCTATCTTTGTCATCTTCCACAATGTCCTCCAAAAGTAAACAAATTTTGTATCACTATTCAAGACTAGATACTCCTTGTTAACCCATGTAGACTCACAACTTCCTTGAAAAATAAATCAACTATATATACCACATCATTGTTCTTCTTACATGGAATGAAATGTTTCATCTTAGAAAATTTATCTACAACCAAAAATATGAAGTCTTACTCTCTATTTATTTTTGGAGATTTTAACATAAATGCATACTTATATTTTTCATGGTCTCTCTAGAACCACTAATGGTTAATTTAAATCAACAATCAAACTACCTCATTTTGTAACTTGACAAGTCATGAAATCTCAATCAATTTTCCTTACATTCTTAAATATTTGTGACCCAAATAGTTCTCATTCACTAATCCTACCATATTATATACCCCAAATTTCCTTCTAAGTCATTGATATTCTTTTCCTTAATCAAATTTTCTCTTATTGAACTTTGTGGAATACACAACTATCCTTAAACAACATATCCTTTTTAATTTAATAAATTAATATAATTCTTTACTTATATCCATGTTTATTGGTTTATTACATGTTGTCCATGCTTCAACAAAATTAGAATTAATTTTATATAATTTGTTAGCTCTTCAAATCTAACTACTTCTACTCTCATTCTATATGTATTTTGTCTCCTATTCAATGCATCAACAACCTTGTTTGAATTTCCACTCCTATCCTTCAAAAAAAAGTCATAACTTTGTGTAAAATTTACCTATATGATATTCCTTTGATATATATTTCCTTGGTCATTTAAATATCATAATTTTTTATTATCAATGTACAACACAAACTCCTTTGGAAATAAGTAATGTCTCTAATTCTTTAATACTTGAATTATGGCATAAAATTATTTATTATAGACTAAGTATCTTCTTCTTGAATCATTTAATTTATCACTAAAATGAGCTATTTCCATTCCTTATTGACTTAGTATTGCTTCAATTGCATTCTTACTTATGTCACAATAAACCTAATATATCATTAAAATTTGGAAATGCCAACACTAGCTACTCTACACCTTCTTCTTCAAAAACTCAAAAAAAAATTGGACTATACTAATGTCCACTTGAACCCTTTTCATCTCTCTTCATTGTCTTAATGATAAGTATTTAAAAAACCACTCGAAATTTGTGTGTAATTCTTATAGAAACTTCCCAAACCATGAAAAGACTTTATCTCTCCAACATTTGATGGTGTAGGCCACTCCACAATTTCTCTAGCTTTCTCCATATCCATCTTCAAACCTTTAGACAAAAAATTATTTAGTACCTTATTCATCAATATCATAAATGTACTTGGTGCAAGTTATTCAACCCAAAAGGTGTAATCAACCACTCATACAACCCCTCATTAGTGTTAAATTCTATGTTCTATTCATATACTTCTCTAATTTTGATCTAATGTTAATCATCTCCAAATCAATCTTTGTAAATTACTTTATTGGCTTAAATAGCCCATTATATCATCCATCCTTGCTAATGGAAATATATATCTTATACTAACCTTATTGATTGATCTCTAGAATCAATACACATACTCACTCACAATCCTTCAGTTGCAAGTATGACGGTGTTGTCATTGATGTTAACATGAAGTATACTGACTAGTATTGTCAATGATGTCAACTATGGGATGAAGATGTTGAGGATATTGAGAATATTGGGAAAAGAATGAAAACAAGTTGTGCATGTGTAGTTGAGACCTCAAGAGGAAGTGTTGTGAGTACATGGAGCTATATTTTTTGTTGCAGTGTCTAAAGATGAGTTGGAATGATGAAATGAGCTAAGATGTTGTCTTTGCTACTTGGTTTCCAAGTGCTTCTGAGGAAATTTGATAAACAAAGTAAATTGTGTTGTGCAAGTGTTCATAGTATTCCCTGGTATTGTACTATGTGCTTCTTTTGTGTTCATGTTATTTCTGTGTAGATATTACAAGTTATTCAAGGTTTTCAAAGGTTGCTATATTCAGAATTTGGGTTTCTAGATCATTGTACAGTGCAAGATATTTTCACCAATGTGTGAACCAATTGTTTAGTGATGTTTCTATGGCCTTGAAGAAATATATGTGCTTCGTGTTTCTTTGTTTTTTGGCTTCAGGTTGTGTGGATTTTGGAAGTTTCTTATAATTCTTGTTCTTTTTGTATTCAAGGTTTTTCTTGATTTGATGTAGTACAAAGTGAGTTTCATTTTTTAGAAACCAAGATTAGATTTGAAAACCGAAAAGACCTTGCACAGAAGAGAAAATCAGAAAAAGCAGAGAGATTGCAAAAGAATGTGCAACATAATATTATTCAAGAATTCAATAATTACATGATAATGATTTTCTTTATAAAAGAAAAGACGCATAACCCTAATCTTATCTTGAGCAACAAGATAGCTCAAAAGATAAAGATAAGAACCTATAACTTAGGAATTAAATATGCCTAAGTAAACTTATGCAAAGTGTAATTAAATATTAATTACACCAACACCCCCCCATAAGTGCAACTTAGGGAGAAGCAGATTATTATGCAAATATGAGTCCCAACAACAAGGCCTAATCAATTACTCATTTACAAATGCAATGATGAGGTAGAGAAGGAAAACCCAGTGGGACAAAAGCCCCCTACAATGAGATGACTACTGCAAAGAAGCACTGGAAGAACACTGTGGAGTAACACTGGAATTGCAATCTGACAAGCAAGGAAAGATACTTTTGTCTAGAACTAAAACAAAAACCGAAATCAAAATAATGTGACAGTAGACCCGATGCCATGGAACACTGAAAAACTCACAAACTAGAACAACCCTGGAATCTGTGAAGCAATAGTAGATGAGATGATGAAAGAATTTGGAAACCATGAATCTCGATGCCGATGCCAAACTGTGACTGAAACTCTTCCATGGGAAGGAGAACCAAAAATAGACTCTGGAACAATAACCATAAAAAAATGGCCCTCAAACTGAGAAGGATCTGAACCAATGTGGATCAATAACCATAATCTCTCAACTGAAGTGTGAACCAATGAATCTGACATGTGTCAAGCTATAGCAAAAAATGTGGCCAAAAGAAAAAAGGAGACCAGATAACCCATGCGAGTTTCCAACAAATCAAGATGAAATATGGAGATCAAAGTGAAAACTACTCTAATCAGATTTATTATGCAAGAAACCCCCCTGAATAGAACTTTATCATAGTTCATTTATTACAATAACCAAACGATTGTAAAAGGAGATCATCTGAAACATGCATAAATAGAAATATAAAATAGACCTCAGATCTGTGTAGAGGACTGAATCAACTTTCCAACGCCGCAAGAATGACGAAAAATGGATCACCGAGTCAAGAGATATGCCCTCCAGAGTGAAAAAAACAACATCTGAGTTCCACAGCCTGCAAAATAAATCTAGATAAAAATATGGTTAAAAAAAAACTATACCACTAGATCGGCGTCAGAATCAGCTTTCCAACGGTATCTTGTTTGCAAAAAACGGAGATCGTATGCAAAAAACATGCCCAATTTAGTGAAAACTGCTCTAGAAGGGGAAAAAACTAGTGAGGCATTAAATTTGACAGCCAAACACCCGTTGTAGAAAAATTGGCCTACTAAAATTGATGGCCAAACACCTGTCGGTGCATTTTCCCAATTTGCCTCAAAAAAAATTTGTTTTTTTAAATTAAAAAAACATTACATGGAAATTTGTTTTTTTTTTTAAATTTAAAAAAGATAATTGGAGGGGGGCACGTGGGCCACGCCCACCCCTCCATGAGGGTGCAATACCCCTGTGCAGGCTGTGCAGGTCCGTACCTGCATAGTACCCTTCACAGGTACATCCTTGCGCAGTAGCCTACGCAGGGGTACAACCCTTGTAATTACCTTTTTGTTTAAAAACAAATTTTACAAAGCTTTTGAAAAGATTTTAAAATAAATTTTTTACAATAAAAAAAAACTACAATTTTTTTATGTAGGAAAAAAAAAATTATGATTTTTTTGTTTTACCTCAGAAAATGTGCTAGAGAGGTTGTACGGCTTCTCTGGCAAAAAAAATTTGCCTCCTGAACCAACTGTTCAGAAATCGACGAAACAAAGGGCATTCTTAGGGTTTTTGGCCGCTGCAAACGTAATGGTGGCCTTCGTTTGTGCTCAAGCTGCTCTAAAAATTTGGCTATCTCCAGAGCTTGCAAAAGATCTCCCAGCCTGAAACCCTCACAGATCTAACAAATGATGGCCAAAATCTACAAAACAAAAGTCAATCTTGACTTTTTCCAGTGCTCTAAATCCAATGGTGAAGCCTGATCTGATCCAAAATGCCTCATAGATGAACTCAAGGCATGATACCCTTGAGGAATCCTGAACGAACCCTGCAATGATTTTCTCAAAAATCTGAGAAGGAGTTGCAAATCAAGGCTCTGATACCATGTTAGAAACCAAGATTAGATTTGCAAACCGAAAAGACCTTCCACAGAAGAGAAAATCAGAAAAAGCAGAGAGGTTGCAAAAGAATGTGCAACATAATATTATTCGAGAATTCAATAATTACATGATAATGATTTTCTTTATAAAAGAAAAGACGCATAACCCTAATCTTATCTTGAGCAACAAGATAGCTCGAAAGATAAAGATAAGAACCTATAACTTAGGAATTAAATATGCCTAAGTAAACTTATGCAAAGTGTAATTAAATATTAATTACACCAACATCATTTATCAGTATGCAAGTAAGGGTTACCAATTGTTTTGTGTTGAAGTATTTGAATGATGTGAGGTTGATGAAGTGTTTGATAAGTCTCAATTAGTTCATGGATTATTCTAGGTCATGTTCAAGTGAATTATGTTTTCTGGAACTCTTGGATTTTGGATTGATTTGAGGAAGCGTATACTTAATGTTTATGGTGTTTAACATAGGTATTAGCTGGCCTTTTGTTAGCACTACTTGTTAATCTTGTAGAAGCATGTTGAGGTTTGTTTGGATCTATTTGGGTCCTAATTAAGGATTTATGTAAGTCACCTTCATTCCTATCCACCCTGGGAATTTTTAGGTGCTGACCTATTTTGAATTTGTATGTATAACAACTAGTTGTCACCCTTCTTTGATGGATTTCTAGTTTTCTGAGGTTGAGGTTGATATAAATAAGTGTGATGTTGTTGTGAGCTAAGGGATGGATAAAATATGAAGTGAGATAGACATAAGATCAATGTGAGTGAAGTGTGTGATGCAAATTTGAGCAGAGAAGTGTGAATTTCAATGTTAGGGTTCTTGAAGGCGGTGAGCTGAAGGCATCCGAAATCATTCAAGCAAGGCTACAAAATTGTGCAAGCATTGTGGTGGATTTCCTTGTTGCATTGAAAAGTGATCTTTGTGTAACATTCTTCTTATGTCTTCTTCCATTTCTTTTTGCGACAATGAGCCCTGGCTGTGAGCCTTTTGGATAGTGTGTCATATTCTAGCAGTGAGCCCTTTTGTACTAATTTTGCAATTACTTATATTGTGACCTAATTCTCATCATGGTTTTTCCCTCATTGGGTTTTCCACGTAAATCTAGTGTTCTCTCGTGTTGTGATTTTAGCTTTTGTTATGTGCATTTCATGTTTAGTCATACTAACAAAATAAGGGTTTAATGAATGCTTGTGGATCTGATTATTGTAGAGGCTTTTAAAGGTTTAATTTTCTACAATTGATTCACTCCCCTCTCATTTGTCTTATTCATTTCAAAAATTGGTAGTCAGAGTAAGGTTCCTTGGAGAAGAGCTTAACCACTTATGGTAGATTTGAGATGGTGTTATTCACAAAAAATTTCATAAACTTTTATTTGAGACTTTATCTCTCTTTACCTAAGTACTATACCTAATCTAGTTTTGAGCGATCTTTTGTCATCCATTTTGAACTTGGGAAGTGTTTTGTTGAGTTCATCAAACCTCCCATTTTACCACCTACCTTACTTGTCCTTCATTGGATGGTGTTTTCTTGTCACATCTGAACTTCCTTTTTCTCCCAAAGTGTATGTATGAAACCAATTGAACCATGAGTCAAAGTTTGGAAGCTTCACCCACAAGTTATACCTCGGCTAACATTCTCTAAGTCATTTTGAACCTAGGTGGGGTTTTGTTAAGTTATGCAAACCATAAATTTTGCCACCTATGAAGAATTATATTGATTAATCAAAATTAATTCCAGTCTAGTTACTTAATTAAGATATTATACAAAAGAAAGATAGTATTTTTCAAGCATAATATGAACAAAACAAGTGACTCATACATGTAAAAGAATAGATAACACCAAAAAGAGATATTTTATTCATATAGAAACATTTTTACATTATACTGGCATATCCACAATCGCTTGGTTCAATTACAGAAACCCAGGTTGGCAGACACAAAAGGAGGCAAAGGAAAGACAATTCAAGTGCACAAAGCAAACATCAGGACATAGATGCTCTCACTAACAACCTATAGGCATTTAATTTGAGCTGGTGACAACAGATTTTCATGAGACTAGAGGAATGACATGAACAATCCCATATCATTCCTCACCACTCCCATGCACAGCAGAGCCATGGCCTCCTCCAAAGTCTCATCCCAGATAGCAGATGTAATGCAGATGGCATCATAAACTAATCCATTTTGAGGATAATAGCCGATTCCATTGATCGTCACCTTCACTCAATGATGGAATTCAAGTTTCACTAGGTGCTCCTTTGCTCTGGTGCTCCTTTGCTCTCACGCTCCAATCTTCATGGCTAGAAGTCCTAAAAACTATGTAAATGAATCATTCTAGCATAGTGGTATTATACACATGAGCTTGGCTCAGAAAATGCCTTGCCTAGAATACTTTAGAGCACTTATTCCTCCACTTCGCTCAACACCACAAAGACCTCTTTTAGCTAATCAGAAGTGTGCCTGAACAGCGGGCTACACTTGATTTCCTCCTTAATAATGTAGTCATTCGCAAAATTTCCATCACTCTGGGAGCTCGCCATCTTGGATGCAATTGATTGTGGGAGAAAAGTGATACTGGCTGAATATATAGAGTTTTGGTTAGACATGGGTGCATTCTTTTGAGATTGATAAGATGTAAATTAATTCACATTTATGGCCAGCTTGCGTCAATTGAATTACAATTCCTCATTAGATAGCTCGCACGTGCCACCACTTGGTATCCTTATGCATTGCATTAAAGATTACTGAAATGATTGGTCCTTTGGCAGTTGTTGCTCGGGTAATGATCAATTTCCTTTGTCGATACCTATTCCCAGCAAAATTTCCATTGTTCTTATCAACTTCCCAATAAACATTTGGGATACAAGAAGTTGCTAATTTAGTAATGGCTTTAGTGTCCATTCAATGGCTTTAGCCATATTATAAATTAGAGGTTAAGCAAGGATGAAGGAGACTTTTGATCTCTGGATACACCTGGGGGTGTTTTTGAGAAGGACTAACATTTATTGCAAACTACAATAGCTTGTAATCAGTGTGTTATGAATAAAAGGATTTGAAGTATGCTAATCTTGGTGTTATGTGTGAGATATAGTTGTGTCTTCTTTGAAAGATGAGCTATACATATTTTATTTATTATAGTTTGATTTATTTACATTGGTTAATTTGATAGCCATTATTTTCAATCTTTGTATTGATCATAAATGGTTATGTCCTCTACCTCCACGTTAGTTTCATAGTTATGAGCTAGCGTTAGTCACCTTTTCTGCTTTTTGGTTAAAAGAACATGTCATTTCCTTAAAATAAATTAATTCATTAAATATTTTTTGAGGGAGTTGTACCTCTATAAAATTTAGAGAAAATCCACAAAAGTAATTGTGTACTTTTTAGAGCTATTAGCGGATTTAAATCGGTACCAAATTTGGGTTTAGAGTCATTACTTGATTTATCTATCAAAGTTTATTCCATTTGCTAACAGGTTTTTGGCAACTCCGTTGGGGATAAATTAGTTGGAAGTATAAAAAATCACCATTACGTCATGTAGCAAGATGGTACTTTTGCATAATGATGTATTTCCTATTTTGTAGCCAAACTTAGATTGGGTTGGAGTAGAGCAAGAAGATATCATATCGCAATTAAATACACTCGTGTGGAGATACAAAAGGAGCATGGAAGATTATATGCGAGTGATTTTATCTTGGAAAAAGAAGAGGAATGGACCCAACGACCATCTATACCTGTGATTGAATGACCCCCAAGACTAATATTCAAATATTACGACAAACCACCTTATCATCATAATCATTATCCCAATCCGCTGCCACGACAACCAAGGGACCCACCTACATATCGGCCTCAGAATCCACCTCTAGCTCGTCCACCACAGTAATCTTATCTTCCTAAATTTACTCCAGGTGAGTTGGTGACTCTGTTTGTTGTTTATGGCTTCAAATCTCTAGTGCAGCCAAGTTACCCCCTTGCTTTATCACAATATCATCATCTACCAAAAGGATCCCAAAAGAGATTTCCTAATTTCTCAGGTCATAACTGTAGACACCTAAAAATGGTCTGGAGAATCTAATTAATTAAATATGATTTATTTGATTAATTAATCCTAAATTCATTTACTTAGTAAATAAATAGAAATATTTATTTACATTAAGTTCACTATTAATTCTTCTATTTTATCACATTATTTTCCTCTTAATTAAATAAACAAAATTAAATACTTTGTTTTATTTAATTATTATCATTATTATTTCTTCTATACTTTATCCATTAATTCTATCTTAAAATTAAATACACAACTTCAATAGTTGGTATTATTTAATTATCTTATCATATTTTCTTCTTAATTAAATAAAGATATCATAAATCTTTAATTTAATTATCATATTCCTTCTATTTTAATTTAATAAACAACTTATATAGTTTGTTTTATTAAATCATTTATTCCCCTTTTGCTAAATTTAAATAAATCAAA
The DNA here is from genome assembly GCA_007258455.2 of Sequoia sempervirens. NCBI lineage: Eukaryota > Viridiplantae > Streptophyta > Pinopsida > Cupressales > Cupressaceae > Sequoia > Sequoia sempervirens. The sequence goes on along the minus strand of VDFB02270651.1, from coordinate 395,475,369 downwards.
AATATTTAAATGAAAGCATAAATCAAATCCCTCTATTCACTCACCAATAAAATTAGATTGTTTTCAAATCTAATTAATTTAACTGTCATTCACGGAAAAACCTCAGAGACAAAGCTACAAGCAATCCTCTCAATCTTCTGCCTCAAATCTTTCCTCTAATCTTTTCAAGTGTTTTCATGGGGAGGAACAATCCCCCATGATCAGCTCCACCTTCTCATCTCTTACCATTCAAATCTCCAAATTTAATCTCAGCCTCTGTTGTGTTACCCCTGTGCAAAATTGTTGCCGAAAATATATATATATAGCCTTCTGAAACATGAAAATGATCTGAGAAATCCTAATTTATGCAAACTGACTCTACAGGAATACAACCAAGCAATCATAAGCAATAGCATTATCATTTTAGTATCATCATAGCATCATAGCATCAATAGATTTCATATCACTACAACATCATTAGTTTTTAAATTGTAGCTTCCTTTTATCAGTTTTCATGTTACGATAGTTTACGGTAGCTCTATATCATCTATAAATCATTAGCAATCATCACATCATTGCATTTAGCATCCATTATGTTCTCTAGATAGGCATTTTAAACAGTTACGGTGTTTACAAATCTAAGAGCTTCTATAATTTGATAAATCTTTGGAGATAGGAGACAATGAGACGTCTTCAAGCTTTTCAGTGTTTTAAATTAGTTTAATTCATGTTGATCTTGATCTAATGTCTTATTAAGAAGTGTTTTAGTTGATCTTTTACTTTTTACTTTTTCACACTTACAATAACGAACAAGATCCTAAGGACCATATTTTAGCTATGATGGCTATAAGTGCAATTTTAGGAATCTAGGATGAAGATTTGTTTGTAAGGATTTCTATTGAGAGTTTGATTGAGAAAGCTGCTAAATGGTTTAGAGGACTTGAAAAAGGGAGCATCACTAGTTGGCATGTTCTTAAGACAAAATTTCTCCAACGCTATGGAATCCCAACTAATGTTGTAGCTACCCTATGTCACTTCTTTCAAATTATGAAAAACAGAGCTGAAACGATGAGGGATTTTGTCTATCATTTCAACCAGTCTCTTCAAAAGATTCCTACCCCAAAAAATCCCAACACAGAGATTCAGTACCACATATTCATTTCTACTCTTGAACTAGACATACAATTACTTCTGAAAATAGATAAAATTCAAGGAATTGAGCAAGCTCAGCAAGAGGCGGTGAAGGTTGAAGATGATTTCATTTTAGTAGGCAAGTTGAAAGTAGATTCCAGTATGAAGCTCAAAACCAGTTGTAAAAATTTTCCCAAGCTTCTGGTCAAATGCCATCCTATTGTGGAAAAAATGAATTTAACAATTCTTGATAATCTACATCAGCCTAATGAAAGGAATGACCATCCCAGTGTTGATTTATCCTTGAACTTATGCACCTCTATTGAAGTTGAGAGTGATTATAGTTCATCTAGTGATGATGAAGATGATGAGCTACTAGTAAATCCACCATTAACTTCAACCCTTCTAATAAACTCTCTCTTTCAGAGGCTTGTTTGAAAGATCTAGTATCGACCTCTCTTCTTTCTCTAGAATATGAAGTTTTCCTTTTTAAAGAGATGGAGGATAAGGATATATGCTTAAGTTTGGAAGGAGATGATGACTCTAGAAATGATGTTCTTCAGAAGAAAGAACGGCGGTCAATTCATCCTAACCCTCTCTTTGATTTTGATGAATTCAAAATACATGATAACCCTCTTTTCATAAATTTAGAAGATCAATTAATGTTAAAAGAAGAAGATTGTTTACTCAGAGCTATAGTTGATCGTGACCAGAGACAAGAAGAGGAAGATACTAATCTCCTAGATGAAGGAGAAAATAAAGATCAACTTCGAAAGGTAATTGAATCTTCAGATATCTTCTTTCCTGGCACACAAACTAGTTATGAGAGGTTTAAGTCTGGTAGTGAAATCCTTGAAGGTAGGGCAATTGTAAATGAAGTAACTGAACATTTCATTTCAGAATCTCTTCATTTTGAAAGGAACATTATACAAGATTCAAAGGTTTTAGTACAGTTATTAGAATCAATGTATGGAGTGGATGAAATTGAAAGAGGAATTTTGATTGATGAATTAGCAATGGAATCTAATAAGTCTTATGTTGTACAAACTATAAATTGGGGTCCTAAACCTTTAGACAATGTAATTTCTTCTACACATGATGACCAAGAATTTTTGGGGCCTCATGATGTATATGTGGGGTGTCCAATTTGAGGGTTGGTTTCTTCTTGTTTAGAGTGTCAAGTGCAAGACATGCAAAACAATCTTAAATTGGATGTTGTGCAGGAAGATTCAAGTGAGCATACATAGGGCAGCATTAATATGAGTCATTTGACTACTAAGGAATATAATCAAGAATGGCTCTTTGAACAGAAGAATTTGCTTAGGAAGTCCTTACAAGGTTCTGATTTTATTTATTTAACGGTGACGATCACAATTTGGCAGTTGGTTGTGTGAACCACCATCCTATACCTGCAAGAACACAACAAATGAACATATTAATAAGATCAAATGCAAGATAGAATATAGGTTCCCCATAAAATCCATTAACATCATTCCAAATAGGAAATGAAAACAAGAAATGCAATGAGAAACAATAAGAGAGTGTAAATCCTATTCAAATAATGCAAAATTTTGATCCTATGGGGGAGTAGGTGCCAATTTGATGTGGAAATTGACCCTTTCCCAACTTCTTTGCAAGCTTTGATGATGAATGGTGATGGTGATCCACTTTGTTGAAGATTCAAGTGTGCTCTATAATGAAAAACCCGCATAACCTAGCTATGGATTTGATAAATTGATGAATCTTGCAAATGCTTTGAAGATGTATTTGAATACAGTAGCCTTACTCAAATTGTGGATGGTGAAATGAGGAATGAAGCCTCTTATTTATAGAAATTCAAGTTGAGGAGATGTCCAAAATGGAGCAATGTGAGACTAAGAATCAACTAATGGCAAGACGCCTCTTGTCAACATGTGAATGGATGGAGGATGTGAAAGTTTTGAAGAATGTGCAAAGAGGGAGGAGATTCAAATTAAAAATATGGCTTGAAGGATGAGGTGAAAGGTGAAGTTAATGCCACATGGCTCAAGAAAAGGACATGTAAGAGATTTTAAATGCTTTGTTGGATGTACAAACACTTTTGGAGGGATTTTTCAAATTTGAGGAATATTCCATCTATTGATGCCTTTTTTGAATGAAATAGGGGAATTAATAAATCAAATAAATTGATTTATTGTGCAAGTGGAAAAAGCTAGATGATTTGAGTGATTAGGATTATCATTAATCATTATTTGATTAATTTAAATGATGTTAGTTGATTTGACCATTTTACCTTAGATTTTAGGATTTAAATAACTCAAAAATGAGAAGAGAATGATTTAGACTTAGTTAAATAAATATTTTTGATTTATTTAACCAAAGGGGATGATGTTAGATTAAATTAGATAAATGTTTGATTTATTTAATTTAATTAGATGAACTTTAGAGATTTAATCAAATAATATGGATTATTTAAATAAATAAAGATAGGAAGATGAAATGACCTAGCTAATTACATAGAGACAATTATTTAATTAAATCAAGGGATTTATTTAATTAAAAGGGGAATTATGATAGCTTTAATCAAATAAGGCTATTCAATTAAATGGTTAGATAGAGTGATAATTTAGGAGGAAGTGATGTTAGCAGATCAGGATCAAGTGTGTGATATCAATCTGTATATTTTCTATGTCTACAGGTTGTGCACATAGTTTTTAATCACCCAACATTGTTTCACATAGGCAGCTACTTCTCCCAACCTATCAATGGATTTGCATAATTATCTTGAGAATCATTTGAGGTAAGGTAGCCCTACCATGTACATAGTTGAAATTTTATTGTGCTGGTAGTTTAGGTGTTTTCTCTCCTTGTTTTATCTCATTTTTGGCTTGCTTTAGTTGTTCCTTTTCCTTGACTTTGTGCCCAAAGGAAAGGACTGGTCTATGCTTATGGTTCTAGGTTCATTGCCTCATCCTTTGTAGTCCTTGTCCCCAAATAGAGCCACTGTTATTCACAAAAAATTTCATTAACTTTTATTTGGGATGTTATCTTTCTTTACCTAAGTTCTATACCTAATCTAGTTTTGAGTGGTCTTTTGTCATCCATTTCGAACTTGGGCAGTGTTTTGTTAAGTTCGTCAAACCTCCCATTTTACCACCTGCCTTACTTTGCCTTCATTGAACAGTGTTTTCTTGGCACATCTAAACTTCCTTTTTCTCCCAAAGTGTATGTACAAAACCGATTGAGCCATGAGTCAAAGTTTGGAAGCTTCACCCACAAGTTATACCTTAGGCAACATTCTCTAAGTCATTTTGAACCTAGGAGGGGTTTTGTTAAGTTATGAAAACCTTCAGTTTTGCTGCCTATGAAGAATTATATTGATTAATCCAAATTATTACCAATCTAGTTACTTAATTAAGATATTATACAAAAGAAAAATAGTATTTTCCAAGCATAATATGAACAGAAACAAGTGAGCCATATGTGTAAAAGCATAGATAACACCAAAAAAGCACAGATAACACCAAAAAGAGATATTTTATTCATATATAACATTTTTACATTATACTGGCATAGCCACAATCACTTGGTTTGATTACAAAAACCCAGGTTGGCGGACACAAAAAGAGGCAAAGGAAAGACATTTCAGGTGCATAAAAAAAAAACCATCATGACACATATATTCTTAGTAACAACCTGCAAGCATTCAATTTGAGCTGGTGATAATAGATTTTCATGAGATTGGAGGAATTGCATGAACAGTCCCATATCATTCCTCACCACCCCTATGCATAGCAGAGCCATGACCTCCTCGAAAGTCTCATCCTAGATAGCAGATGCAATGTAGATGGCATCGGCCACTAATCCAGTTCAAGGATAATAGTTGAGTTTGTTGATTGCCACCTTCACTCGATGATGGAATTTAGGTTTCACTAGGTGCTCTAGTGCTCTCATGCCCCAATCTTGATAGCCAAAAGTCCTAACAATTGTGTAAATGAATCGTTCCAGCATAGTGGTATTATGCACATGAGCTTGGCTTAGAAATGCCTCACCCAGAATACTTTAGAACACTTCCTCCACTTCACTCTACACCACAAAGACCTCTTTTAGCTGATCAAAAGTGTGTCTAAATAATGGGCTACACTCGATTTCCTCCAAAATAATGTAGTCGTTCATAAAATTTCCATCACTCTAGGAGTTCGGCATGTTGGATGCAATTGATTGTGGGAGAAAAGTGATACTAGCTGAATTTATAGAGTTTTGGTTAGACATGGGTGCATTCTTTTGAGATTGATAAGATGTAAATTTAATTCACATTTATGGTCAGCTTGCGTCGATTGAATTACAATATTCCTCATCAGATATCTCGTACATGCCACCGCTTGGTATCCTTATGCATTGCATTAAAGATTGGTGAAAAGATTGGTCCTTTGTCGGTTGTTGCTCGTGTAATGATCAATTTCCTTTGTCAATACCTATTCCCAACAAAATTTCCATTGTTCTTATCAACTTCCTGATAAACATTTGGGATACAAGAAGTCACTAATTTAGTAACGGCTTTAGTGTCCATTCAATGGCTTTAGCCATATTATAAATTAGAGGTTAAGTGAGGATGAAGGATACTTTTGATCTCTCTGGATACACCTTGGGTGTTTTCAAGAAGGAATAACATTTATTGCATACTACAATAGCTTGTAATCAGTATGTTATGAATAAAAGGATTTGAAGTATTCTAATCTTAGTGTTATGTGTACGATATAGCTATATATTCTTTGAAAGATGAGCTATACATCTTTTATTTATTGCAATCTGATTTATTTACATTGGTTAGATTTGATAGTCATGATTTTCAATCTTTGTATTGATCATAAATGGCTGTCATCTACCTCTGTGTTAGTTTCATATTTATGAGCTAGAGTTAGTCACCTTTTCTGCTTTCTAGTTAAAAGCACATGTCATTTCCTTATAATAGATTAATTCATTGAAGATTTTGTGAGGGAGCTATACCTTGATAAAATTTAGAGAAAAGCCACAAATGCAATTGTGGACTTTTTAGAGCTATTAGCAAATTTAAATTGGTGCCAAATTTGGGTTTAGATTCACTAATTGATTTATCTATCAATGGTTATTTCATTCACTAATAGATGGAAAACAAGATTGCTTTAGAATATCCTAGATTTGATGGCTCAGATTATGCATTCTAGAAGACAAATATGGAAGGATATCTATCTACTCAGGGATATGAGATTGAGAAGCCTTATCAGACTACATATACTCCACCTTTGAATGGTCTAAGTACAAATGCAAAAATCAAGGTGTACGAGATCAATGCGAAGACAAGATTTATTATTGTGAATAGTCTTTCAAATACTGAGTTAGTAAAAGTTATGAGTTTGAAGACTACTAAAGAATTTTGGGATAAGCTAGAAAGCATTTATAAAGGAGATCTAAAGGTCAAATAAGAAAATTTATAGAACTTTAAGGCACAATTTAAAATGATGCAAAAGTCTGAAGAAGAAACAATGAAAGGCTACATACAGAGAGTTGATAAGTCGGTAAGTGCTATGAGAGGCCTTGGTGCAATAGTTAAAGAATCTTTAAAGTAGTTAAGAAATTTATCAGATCACTTCTAGACTGCTATAGTGCAAAGATATATACTATTAAGGAAACTAATGATTTTGATAATTATTCCAAAGATCAATTGATTTGTACTCTAACCACATTTGAAATGAGGAAATCGAAGAAAGGGACAAAAGCTAAGACTTCTTTCAAGGCTGGTAAATTAGAGAAGGTTGAAGATTCAGGTGAAGAAAATCTTGATTATTTGGAAGCTAACTTTATAAGGAAGATGACAAATGGAACTGGTAAGTATAAAGGTAAAAATTACATTTCAAGTGTTTTAGCTATGGTGAGATAGCTAATTATGCTTCAAGATGTCCAAAAAGAGATCTAAACAATGGGAATAAGGAAAATAAAGGAAAAATGATTAAGAGTGCTTACTATGTGAGAGAAGATGCTAGTATTTCTAATGATGAATGCTTATTTTTGGCTATAAAAGAAGAATCTGGTTTTACTAACCCTTAAATTTGTGTGAAGGAAAGTATTCTGGAGATAAAGGATAAGGTTGAAGGTACTTTTGTATCTACTTTTCATGTCAAAGAGGATACGAATTACTAGGTTTTTTATAGTGGATTCTCTAATCATATTATTGGAGACAAAAGAAAGGATTAGTTAAATTTGGAGATGATTCAGGAGCTAAGATTTGTGGAATAGGTTCAATCATTTTTTATGGCAAGAATAACACTAAAAGTGTTTATTATGTTAAGGGATTAAGGCATAACCTTTTGAGTTTTAGAAAAATGTGTATCAAAGCATATAATCTTGTATTTAAGGATGAAACATGTGAGATTAGAAAAGGATCTAGAACTATGATTATTGTTGGTAAGAGAATAGATGGAAACATCTATTATCTTAAGGGTGATAATGGTCATTACTTTATGTCTTAGATTAGGTTAAATCCACAAAACTAGTTTACAATTCTAGTGAGGATAGAAAATTGCAAAAATCCTCCTATAAATTTTTTTTGCTTTTTTGGGGTTTGCACGAACTGGGGTGATTGAATGGACCCAAAAGGGGTTTGAATAGACCCTGGTTTGATTGAACCATATTAAATGATGGGTCCCACTTTTTATGCATTTTTTTTAAGAAAAAAATGGAAAAGAGGGGGTTTACTCGAACCTGGGTTCATTCAAACCCCATTTTCCCCCTGCTCCCCCCTTCTCCCACTCTGGCACCAAATCTCTATAGAATTTTTCCCTTAAAATCTTGAGTTGAGGATGAAAATGGAGGAGACTTCACAGATCCAACTAGATGATGATAGTTCTCAAAACGAGCTATCCATCGAATATAATTTTAATATGTTTTGGTTTTATTATGTATTTTTTTTAGTTTGATTAAACATAGGTTTTTCACCGAAAATCAAGCTCTTTATTCTACACATGTGGAAAAATAGTAGATTATCAAAATAAAATTCTAAAAAATATGTTCAGGCTAGGTATTGATGTCATTGATCCAATAAAAAAATTGAATTTTGATACATACAAAAAAAGTTATGTTGTATACGGTTCACCTATATTTGAATTGTAATTGGTTTGACTTCAAAACTTGATTAAGAAAAAATATTCAATAAAATACTATGAAACCAAATGAAAGGGTTATATATCATTGTTACAAATCTAAATTCAAAAAAATTATAATTTTATCTTCATAGAAAAAAAGGTATGTTGTATATAGTGAGCATCACTCCTTAAAAATGGTGTTTATTGATAAAAAATATTTTTCGAAGGAGATGGAAAAAGAAGTGCAATCTGATTCCAAAAATTTTGAAAAAAATATATTTATAATCTATAGACAAAATGTCACAAATCACTAGTTTGTATCATCTTCAAATTCCTCACAGTTTAGCCACTATAGATGCCCGAAAGTGAAGATTTAATTAGAAAAAATCAGTTTAGTGTCCAATTTGGCCAAAAAATGTAAACTAGTAATGTGGGATCGCCCATTAATGATAGCTGGTTATGGCAACAGAGGATGTGTCACATGAATTTTGATAATTTGGAAAGAATTAGTTTAGTTCATATAGTAAGAGATTTACCCAGAATCACAAAGCCTATCAATGTTGTTTGTGAGAGTTGTCAATTTGGAAAGCAAACAAGGAGTAGCTTTAAGGGAAAGGAACAATATGCTACCAGACTACTAGAAATAGTACATATAGATATTTGTGGTCCTATAAGAGTGATAAGTCTACAAGGTGACAAGAAATTTATGCTTTTAATTGATGATTATTCTAGAATGACATGGGTTACTTTTCTTAGAGAAAAATATGATGCATTAGATAAATTCAAGGCATTTAAAGTTAAGGTTGAGAATGAAATGGATTTGAAAATAAAATGTTTAAGGTCTGAAAAAGATGGTTAATTCACCTCTAATGAGTTTAGCATGTTTTTTGAAGTTCATGGAATAAAGAGGCATTTGTCTGCCCGTACAACCCCTCAACAGAATAGATTTTTGAATGGAAAAATAGGATTGCTCAAGAAGCTGCAAGGACTATGATGAAAGAGGAAAATCGATCAAAATTCTACTAGAGAGAAGCTATTCATTTTCTTTTTTTCATACTTAACAAAGTTCAAGATAAATCTAAAAGTACAAAGACTCCCTATGAGCTATGGTATGGAAGGATTCCTATTGTGAAGTACTTTAGATTGTTTGGAAGAAAATGTTATATCAAAAGAGAAAAAGAAAACTTAGGAAGGTTTGATGCAAGGTTTGATGAAGGTATCTTCCTTGGATATTCTATTAGAAGCAAAGCTTACAGATGTTACAACAAAATACTAAGAAAGATAGTTGAAAGTGCAAACAATAAAGTTGACGAAAACTTGAAGAATTCAATCTCAGTAGATGGATATGTGTTAGATGAACCTAATTATAGAGAAGTTGAGGAAGAAAAGGCTGATGAACAAGAACTATGGAATGAAGAGGAGAAGCTCCAAAGAAGACCCATAAAACCCCTAAGTATGTGCAAAAGAATCATTCTGAAGACCAAATCATTGGAGATAAGAGGAAAGGTGTACTGACAAGAAGCAAAGATGTTGAAGTTGAGGTAAATCTATGTCTACCTTATAAAGTTGAACCTAAAATAGTGAGTGAATCATGCAAAGATGAATATTGGATGAAAGAAATGGAAGAACTTATGCAAATAGAAAATAATCAAACTTTGGAATTGGTTCCTAGACCGCAAAACAAGAACATAGTTGGAACTAAGTGGGTATTCAAAAACAAGCTGAGTGAGAATGGAGAAATAGTAAGAAATAAGGCAAGACGTGTGTGTAAGGGTTACTCACAAGTGGAAGGTATAGACTTTAAGGATACTTTTTCTCTTATGGCTAGGATGGAAACTATCAGAATGTTTTTGGCATTTGCAACACATAAAGACTTTAAATTTTATCAAATGGATGTGAAGTTTTCTTTTCTAAATGGATAATTAGAAGAAGTTTACATGGAACAACTAGAAGGATTTCAATTGTTAGATCAACTAGTTATGGTATGTAAATTAAAGAAGGAACTATATGGATTGAAGCAAGCTCCCAGAGCTTGATATGCAAGATTGGACAAGTACTTGATACAACAAGGATTTAGTAAGGGCACCGCAGATAGTAATCTTTGTACTTCAAAATTGAGGAAGACAAGATCTTGATAGTAGTAGTATATGTGGATGATATTATCTTTGGTGGAAATGAGGCTATGTATAAGAATTTTGTAGAGGAAATGTAGAAAGAATTTAAGATGTCAATGTTTAGGGAGATGAATTTCTTTCTTGGGATACAAATCAATCAAACATATAAAGGGATTATCATTTCATAGTCTAAATATGTCAAAGAGATGTTGAAGAAGTTTGGAATGGATGGCTCCAAACTGGTATGTACCCCTATGGTGACTGGTTGTAAACTAAGCAAAGATGATTTACCTAAGGCTGATCAAAGTAAGTATAGATCCATGGTTGGTAGACTACTATATCTAACTACTATTAGACCAGATATCATGCATACAGTTTGTCTTGTAGCTAGATTTCAAGAAGATCCTAAAGAAACAAACATTGCAGAAGTGAAGAGGATATTCAGATGCTTAAGAGGCACTCCAGATAATGGTTTGTGGTATCCTAAGGATACTTATTTCACATTAAGTGCTTATATAGATGCAGATTGGGTTGGTTCTTTTGATGATACGAAAAATCACAAGTGGTGGTACATTCTTTCTTGGATACAAATATCAATTGTATCTATATGAGAAAATATCAAATAACTAAAATATGAGAGTTCTATGGATACGAAAAATATGAGGGTTCTATAGGAAATATTTTTCTTAGAGTTACAAAGAACTACAATGTTTCCATTGATCCTTGGGAGAGAAATACAAATGGAAAACTGTTATTTGATATCATTTTCCTCTAGATAAACTATTTTATTAAATGAAACTATATTTGTGTCATTGATAGACTCATAACAACATCTATGCATGATGTGTATGATGCTAAAATTTAAGCATTATATCATATTATATAGCTCTTTATAATGTTTAGAAAACAAAAAAAAAAGGCATGCAAATAATATGAGATTACTCTATTAAATTTCTAGTATTATTTTAATTTTGAATGCACTACTATAACTGGTGAAAGATTTTATGAAGTGTAAAATTCTACCAACTTGAGAGTTGTACACTCAATAGAGAAATCATAATAGTGTTAATAGAGATAAGTGGTATGATTTTTCATTATATTTAAGTGATTGCGTCTATTTTTGTAAAGTATGTGCCTATTGGTTGAGCTTATGTATGTTTCTCGTGTCGATTAGTATTTTATTTTTGTTGGGATAAAGGTTCCATCAACCTTGTTAATATCATGTAATTTAATTACTTAGAATATTATTTATACTTCACTCATAAGGGATGGAATTTTTCACTAATAGTGGAAATTCAATTTTTACTGGCCCCAGTAATTACCATTTTATCGATAGGGAGTTATTGTGTTACTTTTACCAGATAGTCGTCACCGTAATGGTAAAATGGTCAAACAATAGATTCTAGGTGCCCACCTTGGGAATATTGCATTATGACATGTTATTACATCCATCATAATTTTTAAGAGTATCTATGATAGCGATGACACCAGTCATAAGATTCTATGATAACTATGGCAACATCTATGATAGAATATTTATTATCTTGGTCCCTAGGCACCCATGTATGAAAGATGCCTTATGGCAGTTGTAAGAGCATTTGTAAGAGGTCATTATGAATTGCATGTGATTATTCCAAGGTAGTGGCATGAGGTTTATACCAATTTCTATGTCATTCTTCATGTGTTGTATTATTCTTTATAGTAGGTGCTTGGGTGTGGAGTTCGTAGTATGATTCTTCATCAAGTTTTCTTTGCAAGGGTTATGATGTTGGATTGAAGGATAAAGAGGAGTTAGATTGGATGTATTGTAAACATATTTTATGTTAATACAATCTATTCATCTCTTCTTTAGTGGAGGATTTTCTTGAAAGGGTTTATCCATGTTAAACACTGTGTTTCATGGTCAATTTTATGTTCATGTATTTCATTATTATTGCTGATTTAAACTCCATATGGTTAACAAGTTGTTAGATCTGATTTATAGTAGTTTTAAGCTTCTATTATTTCTTTTAACCTTCTATTTTCTAACATTTGGTATCTGATCCTGTCTAATTTTGTATCTTGGGTGATAGAACCAAGGTTTTTTGAGCTATAGTGGGAGTTTGGTTAATCTAATTTTTATAGTTTTTTGTGTTAAACCATGGCTGCAACTTCTTATCATTTGGACATAGAAAAATTTAATAGAGTGGTATTTTTAGTTGTGGAAGATTAAAATGGAGGATCTTCTTCAAGAACAGGATCAATGGGTGGTTGTAACAAATGAAAAGAAACCCAAGAATGACCAATGGATATTGGAAGAAGAAGGACAAAAAGGCATGTGGTGCTATTAGATTATGTCTTCCTGATTTTGTTCTATTGAATGTATCAAAGAAAAACACTGCACATTCTTTGTGGAATTGACTAGGTGAGATTTATCAAGCAAAAATTCTGGTAAATAAACTCTACTTAAAATGAAAGTTGTTTTCTCTTAAGATGAAGGAAGGTGAATCAATAGCTGAGCATTTAAATTCATTTAATTTGGTTTTGAGTAAACTAGCCTCTATTGATGTTAATGTCAAAGAAGAAGATAAATCCATTATGCTTCTTTGTTCTTTACTTGAATCTTGGGATTTTGTACTTGCTATCACTGCTAACATTGAAGATCCAAAGATGGATGCTCTTGTAGAAACTTTATTGTCACAAGAAATGAGGAAAAGGATATGGATAGTTCAAGTGATGTTCTCAATATTGGGGGAAGTCCTAAAGAAAGAGGGTCTAAAGGAGATAAGAATGGGCCTAAGAACAAGTCTAATAGTAGATCTAAAACTCCTAGGAAGAAAAATAGAGTGAAATGTTGGAACTATGGAAAAAGAGGACATGTGAAGAAGGAATTGTTACACCCCATGTGTTATTACCTATTTTACTATTACCTTGTTTTGTGAATTACTTAAATAAATTTGAATGTGTTTATTTATGAACATTGATGGAATATGTTAAATGAATGTTTTATTCAATTAAATGCTTTATGATTCAGTGTAAGATATAATGTGAATATGACATGTATGAAAAATATGCGAATTCATTAATTTGGCTAACTACTACTATGGTCGACTAAGTTGAAATGTAGGGATGGGTTCAAGCATCCAGAAGAGAGGGGAAGTATCACCTAGGAGAAGAACTTGGTTTAGTAACCTCTAATTTAGTCTTATTGAGCATTCATACACACACACCTTAGATGGTCTTAGTTGAGTCAAGTCAATTGGGTAGTTGGTAAGAGATCTTCAATCTAGTTGTGTATGTTATATTGATTTGTGATCTTGTTTATGAATGTATGTAATGAGTTATGTGATGAGTCTTGATATTAAGTGGAATTTATTTTTGCATGTTTATTTGTATAACAATGAGATATGTGCATTTAATGTATATATGTGTGTGTCTTTGGTAAACTCATACATGTGAGTAAATACATACATGACTATACATAGGTAGACATACCTACACATGCTCATGGATGGATTACTGATAGGGAGGGGGTTGGAGGAATCAATCATAGATTCCTGCTCTAGGTATTTCTTGCAAGACCTCCTTGGTGTTCTGCTCCACCACCTTAACCTATAGGCCCCTTTTCATGTTTAGGTACCCCTAGTTCTCCTGGCCAACCCCATTGCTATCACAAGTTAACCAACCAAGTTACTCTTCTTGCCATAACTCTAACTCTTCCTTAGCCTTTAATCTGCCCTAAAGACTAACACTACCTCAACTCTCAATTAGATCTTGCAGGGGTGTAGAGAAGTATTCAATAACTTCAACCCATCCTCCTAGGGTTCCTAAAGGTTCACCAAACTCCATCCTTCCATCGCTTTCACCAAACCCTCATTTAGGGTTGAAAAAGGCTACTAGCCCTAGAGCCCCAATTAGGCCTCTTTCTATGAGAAAATAGGCTTATTCTCAATTCTTTCTAAAGAACACCTCACTCTTTCTTTGAGATTTTTAGATCAAATGAACACCTCTCAAGGATTTTTGAGGTCTTAAGCCTTAACTGTCCGTACAATGCTTGAACTTGAAAATGGACATTTCCTAGGGTTTTTAAGCCACTATCTAGCCGTTTTCAAATTGTCTACTTGTTCTCACATCAATTGAACTGATGGAGCCTTCTTCTTCATGTTACAACTAGGTAAGACACTTTCCTACCACCTCCAAAAGGAAATTTTCAAAAACTTGTCACCCCTACAAAATTATGTGCTCTGCACTTCTTGCTTTCCTAGTCGAGCACCATTCTGGCTTGCCTAGGGCAAGATCTTTCCAATAGCTCCTATCTTTCCAAACCCTATAGCTCACCATATGTACATACATGGAGTCTAGTCACTGTTCCCAAAGGGTCATACAATTTTTACGGTGGGAAATTGGTCTAGCACTCCATTCTTTTCAAACTGACTGGTTCAGACCAGCAATAGGGTGCAAGCTAACTATTTACAAACAACGAATGAAATTGACTAAAGAAAGAAAATAAATGACACACAATGATTGGGAGATTGCTACACTACATCTTACATAAGACAGCAGCAAATTCAATCCATTAAAGCTCTACTTTGGAATAAAAATTAGAAATAACACAAAAAACGTTGTTTTCCTTTCAATCCACAAAATATTTCCACAATACCAAAACTTCCAACCCTGCTCTCAAGTCAAGGCACACCTTAAATAAGGTTCCTCAATCAGTTATTTTCCTTGGTTAGACATATTAGTGACCTAATGGTAAGAGTTGTAAAATGCCCTATGTTTTCCAACTTTTGCAATCTTTAGAAAGCTAAGCAAGGTGAGTTTCTAAACTCATCCATCCCTTCCACTCCTTAACCCACTGATCACTATAGAGTAAGACATATTCTAAAACCTCTAATTCAATCTAGATGGTCAACATGACCTTTCAACATAACACATCAAACCAAAAATTCCTTCTAGACTTCCTACATGCCTAGTGTTTCCTAGGTGCTCCTGCACCATTCTCCCCCTCTCTACACAAACACTAAGGAATGTGAGGGATCAGTGACACATCAATTCCCTACTTCTTAAACTAAGCTTCATCTACCCAAGTAGCCTCAGATTCTAGCTTGTCCTTCCACTTGATAAGATGCTCCATGTACACCTTATGCGTTGTAGCTTTATTCACTCTTGAATCCAAGATTCTTTCTTCATGAAGCTTGTCTTGAGTTGATAAGGCTATGTTGCTGACATCCTTGAAGATATCCCTACTATTCTGATCCATGTCATTGACTATTCCCTTATATCTGATCAGATCAGCTACATTGAACATTAGAGAGATGCCTAGATCTGCAGGTAATTCCACCTTGTAGGCATTCTTCCCATATTTGGCTAATACCTTGCATGGTCCCACTCTTTTCATCTATAATTTGGTTGATGTACCCTTCTGCAACCTGAATTTGTTGAGGTGGACCATGACATAGTCTCCTACTGCAAATTGCAAATCTTTTCTTGACAAATCTACCTTATCCTTCAACTTTTGTGTAGCCTCGGTGACTGTATTCTTTACCTGCTCCTGAATCTCTTTCATGGTCTAAGTGAAGTCCTCTGCATGTCCACTCCTATGATCCATAGCTCCTAGATCTCTAAGCTCACATATTCCTCTTGGGTGCATCCCATACACTATTTCAAAAGGACTCTTCCTGGTAGTCATGTTCACACTGTCATTGTATGCATACTCAGCCTGTGATATGACCATGTCCCATGTCTATCCATACTCTTTGGTTAGGCATCTTAGAAGGTTACCTAACACCCTATTAATCACCTCTATTTTCGCATCGGTCTAAGGATGGTAAGCTGATCCAAAAGACAGGTTGGTACCTAATTTGCTCCATAGAGTCTTCCAAAAATGACTCATGAACTTCACATCCCTATCTGATACAATGCTCAATGGAAATCCATGGATCCTTACAATTTCCTTGAAGAAAAAGTGAGCAATGTAGCTAGCATCACGTGTGGTCTTGCAAGGGATAAAGTGACTCATCTTTCTGAATCTATCTACCACCACATAGACACTATCAAACCCTGTTTTTGTCCTAGGGAGTCCTACAACAAAATTCATGCTAACACATTCCCATGGTCTGTTGGGAATAGGTAGAGGTTGATACAAACCTGCATTACTAGCTCCCCCTTTGACTTTCATACAAACTACACACTGCTCCACATACCTTCTAACATCCCTTGGCAACTTGGGCCAATAGTAGAATCTTTGCACTAGTTCCATTGTCTTGTTGATGCCAAAATGACCACTAAGACTACCATTGTGCTTTTCTTGTATAAGATTCTCTCTCATAGAACCTTTTGGCACACACAACTGATTTCCCTTGAATAACAATCCACTTTGCAATGTATACTCTGAATATTGACTATGAAAGTGATTCTCAAAGTCAGAACATACCTTATATGCCTCCGAGAAGTCTTCATCTTCACCATAGAGATCCTTGAAACTCTCTATCCCAATGCTCATTAACTGTATCTCCTGCACTGTCAGCAATCTTCTACTTAGTGCATTTTCCACCTTGTTCAATAGTCCCTTCTTATGCTTGAGGGTGAAAGTGAAAGCTTGAAGATACTCCATCCACTTCAAATTCCTATTACTCAACGTCTCTTGAGTTTTGATATAGCTAAGTGCCTGATTGTCAGTAAAGACTACAAACTCTTTAGGTGGGAGATAATGCCTCCACTTCCTAAGTGACTGAACTAAAGCATATAGTTCTAGGTCATAGGTAGAATAATTTATCTTAGCTTAATTGATATTTTCACTAAAGAATGATATAGGCCTGCCTTCTTGGCTTAACACTCCTCCTACTGCAACTCCACTAGCATCACATTCCACAGTAAACAACTTGTCAAAACTAGGTAACAAAAGTATAGGTTGAGTTGCCACTTCTTGTTTCAGTTTCTCAAAACCTTTCTCAACTTCTTGAGTCCACTTAAACTTAGTTTTCAAACCACCTTTGATTGTGTCTAGGACTGGTGCACATATGCCACTAAAGTTCCTTATGAATTTTCTATAAAATTGGGCTAATCCATGAAAACTTCTTACCTCTATCCCATGTGGTTGGTGTAGGCCAGTTTAGGATAGCTTCCACCTTGCTTGGATCCATCTTCAATAATCCTTGGGATACTACAAACCCCAAATACACAAGCTCCTATTTGAAGAACTCACATTTCTCTAGGTTGATGGCTAACTTTCTTCTTGCAATCTTTTAAGTACCATCTCCACATGTTTTAGATGTTCTTATGTTGTCTTGCTAAAGATGAGTATATCATCAAGATATACCACCACAAATATCCCTGTAAAGTCTTTGAGCACTTCATTCATGAGCCTCATGAATGTGCTAGGGGCATTAGAGAGGCCAAATGGAATAACTCTCCACTCATACAACCCATAATTTGTCTTAAAAGTTGTCTTCCACTCATCTCCATCCTTGATTCTGATCTGATGGTATCCGCTCTTGAGATCCAACTTGGTAAAGTACTGAGCTCCTCCAAGACAATCCATAAAGTCCTTAATTCTAGGAATAGGGAACCTATACCTGATTGTGATTCTATTTATTGCCCTAGAATTAGTGCTTAATCTCCATTTTCCTCCTTTCTTGGTTGCTAATACCACTGGTACTGCACATGGGCTGATGCTCTTCCTAATCAAGCCTTGATCCAATAACTCCTGCACTTGTCTAGCTACCTCTAGATTTTGATCTAGGGTAAGCTTGTAAGCTACTTTTTTTGGCAATGAAGCCCTTGGTATGAAGTCAATTTGATGGCTAATGGCTCTCTTTAGAGGTAAGGTTGCTGGTGTTCCATCACTCACTATGTCCTTATACTTCTCAAGCAACTTCTAAACTGCTCCAGGTATGACTATTTTCTCAGTCTTGTCCTCTTCCTTGGGTTGCACCATGACTACATAACCTTCACCTCCTTGATTTAGTTTGTTAATGAACTCTTTGCCACTACCTAATAATACACTAGGAGTCTTTTACTGTCCTTCTTCATATGACAGTGACTGCAACTTGAATGTTTTTCCATCCTTCTTGAATGAGATAGTATTTTCCTTTCCATCATAGATGGAACCTCTGTCATACTGCCAAGGTTTTCCCAATAGAAGATGGCATGCATCCATGGGTAATACATCACAAATCAATTTATCTTTGTACCCTCCAATGGAGAACTCCACCGTTGTTTGCTCATTGACAAGAACACTCTGTCCTTTGTTCAACTATGTCACCTTGTAGGGATTAGTGTGGGCTACCTTTTCCATCTTCAATTTCATCACTGCCTCCTCTAAGATTATGTTGTCAGTAGACCCTAAGTCCACTATCACTTTGCATACTTTCCCAAGTATTTTGCATCTCACTCTAAATAAGGCTCTTCTTTGCCTTGGCTCTTCCTTGACTAGTTGTCTGATCAAAACTCTACTAAACATCAGATTCTCCCCCACTTCTGATTCAATGTGACTAACCTCTGGTGATTTGACACTCATGTTGTCCTCATGTGCATATGCCACTCTCTTCTCAGTATTTGATGAAGATGCTTTCTCCGGGCATCTATAAGCTGGATGTCCTACTTGTCCACAATGGTAACACTTCATATTAGCAAAGTAAGAATTGCTCCTGTCTACTCCTCTTCCTCTATTTGAACCTCCTTGAGGTCCTATACCTCTGTTATACCCTCCTCTAGAATGTGTCTCACTTCCATGCTCAGTGAGTTTAGACTCTCCTTGGTTTCTTTGTTCAATCCCTCTACCTTGGTATCCACCCCTACGTCCTCTTTGATCTTTGTCTCTTCCTCTACCCTTAGAAGCCTGTTCTTGCTTCCTCTTGCTTCTTTCCTCAATATTAATAGCTAATTGGTAACATTGGTGTACTATTTTAGGACTTAGAAGAGTCATCTCCTCTTGGATGTTCCACTTTAATCCATTAAGGTATCTAGCCATCTTAAAAATTTCATCCTCTACACATTAGACCTCATACAAAGTTTTTGAATCTCCTCAGTATAAGTGTTCACATCTTGGTCCCTTTGCCTCAAGCTCTATCTTTTTTTGTGTAACTGAATCTCATAATCATCTAGCATCTATGCTTCTCTCACTTTTGCAACCATACCTTTCCAAGTAGAGATAGGCTTTTTTCCTTCCTTTTCCCTCTCTGTCTGAATGAACTTCCACCATGTCAAGGCAGAACCTCTTAACCTTGATTTGGCCACCTTTACCTTTTGTGCTTCTGTGACCCGATCACACTCAAAATGGTTTTCCATTCCCTCTATCCAATCCACAACTAAATCAGCTTCCATTTTTCCACTAAATAGTGGTATGCCTTCAAGTGCTTTTCCACTCAAAGCCTTCAATGCCTTCAAGAAAGGCTCTTCTTGCAAAATAGGGTCAAGTTCAGGGATCTTGTCTTCCTCTACAACCTCTTCTTTCTCTGGTTCCCTTCCTTCCAACTACACATTACTCAATGCTTGCTCAAGTTGGGCTATTCTATCCCTCAATAGCCTATTGTCTTCCTCCTATCCTTTGACCATCTTGGCCAGCTCTGCATTTGTCACCATGATGGTAGAATCACTAGACTCAACTTTTGACATATATTATTCTATCCCAAATCTTTTGCTTGCTCTGATACCAATCTGATAGGGAGGGAGTTTTAGGAATCAATCGCAAATTCCAGCTCTAGGTCTTACTTGCAAGACCTCCTTAGTTTTCTGCTCCACCACCTTAACCTATAGGCCCCTTTTCATGTTTAGGTACCCCTAGTTCTCCTGGCCAACCCCACTGCTATCACAAGTTAACTAACCAAGTCAATCTTGGTGCCATAACTCTAACTCTTCCTTAGCCTTTAATCTACCCTAAAGACTAACACTACCTCAACTCTCAATTAGATCTTGCAAGGGTGTAGAGAAATCTTCAATAACTTCAACCCATCCTCCTAGGGTTCCTGAAGGTTCACCAAACTCCACCCTTCCATTGCTTTCACCAAACCCTCATTTAGGGTTTAAAAAGGCTACTAGCCCTAGAGCCCCAATTAGGCCTCTTTCTCCAAGAAAATAGGCTTATTCTCAACTCTTTCTAAAGAACACCTCACTCTTTCTTTGAGATTCCTAGATCAAATGAACACCTCTCAAGGATTTTTTAGGTCTTAAGCCTTAACTGTCCGTACAATGCTTGAACTTAAAAATGGACATTTCCTAGGGTTTTTAGGCCACTGTCTGGCCGTTTTCAAATTGTCTACTTGTTCTCACATCAATTGAACTGATGGAGCCTTCTTCTTCATTTTTCAACTAGGTAAGACACTTACCTACCACCTCCAAAAGGAAATTTTCAAAAACTTGTCACCCCTGCAAAATTATGTGCTATGCACTTCTTGCTTTCCTAGCCGAGCACCTTTCTGGCTCGCCTAGGGAAAGATCTTTCCAACAGCTCCTATCTTTTCCCAAACCCTATAGCCTACCATATGTACATACATGGAGTCTAGTCATTGTTCCCAAAGGGCCGTACAATTTGTACAGTGGCAAAGTGGTCTAGCACTCCATTCTTTTCAAACTGACTAGTTCAGACTAGCAACAGGGTGCAAACTAACTATCTATAAACAATGAATGAAATTGACTAAAGAAAGAAAATAAATGGCACACAGTGCTTGGGAGATTGCTACACTACATCTTACACAATACACGGCAGCAAATTCAATCCATTAAAGCTCTACTTTGGAACAAAAATCAGAAATAACACACAAAACATTGTTTTCCTTTCAATCCACAAAATGTTTCCACAATACCAAAACTTCCAACTCTGCTCTCAGGTTGAGGCACACCTTAAATAAGGTTCCTCAATCAGTTATCTTCCTTGGTCAGACATATTAGTGACCTAATGGAAAGAGTTGTAAAATGCCCTGTGTTTTCCAACTTTTTCCAATCTTTAGAAAGCTAAGCAAGGTGAGTTTCTAAACTCATCCATCCCTTCCACTCCTTAACCCACTGATCACTACAGAGTAAGACATATTCTAAAACCTCTAATTCAATCTAGATGGTCAACATGACCTTTCAAAATAACACATCAAACCAAAACTTCCTTCTAGACTTCCTACATGCTTAGTGTTTCCTAGGTGCTCCTACACCAATTACACATATGCATGAGAATATTGATTGGATGGGGCCACCACAATAATGGGTTACACTTTCTAGGACATCCTATTTTTTACTGAAATCACATATTTTTAGAAAATATAATGATTTAAGCATTGAAAGGTTTCATTTAAAGGATTCTAATTGAAGAGGGTTTGATCAAACCTCCTTGGATAGAACCCCACTAGTTTTAAACCATACCTATAATGGAGTCTCCTCTACACCTATCAAAATGCTAATAAAAACCACTTTTGATTTACCTTTTGGGGGATCAAATGAATTCATTTTAAATTTATATTTTATAAGTATATAGTTCTTATTATAAGCTTCTCAAAAGTATAATGTTAAATATATTTAACTTTATTATTATATTTATTTTTAATTTCTTGTGAATGTAGTATTTTCACCAAAAAATCAATCTCTTTGTTTTGCACATGTGAAAAAATAGTATATTATCAAAAAAAAATTGTTAAAAATATCTAGGTGTTTAGTATTGATGTCTTTGATAAAAAAAAAATAGAATTTCGATACATACAAAAAAAATTGTGTTATATAGTACACCTATGTCTAAATTATAATTGGTTTGACTTCAAAACTTAATTAAGAAAAAAATTTCAATAAAAAACTATGAAACCAAATGAAGGAGCTATATGTCTTAGTTAGAAATATAAATTCAAAAAAAATATTTTTTTTTTCCTTTATAGAAAAAAAAGTTGTGTTATATAGTAAACATCACTCTTTAAAAATTCTCTTTACTATTAAAAACTAGCTATCAAAGGAGATGGAAAAATAAATGCAATTTGATTCCAAAAAATTAAAATAGAATCTACAGAAAAAATGTCAAAAATCACTAGTTTGCATCATCTTCAAATTCCTCATGGTTTAGTAGCATAGGTGTTTGAAAGAGAAGATTTAGTTAAAAAGTTCAATTCAATGTCAAGTTTGGCCAAAAAGTGTAACCCACTATTGTGGGATCACCCTGGCACTAGACTATGTCACACGCGGGCGCACACACACACACACACACATGTATATATGCATGTTCTATGTATATATGTCAATTTTTTGGTTTGCATGTATGAGTGTTTATAAAGATAATGAAATGGAATTATGTATATATATGTGTGTGTTTGTGTGTGTGTGTGTGAGTTGATATATATATATATATATATATATATATATATATATATATACGTAATACTATTCTTTATGTTTATATATTTTATTTATATGTTTGTTAAAATGTATTCAATAAACTTATGAAAAGAATGTATATGTATATATTCATATCTTTATTGATATATATACATATATGTATATATATATAATGGATAGAAGTGTGTATATATATACATATAATATATATAACATATACATATAAATAAGCTTTGGATATAATTTCCAAGCACATTAATAAGCGCTGATTATTATTATTAACATTATACAACCAAGTGCATATAATTCAAAGGGTGCATAATACATTTTAAAATGCAAAATTAAATGGTGCAGCTTGAAAATCCAGCACATAAGTCTCTTGAAGACTAAGTCAAAGTTCGAAACCAAAGGCACGCATAATGCATATATTTTTGTGTAATCATTTTAAGAGTTAATACAAATTAAACTATGGACAATGTCAAAACCTACGCACTTGAGAAGGTGCCACCAAGAGCTTGAGGTGGTGCCATATTTACCTTTATTTGGAATGAAATAGAAGTCTATGTATTCAATTTAAGAATATTGTTAAGTGTTTGAAATAGCCAAGTGTAAACTTGGCATAATTTTGAAATGGAATTTGAATTAGG
>VDFB02270651.1:395407765-395452016 GCA_007258455.2 Sequoia sempervirens | reverse complement strand
TATATAGAGAGAGAGAGAGAGAGAGAGAGAGAGAGAGAGAGATGAAATGTGTGTGTGAGAGTGAGGGAAAGAGATAAATTATAAGGTATATTTTTGCATTAATTTTTTTTATAATATAATATATTTTAAAATATTTATTATATAAATATGACTATTTAAAAATAAATAAATAGTGATGTGATACGCCCGATACATAGAGTGACTCACACTTTCAAAACCTTGCATGGGTGTTGCGATTGCCTATGTCTAAAGATGTCAATGAATACAATCATAAGGTAATTATTTGTTCTTGAAAGTAGAAAGCTTCTTCTAAGAATGGTCATGCCAACAAATCAAAAGAGAGGAAAAATTCGTGGTAGTTTTACTGGAGATAATTTAATGACCCATGATGCATACATATCTTAATTGACAAAACTATACAATTAAGAAAAAAAATAATTATTTCAATTTGTCGCTTACACGTTCGTGGATATCAATAATACGTTGCCCTTAGAATGGCATCTTTTCATGCTAAAAAGCCAGCTTTGCTTACGCCGCAGTAGTACAGGGCCATTACTTCCAAGATAGAAAACTTTACGTGGTTGCCTTACGCATATATGAATAAAAAAATTGAAGATGATAAAGTTCAACGTAATGTTTTTATATATGGACGCTCTTAGCTTTACACGCATGCTTTGAGGTGATTCAAAACGATGAAAAGAAGACCAAATTCAATGTACCAAAGTTATGGTTGTTTATAATATATGAATGGTACGACCATTATATTTGGGTGAAAAGTGCATCACAACTCAGCATCTATTACAAGCACTATAAACCATACACACACCTATTACAGTTTCAGAATCTCTATCTCAGTGAAACCAAACAATGGAATGCAGGAAATACTTCCTAGATCTCATATGTGTGCCCTTGGGTTTTCTGCTATCCATCTTATACCATGCTTTCTTGTGGTATAGAGTTAAGAATCACCCTCTCAAGACTATTATTGGTATCAACAGCATTGGAAGCAGGCTTTGGGTTAAAGGCATCATAAAGGTAAGAGTCACCCTCTCAAGACTGCTAATTCAAGCCACCTTTATAAGGAAAGAAAATATGGAAGGTTCAGAGAGCTTCAATTAATCGTTCAGGAAAAGTTCAGAATAAAAAGAGCAAGACAAAGGCTGAAAATTTTTTTAACATATTTTTTCCAAGAAAATATATGTAGTCAATAAATAAATTCATTTATGATTATTGGTGGGCATGAGTTTTTCACATGCAGTTTGTAAACATAAGTATGTGTGATTTTGGATTTGACTCTGCAACTTTTCTTCTTTCATTATTATTTCCTATTATACTCGGTTTTTATTGATCAAAACTCACCCCAGCTTCTGAAGACACAAGCATATAGCCAAGGAGGAAGATATAATACTTATTTTTCAATTTGTGGGTATTTTGTTACCATGAGTTGATGAATCATGATGTCTTCTCTATGCAGGGTGGTGGTGATAAAAATGGAGTTCTAGCAGTGCAGACACTGAGGAACAGCATAATGGGATCCGCCCTGATGGCAACAGCTTCAATTGTGTTGGCTTGTGGACTGGCTGCTATGATCAGCAGCTCTTACAGCATAAAAGGGCCTCTCAATGACACAGCCTTTGGGTCTCAAGGCAACTTCATATTGGCAATAAAATACTTGTTAATGCTCATGTTTTTTGTCTTCTCTTTTATCTGTCATTCTCTGGCAGTCTGCTGCAAGTGTGAAGTCGGCTCTTTGATAGCGACCTCAGTAAGAAGACTTGAATTGGCCAGCCTAATTAGTACAGATTATGTCTGTGAGATGTTAGAAAAAGGCTTCGCTTTCAGTATAGTTGGTGACAGGATCTTTTATGGTGCATTTCCTTTGTTTCTCTGGGTTGTAGGGCCTCTGCCAGTTTTCTTAGGATCAGCACTGCTAGTGCCTGTTCTGTATTCTACAGATTTTGATAATTCTTCTGTAATAGCTAATAGAAGTAGAGATGTCGAAACAAGAAATAAAGAAGAAAGTTTGGAATAGTTTTGGTAGGATGACATACCTATCTATAGGCTCATCATCTTGGGGAAGATTGCATGGATGCAATGGATTTTTATCTTTGGTAGTTTCTTTTATCAGGTAGATTAGGTGAGATTGGCATTTGCAATGTCATTTTAGTTCAGTTTGCTTTGAGGATGTCTAGTTGAAATCTTTGAGAAAGGATTGTAAGTGTGAATATCGGCATAAGAGACTATAATAAAAGCCTCAAAACTTTCACCTCCTGATTTTATCTCACTTAACCAGTAAACTGTTAAGATAAATATTAGGATAAACTCTCTAAAGAATATAGGGATGAGTTTGAGTTAAAATTATGTAATGTTCAATTTTAGATTATATTATTAATTGTAATTTAAAATATTGGTGTAAAAAATCATATTTATAGTTAAAAAATAATAATCTATATTATTAAATATAAAATAATATATTATGAAGTAAAATATATTTTTTAAATGTGTTATCTAGATTGATTAATTAATGCATTAAATAAACATACAATTAATCTAGATAATTGAATTATGGGTAAAATATCGAGATATTAAGTGTTAATTTAAAAAATAAATGTCATGGTTAATACATTTAGCTCTAGGAATGGTGGAGAAGAATAAATCTAAAACAAGGTTGAAATTAACTTGTCTTGGGATTTAAAAAGAATGATCTATGCTTATGCTTCATCTTGAGAATTATAGAAATCTACAAACTTGATGTTTGCCAAATCTACGCCTTCTAGGATCATTCATTCTTTCCATGGAAATGAACCTTTGTGTAGAAGTGATATGTAACCTATGAAAGTGATTTTTCTAATAGTGGACTGAAGCATATTAAAATTTTTCATTACTTTTTTTATCTATGATGACTATCAAGGATTAGTGATACTTTAAAATATCTTAGAAAATTTGTTGAAACACAAGGTTTATGTTCCCCTATGTCAACACCCTTAATTAGACTAGCTCCGTGGTCATGGAAATGATTGAAGAGAATACTCTATAAATCAATGGAGAATTTCTAGACAACTTTGATGCAAATTGGATTCCTTTTACTGCTCCAAATCAAAATATTTTTTCAATGAATAATCCTTGAAGTGTTATTGCTAGAATGTTCATTTTTTTAAGATGATAAATGAATGCACCTTGAGTGCATTTAAATACTTAAGATGTAAAGTAAGTGACTGTGTGAACTATATATCAAGTTGGCTAATGGTAGGAACCAAATAGATGGGGATCAATAAATTTGAATTTAAAAATTTGAATACGACGACCAATTTTGAATTACATGAGATTCCACCCACATGTCATTAGATTGAACCAAGACATGAAAGTGCTAAAATCAAGGTAGTAAGTGAATACATGGGAGAAAGTACATGGATAGGAATAATGAATATATAATGTATAGGAATTTGAGCAAAGATAAGAAGGTCAAATAAGTGATCTATTATATTTAAATAAGGGTGGGTGAACTTGGATGGGGTATGAGCCCAACTTTACAAAATATTATTCCATGTTGATTCATAATTATATTAAGTTATTCCATCAAAATGGACCCAAAAATAGATAGGAATCAACATGAGTATGTAAATGTTTATCATTACATTTATCCCCCACTTTGAGGTGCATGAAATCTTATCATAAATTTATATCTTAAAGTAAATGAGAGATCACAAACATGGATGAATGGATATCAAAATCCATGTAAAGTAATTAACCCCTCTAAATATCATTGTGCTTTCCTCCTTCATCATGAATGCTCCATGGAAACCTATGAAAATGAGAAACAATGTGCAATGGGTATTTTATGTCACAAAATCAAAGATAAAGATATATATTTTAAGTTGAATTAACTGTCAATGATCATGAGAGAGAGAGGAAAGTAGGGTTAGAAAGATTTTAATTGTATATAAATTGATGTGGTGATGTTGCACCTAACACAATAGTGATAGGATGACATGATATATCATGCACTATCATGTCATGTGATCAAGATCTATCTAGATATAATGGAAAGTCTCTATGTTAGTATCTATAACTATTTGCAATCTCAACATATGAGTATTAATGACATGTAATACCCCATTTATTGGTTGCATCCATAGAATGTAAGGAACTAGAGGAGAGGGAAAAGTAGTACATGAAATGGAAAATTAATCTAATCATGTACACATGCATGGATAATATTAAATGACTAATTTAATAAATACATCATATAAAAATCAAGTAAAATATCTCTAATGGTAAGCATGCTAAGCACAAGGGTTAGAGATAACTATCAATTAGTAGAATTTTTCCCTTTTAGGAAAATAAAATATGTGATGTGGCCTTCAATGACTAGAAACACATGTGTTAGTACATAATATATTAGGCTTGGAATATGTTCCTATTGTCCAGTATCTAAAAGCATGATCATACAATGATTGAGGTATGGAATAAGTTCCTCATAGTAACATGGATTCAAATAGCATGGGGAAGGTTAATGTTCCCCTAGTTTGAATCTTAGTACATGATTGGAAGGAAGCAAAGGTGTAGATTAAACTTGCTACACTAGTCTATCAAAGGAGCTGTGTGCAAAAAATAAATCAATAATATAGTTACAAGGAAATAAATACACAAGTAGTATATCATAAAAGGGAATGAAATACATAAAATATGTCTTGTTGGGATGGAAAAAAATCAATAGAAAATAACATAAATATGGCGATCTGGGTAGGAAGTAAAGTGGGGGAGGGAGTCTGAATTCCTTTATAGGCAATGGTGAGGAGGATTCAAACTTAGATGGCGACATAGATTATTTTTTTCCTTTGATTATTTTATGGATTCACAACCTAGATGGATGGCATTGGGTGTCGGTGGCTGACCTCTTTGTGGCCTTGTGGGTGCTCTAGTGTCCCTCTTAAGCCCTTGCTTTGGTCTAAGTTGTGGTGGAATGGTTGTGTTGAAGGGTTTTGCTCTTCTATCCGATTTAGAGGGCATTGGTGAGGTTGATTATGAGGTTTTTGTTGGGGATCTTTCTATGGTTGTAGTTGAATGTGAGATTTGAATAAAATAATTCTATTTCTATTTCATGTAGATAAAAAATATGTGAAACCAAAATAAATTAGATAAAACTATTATGAAACCTAGTGTATTCTGAGATATGAAGTATTTGTGTCCCCCTTAAATATTTTAGAATGTTTATATATGTAATTTGATTATATTAACCAAGAATACCACCTTTATCAAATTTATTTGAACAAAAAAATTCACTGCAACATAGGACAAAAAATAGCTTTTCTTCTAAGTGCTCTAGGAACCCTAGCACTAGATTCAATCGAATGTTTTCCACCACTACCTACATCATTGGGCACCTATGGGACTTTGGTTGGTGATGGATTTTTTGTTGGATTTTACTCAATTTGAATGTTGTTTCTTATAATACAGTGGTCATGATTGGTTATGACATGACTCTAGGCTCATCTCCTTCAACTACAATAGCCTCTCTTGGTGTGGTTCCTTTTGTTCAGGTTCCCACAAATGAAATTTGTGAGAAGAAAGATTTTGGTTTGGATCAACGATCATTTTTTGTCTTTGCTAGGTCGGAGGTCCCTATTGTGGACCCTATGCATTGCAAGAAGCCTATGTCATGCTCAAAATCCCCCCTATCCTCATTTATGGACATGGTGTGATTGAAAATACAATTTTTTTACTACTATTGGCTTAATCTACACATTTAATCAATTATCATCCCCACTTCTTGACTTTCATCAATGGGTGTTAGAATCCTAGAGGCCTCTTACATAGGATATAATTGAGCTATATCCAAGTTATGCTAGGGTTTTTCATTGTGAATTTTAAATTTATTGTGGATAAGGAGGCAATCTTGGATGGTAATTTTATGGATGCGAGGTTAAAATTCCCCTAGGATCAAGCCTTACTTCCCTT
This sequence comes from Sequoia sempervirens, assembly GCA_007258455.2. Lineage (NCBI taxonomy): Eukaryota > Viridiplantae > Streptophyta > Pinopsida > Cupressales > Cupressaceae > Sequoia > Sequoia sempervirens. The sequence goes on along the minus strand of VDFB02270651.1, from coordinate 395,446,058 downwards.
CATTCAACCCTATTTCTAGACCCCTTAATAACACACTTTTCTAGGTTAGATTACTTAATCTTCCTCTCTATTTTTGGATTCTCTCCTTTCTTGAAGATATTGACAACATGATTAGTCATTTTCTTAGGATTGATGTTTCTTCTTCAAATTTTAGTTACACCACCTTTACTTGTATCTTGATTGATGTTGATATTTCTAAGGTTCTCCTTGGGGATATCATCTTTATAGTGAAGGATAGGCCCTAGACTTAACTACTAAATTATGAGGGTCTTGCCTTTCATTGTAGAATATGTTTTTCTACTAGCCACCTTTCTTTGATTTCCCACACTCTCATAGTAGGTTAGAAGATGGTTTTAAAAAAAAGGGATCTTAGGTATAATATCTAGATCACTAAAATCAATCCTTTTCCAATAAACATTAGAATCCAAATAATCAAGGATATGATATTGGCTTGCAACCTAAGAGGTTATTCAATCAACCTTGGATATAGAATCTAAATGCTCTAGGAATTGATTGAATTTAATGTGGATTAATTGAATTAATTTGACTACAAGACTTGATCTAAACATGTAACTTTTATGCACTGATAAAAATGAGAAACCAAAATTTGAAAGTAGATCTAGGAAGGGAAAAGTACTATTCACCTGGTATTCAAATTTGAGCTTAATTTCTTTGTCAGGGGTGCAAGGATGTCTTTTTATAGCTTGATTTTTCTTAAATTTGAAGTTAAAATTATGTAGTTCTTTGTTTACCTTTTGTGTTCCTACTTTGCAATCTCCATCTTCAGATATAAACCTGAACAAATCTAGAAAAAAGAGAGGAAAGAGGGTGGTTATATATGAGTTTTCCTCAGTCAAACCCCTATTTTGGTATTTCTACCTACACAAATAGCCGATGGATTGATTGATAAAATGTGTGTGCTCTTAACCTTGAGTGCATCTAAGGCTGTAATGAGCTAAAATGCATAAAATCATACTCAAGTGTGTTAGAGAAGAATTTTTAAATGTTAATAAGGAGATCAACCCAAGAGAAAGTCAAATACCCTTAGGAAAATGTAAGATATAACAATATCTTGTTTGGGGCATCAAGTAGGTTGAATCTTGAAGATGAGAACACTTTGAAAACAAGTCATTAGGTTGTAGAAAATAGCCAAAAACACTATGCAAACCTAGATTCCATCATATTTTCTATAGGCATAAAACTCCAATCATTGTAGAAAACTTGATTAAATCTTGAAAATATCCTTGAAAACCTATGAATTCAAAAGTATTATGGCAGAGCATAATTTCCTCAATATTCTTCTTCTTATTTAAATACTAATTCATGTTTATATAGTGGAATTTAGAATAAATTAAGCTTTAGGAAGACTTAATTAAATTTCAATTTTTAGGATTAAATTACCACCAAGGCCTAAATTTAAAAATACATCTATGAAATTAAAGACCAGCAAACATGGGAAATAAAATTAGTTGGGCAAGAAAAGTAGCTGGTCTAGGGTGTAGGGTGCCTTAAACTGGCTTCGTCACACTCAAAAAAGCTTTGATATAGATGTTTGGGGTCTACTAAAATTAGGACTTTTCCATGATTAGGGCACTTGTCAAAAATAATTTGATGATGTTTAATTGATAAGATGTCTTTCAAGGTAGTGTAGACATTCTCTTGGGTTGATAGAAAAATTTTAGGGCTTGGGGAATGTCTAAATGCATTGATGCAAAGGTCACTCATGTCAATTATAAATAGAGCATGAAACTATACTTTCACCTAAAAGGGAGTACAATTTTTTATGCTATAGAAGATTCAACTACTTGGTGGCACAATTCTTGTCCTAAGTGTTGGTAATTTTTTTGACTCTAAGGATTGCAGATCCCCTATGGATTCTCTAGATCTTAATGAACTTTCTTAGGGTTTGGTTGGTGTAGTTTCATTACATTCTTCATTTCCAATAATATAGAGAGGGTATTCCTTCATATTATGGTTGTGGACAAATTTTCTAAGATGAAAATTTTCATTCCATATAAGAAAAACAATTATATGGTACATGTAGTTAATATATTTTTTGAGAAATTTGTGAGGTTGCATGGTTTACCAAGAAGTATAGTCTTAGATAGGGATATAAAATTTATTGGTTACTTTTAGAGGACATTTTTGAAGATGATGTAGATAGATGTGAGTTTTAGTTTTACATATCACTCACAAACTAATGGAAAGATATAAGTTTTAAATGTGGTTTTGGGTAATTTGTTGGGATGTTTAGCTAGAGAAAAGCTAAGAATTTGGGACATGGTCCTACCACATGAAGAATATGCATAAAAAAGTTCAATGAACTAGAGTACAAAAAGAACACCATTTGGAATTGTATATGGCCATAGTCCAATGATGTATTGAAATTGAGAGATATCAATATAGAAGAAAAGAGGAGTGCAAAGGTGGAAGAATATGTAGAACATGTGTAGGAAGTATGTATAGATGCGAGAAGTCATTTGGAGAAAATAAATAATTAATACAAGGAGAAAACTGATGAAACAAGAAGACATAAAGAGTTTGTGATTTGAGAAGTGATTGTATTTTTTAGGAAGGAAAGATTTCCACTAGGAATATATAGCAAGCTAAAAATGAAGAATTTTGGTTTTTATAGAATTGTAAAAATGTTTGATTTAAAAAATATACATGAAGTGAGTTACCAAAAGACTTAAATGTATGAACATTTCTTAACATTGTCAATTTACATTAGTATCATGAAATAGAGTCAAGAAATATTCACGCAAAATTACAAAGAAAAAATAGATGCTGAAAAACAATTAGATAGTAAAATTTGGAGAGGCACTAAAAAGAGGTGGTATGAGAAGTATTTAATGAAGTGGGAAGGAAGACATGAAGAAGACTTATCTTGCATTGCAATGGCTGAGACCCAATACATAGAGTGACTAGCACTTGCAAAATCTTGGGTGGTGTTGGAAAATTGTCATGACTAAATATGTCAATGAATAAAATCATAAGGTAATGATTTGTACTTGAAAGTAGAAGGCTTCTTATTCTAAGAATGGTCATGCCAGCAGGTCAAAAGAGGGAAGATATATTCGTGATAGTTTTACTGGAGAAAATTTCATAACCCATGATGCATACATATCTCAACCGACAAAACATACAACTAAGAAAAATTAAGACAACACCATGAAGGAGACAGTTACCAACGTTGCCCTTAAAATGGCATATTTTCATGCTAAAAAGCCAGCTTTGCTTACGTCATGGCCACTCCCAACTTAAGATCAATTCCTTGGGAAAAAATTAAATGGTTGCCTTTCATAACAAATAATTAATGTTTTTATATATGAAAATGCTCTACGCTTTTCACGCATGCCTTAAGAGATGATTCAAAACGATGGAAAGAAGACTAAATTCAATGTACCAGAGTATGCTATTGTTTATAATATATGAATGGTACGACCATTTGATTTACTTGAGGTGAAAAGTGCAACACAACTCAGCATCTATTACAAGCACTATTACCATAGATATGCCAACAACGGTTTCAGAATCTCATCTCAGTGAAACCAAATTATGGAGTGCAGGAAATACTTCCTAGATCTTATACTTGTGCCCTTGGGTTTTCTACTATCCATCTTATACCATGCTTTTTTGTGGTATAGAGTTAAGAATCACCCTCTGAAGACTGTGATTGGTATCAACAACATTGGAAGGAAGCTTTGGATTAAAGACATCATGAAGGTAAGAATCGCCCTCTCAAGACTGCCAATTCAAGCAACCTTCATAAGAAAAGCAAATATGGAAGATTCAGAGAGCTTCAGTTATTCGTTCAGGATAAGTTCAGAATAAAATGAGCAAGACAAAGGATAGAGAAATTTTGAACATATTTTTTTCAAGAAAATATATGTAGTCAATAAGTAAATTCATTTATAAGGATTATGATTTAGGACAATACAAGTAAAGCATATACGCTGATTAGGGTTTGAGATAGAGTGGATTAAAGTTCACCCTTTCTCTTTAAAACTAGTTTTTATAGGTGGGTATGAGTTTTTCATAGTTTGTAAAATAAGTATGAATGCTTTTGGATTTAACTCTGCAAATTTCCTTCTTTCATTAATATTTTCTATAATAAATAGTTTCTATTGAACAAAACTCACCCTAGCTTCTTAAAACATAAACAAAGTCAAGGAGAAAGAGATAATATTTGTTTTTTAATTTGTGGCTATTTTGCTACTATGAATTGATGAATCAGGATGTCTGTTCTCTATGCAGGGTGGTGGTGATAAAAAAGGAGTTGTAGCAGTGCAGACACTGAGGAACAGCAAAATGGGATCCGCCCTGATGGCAACAACTTCAATTGTGTTGGCTTGTGGACTGGCTGCTATGATCAGCAGCTCTTACAGTATAAAAAAGCCTCTCAATGACACAGCCTTTGGCTCTCAAGGCGACATCATATTGGCAATAAAATACTTGTTAAATACTCATGTTTTTTGTCTTGTCTTTTATCTGCCATTCTCTGTCGATCTGCTGCAATTGTGAAGTCGGCTCTTTAATAGCGACTGCAGTAAGAAGACATGAATTGGCCAGCCTGTTTAGTACAGATTATGTCTGTGAGATGTTAGAAAAAGGCTTCGCTTTCAATATAGTTGGTGAAAGGGTCTTTTATGGTGCATTTCCTTTGTTTCTCTGGGTTGTAGGGCCTCTGCCAGTTTTCGTAGGATCAGCACTGCTAGTGCCCGTTCTTTATTCTACAGATTTTGCTTCTTCTTCTGTAATAGCTAATAGAAATAGAGATGTTGAAACAAGATAGAAAGAAGAAAGTTCGGAATGATTTTGTTTGGTAGGATGACAGGACTATCAGCTTGCATGGATGTAATGGATTTTTATCTTTGGTAGGATCTTTTATCAGGCAGACTAGGTGAGATTACCATTTCTAAGGTATAGGTGAGATTACTATTTGTGAGGTAGAGGGGAGACCTTTTACATTTTTCGTTGTCAATTTAGTTCAACGGCACTACCTATCGCTTAGAGGATGTCTAATTTATACAAGGCCAACAACAGGTTGCCGTAATTTAAGTCTATCTTTGGGAAAGGATTGTAAGTGTGGATATGAGCTTAAGAGACTTTATAATAAAAGCCTCAAAACTTTCACCACCTGATTTTTTATCACTTAACCAGTAAAAGTTACGATAAACTCCCTATAGAATACAGGGATGAGCTTGAGTTTTAATTGTAGTATTTAATTTTTGATTTCTTCAATTTTATTCTATCTTAGTACGATTAATGTAAAAGTTATATATATAATTTATAAATTAATAATTTATATTATAAAATATAAAAAATGTTATTTTATAAAGTATATTATTTTTTCTTTAAATGTGTGGTATCTAGATGAATTAAGTAATATATTCAATAAACATATAATCGATTTGGATAATCAAGGCTAAAATATCAAGATATTAAATGTTAATTTAAAAAAGTAAATTTCATGATTAAGGCACTTAATTTTAGGAATGGCGGAGAAGAATAAGTCTATCACAAGGTTGAAACTCACTTGTCTTGAGACTAGACATGAATGATCTATGTTTATACTTTATCTTAAGATTATAGTAGTCTACAAACTTTATGTGTGCAAAATCTATGCCTTGTAGAATCATTCCTTCCTACTATGAAAATGAACCTTTGTGTAGGAGTAATATGTAACATGTGAAGTGATCTTGCTTATAGTGGATTGCAGTTATTGCATTCATTATGATCTTTACTCTATGATAAGTATTAAGGACTAGCAATATTTTAAAATATCTTGGAAAAATATTGAATGATAAGGTTTGTATTATCTTGGGTTAACCCCATATCATTGAAGATACCATTCTTCAATAATTGCAAATATTTAGATATCGTTGATGCAAAAATTAGATTCCTTTTTGTGCTCCAAATCAAAATATTTCCACAATGAATGCTCCATGAAGTGCTAGGATGATTAGATGTTTTAAGATGATAAATGAATGCATATTGAGTTCCTTACAATACTAAGACAAAGAAAGTACTTATATGAAATGAGTACCAAGTTGGCTTATGGTAGAAACTAAATGGATGAGATTTATAAATTTTGAATTTAAATATTTGAATGAGGTACCAATTTTACATGGCATAGGATTGCACCCACATGTCATGGGATTGACCCAAAACCTGAGATTGCTAAAATCAAGGAAATAAGTGAATGCATGGGAGTAAGAAAATGGATATTAATAATAGATTTATAGTGTATAGGAATATGTACAAATACATATAAGATAAGGTCAAATAAGTGGTCTAATATACATATATGGGGATGGGTGAAGGATTTGGGTATGAGCCCAACTTTACAAGAGATTGTCATGTTGATTTGTAATTGTATTAAGTTATTCCATTAAAATTGACCCAATTGACATGGGTATGAAAATTTCTCTATTATTTTTCCCCCAACTTTGAGGTGCATGTGAATCTTATCATGAATGTATATATTAAATTAAATGAAAACTCACAAACATTCATGTTAAGTAAATATTTATATATAAAAGGATATTAAAATATATGTAAAGTAATTGAACTCACTAGATCTTATCATGGGTGATCCTCCTTCAACATGAGTGGATACATTAAAACCTAGAAAATGGATAAATAATGTGTAATGAGTAGCTAATGTCACAAAATAAAAGAAAAAGATATTTTTTTAGTCAAGAATTAACTATCAATGAGAGAGAGAGAGAGAGAGAGAGAGAGAGAGAGAGAGAGAGAGAGAGAGAGAGAGAGAGAGAGAGAGAGAGAGAGAGAGAGAGGGAGAGAATTTTGAAACATTTTAATAATATAGAAAGTGGCGTGGTGATTAGGTCCACGTAGTATAATAGCCATATAATGATATGACATATCATACACTATCATGTCATGTGATCAATACCTTTTTGGAAGTTATAACTGTCTACAATCTCAATATAAGAGAATCAGTGACATGGTATACCTACTTCAATTGGTTGCATCAATAAAATTTAAGGAACTATAGGAGGGGAAATTATCATATGAAATCAAAAAGTAAGTTATGCATGCAATCATAAGAATCATATAAAATGATCAATTTAATAAATACACAATTTAATAATAATAAATATTTTAAATGTTAAGAATTCTAAGTACATGGGTTGGGGATAATCATCAATATAGATGATTTCTGTTGATGTAGGAAAAGGAAAAATGTTGATGTCTCCCTCAATGGCTAGAAACACCTATATTAGTATATAAGATATTATGTCAAGAATATATTCCTATTGTGGCATCTAGGATTGTGAGAATATAATGATTGAGATAAGTCAATAAATACCTCATGGTAGCATGAATCAAGATAGGTTTGGAAAGGGGCAAAGGGCCTAGCTCGATTGGCTAAAGCATCATTGATGAGCTTAGTTTTTGGTCTAGTTTTGGGTAGAATATATAGTCTATTTGTTGGCTGATGTCATGAAATTTGATGATTAAATGTTGGTATTTGCATAATGTTTCCCTCAAACCATTGACATTTGACATTATCCTATCTCTGCAAGCTTTAATGACATTTGGCATATTATGTGGGTTAACTATATTGATTCTGCATGTGATTAATGAATGATTCTTAGAGTGGTTATAGATGTGTAGTTATTATGCGTACTAACCTTGCCATGTAGATTTAATACGCCAAGTTGAGGAAGACATCACTAGATGGGCATGTACCATAGCGTCCAGCTGAGGAATCACTCCAAGTCAAAGGCGACCGATGATAAAAGATTCTTCATGCAACTGAACGTAACCGCCATGTAGTGGACCTTAAATGATTGAGCATGCATGGGAATTACTGCTCTGCTAGATCTGCGTATGGACTTGCATGTCTGACCAGATTCCATACATGCATAATCGCCATCGCTCCACTTTCTCCTGTTTTCCCTAAATGGTGTCCTCCCAATTGTGGAGTTGACTGCCTTGTTTAGCTGTAGTATAAATAATGATTTGATGCTCCTTCTTTAGGAGGTTGCACGATTTAATATTGTACTCTCATTTTACAGTTTTAGTGATACAAAAAAATTACTCTCTTGTATGCATGATTTACAGTGAATAAAATAAAGTTATGAGTTCAAGCACTTGAGTTTTTATTAGTTTAGAGGATACTTATCCAAGGGGGCCCACTTGGTGAGTAATTTGTCTTATTAGTTTAGCATTAGTTTAGTATTACTTGTTGTTTAGTACTTAGTTAGAAATCTAGCATCGACTGTACCTATAGCCACTAGAAGTCCATTCTGTGTTTGTTCCTGTAGCCAAAGCAGACATAGTAGTTTCCTATTTGTTGCTCAGATCTTTTATTTTTGTTATGCATTTCAACTTAGCATAGTCATAGATTGATATTCAACATTTTCCTCTTTCCCTTTCAAGCAATTTGCTTCTAGTATTGTGTGTTTCTTAGCTATAGAATAGAAATGGCTACTTAAGAGTTTCTAGTGCACATACTGTGCTGGCCCATTTCAAGTTCACATCCCTAGGTTGACAATTTAAATGCACCCTCATGATGATTGAAGTAACTATTTAGGTTAGATGTCCAATCTTTGAATCATGGTTGTAAGGGTTGAGTTATCAGATCATTGTAGGAGGCCAACATTTTTGGCACCGTTGTCGGGGATGGTGTCAAGCTAGGGAGTCTTTTGAAGTCATTAGTAGTTCTCCTTGTTGTAGTGTTTTTGAAAGTTATTCTTGGTATGTCCTCATTTAGGAAGTAATGAACCCCCTATTCTTTACCAATTTTTTGTGTGAATTGACTGATAGTGAGTGATACCGCATTCATAGAGGAAGGAGAAGGGATGCTTATGGGGGATTCCTTCCTAACAATCCTAATCCACTCCAGCTAGTTGAATATTATAACCTACTAGAAGAAGAAGAAGAATAAGATCCATGACCCTTTGTTGATGCATATCATGATCTAACTAATTCTGAAGTCTCCTCTGAAGATCAAAATCAGCTTGAGAACCCTTTTTCTTTGGAACAACATCAATCAGGCATGGGTGATGTGAATAGGAACATACCTAACCAACCAAATTTTCCTTTCCCCATTGCGCATCAGAATGAAGTTGACAACATCAAGAACATGCATGCCTCAACACTCCCAAAGTTTTATGGACTTGTCATAGAATATCTTGATACCTTCTTAGTTGAGTTTGACATACTCTATAGGAGTTATGATTATACTATTGATGCCCATAGGCTTAAGCTATTTCCTACCACTCTAAAAGATGCTGCATTAAGATGGTTCATGAGCCTAGGAAGAGATACTGAGGAAACTTGGGAAGACATGAAGACAAAATTTCTTGAGAAATACAAGGAATATTGCAGGGGCAGTGACATGAGAGGAGGTGACATTTTCATGATGCAAAAAAAGGAAGATGAGAGCCTGGAAGATTACATTGCAAGGTTCTTGTTTTGCCTACAAAAGTCCCCACACCATGCAAATAAAGAGGACTCACAAAAGTTTCTTTTCCTAAGAGGAATCAATGACAACTACATTGATGCCTTGGACCTCATGGCAGAAGGACATATCTCTCAAGTTCCTTGGGAGGATATCAAGAAAATATTCCAAAATTACTCTAGGGAAGTTTCAAAGAAAGGGAGAACTTATCAATCTTCCATGGGTAAGTCAACTACCGGTGGAGTTTCAAGAATGGAGATCACTCATTTGCTAGTATACTTCAAGTAGGAGATTATCAACAATCTAGCTACTCAACTAGATACACTTCAAGCCACAAAGAAGCAAGAGGAGGCAGAGGCAATGCTGATAGAGTATTTCCCCCACTGCAGACAAAAGAAGGACTATAGATGTAAGATGGTAGCTAATCTTAAAAGCAAGTAGGTTTAACTTGAGTTCAAGCCAATTCAAATTGAAGAGGACCAAGTCTACTATGTTGCACAAAGGAAGCCTTGGGCTCCAAGATAAGGTATGCCACTAGATCCACTATCCTATGTTGGACCATATTTTAACTCCTATTCATCTGGTAACCAATGGAAACCCCCATATCCACCCAATTATGGAGGATATCCACCACAACCTTGGATTAACCCTTCAAATGCTTGGCCCAGTCATTAGAGTTCTCCACCCAAGTGGCAACAACCTTAGGGAAATTGGTAGCAATTTCAAGGGCACTGGCAACCACCACCAAAAAATTGGTAGCAAAAAAATCAATAGAGAGGACAACAATGGCCTACTCAGACAACCAATTATATGCAACCACTTTCTAAGCCCCAACAACCTACTATAATGCCTCCTCTTGCTAATCCAAGCTCAAGTGTACGTAAACCCACTCAGCTACCAACTCAGTCCACACCCAATCCAAATAACAAACCACAACAATAGCCTGCATATTTTGCTGATTCAAATCAATTCCTTGCATATGCTGTGAGTGTAAGTGATATCCATTTGCGTTCAGGAGCCACTCTATTAGCCTCTTCCAAGCCCATCATTATTGAGCTTCTGGTGGAAGAGGAGGAGGAGCCTCTAAATGATCCTATTTAGCCAAATGTACCTAAAAATATTGAACTAGTCCAAGCCAAGCAGACTAAACAAGAACCACCATTTCCTTAGAGATTAGAAGTTGCCAAGAAGATAGAAGAAAATGAGAATACCACCTTTGATATCTTGGATCAGTTGAAGCATATGTGTGTTCAAATACCCCTATTTCAAGCCATAAAGGATGTTCCAATCTACAACAAAGCAATCAAAGAGGCTTGTCTCAAGAAGCCAAGTAGGAAAAAGAAAGACCCAACTATAGTTCATGAGGTGGGCCAACTAGCTGACATCATGCGGGGAAAAGTGACTATTCCCAAATATAATGACCCAGGTAGTTCTATGGTAGTAGTTGTCATAAACGAGATCCAAGTGAAGAATGCTCTAATTGATTTAGGGGCAACAATCAATGTAATGACCAAATACATCCTGCAACAACTAAACATTGCAAGTATGAGATCTACTCCTACTATCCTGCAGCTTGCTGATAGCTCTATTGTTAAGCCTGCTGGTGTAGTGGAGGATCTTGTGGTAGTTTTGGACTCCTGGGAATACCCAAAAAATTTTATGATTCTTTCTCCTAAGGCTACACTAGGCGGGTATCCCATCATTCTAGGAAGGCCTTGGTTAGCAACTGCAAATGCACACATTGGATGTCGGTTAGGTGACATGACCATTTCAAATGGGAGGAGCAGTAAATATTTTGTTCTTTATCCACCTACTCAACTATCTCATAATGAAGATAATTCTGAATGGCCACAAGTTGGTGAAGAGGACGAGGAAGTTAATTCTGTGGCACAACTTATGATGCTAGGTAGAAGCTCTTTTATGCAGCTCCAAGATGAGGATGAAGTGTTAGCTAACATCATTTAGAACCATTATGAAGTGGAGGAAGCATCATCTTCTACTTTGGTCAGGACACTTCTTCCTGCTCTTCTTGCAAACATTCTTCCTGCAAACGATCTTCTTGCAGAAACTCTTCCTGCAACCACTGTTCCTATCAATAGACTTTCTATAGCAACATGTATGTTCCATAAATTGCTGTCATATGAACTAAAGGTACCATGTATTAATGAAGCAACAATGATAGATTTAACTACATAATTCCAGGTGTCACATGGAAGATATTTGAATGTTAATAGTAAATTACATGAAGAACAACAATTTTTATTAGCAAACATGTTAAGGGCCCATCATCATGTGTTTGCATGGGATTATCATGATATGAAGGGACTGGATCCTAAAATTTGTACACACAGAATTTATATCAAAGATGATTGCACTCTAGTAAGACATCCAAAAAGAAGAATTAACCCTGCACTAAGAGAGATTGTTAAAGGAGAATTGCAGAAATTACTAGATGTAGGATTTATCTACCCCATTTCAGATAGTCAATGGGTGTCTCCATTAGTGATTGTGCCCAAAAAAGGAGGGAAATGGCGAGTTTGTGTTGATTATAGGGAACTTAATGCTGTCACCAAGAAGGATCACTTTCCTTTACCCTTCATTGATCAAGTTTTGGACACACTTGTAGGAAAGCGATACTTCTATTTTCTAGATGGATTCAACAAGTACAACCAGATCCAAATTGCACCAAAAGATCAGGAGAAGACCACATTTACCTTTCCATGGGGGACCTATGCCTACTCGGTACTCCCATTTGGCTTGTACAAGCACCTACAACTTTCCAGAGGGAATTCATTAGCATATTCTCAAACATTTCTTATGATTGCATGGAAATCTATATGGATGACTTCACCACTTATGGTGTTGATTTTGATCAAGCATTGGAAAATCTCAAGAGAGTCCTATAGAGATGTGAAGATCAAAACTTGTCCTTAAATAGTGAAAATGTTTCATGATGATGCAAGAGGGTGTAGTTCTTGGCCATTACATTTCCCACAAGGGAATTCAAGTAGATCTTGCAAAATTTGAGGTAATCACAAATCTTTCTACACATGCAAAACAAAAGGATGTTAGAAGTTTCTTGGGTCATGTAGGATATTATAGGAATTTCATAAAAGATTTTAGCAAGGTAGCAACACCATTGTATACCCTTCTCACTAAAGATGCTAAATTTCAATGGACTGAAACTTGTGACAAGGCATTTTCTGACTTGAAGGTAGCTTTGACTCATGCTCCTGTACTCAAGGGACCTAATTGGGAGCTTCCTTTCCACATCCACATTGATGCATTAGATTATGCCATATGAGTAGTCTTAGGATAGTAGGAGGGAGCTATTTAAAATGCTATTTCCTTTGTTAGCAAAAATTTACAAGGGGCTGAATTCAATTATACAGTGACAGAGAAAAAGATGCTGGTAGTAATCTATGTTGCTGAACAAATTTAGACATTACATAACAGGCTACCAAATCTTTGTGCACACTAATCATGAAGCCATTAGATATCTCATGAATAAAACTTTGATCATAGAAATATTGGAAAGATGGTTATTGTTGATGCAAGAGTTAGACATAGCCATTGTGGATAAGCTAGGGAAGGCCAATGTTGTTGTAAATTTTCTTTCAAGACTAACTACATCAGAAGACAATCAGCCCATAAATGACTCTTTCCCTGGTGAGCATCTATTCTCTCCCAGTGTACAAACACCCTGATATGCTAACATAACCAACTACTTGGTCAAAGGTAGAGTTCCTTCTCACTTCTTCCCAAAAGAGAAAATGACACTTATTGAAAAATCTTTTCCTTTCTCTTGGATTGTTGGATGCTTTTTTTATACTGGACCTAACCATGTCATGAGGAGATGTGTGAGAGAATATGAGGCATATGAAATCTTGCATGCATGTCATAATGAACCATGTGGAGGACACTTTGCAGCCAAAAGGATAGTAATGAAGATTTTGAACATAGGGTATTACTGGTCAACACTCCACAAGGATGTATGAAGGTATACCAAAAAATGTGATAGATGTCAAAGGATGGGCAGACCAACCAGATCTGATGAAATGCCACTTTTCCCTCAAGTAGTAATCACACCCTTTGACAAGTGATGATTGGATTTTGTGGGACCAATTGACCCTCCATCAAATGGTAAGTCTTATATATTGGTATGCACTGATTATGTGACAAAATGGGTAGAAGTTAAGGCTATGAAGCATGCAAGAGATAACAAGGTTGCCAAATTTATTTATGAAGATATTTTCACAAGATATAGAGTCCCAAGAGAAATAGTGACTGATCAAGGGCCACAATTCATATCAACTCTTGTTGTAACACTAGTGAATGAGTACAATATAAGACAAAAGTCTACTCCTTATCACCCCTAGGGTAATAGCCAAGTTGAGGTGACCAACAAAGAAATTGAAGCCATTCTAACTAAAATAGTAGCTGTCTATAGAAAGGATTGGGAAAACATATTACCAGAAGCTGTTTGGGCATATAGGACAACCTAGAAAACAACTACAGGTTTCACACTATTTGAGTTGTATGGAAAGACAACTATGATGCTAGTTGAATTTGAACATAAGACTTTGCGAACTGCAGTAGATTTGGGGTTGAATATTTTTTAGGAACAAAGAGAAAGAATCATGTAGCTAAATGCTTTGGATGAGATAAGAAGAGAAACCCTGCAACATACAAAAGTAGTGCAGAATCAGAGACAATAAATTCAAACCAGGAGATTGGGCTTTGATCTGTGACTCAAGATACCAGGACAATGCAGGAAAATTGTAGATAAGGTGGATAGGACCATACAAAGTTGCTGAGGTCTTTCCTAATGGAGTTGTTAAGCTTACTACCATTGTCCCTATTAGATTCAAATTACTTGTCAATGATCATCACCTTAGATTATACTACAAGCTAGCTTCCAAAGAAGAATTCCTGCAACAACTCATCCAATATTTAGCACTAGAGCTTCCTGCAACCGAAGGAAGTGGGCCTAGTGTCCCTCCTTCTGGCTAATTAAGGTACGTAATTTTCATAATAAATACTTTCACTTATGTGGAAGTCCATTTCTTCATCCATCTTCCCATCCACCCATCCGTTACCACCTTTCTCTCTCTTCCATCACTTCATTCCTCCTCATCTCATTTCACTTCATTTATTGCTCAATTTATTCTCCAAAAGGCAAGTGTTACTTTATTCACGATCTTTGCAACAAATCTTCCACACATTTAGGGATGTGCACATTAATTTCTATCTTTAATCATCTTTTAAATGCATTCATTTAATCACTGTACGTTGTATAGATATTCACATAAATGCCATTATTACCTGTCAATCGCCACTCCCATCTCATATGTGCAGACACATGTACAAATTTAGGTTGGGGAAGGGGAAAGAAAAATATGCAAATATTTTATGAATTTATTGCCCATGTGTCAAATCATAGTAGGCTGTGTCAAAATTTTTAAAATGAGCTGATTTGAAATCTGAGTGAGAGGACAACTTGCATGTGTGAAGTGACAATAACTGCAACCGCCATTTCTTCCTATCATAATCTCCCTTTATCACTCCTTTTCTTGTCATTATTTCCTTATCGTAATCTTGAGTTGCAAGCAAGAAGGAAAAACAAAAGAAAGAAAATTTAGTCAACAATGGCACTAGAAATTTAGTAGGTTGGTACTAGAGTTTAGTAAACACTGCACGAAAGTGCATTTGATTTTCAGAGGGGAATTGTAGGAAAGAAATTGCAAAGCATTTATTTAATTGTAGACAATGGGAGGTGGGTTAATTGAAAATCAACCCACGGTGCATGATATTTTACTATAGGATGCACATTTCCTGACAAAATTTAGAAACTATGGATGGTTAGATTACTTCTTGAAGCTGGATGGCTTTGATGAAAGCATTGCCCTTGAATTTTCCCAGACATTTTTAGAAGGAAAAGCCATAGTAAAAGGGTTGGAAGTTGTGGCAATAGAGGAAAGAATTGTATAGGTCACAAGGTTACCAACTGATGGTGAAAACTACCCTACTTCTAGAGACACCAGATTAGCTAGGGCCAAGTTTACAGAGCCAAATGATCCCCCATTGAGCATAGATGAATAGGGTGCAAAGAGAATGCCTCTGCCTGAGCCATGGAAGCAGATAGCTGTGTATGTTATCAAATACGTCACTTGTGAGGGTCGCCAGTTAAACTTACATTTTTTCTACTTAAAGATTTTGAATCACATGAGGCACAGAAGGAGGATGAATGGGCCCAACATGCTATACAATATTCTCTCAATTATGGTAGCCGAGACCCAAAAAGGTAGGGATAATTCTATTTTCCACCATTGCTTGATTAAATTGTTAGTTGAAAAATCTCTACATGATGTATCTGCGACGACTTGGGAAGAGTTTATAAATGTTGATCAAATTAGACCTAAGCACTTGCAACCTAGGGATTTTCCTCAATCCCATAGGTCTAGTAGGAGAGTAAGCATGGCAGAAGCCATTCCTTGTGCTTCAACCTTTGGTGCTAGCTCTAGTGTGAATCCTCCTACACCTGAAGAAACCATATAAATTAGTTCTTCTGGAACAGAGCACTTAGAAAAAGAAATCTCTTCCTTAGATTCTGATGATGATGTCCCACTTGAAACCCTAATGAAAACTAGGGCACAATAGAGAGAGGTAGAAACCAAGAAAAGGAAGGTTAAGACACAACTTGTAGAAAGAAAAGTGCCAAGTTCTAAGAAGAGGAAGGTTGATACTGTTCATCCTGCAGCCAAAGGAAAATGTGAGAGACCTCCCAGGAAATCAAGACCAGTTGGCCCTACGATTGGTACGCCTCCACAGGGAAGCCTTAAACTTGGTGAGACCTCACATGAGGACCTTGAAGCTCCAATGGAGCAGGAGAATGTTGAAGAAGAAGACATATTTAGGAGAGCAACAAATATAACACTAGACAATCTTGCTAACATTGCAAAAGAATTGAAGGAAAATTAGGACTTCCCGTAGCATGAGCAAGAGGTCCTATAGATGGAAGTCCTGTAGCAACAACTAGAACTAGAGCAGGAGTTCCTATAGCCACAATGAGAACAAGAGTCCCTGTAGTAAAAGGAAGAAGAAACAACACCCTTGCATCCAGAGATGACTAGACAACTTGAGTCCATGTAGATAGTGCCTTGTGAGGAGCCACCATCAACAAAAAGACTAGTAGGCATTCATAATCCTCCCAATTTTATAGTACATGCAACAATTTTGAATTTATAGAAAGAAATACAAAGAAGGGAGGAAGAATGGAAAAAGGAAAAATAGAAATTGAAGGAAGAAATTCAAAAGAAGGATGAAGATATTGAGGATAAATTTTCCACCCTGAAGTAGAGGGTGAATGATATGGCAACTTTGGCACCAAAGATTTTGGAATGTAGGACCCCTCCAAGGGCCTATGCTCTGCTCCTGAAAGAGAAGTATTTCTCTTTTAAGATGTCAAGAATTGCTTCAAGTTTGAATCTTTCTATTGATACCCCTATGGAATTTTTCAATGCTTATAGGATTGTCTCCCCTAAAATGAAGAATCTGCTATGTGAATTTTATTTGCATAATTACGCTGTCACAAAAGACCATGATTGGAATCCACTACTGTATGTTGGGGATGTTCAATTGAGAGCATTCATGTCTTGGGTGAAAAATGAGATTAGTTGAGGACAACAACATGGTGATTATAGGAAATTGGAGTCTGATATCCTTTTGCTTGTTAGAGTTGAATCAAGTAACCCAAGGGATATTTATAGAGAATGGCATAGAATGCTGCTCAGACCAAGTTATGGCAATAGGATTATGCCTTGGATTCAAGAAATTTATAATGAGTATGAGGTAAAGAAAACAACAAAGGAGGAAACCTTGAGGAGATGTTTGTCACAAGGATGGAATAGTTTGATTGATGAGCTGAAACAGGCTGAGCCTCATTCCATCCACAATTATGTGAAACACTAAAAAGAATTGATAGGTATATTGAGATTGGGAGAAAATAGGGGTGACTTTGGCTTCCTATAACTTTCTAGCTACCCATGCTTATGTGGCCCATGCCAAACTTTAGATTTTACTAGTTTGACGTTGCTACAGAGAGGAAGAGATGGAACAGGTTTGACAGATTGGGAGGATTCTATTGGGATCTCAATTCACGCACTGTAGCCATTGATGTTGGACAACTCTCAGTTGCAAATTTTAGATCCTTGACGAAGAAGAAGAACAAATCTTCCCCTGTTAGAGGACCAACAAAACGTTAGGTTGGGAGGAGTGATGAGTCTAGTTTTTGGTCTAATTTTGGGTAGAATCTGTAGTCTATTTGCTGGATGATGTCATGAAATTTGATGATTAAATGTTGGTATCTACATAATGTTTCCCTCAAACCATTGACATTTGACATTGTCCTATCTCTACAAGCTTTAATGGAATTTGGCATATTATGTGGGTTAACTATATTGATTTTGCATGTGATTAATGAATGATTCTTAGTGTGGTTATAGATGTGCAGTTATTATGCGTACTGATCTTGCCATGCAGATTTAATACACCAAGTTGAGGAAGACACCACCAACTGGGCATACACCATAATGTCCAGTTGAGGAATCACTCCAAGTCAAAGGCAGCTGATGGCAAAAGATTCTTCATGCAACTGAACGTAATTTCCTTGTAGTGGACCTTAAATGATTTAGCATGCACGGGCGTTACTGTTGTGTTGGATCTGTGTCTAGATTTGCATGTCTCACCAGATTCCATGCATGTGTAACAGCCATCGCTCCACTTTCCCCTATTTTCCCTAAATGGCATCCTCCTAGTCGTAGATTTGACTACCTTGTTTAGTTTTAGTATAAATAATGATTTGATGCTCCTTCTTTAGGAGGTTGCACGATTTGATATTGTACTATCATTCTCCAGTTTTTTGTGATACAAATACATTACTCTCTTGTGTGCATGATTTATAGTGAATAAAATAAAGTTCTGAGTTCAAGCACTTGAGTTCTTATTAGTTTAGAGGATACTCATCCAAGGGGACCCACTTGGTGAGTAATCTGTCTTATTAGTTTAGCATTAGTTTAGTATTACTTGATGTTTAGTACTTAGTTAGAATTTTGGCATTGACTGTTCTTGCAACCACTAGAAGTCCATTATGTGTCTATTCCTCCAACCAAAGTAGACAAATTAGTTTCCTTTTTGTTGCTAAGATCTTTTATTCTTGTTATGCATTTCAGCTTAGCATAGTCATAGATTGATATTCAACGTTTGTCTCGTTCCCTTTTAGGAAATTTGCTTCCAGTATTGTGTGTTTCTTAGCTATAGAATAGAAATGGCTACTTAAGAGTTCCTAGTGCACATACTGTGCTAGCCCATTTCAAGTTCATGTCCCTGGGTTAGAAATTTAAATGCACCTTCATGATGATTGAAGTAGCTATTTAGGTTAGATGTCAAATCTTTGAATCATGGCTGTAAGGGTTGAGTTATTAGTTCATTGTAGGAGGCCACAAATCATGTTGCAAGCAAGAGGTCATGAGGTTTAGTCTCCCCTCTGTCCCCGTGGTACCAGAGGACGTGTCACACCAGGGTCATCGGTTGTGTGAACAAATTTTACTAAGAACACTACAATTTATAGGGGAGCTACCTGATTCCTATAGTCTTAAAAAAAAAGATAGTTAAATGGGGAAGCTTAATCTATCCCTAGTGTGACTCTTAGTATGTGGTTGAAAGGAACTCTAGAGATTTTAATATGATTCCTACCCTAATCTATTAGAGGATATATGTGCAAAAATTTAATTAATTGTATAGTTGCAAAAAAATATACACAAAATCAATGTATAATAACATAGTGATTCACATGTGAAAATCCCTTCTGGGATGAAAACCCTATATTTCAAAGAAAATTAATGTATTATTCAATAATCAACTAGTTATAATATACTTGTATAGAGTCTAATACTTTTCATGACTATCACCAACAAGAGATCTAGAGTACTTTTGGTAGCATAATAATACCTACAAAACTCATTATATAAATTCCATCACAACACCCAATAAATAGGAGAAGCAATACATGGAACCACAATTTAAAGACACCAAAAATGTGGCATCCAAATCATAATTCAAGATCTAATGTTTGATCCCAAGATGATTTCATGGGATAAAAATAGCATACTTCTTATGCAAGTATCATATACGCTTGTGATAATCCACTCACCAACTAGGGTGCTCATTTTTGGCTCCATTATCTCCATTCATATATATGCCTTATGAAATTCTATAGCATGCATCATAAGTTGGTCAACAAGTTTAGCTCCCTCTCATGTAGCTATTTTATATTTCATAGATGCTCTTACATTTCTAATGTGGGAGGCCCAACTTTTGGAGGTCATAAATTTTGACTCAAGAAGTTGATTAATCCCCCATTTTTAATTAAATATTTTAAAGAGATCCATGTCATCATAACCTACTTAATCCAATCAAGGCCTATTTTGACATTTTTTGGGCCAAATCAACCTTTACAGCCCTAAAAAGTGCTTTATTGTGTTTTGTAGCCTTAAAAACACATTATTTTTCTTAAGATTAGGATGCAAGGTCAAGAAGTTTTTCCTAAAATAATATGAATGTGGCCAAACAATAAGATATGAAAGGAATTATAATGCATGGTGCTCCTAATGTTGTGATATATGGCTCTTAGAACATGATAGGCATGCAAGAATACTGATATAATATGTAATGAGATTGCACATCAAAGTGATTGCCCTCACATCAGTAGGATGATGTAATGAGGCACAAAGAAAGTATTACATTTTGGTTAATTTATATAAAACATACATTTGGTTTATTCAATTGATCATGTAATATAGATGATCAATTGAATGATTCAAATGTATTTTTATATAAATATTATCTTTATTCAACATATAATAATTTTAAAACAATCATTTTCTTTGTATTATATTTTTATATAAATTTTACTAATAATCCTTTTCATTGTATTAAAAAATTTAAAGACTTTTTTTAATATTTTAAGTCCTATTATTTATTTATTTTCCTTTATAACTAAGTTGATTTTGTGTAGGTTCTTATAATTTCATACAAGAGAATTGTAAGTAATTGAGAATCCTCTAATAGATACAAAGTAATGTATAAAAAAACTTGTTCTATAGTTAATGGTATGACATACATTTTAAATTATTTTTTGATAGGTCAATATGCCTTTTTGATATTTAATTTATTTATTTTTGTTGAATTGTTGCATATGCTTCTAAAAAGGCTAGGATTTGAGACTAGGATAAATCTCTATGAATGAATGGATTTTAATGATTATCATATATTTCTAATCTATTAAAATTTATAGAAAATATATATTTTAAAATTTAGTTTTTATGTAATATTGTTATAAAATTTATGTGTGTGTGCAAGGAGTCCACTTTTTGGCAAAAAGTGGAAGTATTTTCCTTGATTTTTTAGAATTTTTCTCATTTGACCTAAACATTTGAAGCACTTGAAGATTAAATCTTAAAAAAAATTAGTAATATGAAATGTATAACTCTGAGTCTAGTTTCCAAATATGTAATTTATTTTAATACCCAGATGATACAAATTGATTTTCAATAGGAATGTCTAAAAACCACTATTTAAAAGTCATTTTTTTTAACCATACAATGCACGTGTACGCCATCCATATTTTTGCCTAAATAATTGTATTTTTCTTAATCCTTTTGGGAAAAGATCTATAACACACTAAAGAATGTGCAAGATATTTTTTTGTATTTTTTTTTGTTAATTTTTAATTGGTCATAATTGTTGTTTTTAAAATTGCTCATGTACGACACACATAAGATGACCTAAACTTATCATTTTTTGTTTTTTTTTTCAAATTGAGAATAATTGTCTAAAGAATGTGCACATATAATTTGTTTTTCAAAAATTATTTTAATAAAAAGTTATTTAAATACTCAAAAACCCCGATATTTCAAGTTTATGGACCAGTTTCATAAAAAATATTTGAAAAATAGAAAAATAATCCAATTGTAAAAAAAATAAATTGGAATCTACAATATCATCTATAATGAGTTTTAATTTTGTCAAAAAATTCTACAAAAAAAGGTCTTCAAACATATGTCCAAAGTCACTATTTTCTACTAACATTGACATGACCTTGAAATTGTAGGTCAAAGCAAGTCCAAAGCTAAGGGTCAGCGCCCCAAGATTTTTTTCAACATGAACCCATTGCAAAAACTGGGCCAAAATTAAAAAATTTAGAAACATAATCTTGTTTGGATTTTTTAAATTTTTTAGTCGTATGAAATGGGATCCCATTTTTCGCTCGAGATCCCAAAGTGAAAGGGGATCCTATTTTCTAAATAATGTGTTAAAAGGTGCATGAAAATTGAGAGGGGAGGTGAATCAATTGTCACCAAATTTAAACACAAAACTTCAAACACGTATTAACTTCACAACCACACTGTTATGTTATTAAGTATGAGCATGAAATGCAAATAATAGAAAGAAAAATCAACACAAAGAACACCAAATTTTTCGTGGAAAACCAAATGAGGGAGAAACCATGGTTAGAATTAACTCACAATATAAAGTGATAGCAAAACTAAATACAAGAGGCTCACTACCAAGGGCTCACTACCCAAATACAAAGGCTTGCTTCCTACAAAAAGGACTCACTATCCAATCGGGAGGCTCGGTACCTACAGATAAAAAAGATAGTAGAAAGATCCACCACATCAATTTACACGCATACACAGGCTTGAATAGAAGATTGCAAAAACCTTCAGCTCACTACTTTCAGGAATCTAACACAATGAAATATTGCTGCCTCAACTCACTTTCACACACTTTTTCTCTTCACTTGTGACTTACTTCATTACTTATGTATATATTAATCCTTCACATCTTGACTTGCATTTATACTATCTTCAACCCTAGAATATTTCTCCAACGTCAACCACATATGCTTCATTTCATAAATTCAAATTAGGTCGGTAGCTCAACATTCATGCGGTGGAAAGGAATGAGAGTAGACCAATTAAACACTTAACCAAGACCAAAAATAATCTCTCAGATCAACCATGTGCTTCCTTAATTAAATTTTAATTCTTCATATGAAGTGTAAACACTAGGTTGACCAAACCTAATGAAAACACGAATGAACATTGAAGTACACGCTTCCTAGCAAGAAGATAACACATGAACGATGCAACACGCTTAATTATGCATGTGAAAACTTCTTAGGTTCCTTCAGATACATCCGTAGCACGTGTAACAACCTTCAAACATAGAAAATATTCCACCAGTCCATCCAGACTATGCAAACACATACAACAACTTTGAAACTCAACTTCCAGATCACCAAACCACAAACATCTTTTCCAAAACTCAAGGAACACCATTACAAGGAATATTCTAAATCCACAAGATCTAAGAAAAAATAGCAGAGGACTACAGAGCAAAAAAATTTCTCCCACTCCATAGGCAAGCAACTCTGCTAAACCAGTTCACACACCAGTGAACACAACTCTCACACACCATCAAACCAGAGGCTACAAATTGGGAGACATCACCATCAGAACATCAACAACAACCCTCCAAATCTGTACAAGCATAGGATCAACATAGAAGAAACACATAGCACATACCAGAGCACATTATGAACCCATACATAGCTCTGCATTCACTCTTTATTAATTTTCTCAAAAGCACTTGGAAACTCATCATTTCAACACCTCTACAACATCATAAGGATTGCTCCACGTACTCACAACATCTCAATAGAATTTCAACTATACATGCACAATATGCAACATACTGAACTATGTTGGAATCAATGATAACATGAATGAAAACACCACCAAACTTTCTCATACTTGCAACAATCTCCCCCTTTGTCATTGATGGCAACACATGATGTGAAAAACCATAAAAGACAACTCTCTTCCTCTTCATGACTCGCTCTCCTTCTTTCTTCTACTATTTTTCACATGACTTTCTCTCCCCCTTTGACATCAATGGAAAAGATCAAAAGCTCTAATTACTCCCCCTTAGGAGTACACCCATTCAATTCATACTGCAACAATGAAATACTTTTCTACTCCCCCTGTGGAGTAGACCAATTCATCAGTCCAGATAAATGAAGAATCTGTGAATTCACTGGACTAATGCACCTTCATGTGCACCTAGTTCGGAGGACCAATGACCCCCAACCTCTCCCTAAGATACTCAAAAGTATCCTTCGGATGGGCCTTAGTAAATATATCTACAATTTTTTCCTTCGTTGACACATACTCCAACCTGACTTTATCCTCCAACACCTTCTCTCTTAGGAAATGATATCTAATAGATATGTGTTTTGTTCTTAAATGCATCATCAAATTCTTTCAAATTTTGCTTCATCCACAAAACCTGTGTGCAATAGGATGCTACAACAATATATTCTTCCTCTATAGTGGACAAAGAAACCGAATCTTATTTCTTAGTCAACCAAGAAACCAATATTTTTCGAAGAAAGAAAGCACCTCCATTGGTACTCTTTCGGTCATCCACACAACCAGCCCAATCTACATTGGTATAAGCACTCAAAGTGAAATCAACATCCTTAGGATACCATAAGCCATAGTTTGATGTAGCTTTAAGATATCTGAATATCCTCTTTACAACTTTACATGTGCCTCTTTAGGATCTGCTTGAAACATGGAAACTAAACATACTGCATGCATGATGTTTGGTCTAGTAGCAGTAAGATACAACAACCCACCAACCATAGATCTATATTTTCTCTAATTAGCTTTAGCAGATTCATCATCTTTACTCAACTCACATTCGATCACCATAGGAGTACTAACTGGTTTGGAGTCATCCATTCCAAACTTATTTAGCAACTCTTTCACATACTTAGATTGTGAAATGAATATCCCTTTATCAATTTGATTTACTTGAAGACCAAGAAAGAAATCCAGTTCACCAATCATGGACATTTCAAATTCTTTTTGCATTTCTTCTATAAATCTTTTACTCATTCCTTCATTTCCCCCAAAGATGATGTCATCAACATATACTACCACTATCAACATTTTGTTACCTTGAATTTTGAAGTAAAGATTGTTGTTAGCAGAGCCTTTGTAGAATCCTTCTTGTGTGAGGTATCTATCCAATATTGCATACCAAGCTCTGGGAGCTTGCTTCATTCCATACAATTCCTTCTTTAATTTACAAACCATATCCAGTTTGTTAGATAACTGAAATCCTTCAGGTTGTTCCATGTATACTTCTTCCAATTCACCATTCAAAAATGCTAACTTTACATCCATTTGATATACTTTGAAATACTTGTGGGCAAAAAATTCCAAAAACATCCTAATAGCTTCCATTCTAGCCATAGGGGAAAATTTTTCTTCAAAGTCTATGCCTTCAACTTGTGAGTATCCCTTGCATACAAGTCTTGCTTTGTTTCTTATAACTTCACCATTTTCATTCAACTTATTCTTGAACACCCATTTTGAACCAATTAAATTCTTATTCATAGGTCTAGGAACTAATTCCCATGTCTAATTCTTTTATATTTGTTGCAACTCTTCTTTCATAGCTCTAACCCAACTCTCATCTTCACATGCTTCACACACAGACTTAGGTTCTATTTTAGATAGTAAACATAGATTTACATCAGTTGCTACTTTACTTCTTGTCTTCACACCTTCACTCTTATCTCCAATTATTTGTTCCTCCAGATGATTCTTCTATGCATACTTTGGAATCTTAATAACATGTTCCAAATCATTTTCTTCTTCTTCTTCTTCAATATGTTCTTCTTCCTCTTCCTTATTCTCTTCAGGTACTAGTACGCCAATAGGATCATCTGGTTCCACTTCACTTATCTCAATATGTCTTTGCATGTCCTCATCAACCTTTACATTAGCGCTCTCAACAATATTTCTTAATCTTTTATTGAAGCATCTATATGCTTTACTGGTAGTTGAGTACCAAGAAGAATTCCTTCATCACATCTAGCATCAAACTTCCCAATATTTTCATCATCTTTTTTAATGTAACTATTACCAAATTTTTGCTACAGCTCAATTAGTGGAGCTGATCAAATATTGTTATATTTGAAAGTGAAAATTACAATTATTTATGTTTATGCTCAAGTGTTGTTTACACTTTATTCATCATTCATCAAGTGATAGTTATGCAAGTATTTTGAAGAAATTGAATTTCAGAAGTATTACTCATGTTTTTGCAAAATCAAATGAAATATAGAACTGAGTATACAAATGACTAAGCAACTGAGTGCTTTCATTTATTTCACGAAGAGATTCACATTACATGTTTTCATTTAATTGGGATAATATAAATGATGGTACAACATTGCATTTTAATGCTTTTCTTTCAGAATGGAAATGAAAGAATGAAATTAAATATCCACACAAGTCGTGGTTTTAGCCATTCCATTTATGACAAGAAAGAAAATATACAACTAAAAGTGAAAGTGACAAATAACATGGGACATATCCTCCATTGCCTGAGTTGATCTTCGGTCGATGCCTCATAGCTTGCTCCATCTTCTTTCCACTCCTGAGTGTGCCTTTAAAAGATTAAGAAGGGTGTCAATTAAGAGCTCGGGATATGATCTATTCTACATTCCATACTAACAGAGATATATTTCAATCCTTGCAATACATAGAACCAACTAAGGAAGGAATAGAAGCATGAACTTAAAAGGGAAACATCATCATCACATATTGTTTTTTTTATGCTAACATTGTTTGTTTCCTTGTGTAGGTATAGGAAAATTCATGTACCTGATTATCTTTTGAAGACCAAGCATGTGGGAAAAATGGGCTCCCACAAGGGTAGAGCTCAACATGTTGCCCCTTATATATTACAAATGGGGCTGAGAGAAGGAGTGCAATTATCATGTTCATCAAGAAAGGAAATATACAACTGAAAGAGTAAAAAAATGTTCATTTATCAAGCCATCAAGCCAACTATTCACTCATAACAAACAAGTAAATGCTTTCTGAAAGGTACAGGTGAACAGTAGGTTTAAATGAGCTCAATCAATTCAACTGAGTACATTATTTTCATGATTGCAAATCTCAAACATTTTTGTTATATTCTTCTTCCATAGTATTATTTTTTCATCATGTTCATGATATTATGCAAAGTTCAACAGTGTTGCTGCTCATGACGGTGATAATGAACATGCATACATAATGCCCCATTAACAAAGAGCACTGTTTGATAAAGGAGAACATGTAGTAAGTTTCAGATTTTTATTTGAGAGAGGAACGAGTGCATTAAACAATTTTTACATAATGAAGGCATATGAAGAGAGTTTCGGATTTTCATCATAATGGAGGATGACAAGTGTCAATACAGTAACCAATATGTTTGATGAATTGAAGCAATGATTCAACAAGACAACTAGTTTTATTTTGGTTGACAGTACAAAGGATTTCCCTAAGTAAAGTTTATGCATCACTATATTTGGAAAGGAGACAATCAAAATACACTATTTTGGATATTTGTTCTATCATTTAATTGTTTTGTCATTCAAAGTATATTTTTTAAAGAATAATTGACAATTATCAAGTAGACAAACATAGATAGATTACACAAGAATTACAATGTGAAGAGGTTGTTTCCATAATGAGTAGAGAATGACAAAGGATGAGGGAAGTGCCTCTGAAAGTGCTAGCTGGCTGTAAGAAATAATGTAGACCATGGAGCTACAATGATTTAATGTAAATGTTGCATTAAATGAAATGGATACATTAACTTTAAATAATATTAAGAGAACAAATGCATAGTATAAGTGAAAGGTAATTCTGGATTTCTTGTTTTATGCCTTGTCAAGGAAATCTTTGCATAAATTCAGAACAGAATCAAGAGGCCAACCATTCTAAGGTTTTTCAAGAAATATCAATGAAGAGACAACATTAAAAGTAACCTATAAAGAATACAGATGCCACTATTTATCATAGTTTATGAGATTATTAAGCAATAAGATCATGATTATTTTCATTCCCAGATGTATAATATGAGGACATAAATGAAAGTTTGGTGCAAATTAAAATACATTGGTTTTCATTGAAATGCATATTTTTCATTACTTTCAGCATACCCACATTGGGGTTTTCAATCAAAATATATAGATTTCTTACTATTTTCAAGATACCCATGTGAGGGTTTTCAACATCAAGGCGATAGAAATGTGTTTTCTTCAAAATATCATATACCCAGGTGGGGTTTTGTCAGGAAAAAAAGATTTATTCAATGCTCTCATGGTCGAGGTTGAATATAATAGGAAATGCATACAGATAAGCATATTCTTTAGAATAAAAGATACCCATGTAAGGGTTTAGTCATAAACCACAAAACAAAATAAAAATATCATCATGGGTCGAGTTCCAGAGGAGAAAATCACAAGATGACTATGTTTTCTTCAAAACAGAAAATACCGATATGGTGGAAATTAAGGAGTTCAAAATGTCAATGAATGCCATGCTGGGTCAAGCCCGAATGATTACTGTTTATTTTCCAAATTACCAACATGAGGTTTTCAACAAGAGTAGTAAGATTAATCTCTTTTATTACAATTTAGAGATACCCATGTGAGGGTTTTATAAGAAATGCAAAGGAAAGTAGAAATGTTGTCATGGGTCAAACCCATATTAGTCTCAAAATGCCTGATAAGAGGATGCACATGACACGGCCTGGAGGAAGCCCTTGGATCACAAATCATTGTGAATTCATAGAATAATTAACTCTTGTTAATTTTGTTTGAATGGAAACAAGGAGAACAAAAGAAACAAAGGCTTACCATCATTTGTATATTAATAAGCCGTAGCCAAAGCTTTCATAGGAGCTTTCAAATTCAAAACTCAAAATTTCTCATTGCGGCCACAATAGTATAAAAAACAAGCACAAAAAATGGAGTAAATACATCAAACAAACTTGTTATAGTCGTGGCCAATAAGCCTTTTTCTCACATAAAGAAGCCATGGAATCAAGTAAATGACAGATTAACTTACCATTGAGAAGTAGAGGCTGAATGTTATCAAAATCGAAGAGGAGTGAGCTTGAATAAAGTCTCAAAGCTGAAACCCTAACCTTCTCATGGTGGCGCTGCTTATAGAGCATTTTCCCCAAAAGTCACCAAACTGAAATGATCCAAATTTAGGGTTTGCTTTTGTTTCTTTCCATCTTCATGCCTTAATTCAAAATGGTCCTTTCATTTAAGATTATAATATTTTTGGTATATCCTTTTATGTTTTATTCATGCCCTAGGTCGAACATTGTAGAGGCTTTCAAATGATGAATTTCTCCTAAGTCTTTGGTTTGTTTAATGAATTATTTAAGGACTTTAGGCCTTTAGGTGGAGCCTTGGAATATTTTCTCAATGGATTTTGAGAAAATCAATTATATTTTGGAGTGGATTGTTTTAAGCATAAGGATTAGCCTTAGACTATTTTCAATTGATTTTAAGAGAAATCAATTAAAATTTTTGTTAGGAGATTGTATTATTTTTTATGTTTTTTTTTTGAGAAAATCAAGCATTGTAAGTGGAGAGATATGTTGTATTTTTGCAAAAGATTTCAAAAATATTTAAATGCAAAAAATAAATCTAATTGTGAGGATATAAAATCTGCAAGGCATGTAAAGCAGGATTAAAGCGATATTTTATAAATTGCTTTAATTCTTCGTTATTTTTAGTAGATTTCTTGCTTTTCTTCCTGGGGTCAGATTTGAGATTCCTGCTAGAGAGATAAGGTGTTTTTTTTTTGCTCTAAAAGCATATTTGGCCTATTTTGAGAGGCTTTTCAGTATGTATTTGAAAAAAGTGTGTTTTTTCTGCTTTTGTGCAAGCTTATTGGGTAGTTTTGATACCTTTTCTTGAGTTTTTCTTTTTGAGCTTGGATTAGGGTTTTAGAGCTATTTTATCTTGAAGAAAACTTAGTTTTTCTTCTTCTCAGTTCATATGGTACACTCTTTTAGTTTCAATAAAGCAGTAGAGTTCTCCTTCTCATTTCTTGTCTCAGCCTTGTAAGAACAATTTGATGTCTTTGTGGTTTCAAGCTTGAAGCCTTATATGTCTTGCTTTTATGAGTGTTTGCATAGAACTTTATGTTTTCAAGTTGCATGTTGTGATTAGTACTTTTAAATCTTCATGCAAATTACTGATGAAATAATGTACCAATGGGATTGTGAAAGCTATTGTAATAGAGGAATTATTGTGAGTGATAGAATCTGGATTTTTAGAAATTACAGTGAATCGTTAGTTAGTCTTAAATTTCATTTTCAGCTATCCTTCAATCCTTTTTGTCGTAGATCACTTAGATTAGGATTGTCATTTGGAGAACCAACTCACTCTGGAGATTCTTTTTTCATTAAGATCACCCACATCTGAAGAAAGTTTGCATGTGTCATTAGATTGTTGAATTTCATATTCAACAGGGTGAAAATATAATTGATAACAATTTTTGGCATGCTAGGTGGGAATCTAAAAATCAATTTCGGAGAAGTTTTTAATGTTTAAAGTTGTTGTTTGGTGTATGCAGTAGGTTATTCATCCTTTTAGAGGCCTATTTCAATATACCCAGTGACTCTGGCTTTGATTTTATATGCAAACTTAGTGCAACCTGCGCATGAAAAAAGTTCAAACTAGATCAAGTTTTGCACCCTTCAAATATCGCAAGTTGTCCCCACCATGAAGAAGAGGTAGAACAACAAGGAAGCTGTTTGAAACTCTTGCAAGGTCAAAATCAACACCTCCTATTTTTAGCTCTTTGGTTTTATCACCAGGGATTCTGGTTCTAGTATCACAAGCACCGCCAATGGAAGCACCAAGGCAACACCTGTTTGTGCGTTTTAATGGTGACAGTCCATTAGACATTGCTCAACATGACGACATCCC
Source organism: Sequoia sempervirens (assembly GCA_007258455.2). Lineage (NCBI taxonomy): Eukaryota > Viridiplantae > Streptophyta > Pinopsida > Cupressales > Cupressaceae > Sequoia > Sequoia sempervirens. The sequence goes on along the minus strand of VDFB02270651.1, from coordinate 395,415,696 downwards.
AGTTGCAACCCTTATAAGCCTACCATACTTCACTGGAGAGGATCTCACAACACTGGTTGAGCATATTCATGACATGGCTACCTTATGCTCGGTTCATAATATCAGGCAAGAGAATGTCGCGTTAAGACTCTTGGCTACATCACTCAAAGGGAAAGCATTGCAATAGTTCAGAGGCCTCACAACCAACTCAATCACACCATGGGGTGCATTAGGTAATGGCCTGTACCAGTATTTTGCTGATAAATCTAATAATCTATCTCTATTAGAGCAATTGAGCACCATTCAAAGGGCGTCGCATGAGCACTTGGCTCATTTCAACTACTGATTTCAAAGAACCTAGGACATAATTCCTGCAATGATAAAACCTTTACCAACTCATGCTTTTCTGTTTTACTTAAAAGCCTTGAATAGTAAGATTTTGGTTATGATCCAATCTATGGGTGGGCATACACTCCTTAACGCTTATGACATCGCCATTAGAGCTAAAAATTGTCTCATCCAAGCTGGAGATATAACCCCTAGACCTCTTATGCCTTTGTTTCCTGAAATACAACCACCTAGCCCTATTGCTTTACCTATTGTCTTGGCTATTCTAGCAATAGGTTATCATAATGTAGCCCCAAAAATTGTTGCTCCATCCCAAAACCAATAAATACAAAAGTTTAAAAGCTTACTCAAGACCTTCGGGAATGGTCCTGTGACCATTAAAAAGCAAGTTGGTCAAGAAGATAAGCCTTATCAAGTCGTTTATCAACAAAACCAACCAAATAGGCCTATTTTCAGAATGATTATCAAAGCCAAAGGAAGACTTTTAACCCTAGGACATTCCAATGATACAACCCAAATGTAGCTAGTTCGTCAAAGGAACTTGTGACCCAAAATAATATAGCCCAGGATTGCGATTGGTGTTATCCATGCAATTAGCCCCATAACCAATCAGCTTGTGCTAATGGTATGAGAAATCAGGCTTTAATGGTCCAAAACAACTATGCTGGTTCAGAAAATATTACCGATCAGAATCAAGAAGAGCAAGATAACGTGGAAGTAGCCTTGCCGAACTGCCAAAGTTCTAAATTCTATGGCATGAATGGTCAAGATCAGCAAATTCTTTCATTTTTGCCAATACCAGATTGAAAAAGAGAGTGATGGATTCAAGGCAGCAAGCTGGAAATTCGTAGCAGTAGCATACAAAAGATAAGCATCCCATTTCTTCATCAAACGTTAATGTTGCAGTGCAGCCTAAAGTGTAGATTCTACAAAGAGGCCAAGAGATACTTGGCAGGGAGCAGTCAAAGATTCATTTGTAGCCTTTGTAGAGGAAAAATGATGTTGTCACTAAGAAATAGCAGAAGGTAAATCCAACTTCATTTAATACTGTTGAGCATCTCATAAAAGCTACTGTTAGCATGTCTATATTAGACACTTTGCATATCCCAGGACAAAAAAGTTTGCTGCAAGACACCTTAGCTGAGTTGTCTATTTCTGATGACACTAATCAAGGAGCTCCTAAAGTTGTGCTTACAAATGATCTGGAGGTTAAGAATGAACAGAAGAGTAAAGAGGTAAAGCCTCCCCCATTTTATTTAAGTCTGATTAGCAATGATAAGATTGTTCATAATTATATGATTGATTATGGTGCTAGTAGTTTAGTCATTCCTAAGAGTTTGGCTGATAAGCTAGGTCTTGTTTATGAGTCTAACCCTCAGAAGGGCATAGTTCAGTTAGATGGATCTACTGTTAAAACTATTGGTATAATAAAAAACTTGGCACTTACTTTGCATGCATCCCCAAGCTTTATTATTCATTAGGATATACATGTCATTGATTTGCCACCGCACTTTGCCATTTTCCTCTCAAGGGATTTTACAGCCAAGTTGGGTGGGTTTTTATCCTCTGATTGGTCTCATCTAATTTTTAGAAGGTATGGTACGAAATTGACCATAAAGTCTGAGCCTCTCGCCAAAGACCATATCGAACCATATTCCCCAAATCCTATAAACACTAATCTCTACGCCACCCCTATACTAGAGGAGCAAACCATGACCTCAGACTGCAGCACGCCTATAGAAAATATGGATCTAGATGAATGGGCAGCTGAAGATCACGAGTTGGATCCTTTCCAGCACACAGATGAGATAGGATTAAGAGTCTATATGATTCATGAACCTGATTTTGATATGCCTAATCTTTGCAAAGAGGAGAAACAGTCTGCAAAAGTAGAAAATGAGCTTTGGAAGCTTTATTTTGATGGTTCGAGAAGCAGGATAGGTGTCGGAGGTGGAGCTATGCTGATTTCACCAGAGGGTGATAAATACTTTTTAGCCTATAGAATTGCTTTGAGCTGTTCAAATGATATAGTTGAATACAAAGCGTTGGTACATGGCCTAGAGTGGGCCCGAAAGAGAGGTATTAAATGTTTATGCGTTTATGGTGATTCATAGCTAATAGTAAATCAGGTAAGAAATCTAAATGCTGCAAAAAATGACTTGCTTAAGAAATATAAGCATCGTGTGTGGGATTTAATGGAAGATTTTAATGCTTTTAATATTGTTTCAGTTCTTCGAAATCAAAATAAACATGCTGATAGGCTCGTTGCCATAGGAGCCCAATTTGACATTCCAAATGAAATTCATAAGGTAGAGGCATGTCAATATGTGAAAATAATGGTTAGACCTTCTGTGCCTGACAATAATGTGAGTTGGTAGGTTTTTGACAACGATAACCAAATTGTAAATTTTTTAATTGTTGAAGCTGAGTTTGTAGATGGAAACCAACAAAAGTGGCAACAACAATATGATAACTAGATTGTGCAACTAAAGACCAACAAGCTGCCAAAAGGATTGGTGACCTTTTAATTTTTGTTTAATTCAGATGACCAAGTGCAGAAAGACAAGTGCAGCTTGATTGTTAAAGAAGAACACTATGAAGTGATTGAAATCTTCAAAGGCAAGCTTCTCAAGCTGGGAAAGGTATGTAATAAAGAAGAACAACAAACATTTATTTTGTTATGTCAGAAATTTAGTGATGTTTTTGCTTGGGAGTACAAGGATTTGAAAGTTTTTGACCTAGAACTAGCCCAACATACTATTGAATTAGAACTTGGTGCAAAACCAGTAAGGCAGAAACATAGACCTCTTAATCCCAAATTAGAGCACCTTATGAAAGTTGAACTGAATAAATTAGTTGAGAGTGGTATTATTTTTTCTATCAAGCATACTTCTTGGGTGTCAAACTTAGTTCCAATTAGGAAGAAACATGGGGAAATTAGATTATGTGTTGATTTTTGAGATTTAAATAAAGCGTCATTGAAAGATCATTACCCACTCCCTTCCATGGAGCAAATTTTGTAGGTAGTTTTTGGTTCTAACATATTTTCTTTGCTAGATGGTTACTTAGGTTACAACCAGATTTTGGTAAAACAAGAGGATCAATTCAAGACAACATTCACAACTAAGTGGGGCACAATGGCCTACAAAATGATTCCTTTCATATCATCCAACGCTGGAGCAACTTTTCAGCGAGCGATGGACATGGCCTTTCACGACCTTATGAACAAGTTTGTTCTGGTATAATTAGATGATATTACTATTTTTTCTAGAAATGCTAATGAGCATCTTGATCATTTGGAGTAGATTTTCTAGAGATGTAGAGAGTTTGAAGTGTCTCTCAATCTAAAGAAGTGTATATTTTTTGTACATGAGGGTAAACTCCTTGGGTACACATTGTTTCAAAACAAGGTATTTCTATTGACTCTGAAAGAGTCTTTACAATTCTTGAATTACCTTTACCAGCTCACAAGAAAGGTTTGCAAATCTTTCTTAGAAGAATAAATTTTGTGAGGAGGTTCATACTGAATATTGCGGCTTTGTTGCAACCTCTCACTTCTATGCTTAATAAGAATATGCCCTTCAATTGGACCAAGGAGGGTAAGAGAAGTTTTGAGCAGATTAAGGAAGCCCTTGCAGCTGCCCCTACCCTCATTACTCTAAATTATGATAGAGATTTCATTCTTTATGCATTTGGAGGAGTTGATACTATTTCTGCTATGATTTTCCAGCAGAACGATGAAGGTTTGGAGGAACCTGTGGCATTTTTCAGCTAGGTAGTACATGATTATGAGGTGAAATATTCTTTTGTTGAGAAGCATGTTTTTGCTGTTGTAAGAAGCCTAAAAGAGTTCAAGCATATGTTGTCAAATAGAAAAATTCACTTATTGGTTGCCCACTCAACAGTTAAGGATTTCTTACTTAACAAAGATATTAATGATAAGCATGTTGGTTGGATAACCAAGGTAATGGAATTTGACATTGATATTAAGGTAACTAAGCTCGTTAGAGGCAAGGGTTTGTGTGAAAAGATTGTTGGAAATGAAGACAACTTAAAAGAAGCTGAAATATGGATATAGTGCTAAATAATGATGATGCCAATGTTGTTCCAGCTTCTCCTGCCACCTTGTTGTAGCAAATGATTCTCTATTTACAAACTGGTGAATGCCTCGAAGGCTTAGATAGAGGAAAAAGAAAGTATTAAAGATTGTAGGCTATTCCTTTTGCAATTATTGATGGAATTCTATATAAGAGAGACTTTCAAGGTGTTTTATTAAGGTGCATTAATCCTGATCAAGTTGATAAGATTTTAGCAAAATTTCATGATGGGCCTTCAAGAGGCCACTTTGCTACAAGAACAACAACCCTAAAAATTATGTGGGCTGGTTATTATTGGCCAGATCTGTTTAAGGATTCTATTGCTTGGGTTAGAAGATGTGAAAAATGTGCTCTATTTTCTGGAAAATAGAGGCTTGCGGCTTTTCCTCTGCATCTGATTCAAGTGGAACAACCCTTTGCTAAGTGGGGCTTAGATTTTATTGGGCCAATCAACCTGCCTTCAAGCGTGGGCCATAAGTGGATACTTACTGCCACAAATTATTTTACTAAATGGACCGAGGCAGTTGCTTTAAAGGAAGCAAATAAGACGTCTGTGCTTAATTTTTATTAGGACTTAGTGTCAAGATTTGGTGTTCCAGATTCAATAATCTATGACAATAGTTTAGCTTTTATCGGTTTAAAGATTTTTGATTGGTCAGTTAGGAATAACATCTATTTGAACACATCTTCTAATTATTACCCATAGGGTAATGATCAAGAAGAGTCTACAAATAGGAATCTGATTTGGATAATCAAGAAGACTATTGAAGATAATCAATAGACATGGCATGAAAAGCTGAAGTTAGCTCTTTGGGCTGATAGGGTGACTCCTAAAAGGGCCACTGGTTGTTCTCCTTTTGTTCTAACTTATGGAAAAGAGGCTAAGTTACCTGTTTCCATTAAATTGCCAACTTTAAGTTATGTTAAAGAGCTAGAATTGTTGAATGAGCAGCCTCTTGAAGTAAGATTTGCACAATTGGTAGAGCTTGAAGAGGCTAGGAAAGAAGCTTTAAGGCAGCTCAAAATACATCAAGCTCAGATGAAGAATTCTTTGGACAAAAGAGAAAGACCACGTGAATTCATTGTTGGAGATCTGGTCTTCAAGTGGAATGAATTTAAAATTAGGCTTGGACGACATTCCAAATTTGATGCAATTTGGGATGGGCCTTATGTGATCATGGAGTGCAAGGAGCACAATGCTTTTCAACTTTCTAAGTTGATTGGAGAGGTGTTGTCTATCCCGGTTAATGCGATCCACCTCAAACATTGCCTCTGAGATAAGTTCTATCCTGTAAATAATTAGAGTAGTATTGTAAATAAGTGTGTTATGCATATTTATTTTCAGTTGTTCTCTTTTCCCTAAGCGTTGTTGCACATGTTCTGTTGGCCATCAAGGCCTTTTAGTTTTCTTTCTGCTTTGTTTCATTTTGTTTTGCTGTTGTTTGGGGTGTTACTGTTCAAGTTTTCTAAGTTTCATGAAGGGGCATATTTGACTCCACGCCCAATGGAGTTTTTCAAGGAAACTGATCTATGCATAGATGGCAAGCATTTAGCGGAAATCACCAAAATGTTACCAAATTTTTGCTACAGCTCAATTGGTGGAGCTGATCAAATATTGTTATATCTGAAAGTGAACATTATAGTTATTTTTATTTATGCTCAAGTATTGTTTACACTTTATTCATCATTCATCAAGTGATAGTTATGCAAGTATTTTGAAGAAACTAAATTTCAGAAGTATTAGTCATGTTTTTGCAAAATCAAATGAAATACATAAATGAGTATACAAATGACTAAGCAATTGAGTGCTTTCATTTATTTCATGAAGAGATTCACATTACATGTTTTCATTTGATTGCGAGAATACAAATGATGGTACAACATTGCATTTTAGTGATTTTCTTTCAGAATGGAAATGAAAGAGCGAAATTAAATATCCACACAAGGTGTGGTTTTAGCTGTTTCATTTATGACAAGAAAGGAAATATACAACTGAAAGTGAAAGTGACAAATAACATGGGACATATCTGTCATTTCCTGAGTTGATCTTCAATCGATGCCTAGTAGCTTGCTCCATCCTACTTCTACTCCTGAGTGTGCTTGCAAAAGATTAAGAAGGGTGACAATTAAGAGCTTGGGATATGAACTATACTACATTCCATACTAACAGAGATATATTTCAATCCTTGCAATACGTAGAACCAACTAAGGAAGGAACAAAAGCATGAACTTAAAAGGGAAACATCATCATCACATATTGTTGTTTTTATGCTAACATCATTTGTTTCCTTGTGCAGGTATAGGAAAAGTCATGTAGTTGATTATCTTTTGCAGACCAAGCATGTGGGAAAAATGGGCTCCCACAAGGGTAGAGATCGACATGCTACCCCTTATATATTACAGTTGGGGCTAAGAGAAGGAGTGCAATCATCATGTTCATCAAGAAAGGAAATATACAACTGAAAGAGTAAAACAATGCTCATTTATCAAGCCATCAATCCGACTATTCACTCATAACAAACAAGTAAATGCTTTCTGAAAGGTACAGGTGAATAGTAGGTTTAAATGAGCTCAATCAATTCAAATGAGTACATTATTTTCATGATTGCAAATCTCAAACATTGCTATTATATTCTTCTGCCATAATATTATTTGTTCATCATGTTGATCATGATATTATGCAAAGTTCAACAGTGTTCATGCTCATGACAGTGATAATGAACAGGCATACATAATGCCTCATTAACAAAGAGCACTATTTGATAAAGGAAAACATGTAGTAAGTTTAAGATTTTCATTTGAGAGAGGAACGAGTGCATTAAAGAGTTTTTACATAATGAAGGCATATGAAGAGAGTTTCATATTTCCATCAAAATGGAGGATGACAAGCATCAATACAGTAACCAATATGTTTGATGAAGTGAAGCAATGATTCAACAAGACAACCGGTTTTATTTTGGCTGACAGTATAAAGGATTGCCTTAAGTAAAGTTTATGCATCACTATATTTGGAAAGGAGACAATCAAAATACACTGTTTTGGATATTTGTTCTATCATTCAATTGTTCTGTCATTCAAAGTATATTTTTTTAAGAATAATTGACAATTATCAAGTAGACAAACATAGATAGATTACACAAGAATTACAATGTAAAGAGGTTGTTTCCAGAATGAGTAGAGAATGACAAAGCACATGAGGGAAGTGCTTCTGAAAGTGCTAGTTGGCTGTAAGAAAGAATGTAGACCATGGAGCTACAATGATTTAATGTAAATGTTGGATTAAATGAAATGGATGCATTAACTTTAAATAATATTAAGAGAACAAATGCATAGTACAGGTGAAAGGTAATTCTGGATTTCTTGTTTTATGCCTTGCCAAGGAAATCTTTGCATAAATTCAAAACAGAATCAAGAGGCCAACCATTATGAGGTTCTTCAAGAAATATCAATGAAGAGACACTATTAAAAGTAACATGTAAAGGATATAGATGCTATTGTTTATCATAG
>VDFB02270651.1:395370076-395407665 GCA_007258455.2 Sequoia sempervirens | reverse complement strand
GGATGTTCATTTACTTGTCAAACCAGGGGACGTATACTTTAAATGGCGCGGCAAAATATATGCACTGAGAACTAGTTTTAGTCAAAACTTATTTGAAATAAATACTTAGAAGGGAATTCTATCCACGCTATAGGAAAGGTAATGCAAAATTCTTTTAACTCAACTATGATTTGATTAAAATAGAAATCATAACAGCTATGAGTGAAACACAAACTAAGAATTGGCCTTATGCTGTAGGAACAGGCACAGGGATGGATTCCCTATGCTGCAGGAGCAATACAAGACTGAGTTTATATGAAAACTTCAAAGATGAAAGCTAACTGAAGATCAACGGAAAAGAACATCTAACTAACTAGCTACAGATACTTACTAAGTGGGCCCCCTTAGCAAGCATCTACTGATTACGCAGGTGCTGAACTTAGAACTTCATCAAACTTTATTCATGAAAACAAAATGGTATACATTGCTTTGTTGATATAGAAACTAACAACAAATTCTATCTCTTGTCAAACAGATTCTGCTTTTCATTATCATACTGACTCTTACATGATATCTGCTATCACTATGCTTCTATCTTACTCTAACTATCATCTCCCCTCTCTCTCGCGTAGGAGGAGAACTTTATTTAAAATTAGGAGAGCAACTAACTAACTAACCCTATCAAAGAAAGATGTGGAAGTAAAGTGTATCCCAGAATCAAGGAACAAACTTCATAAATGAATTTATGTGTTCAACCCGATTCGGAGAGAATCTAGTGCTCCACTCTTTCCAGACTGACTGTCATTAAAAATCTTTCCCAACGGTTTCGGTCAAAGAGTCTTCGCCGGAGCTTCCTTGAAGTCGTGTAGGAAATGAACTTTACTGCAAGGCCGAGATTAGCTACACTTGACTCGATCATTCTTCAACAACCTGCGATACAAAAGGTAACAGATGCGAAAGAAAAGGCGTATGTCATACACACAATATCTGTTCATTAATCACACATTTAAATCTATTTCATCATTCAAAAACTATATGCGATATACCAGTCATTTAGGGAGTCAACAGGGTAATAAATGCAGTCAGGTCAACAGAATAAGCTGCAGGAACATGAAAGTGTTTTGCTACAGGATATCCCCATAAAAGGTTTCAAAAGAGTTTTAAACAACCACGAATAATAAAAGTAAAGGCATTAAAAGTTCATCATAGTATCCAAACTATGAGCATATTTTGGGCTCATCACTACCCCCTACTTAGCCTAATGCTGGTCCTCTAGCATTAACTTTTCTGGCAGTTTCTCTAAAATCAGTGGTTGCTGCATGACTCTGAAATGGATTTCCAAACTTGTAATAAAATCCTCTAAAATCCTGACACCTTTCATACCTACGATCCTCTAAATCATCATTAAGATTTGTAGCCTGGTGAGGATAAAGGGGCCACATTAGCATAGGAGGTCTGAATGTCAATGGAAACCATAGTTCAAATCTCTTTTGAAGTCCCAACTGTATATATCTCCTTGATTGTTTAAGAGCTGTTGTGAAATTTAAGGGACTATGAGGTTCGGATCTTCTTAGTCCAATGGTTAATCTTTCCCACCTTTTCTCACTTCTGGTGTATGCCAGTCTCCAAAATGAATATGACTGTTCCTGAAATTCATCATATACCTGTTTCCTGATATCAAATATCTTCTCTCTGGCTGGAATATTATTAATGCCATATGTCAGAGCAAACCAGTCTTTCAAATTGTATGGGGGTTTGAACTTTGAGAGCGTAATGGAACAGGCTCATTTCTCTCAGCTTCCTCATATATTTCTCATTGCCTACCATAATTCACTTCATTTGCTACCCATGACATAAATGTTTTTAAATGGATATCACCAATATACAGAAGAGGGTTCCATTCTGTTTCTGATGGAATTAAGAAGCCATATAAATAAAATTCACACAGAAAATTTCTTAACCAATTAGGGGCTGCCTGATATGCCTCGTAAAATTCTTTAGCAGTGTGAAGTATAGGATCTTGATTTCTAGAAATTCTCATTAGTTGGAACCATAAAAATTGTTCCTTAAGGCACAGAGCATAAATTCTGGGTGGTGGTCTGCATTCCATAATCTGACTAGTTACTTTTAACATTTCATCCATTTTTGTTTTCAACTCAACAATTTCCTGCTTCTGACTTTCAATTTTCCTTTTTCAGTTTCTTCCTTTCTACCTCCCATAGACTTTGTTCATGTCAGTTTGGGCTATGTGCCAGAAAGTCAGGGTTTGCAATGTAACTGTTTCCCAGTTAGCTTTGACATATTCCAGAAACTCAATCAAAAATGTCTTCTTGTAAACAACAATGGCTTTACAAGTTGCACGGTGAAATGTAGCTTCACTAGGCACATTCAATTATTCAGTCAGTTCCTGCTCTTGTTGTAAGATGAATTCTTGTTGTTGCAGTGGAGAAGACTGTGCTTCCTCCGAAAACTGCATAGCAGCGGTAGCCAAGTCATCAAGATTTGGTAACCCTTGCTCATTATTCCCTATTTCTTTTATCTCAACTTATTCCTCATCAGGAATGAATGAACTTTGTGCAGCATTTTCAGACACATTCTGAGAAATATCAAATTCAGACTCTACAGACCCTTCTGAGATTACAATAACCTCTGGTTGAGGTGAAGCAGGGGAGATTTTACATTGTTTCCTTGTAGAAACTCTTCTTGGTATTGGTGCGACTGCAGGAGATATTCTGGTAGCCTTCCTTTATCTGGTTTGCTTAGAGGGCTCTACCCTGCTAGAGGATGATGGTGAATTGGTGTTAGCAACAGGTGTTGCTGTAGGAGAGACGACTACAGGGGAAGGTGCTACAGGAGAAGAGCATTGCCTTTTTCAAGAATGAGGGTCAGACTCTGGGGTTTGTTTTGCCCCAGACGACTCACCTACCTTTGTTTTTCCCTTCTCTCTCCTAGTGGCAGACCTAGTTTGTATCCCAGTAGAAGATTCTGGTGGGGGAGCTGCAGGACCAGGTGCTACAGGAGTAGATGACCCTTGCCCTGCTCTACTGGTAGACATAATTTCTTCTTTCTTTTTCTGAGGCTATGGGGTATGTACCCTAGGGGGTTGTAGAATTTGCAAGCCCTTTTGGGCAACAAATTATTGCCAGGAAAGAGGTGAGACATCTCTTAAAGAGCGTTCAATCAATAATTTGATAAGGCCATGGTGAGAAATAGAATTACCTTTCCCTTGTTGGGTTCCATGGGCACTTTGTTCCATAAATTTTAACAAGAAATTCTTAACATTTACAACTAACCCATGCCTCATATGACTTGGTAATAATTTTGGAAATGATAAGAATGCGTGTAGGAGAACGGCTCTCACAAAAGTTAAAATACCCGATTAAGTGTAAGGGCGATTCTCGACCAAGGAGGGAGGAAACATTACCCGCTTGCATCCCCCGCTGAGACTTCCAAAGGTCCATCAAGGGCATTGAAACTCAACCCCAGTGCATGCAGCATCCCAAAGAAATTTTCTCCCGCCTATTGGTGTCTACATTTCAAAAATTTTGTCTCGGGGCTTGCAACAAACCGCTAGACCCCATACAGTTGGCTTCCGTAGTGCTGGGTTCTCAAAAATTTCCAAGAGTCTCCCCAATGTAACATAATTCTAAGCTCAAAAATTGCTTTAACCATCCATGACAATGGACTGCTTGGGATTTTTTCAATAATAATCTATGAGCGAGAGTTTCTATGGCCACCACCACCTGCCTTTCTCCCAACCCACCCCACTGAGAATTCAAATTTTATTTTGTTCGAGCTTTTCCTGTCGGTTGCCTCATTTTTCTTTCCAAACAACCCTTTAAAACGAAAGAATTTTGAATCAGAATTGCCAAAACATGCGATAAAGAAGGACATGCGATCATATTTGAAAAGTACTAGAAGAATAATAAAGAAAGGTTATTTGCACAGTTATGGCAGCGACGAAAAGACAGGTTTTAAAAGGTGGATTACCCCGCCCCCTACTGAGAGTATGACATGTGTCCTCACATGTACTAAAAAAATAGGCAAAGATCGGGTAATAATTACCGGTACATGCATAACAGTAAATGAATAGAATAAAATAAATCAAATATGTAATAACAAAAGATATGGCATACCTTTGATATTTGCATGTACGTGTGAAGAAAGATGACGGCATCTACATGAGTTGACAGTTGGGAATGATATCTTAATTAAGGGTGATGCAGGCAGATGAAGTGGATGGGTGATGTGGGCGGATGAGATGAATGGATGAAATGAATGGATGAGATGGATGGATGGAAGATAGAGAAGTGAGGTGGGGGTGATAAATGAGAATGGAGAAAAAGAGGTTTCCTTTTAAAAAGAAAATCTTTATTATGAGCATGCTTTTTTAAAATTACGGTGAAGCTGCAGGAGAAAGGCCAAAACCTTCGACTGTAGGAAGAGTAGCGAGGGGAATTTGAACAAACTGCTGCATGAATTCTTCTTTTGAAACTGGTTTATAGTACAACCGGAGTCGATGGCCATTAACTAGCATTTTGAAATGGATTGGATCAATTGTCGCCAGCTGTACAGCTTCATTGTCAAACACATTCTCAACTTCATAGGGGCCAACCCAGCGTGTTGTGAGCTTACCTTGGTTCTCTTGATATTTGGAATCATATAACAGAGCCCAATCACCAGCAGAAAATTTCTTGGTTTTGATGTGTTGATCATTCCATTTCTTCCTTTGCTATTGGATTGCTTCTGTGTACTGCAGGGCTGCTTTTCTCATTTCGTCTAAGGCATTTAGCTGTAGTAGATGGTCCTTCTGTGCTTCAGATATTTCCATATTGAGTTCAAGAGCTGTCCTCAAAGTTTTATGTTCAAATTCAATAGGCAACATTGTTGTTTTCCCATAAAGCAGCTCAAAAAGTGTAAACCCAGTTGTTGTCTTTCACATAGTTCTGTAGGCCCAAATTGCTTCAGAAAGTCGATTGCTCCAATCTTTTCTATGGATCTGCACAGTCTTTGTTAGGATCACCTCGATTTCCCTGTTTGTTACCTCCGCCTGACCATTGGCTTGAGGGTGATAGGGGCTGGACTTCCTATGTTTGATCTTATAGTCATTCATTAGTGCAGTGATCAGATTCGATGTGAATTGAGCTTCCTGATCAGTTACAAGCTCTTTGGGAACTCCAAATCTAGTGAAAATTTGTTCATACAAAAATTCAGCAACCTTGTTATCTCGAGCATGAGTCATAGCTTTTACCTCAACCCATTTTGTTACATAGTCCGTGCAAACTAGAATGTATGACTTGCCATTTGATGGTGGATCAATTGGTCCCACAAAATCCATTTCCCACTTATCAAAAGGGGTGACTATTACCTGTGGATATAGTGGAATTTCATCTGACTTGTTTGGTCTTCCCATACGTTGGCATCTGTCAGATTTCTTTGTATAGGCCACAACATCTTTGTGTAATGTTGGCTAGTAGTACCCTGTTGTAAGAATCTTCATTGATGTTCTTTTTGCTGCAAAATATCCCCCACATAGTTCATCATGGCAAGCATGCAAGATATCATAAGTCTCATATTCTCTTACACATCTTCACATCACTTGATTAGGTCTAGTATAAAACAGACAATTTGCAATCCATGAAAAGTTGAAATTTTTCTTTATTAACAATTTCTTTTCTTTGGAGAAAAATGAACTGGTATTCTATTTGCTGCTAGATAATTGGCAATATCTGCATACCATGGTGTATGTGCAGTAATGGAAAACAAGTGTTCATCTGGGAACCTATCATCAATGACCTCGTGTTCATCAGGTGTAGCTGATTGAAGTCTTGATAAAAAGTCAGCTACAACATTAGCTCTTCCTGGTTTGTCAATTATTGTAATGTCAAATTCTTGTAACAACATGAGCCATCTTGCCAATCTACTAGAAATGGCAGGATTGTTCATCAGATATTTGATTGCTACATGGTCAGTATGGATGAATATCTAATAACCTATGACATAATTCCTGAATTTATTCAAAGCATACACTATTGCAAGCAATTCCTTTTCTGTAACAGTATAGTTGAGCTCAAGATCTTGAAGGTTCTTGCTGATAAAGTAGATGGCATGCTCAACTGAATTTTCTTTTGAACTTAAAACTACTCCTATACCAAAATCAGAGGCATCAGCATGTATGTGAAAAGGCAAATTCCATTTTGGACCTTGAAGAATAGGGGCTTGAGTAAGCAGGTCCTTTAGTTGCAGGAAGGATTTTTCATAGGCCTCTGTCCACTCAAATTGAGAATCCTTAGTTAATAAGGCATAAAGTGGACTGGCAATTTTACTGAAATCTTTTATAATCCTTCTATAATACCCTGCATGGCCAAGGAAACTTCTGACATCTTTTTGTTTTGCAAGAGTTTGTAAATGCAGAATAACTTCAATTTTAGCAGGGTCACCTGAATTCCATTCTTTGAAATATGATGACCTAGAACAATACCTTCTTCCATCATTAGAAAACACTTCTCACTGTTTAGAGACAAATTCTTCTCTCTGCACCTTTTCAATACCTTTTCTAAATTCACTAGTGCTTCTTCAAATGTGATTCCATAGGTGGTGAAATCATCCATATAAATCTCCATACAGTCATGAGATATATCAGCAAAAATTCTAATTACTGCTCTTTGAAATGTTGCTAGCGCATTGCATAGACCAAAAGGCAAGACCGAATAAGCAAATGTTCCCCATGGATAAGTAAAAGTGGTCTTATCTTGATCCTCGGGGGTAATTTTTATCTGATTGTACCCACTGTAACCATCCAAAAAGGAAAAATATCTTTTGCCAGACAGTGAGTCTAGTACTTGGTCTACAAAAGGTAGTGGAAAGTGATCTTTTTTAGTGGCATTGTTCAACTCTCTGTAATCTACACACACTCTCCATTTTCCACATTTCTTGGCAACAATAAATAATGGAGAAACCCATTGACTGCCGAGATTGATAAATAAAACCAAAGATCAAACAATTTTTGAAGCTCACTTTTAACTATTTCTCTAAGTGCTAGATTTACTCTCCTTTGAGGTTGTCTAACTGGTAAACAATCTTCTTTGATATATATCCCATGAGTACAAACTCGAGGGTCTATTCCTTGCATGTCTTCATATTCCCATGCAAAAGCTTTATGCTGATCTTGTAGCATTTTTAATAAGATAGCCTGTTAAGATTGTGACAACTTGCTATTGATATTCAAACAATGACCTGGAGACAATTCTATATGCTTAGTAAGATTACTCATAGAATCTACAGGTGATGTTTGTACTTCTTGTGGAAGCAAGTGATAAAAAATTGCTGGAAGTTTAGGCAATGAACTCTCAGAATTTGGTTGTTGTAGTAAACATTGTAGATGACTGCCATTTGGATCAGATGAACTACCCATATCAGAGTTGTACTGTAGAATTTAAAAAAGCAAAGTATCCTCACTCTGAAGTTGTGAGAATGGATCATTTTGAAGCATCATTAATTGAGTCAAAGAATTGGCTTATTCAGTTTCTTTCCCCTCATCTGGCCAAACAGGTTGGGACAAATCTAGTTGAGGTCTAGCAGGCGGATACAGAGCCAATTTTTTTGTAGACTGTCCATCAGAAATGGTCATATCTCCAGAGTGGCATCCTATAAAAGCATCAGCAGTTGCTAACCATGGTCTACCAAGGATAACCTGATACCCTCCTAAAGTTTCCTTAACTGATAATATTGTGAAATCAGCTGGATACTCCCAAGATTCAAGAGTGACAATTACATCTTCCACCATCCCATCAGGTTTAACTGTGAAACTATTTGCAAGCTACAGAACTGTGGGTGTAGACCTAATGTTTGAAATGTTCAAGGAGTCCATAGTATGCTTTGTCATGACATTAATGGCAGCACCTAAGTCAATCAAAATATTTTTTACAATTTGGTCATTTATATGTATCTGCATTACAGGACTTCCAGGGTCAATATACTTTGGAATAACTACATTTCCCAGCATTATATCAGCTAATTTCCCTAAGACATGAATTGTTTGGGGATCCTTTTTCTTTCGTCCAGGCTTCTTCAAACATGCCTCTTTAATAACTTTTCTAAAAATGGGTACATCTTTAATAGCCTGAAATAAGGGGATTTGAATTTGTACATTTTTGAAATGATCCAGAAAGTCAAAAGTGGGTTCTTCCATAGATGTAAATGCAGTACTTTGCATCCTCTGAGGAAAAGGTGGTTTGTCTTGACTTTGCAAAATAGGCTCCTTAGAAACCATATCAGGTATAGGCATATGCTCAGGAGGATCAGCAGGTGCAGTAGATTCTTCAAGGGAAGAATCTGGTATTTCAGTAATTAGAGGCAGTTTTGGAGCAAGTAGAGTGGTTCCAGACCTCAAATGGATGTCATTAATGTCTAAGGTATAAGCTTGAGATTGGTTGGCTTCGGCAAGATACGTAGGCTGTTGTGGCTGCTATTGTTGCCTATTATTGGGATTTGGCAGCGGCTGGGCAGGCATAGGCATTTGTTTTGGAGGTCCAGTATTTGTGGCAGTTGCTGCAGGAGGTGGCATAAGGGCCTGTTGTTGTGTTTGTGGAAGCTGCAGGAATCCAGAGGACTGGTTTTGCCATTGCCGAGGACCTCTCCATTGAGGATTTTGCTGCCAAATACCTGAAGGTGGGGTCCATTATCCTTGTGGCTGCTGCCAACCTCCTTGAGGAGATTGCCATTGCGGGGTCTGATAATTAGGCCAACTTGGTTGAGGTGGATTCCAGGGTGGTGGTGGTCCATATGCATGTTGCCATTGGTTATTATAGCCATAATAAGGATTACCAAAAGTTAAAGGATCTTGAGGCATACCTTGTCTTTGGGCCCATGGTCTCCTTTGTGTAACAAAGAACACTTGATCATCATCACCTTCTACTAGCTTGAAGTCAGTAGGTAGTTTCCTAGCTTCCAAATTAGCCACCATCTTGCATCTACAGTCACGCTTCTTCTGTCTATAATATGGATAGAACTCAGCCAAAACTGCCTCAGCTTCGTCATGTTTCTTCCGAGCTTGCATAGTGTCCAGTTGTGTAGCCATATTATTAATGATGTCCTGCTTGAAGTCAGACAGCAAGTTTGTTATCTCCATCCAAGAAACTCCACCAGAAAAAGACTTCCCCACTGTAGCATGATGACCTCGACCTTTCTTAACTATTGCTCGAGAGTAGTTAAGACATATTTTCTTTATATCATCCCAAGACAGTTGGGCTATATCACCTCCTCCCATCAGGTCCAAGGCATCTATACAAGCATCACTGATTCCCCTTAGAAAGAGTAGTTTCTGAGAGTCTTTGTTGAGAGTATGGTTTGAGTTCCTCTTTAGTGAAAACAAGAACCTTGAAATATAATCTTCTAGACTTTCATCCTCCTGCTAAATTCAGAATATGTCATCTCCTTTACTGGCACTCTTACAATATTCCTTATACTTCTCAAGGAATTTTGTCTGTATGACTGCCCAACTATCAACAACACCTCTTCCCAGACTCATGAACCATCTGAGAGCTCCCTTCTTCAAGGTGGAAGGAAATAACTTCAGCTTATGGGCATCTGTATTGTAGTCATAACTGCGACAGAGGACATCAAACTCAAATAGAAAAGTTTTAGGGTCCTCTGTGACTAGGCCATAGAATTTTGGAAGTAGTGAAGAAGGTATATTCTTAATATTGTCAATATCTCATTGGGGAATAATGAGAAACTCAAAAGCAGGAGGTGGATTATTAGGTGGATTATTTTCCATGTTTTCTTGCTGGAATAACAGAGTGAATGGATTTTCCTCAGGTTCGTTGTCAGCTGGGTCAAATGGTAGTTCAACAAACAGGTTTTTAGGGAGGAACCTTCCCAGTGCGTCTCTTCTTCTTCTACGCATGCAATACGATGAATGGTGGTTTGAAAGATTTTGAAAATTTTTGACTAACAAACTAAACTAATACTAAAAATGACTTCTGACAAATCCTTAGCTTAACACCATCCTTGACAACGGCGCCAAAAATGGTCGCACCCGTAAAAGGATATGATAATCACAGTAAAACCTTTCCTAGGAATTGGACATTCTAACAGGTGACTAATATCTCTCTATGGACGTTCATTTACTTGTCAAACTAGGGGACGTATACATTAAATGGCACGACAAAATATATGCACTAAGAACTAGTTTCAGTCAAAACTTAGCAGAAATAAATACTTAGAAGGGAATTCTATCCACGCTACAGGAAAGGTAATGCAAAGTTCTTTTAACTCAACTATGATTTGATTAAAATAGAAACCATAACAGCTACGACTGAAACACAAACTAAGAACTAGCCTTATGTTGCAGGAACAGGTACAGGGATGGATTCCGTATGCTGCAGGAGCAATACAAGACTGAGTTTGTATGAAAACTTCAAAGATGAAAGCTAACTGAAGATCAATGGAAAAGAACAGCTAACTAACTAGCTACAGATACTTACTAAGTGGACCCCCTTAGCAAGCATCTACTGATTACGCAGGTGTTGAACTCAGAACTTCATCAAACTTTATTCATGAAAACAAAATGGTATACATTGCTTTGTTGATATAGAAACTAACAACAAATTTTATCTCTTGTCAAACAGATTCTACTTTTCATTATCATACTGACTCTTACATGATATCTGCTATCAGTATGCTTCTATCTTACTCTAACTATCATCTCCCCTCTCACTTGCGCAGGAGGAGAACTTTATTTAAAATCAGGAGAGCAACTAACTAACTAACCCTATCAAAGAAAGACGTGGAAGTAAAGTGTATCCCAGAATCAAGGAACAAACTTCATAAATGAATTTATGCATTCAACCCGATTCGGAGAGAATCTAGTGCTCCACTCTTTCCAGACTGACTGTCATTAAAAATCTTTCCCAACGGTTTCGGTCAAAGAGTCTTCGCCGGAGCTTCCTTGAAGTCATGCACGAAATGGACTTTACTGCAAGGTCGAGTTCGGCTGCGCTTGACTCGATCATTCTTCAACAACCTGCGATACAAAAGGTAATAGATGTGAAAGAAAAGGCGTATGGCATATACACAATATCCGTTCATTAATCACACATTTAAATATATTTCATCATTCAAAAACTGTATGCGATATACTAGTCATTTAGGGAGTCAACAGGGTAATAAATGTAGTCAGGTCAACACAATAAGTTGCAGGAACATGAAAGTGTTTTGCTACAGGATATCCCCATAAAAGGTTTCAAAAGAGTTTTAAACAACCACGAATAATAAAAGTAAAGGCATTAAAATTTCATCATAGTATCCAAACTATGAGCATATGTTGGGCTCATCACTCGGATTAGGGTTTTAGAGCTATTTTATCTTGAAAAAAACATAGTTTTTCTTCTTTTCAGTTTAGATGGTACACTCTTTCAGTTTCAATAAAGTAGCATAGTTCTCCTTCTCATTTCTTGTCTTAGCCTTGTAACAACAATTTGATGTCTTTGTGTTTTCAAGCTTGAAGCCTTATATGTCTTGCTTTTATAAGTCTTTGCATATAATTATATGTTTTTAGGTTGCATGTTGTGTTTAGTACTTTTAAATCTTCATGAAAATTACTTATGAAATCATGTACCAATGGGATTGTTAGAGCTATTGTAATAGAGGAATTGTTGTGAGTGATAGAATCTAGATTTTCAGAAATTACAGTGAATCATTAGTTAGTCTTAAATTTCATTTTCAGCTATCCTTCTATTCTTTTTCTCAAAGATCACTTAGATTAGGATTATCATTCGAAGAACCAGCTCACTTTGAAGATTCCTTTTTCATTAAGATCACCCACATCTGAAGAAGGTTTCCATGTGTCATTAGATTGCTGAATTTCATATTTAATAGGGTGCAAATCTAATTGATAACAGTAACATATGCTTCCAAATGCCTTAAAGTACTTCACAGTAGGAGTCTTACTAGTCCATAACTCAAAAGGAGTCTTTGTGCTATTGCCTCTAATCTAAACTCTGTTAAGAACATAAACATTAGTGTGTATTTCCTCACTCTAGTACACATCAAGTACATTTTATTCTTTCATCATGGTTCTTATAGCTTCCTGTATCATTCAGTTTTTTCTCTCAATCACTCCATTTTGCTAAGCGGTTCTTAGAGAAGAAAAGTGTCTTTTTATGCCACGCTCTTCACAAAATGCATTAAATTCACTAGAAATGAATTCTCCACCTCTATTATTTCTTAAACATTTGATTCTTAGGCTCAATTCATTTTCCACTCTTGCTTTGAACACTTTAAACCTATCTAGAGCCTGAGTTTTCTCTCTAAGAAAAGCAACCCATGTCAATAAAAAATAATCATCAATAAGGAGCTTGAAATACCTATCACCATTTAGGCTTCCTTTTCTAGTTGGACCATAGAGATCTGTACGAATTAATTCCATCATTCTAGTAGTAGATTGCTCTTTTCCCTTAAAACTGCTTCTTGTTTGTTTTCCTAACTAACAACTTCTGCAAATAGTATTAGCAGGCCTTGTGATTTTAGATAGACCTTAGAAAACATCTCTTGAACCGATTCTGACCAGATTATCAAAGTTCACATGTCCCATTCTCTAGTGCCACAACCAACTTTCATTGACTTGAGATACAAGGCATTGACCATCCACACCCTTAAGTTGATAGATGTTTCCATCCGTTCTCCTTCCTGTAGCAACCATATCTCCAAATCTTTCTCTAATCTCGTAGGTATTATTCTGAAACATAAGTTTAAAACCTTTTCTATGCATATGTCCAACACTCAAAAGGTTATGCCTTAAACCCTTTACATAATATAAATCATTAGTGTTGTGTATTCTATCAAAACATATTGTACCTTTCCCAACAATCTTTGCTCTTGAATCATCACCAAACATGACCAAACCACCATCATACTTTTCAAGTTTATTAAACTTACTTTTATCTCTAGTCATGTGAATAGAGCATCCATTGTCGATCACCTAGTATTCTTCATCTTGTCAAGCATGAAAGGTAATGACCAAAGTACGTTCCATCTCATTCTTTTTGAACATTTCCAAAACATTCTTTCTTGCACATTTTCTAGGGCTAACAAACACATATTTATTCTCCAAAGCTAAAAAAAAGCATTCACTATCATCATCCCCATAATTAGATTCATCATTAGAGATTCCAAATTCTTATATTTCTTATCCTTTCTATCCTTATCATTATAATCCTTTTTCTTCTTATGTATAGCTCTATTCAAACATCTTGAAGCATAATGACCAATATTACCAAAACTGGAACATTTAAAGGGAAACATACCTTTATACTTACTGATACCTTTCTTCAACTTGGTAAAATTCGCTTCCAAATCGTCATAACCATCACTATTTAGATCATCCTCAATATTTGTTGCTTTAAATGTAGTTTATGTCTTTTCCTCCTTTCCAAACTTCCTCATCTCAAATGTTGTCAAGGTGCCGAATAATTGTTCTTTAGTGTACTTCTTAGGATCATACATCTCTTGAATAAATGAGATCTTATCACTATAACACTCAGGTAGGGTTATTAAAATCTTCTCAATTATATCTTCATCAATCAGTTTTCCCCCTTGATTCTTAACTTCATTTGTTGCATGTTCAACCATCTAGAAATAGCTTGCAAAATCTTCCCCTTTTTCTATTTTCAAATTATCATATCTACACTTTACTGTCATCTTCTTTGTCAATTTTATTCTTTCATTTCCTTCATACAGTTCTTCTAACTTCTTCCCAACTTCATTAGAAGTGTCCAAAGAAAGAACCTTAGTTTGCTTAGTTTTAGATAGAGCATTGAAGATAGCATACCTCGCTTTCTCATTCTCCTCATAAGTAGAAACCCCATCAACAGTAGTAGGACCACTTGCCGAAGCAACATAGTTTGTCTCAATAGCCTTCTAGGTCTTTTAACAAAGAGAGATAATATATCCTCTCATCTACACTTTCTAGTCACTCTAATCAAATCCATTAAACATAGGGATTTCCAAATTATGTGCCATCAAATCTTCCTTAAGTAGTTAAGCTCTACACCAAGGAACCAAAGCTCTGATACCAATTGTTAAAAGGCGCAGGACAACTGAGAGGGGGGTGAATCAACTTTTTCACCAAATTTAAACACAAAACTTCAAACACTTATTAATTTCACAACCACACTGTTTTGTTATTAAGTATGAACATAAAATACAGATAACAGAAAGCAAAATAAACACAAAGAACCTAGATTTTATGTGGAAAACCCAATGAGGGAAAACTAGGGTGAGGATTAACTCACAATATAAAGTGATAGCAAAACTGAATACAAGAGGCTCACTACCCAAATACAAAGGCTCACTTCCTACAAAAAGGACTCACTGTCCAATAGGGAGGCTCACTGCCTATAGATACAAAAGACAACTGGAAGATCCACCACAACAATTTGCTCACATCCACAACCTTGAATAGAATATTGTAGAAACCTTCAACTCACTGCTTTCAAGAATCTAACATAATGAAGTATTGCTGCCTCAACTCACTTTCACACACTTATGCTCTTCACTTGTGGCTTACTTCGTTACTTATGTATATATTAATCCTTCGCATCTCGACTTGCATTTATACCATCTTCAACCTTAGAAACTCTCTCCAAGGTCGGCCACATATGCTTCATTTCATAAATTCAAATTAGGTCGGCAACTCAACATTCTTGCCATGGAAAGGAATGAGAGTGGACCAATTAAACACTTAACCAAAACCAAAAATAATGTCTCAGATCAACCACAAACTTTCTTAATTAAATTTTAATTCTTGATAGCTCCATGTACTCACAACATCTCAACAACATCTCAACTATACATCCACTATCTACAACATATTGACCTATGTTGACATCAATGACAACATTTATGACAACACCACCAAACTTGCTCATACTTGCAACATAGCAGGATCTCCTTTCATTTGTCTGATTTTGGGTTTTTTTCTTTAAGTCTGAAACTTCCACTAGAAGCGGAATCATCTTCTTAAATTTACCCATTTTTATTAATTTTATATTATATGAAAATAATTTATTAACATATCAATACATTTAAATACTATTAAGATCAAAATTAAGAATTTTTTTCTTGTGTATAATAAACCTCTGACAATATTTTTAATAGTAAATTTATGCATAAATATAATGCAAAAGGAAGATATTTTCATGATGTTCATATTTACCCAAGTACCTATACTAAAATGTGGATGGGTAATTAGTTAGATACTTAGGTATAATTATAGGATATGTCATCATGAGAGAATATAGAGGTCAAGGAGAGAGAACAAGAGGGTCTAAAATTGTCACAATTGGGCTAATGCAAGTAGGTGGGTCCACAAAAAGCTCAAAAAGTGAAAGTGTTTTTGCTGTTTTTCAGACTTTGTCACACTTGGAATCAAAATTTGAGGCACTTACACAATGAATCTTAAAAATATGTTAGTAATATGAAATATAGCATTTTGAATCTAGTTTCCAAATAGTAATTTATTCAAATACCGAGATGATATAAATTAAATTTTGATAGGGATGTATAAAAACCACTTTTTAAAAGTCATTTTTTTTACCATACCATGCACATGTCCACTTTTTTACCCAAATAAAAGTATTTTTCTAATTACTTTTGGAAAAAGATAGGCAACAACATGAAGATTGATGAGGATATTTTTTTGTAATTTTTTTTTGAATATTTTTTTTATTGAATTTTTATTGGCCTTAATTGTTGTTTTAAAAATCAACATGTATAACATCATAATTGGACCTAAACTAAACATTTTTTGAATTTTTTTTCATTGTGTAGATAATTTTCTGATGATTGATGCCATATAATTTTTCTTACAAAAAAATTATTAAAAAAAAAAAGTATGATATTTCAAGTTTATGGACTAGTTTGCTTAGAAATTAATTAAAAAATAATAAATATAATTGTCCAATTATTAAAAAAAATTATATGGGTATGCACAAGATCATCATGGAAAAAAGGTCCTTAAGTGGCAAAAATTAAGAAAAATCAAAGTTAGGCAACTTGACATATAAATTTGAATAAATTATCTATATTATTTTAAAATATGTAAAGAACATATGCATTACCTATTTACCCATTGGTAAAAGTTAACATGTACGTGTTATATAACGCATATGCATTCCTAAAATAGAACGTGTATGCATTTTATAATGTGTATGTGTTTCTTATTTAACCATTTTTCCCAATTTGGAAAAAACTGATAGAGCACATTATTTTTGCAACATTCCTTTTCTATAGTACGATTGAAAGTGCCATTTTCTATATTTTTTATTGCAATGTTGTCTTGTAAAATCTCGTAACAAGACATATTCTATTCAAATTTTTGGAAGAGACAAGCACAAGTTGAATTTTCTGAAGAGGAATCAAGTACATGAACATTTTACAAGAAGATTTGAAAAAAAAGAACTTTAGGATATATTCATGATGTTTTGTACTTCAAAGTTTATAAAAAAAATTATTTTCATACTATATAGTTTTATTTGAATATATGGAGGTAGCAATTGGAAAATAGGTTAAGACTCATTTTTTTTTATCAAAGAGGGTTTGGTAATCATTAGAGAAAAGAAAAATAAATGTAGAAAATCAATGACACCTGAAGAAATTCAAGAAAATAGAGAAATGGAGGAAAAAATACGAAGGGATAGAAGAGAAAGGATTCTTCAAATGAAAAAATTGGAAGTATCTAGTTCTATTAATATTGAAGAGGAAACCATGAAGAGTGAGTTGAATGTAGATGATGCAAATGTGGAGATAGTGAATATGGAAGAAAATGCAATTATGGAGACAAACCCAACTATGCCTCCAACTTCAACTTTAAATGATATGGAAATAGCACCTATGCAAAAACCTTCAGGTATGTCTTCAAATCCACCTCCCAATGATATGGAAAATGCACCTATTCAAACAATTTATCTAGGTATGTCTTCAAACCCAAGTCTTGATAATATTGATCTTAGTTATTTAGATGAAGCTAGATACACCATTGATGTTATCAATAATTCTAGTTTTGAAATAATGCAAAAACAAAATAATGATGAAATATCTTATATGAATGCAAATGAGAATGAAATCCCTCATGATGAAATATCTTATATGAATGCAAATGAGAATGAAATCCCTCATGTAACACCCCGTCGTGCGAACCCCAAAGGACAATTAAACAATAATTACTGCATAATTTTTTTTTAAACAAAGTAAATCTAAACATACATGAGATGCACATCGAGTCATAATTCATAAATCTCAATTAAACAATCCATTAACACTTACGCCCCTTGGGGTACATGAGGAGTCATTACGAAACTTATACCACACAACGACGACAAGCAATGAAAGAAAAAGAAAAAAATCCATAACAAAGTAAACAATAACAAATGTAACACACACATAATAAATCATTAATAAGAAACCTTCCATATACATGATTAATTCAAAAAAAATAATGATAAACTCTGACCATCACATAATTTCAGAGGACACAATTCCATAATTACAACGCATCGAATAACAACTGCCATGAACCAATATTCACACAAGGTTTATCAAGATGAAATACTACATTGCATCACATAATAATTCTCAAGAGGTACAATGTTACAAAAGTGTTTCCGAACATGAACCGAACCATACAATGAGATAACATGATAGAACTGAATAGATGAATACAAGGTATCATAACTAGCTCCAAGATGGAAACTCTCTAGAGTTGCCGCAACTGGTACCAATCTGCACTTCTCGATCCTCAGCTGGGGACCCAATGGGGTGCTTAGCACGTTCCACCAGACCACGTGAGTCCGAAGACCCACCCCAATGCTAGGAGCTGGCAAGAAAGAGACCTCAACCAAGAACATCCAAATAGGGAAACCACAAGACTCAACATGAAACAAAATATCATATTAACAATAACTCCAAAAGCAACAACAAAAGATTTCATAGTTCATAAACAACAATAACCAAGACCCAATCATAGCAAACACAAGACCATAAAAACACATCATAGATAAACCAAAAGCAACAATCACAATCACTTGCAAAGTAAATCGAAGACCGTAATCATAACACACTTCTAGAGGAAACCAAGAAAAAAAAGCATAAGGGGCAACTAGTGGAGAGTGTCATCGCATAGCTCTCATGGGTTATCCTGGCCCTTCCTCCAACTTGAGGCATCGACCCCCATCTATGGATATCCTAGCCCTTCCTCCTACCTGAGGCGCTGACACCATAGGGTAGCTCATGCAGAGCCGATAACCTCTCATGGGGATGAGGTTACGACTTTTCTGACCATGGCCTTCTCGGTCTATCATTAGTCTGTGATAGCCCTAATGCATAGATGAGGTATCCAATATTTATTATCTTGTGTGTTTTGCTACCCATCCCCCTAAGTTCTATTATTAGGTTTTCACTTGATTAACAAACTCATTGGTGGGTTATCCTGAGCCCTTCCTCCTTTTGAGGCGTCGGCCCCCACGAAGAGCCACTCTCCCTAGAGACCCAAAACATAACCCAAAATTAAAGGGTTGTACCAACAAAGAACCATAATAGCCAATCTCAACTGAAATACATGCGATGCATTACCCATTGCACCAAAATCACAATACGGATTTCCTATTCACATGGTACAACCCTTCCAAACAAAGATACCAAACCACTTGCTGTGCAATAAGAGAAAATAAAAGATTAAACAACAACTAACACTTGACTCAAGCCTCCGGAGGACCAAGAAGAATAGCTACCCAAAAGAGAAGGTAACATAAGTGATGCAATTTCAACACAAAAACCTTAACATTTGAGAACCTCCTCAATGAAAATGACTCAAACAGAGGAAAAAATAATGAGGGACCATCAAAATCATTCACTAATCCATTACAAACATAATGAATAAAATCACCTCCAACCAAACAACCCAAGAGGGTAGACACAACAAAATGACAACATCCAATCAAACTTTAAACACACAAATACTCTCAATGAATGGACTCTAAAGAGTAAAAATCAGTCAAAACATTTGTTTTCACATCCCTTTTAAATCTTAAACTAATTATGGCATTATGTATGAATATCAACAAACGTATAGGCCACCTCCCAATTGATCAAATTATGCTTGTAGCATTAATACGCACTTAAATAAATAAATAAATAAATATATATATATATATTTCTAATTCAATAAACTATAGTTTAAGAATTCCATTAAATTGGAAAAACTATAAGGGACGATTTTAAAACTCATTTGTACACAAACCCTAACTTTTCATGCTTACCATTCACATAATAACACTCAATTGCCAACGACAACTATAATTCTAATTTTCTAATTCCTATAGTAACCCACATATATAAATAAATCATTTCTTAAATATAAACACATTAATTACAAGGTTCTAAAGCACAAACACCATACCTTATAAGCACCCTACTACAAGAATCATTACTAAAGAAGCTCTATAGAACATAATTTTCAATTAACCCTCTATACATATTCACACGAAAGGATTACTTTCATATTTCACTTCATTTTATCTTATAAATCAATTCTCCCACCCAAACATAAATAATCCTTATCACCAATATTATCTACATACATCAACAACATACAACTTAAAAACATATTAAAACATTTTCTTAAAACAATACTTTATTAAGTAAAAAGGAGAGTAATTTACAAATATAAGTTACATAAAGACAATACTAACTATCTTTAACTAGTTTTAACATAGAAACATAGATGTTATGGCTTTTCCATAAAAGGGGTGATTCTTAACTTAAGACCGTATATTTCCAAGATCTATCACTATACATATTGCTTGTAAGTGAATACCTATCCTTAGCTTAAAACGGTTTCTAGCTGATGAATAGAAAGGGTTGAAGAATATATTAATTTTGGCATCACTGAAGATCTTCCCCTAAAAGTCTCCACCATTCATGTCAAATAATATACCTTGAACTTAATTCTCTTGGGTGTCAATATTTAAATATTGTAGATTCTTAAGAAAGATTTTAAGTGAAGGATCAATTCAATGAGCTAAATTTATCAATTCTGATTCAAAATGATGAAATGAATGCATGCAGTAATCTTTATATGAACTTATCAAAATATGCACCAAGAATTTGACACTAGAAAAATATTTAGGAATCCAATTACCTCTATTATATACTACAGTTGCCATTTGCATATTTAAGACTTGAGGAAAAATTGACTTGTAGGCACTCAATGTTGAGGAAGAGAAGAAAAAAAAGAATCATTTTAAACAGGGACATTGTTCATGCAAAGGATATAGATGATGAAACTCAAGGTAAATACATTGAATCAAGTGGAAATCCCAATCTCAAGTAACCAGGTGATGCATAGGGAAAATGGTAGCACATTCAAAGTTGTTGCTGTGACAGATTGCCAATGGTTTCAGGAAGGCTATTTAAAATTTTATACCATTCCTCAACTCTAAATGCTGTAACTGCGATAGATTGTTAGTAGAATCAAGCAAGTTATTTAAACTTTGAACTTTCCTATTATGTTCAAGTGCGCGGCTGAGACAAGTTGACAATGAAATCAGAGAGATTATTTAAACCTTCAAACTTCCTATTATGTTCAAGTGCCGCAGCTGGGACATGTTGACTATGAAGTCAGGGAGATTAATTAATTTATTACACCTTTGCAAGTCTATAAGTTGCAGCTGTGATAAGTTACCAAAGGTTTCAGGGAGGCTATTTAATTCAGTACAAATACCTCAACTCTAAATGTTGTAACTATGACAGGTTTCCAAGTATATTAGAAAGTGAATTTTGAAATATACAGATATCGCCATCTACTTGCATTATTATCATTATTTTCAAGTGTTGCAACTGCGATAGATTGATAGTAAAATCAACCGGTTATTTAAACATTTAAACTTCCTATTATGTTCAAGTGCGCGGCTGTGATAGGTTGATAATGTGCGAAATGAAGAGGCACATATGAGGCTTGTGAACTATTTGATAGATTGCCTCAAAGAAATGTGATCACCAAGACAAGGCATGAAAACTATTTAATAAACCACCTCACAGAGATCTCATTGCATGGAAGGAAATGATAGTGGGATATGTGCAAATTGGATGTGTTGATAAGGCGACAGAAATTTTCAAGTGCATGAGAATGGCTAGGTGAACAAATGGTCGAGTCTAAGGGTGAACTACGAAGGAAGGACCTCCCTAACCCTTATAGCACTACATGAATATAAGAACAAAAGGTGCGCATGCAAGAACAAACACTTGTGCATGCAAATGAAATTAGGAACTCTAATAAGAAAAGACCAATAGTTGAAGCAACAATGGTTATTATCAGAGCCAGGAAGATAAGCATTTAGGTCTCCATGAATTTAATATTCTATTAGAATTATTTAACTCTGCTATGCAAATTATAACTTTAACTCAACACAAATTCTTTGCATATAGAACACGGTGTTTGAGAATCAACCAAATTCATCTAGGAGAAAATTTACCCATTTTCGTGTAGAGAATCCTGGTCCTTACTGTAGTTTCTTGAATGAGAAGATGATGGATGTCGGGTTATGTTGGACGTCGCTCTCCTTTGCTCCAGAATCCTCCACCCTCTAGATCATTTACGTTGATGTCGGCCAGGATCTAAAATTCTCTAAGGTTACCTTACTCCATCCATAATAAAAGTAGACACAACCGCCTTATTCTAGATGGGAAAACACATCAACCGACTATCGCCGTTGGGAGACCAGAAGATGTGATGGAGAATGATCTTAATGTATTTCCATCGTAGGGAAGTGGCCTCCTCCAACTTGAAGATGATCTTGCCCTCCGGCCCCAATTAGAGGTAAGGTTGAGAATAGATCAGGATACCAAAAATCCATCCACACCAAAGAAGAGAGCCCCAAAATTTTCTCAGCCCCCATCAATTTTCGAAGTCGGGGTTAATAATAATAAAAGAAAAGAAAGTTTCTTGTTTTAACTCCATTTCAAGCTATGCATCCACACACTTTAGCTTTTCCTTTTTTTTTATTTTAAATTTGTTCTATTCCGAGTAAAATCTTAACTTCTATTTTTGCCAGCTTTAACTTTAGTTTTAAATCTTATCTTCAAGATTTATTTGAAATCAAATTATTTTCTCTTTTAATTGATTTACTTGCCTTTTAGAGAAAATCTTATCCCTTTATTTAATTTAATTGATTTTCAAATTAATCCACCCATAAAATATTAATTTCACCTTAATATCAATAATACAAAAAAAATACAATATCACTCTAAAATTAATTTATTTAATTCATTATTTTGATTTTCTATATTCTTGTACAAAAATTTTAATTAACGAATTAAACAAAACCATTATGTTTATCAAGCAATTCAATCACATCGCAAACAACAAAGCACAAATAAATGCCTATATCAATATCTAGAAAAGCCACAATGGAGGGGCACTACACCTCATATTGATGAAAATGAGAATGAAACCCCTTTATGTTTGAAAATGAAATTGAAACCCCTTGTGTGAATGAAAATGAAACCCCTTGTATGAATAAAAATAAAAATGTTTTTTTTACAATTGAAATAGATGTGCTAGATAACCTTCCCGGTAAAGTTTCTAGGAGACAAATGAGAACTCATGGAAATAGAATATATAGAATGTTTTCTTATAGAAATAAATTAGGATTTCAATGTCAACTCATGATGCAATTGTCACGTCTCATACTTTGATGCTATTTTGACCATGACTTACTTTTTGACCATGACTTATTTTGACCATGACTTATTTTGATAATGTTTGACCATGACTTTATGAGATTTAATATACGAATTATGATACGTGTTAAAGCAATATAATATACTACAATGCTTTGATGTATGGGAATGTAGAAACAAATAATTGTTTTCTTTCAAGAATTATGAGTGCATTTATATAAAATAGGAATGTTGATTTAATTGTTTAAATTTATGTTTCTATAATGGTTACTAATACACTTTCATTTTTGCACGCCTGAGTGCATTTGAGTGGCAGGTGATCGAAGGCCAAGAGTGTGATTGAGGGAAAGAAGGTTAGCTTCCCGACAGGGTAAAAGAGGAGAAGCTCTCGATTACGCACACACCACTTAAAGCATGTAGCTGCATTAGGTCTTGTTTGTTTCTCAATGTGATTGCGTGAAAATGATAGCATAGCAAATTTAAATTACGGTTTAATTAACCTTAGAAATGATGAAAATAATATGGCTTATTCTATTTTAATTATTCCTCATTATATATTTGAGCAACAAAAGGATAAATCTGTTTTTAAAAGAAATGTAATTAAAAATAAAAACAAAATAAATAAAAGAATAAATATAAATATAAATCTGTTTTGCATAAATGAAATCATAGATTTGCATAAAAAGGGATATATATATTTCTGTTTTGGGTATATGGTTAATTTTCCAAAAGAATGAAGAATGAACAGCCCGAGAGAACATTGGGCTTGGAAATTCTGTCTTAAAACCAACAATTCACTGGGCATGTGGCAATCCTTGGAAATTGCATGAGAATTTCATCTGTCATCTAGAAATTTTATGCATGATCCTCGAAAAAGAGGAAGAGGGCTTTAAGAAAGAAAAGAGGACTTTGATTGAGTGATATCGGAGAGCTCTAGAACAGAGGCGAAGAAGGTATTGTTGAACATCTGCATTGGAAGCAAATTTTGCCAGGTTCTCTTCATTGCTATGCCTTCTTTTAATTTTATTTTAAAAACTGCAGTAAGGAAATGTTTTATTCTCTGTTTAGAGTACAAACAACTAAGAAATCTTTCCAATTTCGTTTTGAACTCTGGTTAACAGCTTACTTCTCTGTGTTGCAATTATAGAATACACATTCCTTCTTCAGAGTTAGGGTTTTCGTTCTGTTGCAAGTTTGCATTTTATTGAAATGATCTCAAGTGTAATTACAATTATATGTCTGCATATCTGGTCTGCATAAAAATTCTGTCATCTGAATAAAATCAAAATGTCTTGAGATAAATTCGAATGCAGTTTATACTGGGCAAATGTCTTTATTTTTTTCTGAGTTTTGAAATTGCTAAGGGAATTATTTCCCTTGCCCTCCCCATGGGAAGGTCGTGGACTGTGGGAGGCTCGCGCCCTCCACAGGCCGCGGCCTGTGGAGGAGGCGCGAGCCCCTCACAGCCCGCCCCCTCCCCATGGGAGTGGCAAGGGCTTCCCTGAGCCCTTTAGTCGCTCAATGCCAGTAAGGAAACCATGTAAAAACTACCCTGTTCTGTGTGCACGGCCAGTGAATTCTTTGAACAGATTTATAAACCAGAATTTCTTTCTTCAAATTATACACAGCTGTACATGATTTTCTACACACATACATATATATATGTATACATATACAATTGGCTGCATATACATACATATATATATAGATATCCATGCATTTATGTGCCAAATACAAATCGAAACAGGAAAACCATTTCCAGAAAATAGTAGGAACTCTGTTAATTATGTGCCAAATACAAATTGAAACAGGAAAACCATTTCCAGAAAATAGTAAGAACTCTGTTAATTATGTGCCAAATACAAATTGAATCAGGAAAACCATTTCCAGAAAATAGTATAACTCTGTTAATTATGTGCCAAAATACAAATTGAAGCAGGTAATCATTTCCAGAAAATAGAATGAACTCTGTCACAAATATCTCAGTAATATTAAACCTGAAACAAGAACAGAAATGTCTTGAGAAACCATGTAAACTGGAAAGCATCTTGATATCCATGCATATATGTGCCAAAATACAAGTTGAGACAGGAAAATCATTTCCAGTAATTAGAATGAACTCTGTTAATTATACACAAATATCTCAGAATGGTTAAACCTGAAACAAGAACAGAATTGTTTTTGAGAAACCATGTAAACTGGAAAGCATCTTGAATACTTTAACATATACTTACTTACAGCAGGACAATCCTGAGTAAAGGAATACAACATCAAAATTTGAATGAAAGATTATCTTTCAAACCTCAGAATTTTTGAATAAATTGCACTGTTTCAGTATATTATTATTACTCTGTAACCTGTATTGAAATTGGGAATTAAACTGTCAGTCAGCCTGAGCTTGGAAAGAATAGAAATGCATACTGAAAACAGGAAACACTGTTCCTCCTTTCTATTAGTGCACTGAAAAGTATTAAGACATGTATGTTCTTCTTTAAAAACAGAGCTATATCTAAATCAGAAAAGGATTGTTTACCACAGAATAAACGAGATCTTACAACTGAATTTACAAAGGATGTTCTGAAATTTACATTGGAAATTCTTTTAGAATTAATTGAATGATTGAAACATGTACTAAAATGCATAACTTTCTGCTTTGGTATTATTTCATACTTCACTATGGTAACTTCCGGGACAGGGTGCCGAAGGTGGGCAAACAGAGACGGTAGTATTACCTTTTCTAAACTACCATTTTGTATTATTTTGCTTGGCCAAGCACTGTACCATTGAAATAGATGGGTTGTTTATTTTAAAAGCCTAGAAATTTATATAGTCTCTGCCACCTCCTGTTGCAAGAAATGTGTTTATTTCTCATGTTAGAAATGCATATAGGCATCAGGCACGCATCGAGAGTTCCCTCCTGTTTTGCTGTTTCGGGTTGCTAGGCTCCTTTATGCAGGGCCGGGGATTCCTTCGAGTTAGGAAGGGACCCGGGGAAGTCATGAACTTCGTGGTTGGGCGGAAAAGGCGCCTGAATCACATTCTTGGCCCCAGCTCGCAAGAAGACCAAAGGCGTCACGGCGGTTGGTGGTACCAAGTTTTATTTGCTATTGATGTACTTATGTAATATTCAGATTTGGCTTGTGAAGCCTATTATAAATGTATTTGTATTTGTCATTCTTTGTGGAATCTTGAAATAGAGATATGATTTGAAGTATCTAATGTAACATTGATTTGAGAAGTTAAAGTTTATAACTTAGCATAGAAAAGATGATTTCTATTAGAATTGTTGAATCTTCCAAGTAAGGTTGAATATATGTACATGAGAAAGTCATTGAAATACTTATGTTTTGTACAATCTTGATACATTACATTGATGTTATTATCATATATATGAAATACAATTTAAATTCTCTTTATTAAGATCATTTGGAAGTGTTATGAACAATGTTGACTTCTTGGAAACCTATTTATAATGGTTTGAATAAATTTAGAATACTCTTAATTTCTCTTTAATACTGACTTAAATGGTTTGAAAACACTCTTAATTTTCCGAAAGGCCACAAAGAATTGATGAGAATGTCAATAAGTTGGTTTGTACATATGCCATAAGATTTTTGTGCCATATAGTTGATAAACTCTATGTAATTACATATTATATGATATTAATATAACTACATGCTCTTTCCTTTTTCTAAAAAAATAAATAAAGAAAGATGATTGAGTAAAACAGGTCATATCTAGTGTTCTTAATGCTATTGATTTTATAGGCAAGAAAAGTCGATCTAAAGATAAGAATGCAGCTCATTGTGCAATAACAATTGCTCTAGTTAATAAAGTAATTTCAAATAAAAGAATGTTTTAAGTAAGATTAGTAAATGTATAAAAGTAAATCCTAAAACTTTGAAAAGAGCTACTAAAAGAAAAGAAAGTATTGGAAAATATCCAATGAATCAATTATGTTGGAGTTTTAGTGGTAGAATCTCAAGGTCAGACATTAACTAATGAAATCAAATCTTTAATCGAAAAAAATTGGCATGATAATACAAGAGTATCGCCTAATATTAGAGATGTTTTAAAATTAAGGGTGGGATCCAAAATTCATGACCCTCATCCAAATCATCTCTTAGATATGACTCAAATTGAACTATATGAAAAAAAACAGATGATTCAATCTTACCATTTAGTATTAGCATAAGTTAAAGATCATTCGAAAAATGTAAACCTTGGTATCTTAGAAATAATAAACAACGAATCTCTTGTTGTTGTAAGACTCATGTACAATTTCATTATTATTATGATATTTTTTAATAAATACATTGTACTTTGCATGCTAACCAAATTATGTAGGACATAATTTATGGTATTAATATGCTACCTGAAATAATCAAATATTTTATAGTGGGTTTGTTTTGTGAACCCTCTAATGGAAACTTATTTTATTTAAAAGCATGTACATTTCTAGACATTGTGATAGATGTGGTAACTTTTCATTGTTAGGGTAAAATAAAAGTTGGGTCCACAAAGAGGGGAAATTTTGGCCAAAAAAAAATCTCGCAGAAAATGCGCACGCATTATTAAAAAATTGTGTATGCATTATGCATCAGGTACCTGAGCCTAAAAAACATGTATGTGCTAAAAAATGCATGTGTTTTATAATGCATACGTGTTTTATAACACATACAAGCCATTTATTTAAAAAAATAAATGTTTTTTAGAAACGTGTACGCATTTTCAATCACGTTCGATTTTTGTAATAAAAAATGCGTACCCGTTTTACTTGTACACATTTCTAAAAAGCACTTAATTTTTAAAATAATCAAGCAAATAAAGAACATGCATGTGTTTTGTAATGTGTATGCATTTTTAAAAATGCATACGCATTTTAAAATTTTTGAATCCCCATCCCACATGCTGCCTCGGTTTTAGATTCAGGAAAGGCTTGGCAATCCGACCCTTAGCCTTTGAGCTACAACTAAAAAACTAAGGTAGATTCAAAAGAATAACCAATTTTGGCAATATGGCTAATGAATTTTTTTTCTGAATCAATCTATGAAATTAAAACCCATTAGAAAACACAATGTATGGTTTCCAAATATATAGTTTTTATTAAGATTGGATTATATTTGTTATTTTTTAATTAATTTCTAAGTAAACTAGTTCTTAAACTTGAAATATCAAGATTTTTTTTTTTTAATAATTTTTTTTGGTTAAGTTTCTTGTAAAAAAATTATATGGCATCAATCTTTAGATAATTCTCTACACAATGAAAAAATATATTCAAAAAATGTTTAGTTTAGGTCCAATTATGATGTTCGTACACGTTGATTTTTAAAAACAACAATTAAGGACAATAAAAATTCAATAAAAAAATATTGAAAAGAAAATTACGAAAAAAATTCCTCATCAATATTTATGTTGTTAGCTCTCTTTTCCAAAAAGGAATTATAAAAATACTTTTATTTGGGTTAAAAAGTGGTGTCCGTACACGTGCGTGGTTTGGTAAAAAAATAGACTTTTAAAAAGTGATTTTTATAAATCTCCATCAAAATTTAATTTCTATCATTTGGGTATTTGAATAAATTACATATTTGGAAATTAGATTAAAAATGATAAATTTCATATTAGTAACTTTTTTTAAGATTCATTGTGTAAGTGCCTCAAATTTTCAGTCTAAGTATGACAAATTTTGAAAAACAACAAAAATACTTCCACTTTTTGAGCTTTTGTGGATCCAACTTCTTACATCAACCCATTAGGTGAATGCATGCATGAAAGTAGTTTACATGAATTTGAACAATAGTTAGTGGATGTTAAAAAAATTAAAAAATATTGAGTATTCTTTAAAAGATGGAAAAATTGGAAAACATTGTGAGCTAATTATGGAAAAATTTAGTGTGCATGCATTTAAATAATTTAAAGATAAGATTGTACCTAAATAAGTTAAACACTATCAATATGTTAATTGGCTTGATAATGAATTTTTCTCATGTAAAAAAATATTCCCAATTGGAACTATATTGTCAGTTGTTGATTTAGCTGAAAATTATACTCTTGCTCCACAAGAAGAAATTCAATAACAATATTATGGTAGACACTGAAAAATGTCCTAAGTTTGTGAGCATCATTTTTCTTGGTCGTCACCCTCCGATAATTAAATAAGTTTAATTATTTGATTATCTTGGATCATATTCCTCTATTAATTAAATAATTTTAATTATTTAACTAATTCACTTTCTTATCTTTATTCTATCTTGATCAATTAAATAAATTAATTGTGTTGCTAATATCCCCCTTTCTTCAATAATTATTTAATGAATTATTATTTATTTAATTATTTGTTTGTCATCTTTCGTCTATGGTTAAATAATAATAATTTATTTATTTAACTATTCACTCCTTTTAATTCTTCCATTTTTAAAATAATTTTCAAAATTATTTAATTGTCCTCCATGTGTCTCTTGTATTAAATAATTAGCTCAATTTAATTATTTAATGGCCCTTTTCATATTTCCTCTCATTTTATGAAAATAATTATGCAAATTGTTTTAATTAAATGTCCATTTCCTCTTTTTCTCAAATAAATAATTCAAATGAATTATTTATCCTCCACTTAGCCAAATATTCCTTTTCTCATGATTTTTTTTTTTTTTTTATTCATTCATTATCCTCCCAATTGCTCATTAATCTCTGCCATATTTGTCAGCATCATATCCATCACTAGCCCACCACTTTTGGTGCATCAATTCTCCACTGTTGTTCTGGGCATCTTTCTAGAAGTTTAATCATGTCCATCCATTCGAGTGGTTGTCTATAAAAGAATCCATTCTTCTCCATTTTTCCTTTAACAACCATTATCTCCAACTTTCATGCTTTATTTTTTGTAGGTATTTGCACAAACTCTACTTCAAATCTAAGGGAAAAATTGCAAAGGCAGCTTGAGGAGAGATAAGAGAAGTGAATCAATTGTAATATGGGGAATGTCTTTATTTAAATGCTTTCATTTTTATTCCTCATTTTTTTGTATTCTCTTATTTTAGATTGGAGTTTTAGCTTAGATTTGTGTTGTGGCTACAAGTGCCAAGAAATGACGCATTTGATAGGAGAAATGATGGAACTGTTAGGCGACAATCCCAATTCAAAATCACGATGCATTTGTGAGAAACAACAACACATTCGTGGGTGACAAAATTTGAATTCAAAATTATGATGCAATTTTTCTAGTGTGATGTGACATGGTGACACATCTGCGGCCTCAAATGACACAACTTCTTGTTTGGTATAAAATTTCCAGTTTTCTGTTTGCTTTCAGTTTTCTTTTTGGGTTTCTCGAGTAGAGTAGAGTTTTTGGTTGCTAAATTTTTATTTTTATTATATGGATTTGGATTGGAGCTCCCAAAAAAATATTTCTTTAGAAAAATAAAATAAAATTGAGCTTTACTTTACTTTAGTTTTAAGAAAATTTCCATTTTATTTGTTTTCTACAACTTAATTACATCAGGATCATAAAGGTTAAAACAAACCTACATTTTTCATTCATAAGGATTTAAAAAGAACAACAATCTGCATACTTCACTCATGGGTACTAAAAGGAACATGCATTACACGTATGGGCCTAAAATGAATCCAAGTGTCTCCAAATCATAAGCAAAGAATTTAAAATTTACAAATGTTTTTTGTGTTTGGTGGCTTACAAATTGTCACAGAGTGTGTATGCTCTCCTCTCATGCCATTTGAAAATCTTGAGTGATCAAAAGCACCTCTTTGGCATTTGTATAATCACACCACATTTGGATTTGGTGCTTAAAATGAACCCCATGTGACTGTGAGGCAAAGGCATAAAGTATGTTATCTCATTGCGCTTCATGTGATCTGGGAGATTAGAAATAAGTGTACTTCCTCGCTATTTTTTACCTTTTATTAGAGGGCCTGCCACCTCACTTCGAA
Source organism: Sequoia sempervirens (assembly GCA_007258455.2). Classification (NCBI taxonomy): domain Eukaryota; kingdom Viridiplantae; phylum Streptophyta; class Pinopsida; order Cupressales; family Cupressaceae; genus Sequoia; species Sequoia sempervirens. The sequence continues at coordinate 395,377,005 of VDFB02270651.1, read as the reverse complement.
AGGTGGGAATGACCCAAGTGGTAACAAGCTAAAGCCAAGCTCTTCCAAGCCACTATAAAAAATGTGCTTTTTTACGAAAGTCATCTAGCAACAGGTGCAGATGTGACATACTGACAAGTGCCACCCTTAGTAGCCTCGTGAGCTACATTAAAATCCTTCCTTAAGGAAAGGACTAGGAGGTATCTTGACTCACCATAGTCTTGAGCTAATCTTGCTGTGTGTATCGCCACCTTGAACAAATTCCCTTACTATAAAAGCCAATTTGTGTTAACTTTGCCAAAAACCCTTTTATATGCTGGTTGATTGTAGAATGCTGGACCTCTGAAGGCACCCCACGTCTTCACTAAGCTTGTGTAGAGACAAGAATTCCCCCTTGGGGGAATGAGATTTGGTGAGCCCGAGAAGTGATTGTCATGGAGGGGAGCAGGTGGCACCAAGTCTCTAGCTGTCTACCTTGTTCAAGTGGCTGGAGAAATCCAAGTGGGGATATCAAGCAATGGTTTCTTTGCCAACCATAGGGCTTGTGCATTGTTGTCTATACGTGTGTTTTATTTTGAAATCAAACATTTTTATATCCAAAACCAAACCAAAAACCAGTGCTTGAGATTGTATTATGTGTTTGGTAATCAAAATTCATCAAAATCAGTCAAAATCTATTCAAAAACTAGGTCAAAACCATCAAATTGTCGAAAACAACATTTTGTGAACCACAATTGTCATCCTAAAATACATTTGTAGAAAACCAAAGCCACAAATTTCATCCTGAAATACAACTATACTCTAGAAACCCACAACCTAAAATGATGCATTTGCATAAAATAGTGTCATAATTGTTTGATAACCAAAAAATCTAAAAATCTTTGTCCAAAATCTGATCAACTCATTTTATAGTGAGCTTGCTATGCCTTTAATATTAGTGTACATCAGATTATGAATAGTTGGCTTGTGGCTATCTTAACTCTCTATTAAGTCATATTATCATTAGTATATTGTTATTTAGTTGTTTAGGTCAGCCTAGGTGATATCCTAGGCATAAATAGGTATATATAGGAGGTTGTGAGTCTTATTTCATAATCAAGTTGTGAAGTGTGTTCTCATTAGAGATATTTGGAGGTTTTCCCCCTTGAAGTGGCTTGTTACTCTCAGTTATTATCAAGTATTTGCAACATATTTCATACCATATTCTTCTATTGTGCAAGTTATTTCATAACAAGTGGTATCAGAATGTGATCTTGGCACCGTAGAGGCAAGGTTTTTCTCAATTTTGGAGGTGATTTTGGGAAGAGCATATCTTTTAGATTTTGGTGATTTTTTTTAATTTTTAAAGGGTTTTTTAAGAACATATTAATGAAGCTACAATCCAGATTTTAGAAGAATTGGAGTATAATTAAGTGAATTATTGCAGAATTAGGGTTTCTACACAATTTTTTTGAAATCTACATATCTCGCATATGTTGTCGAATTGGAGTCTAACTTTTGTTAGGTTTTTGAAGACATACTAAAGGAGATTAAAGTAAAAAAATTGGAGGAATCTGAGCATAAATAAGAAAGTTATTGAAAAATTATTTTTTTCACAATTATCACTCTCCACACTACAAATCTGCTTATTTCTTGGAAATTTTTCTAGGTGAGTTATTTTGGCCTTAGTAAGTTACAGTAAAAATTTTAGAGAATTTAAGTTTCATTTGTGTGATTTATTTCAAAATTAGTGGTTCCCATCATGATGGGGATTGCAACAAGGGGCAAAAAGAATGTTGTCACTCTGAGGAAGATTCCTAATAAGGATGGGGTAACAATAGAGGATATTAATCCTAATGAGGAAATTAATAAGGTCAAGGAAGAAATTTCCTCAATTAAGATGGATATGTGTGACCTAAGAGGAGATATATCAGACATATGAAACATGTTAAGCACCTACATGGCTAAACCAAGAAAGGAGTTCTCAAGTGACCAAGGTGAAAATTCTAGGTCAGCGACCATTGACACAAGCTTTACTACTCCTATGGGATCTAGAAATTTATTTCCAAAGGTGGATATGTGCAAGCTTGATGGCAAGGATCCTCTAACATGGATAAACCAAATGGAGATTTTTTTTGAAGTACACAAAATCCCAAATGGACAAAAGGTCACGATGGCTTCCCTATATCTAGAACTAGATCAATTCATTTGGTATCGTTGGCTTTGCACTCATTGAAGGAAAAAGGGGTTCACCGTCTCATGGTTGACCATTTTTTATGGAGGAACTCCAAGCACAATAAAGCAATAGCATGACAGACAACTTCTTCAGCCAATTGGCTAAACTTCAATAAACATGATAAGTTAAGGATTATATTTAGAAATTCCAAAATATATCCTTAAGAGTGGATACAATTATGGAGGAAAACTTGAATGATTTATTCTTGGGTGGTCTCAAGGATCACCTTCAACATGAGGTAGCATGTTTAGCCCTAGCTCCATAAATGAGTCTTTTATCTTAGCACGCAGGTAGAGGAGAAGTATTTGATTCCTAAGAAGCAAGGGATAATGTGACAAGAGAGAAAGGATATTCAACACAACCTACTAATTGGAATCCACAACAAATTAAGGAGAAGAGAGAAAAAGGGTTGTGTTTCAATTGTGATAGAAAATATAGTCGAGGACATAAATGTAGTGAAAATAAATTGTTCTATATTGAAGGTCCAAGTAAGGAAGAAGAGAAGGAACCTATACTAGAGGATGAAAGGGAGTCAAATGAGGAATCACATGATTCTCAACCAATCATTTCTTTTCATGCACTCTCAAGTTTCAGTGCTCAAAAAACTCTCAAGGTGGTGGGGTTCCTAAAGAAGCATAAAGTAACAATGTTGATCGACTCGGTAGTACTCATAATTTCATCAACAAAAAGTTAGCTACTTATCTAAATTGTTTTATATATCCAGCTCCATAGTTTCAGGTTTTGATTGTAGATGGTGGTATAGTAGTTGTTCAGGGAAGTGTCATAGCATTAAATTATCCATGGGAGATTATCAACTTGATACCCCAATGTATGCGATATCCATGGGTGCAACAAATATTGTTTTGGGAGTACAATGGATTACTACATTAGGAACAATTGAGATGAACTTCCAAGAACTATTCATGAGATTTCAATCAGAAGGAAGGATAGTAGAGCTAAGGGGGTTGAAGGAAAAATCCCACAAATGGTAAGCTCTCATCAAATGTAAAAGTTGCTTAAGAAAGGAGTGGATGGATTTGTGGCCCAACTATGTTCATTAGAAGTCTCTCAATCTAATGCTCCTACTCATCCAGATTTGCAAGCTATAATTGATCGTCACTTAGTTGTTCTTGGAGATATGCCTAAAGGACTTCCTCCTAAGAGGGATCATGATCATGCCATACAGTTAGTCCCAGGGAGCCAACCACCGAACATCAGGCCTTACAGGTATCCACACATACAAAAGAGTGAGATAGAAAAAAGCCGAGGAGATGCTAGAGGTAGGAATTATCAGGCATAGCCAAAGTGCTTACTCCTTTCCTGTGGTGATGGTACATAAGAAGGATGATACTTGGCACATGTGTCGAGATTATAGAGTGCTCAACAAGTACACCATTAAAGATAAGTTTCATATTCTAGTCATTGATGATTTCTAGATGAATTAAATGGAGCTATGTATTTTACCAAGTTAGATCTTAGATCTGGTTATCACCAAATTTAGATTAAGGAGGAAGATATTTGTAAGACTCAAGATTTCAAACTCATGAGGGTGATTATGAATTTTTGGTGATGCCATTTGGTCTTACCAATGCACCATCTACATTCCAAAGTTTGATGAATTCCATTTTTAAGAAGTTCTTGAGAAAGTTTGTGCTAGTATTCTTTGATGATATCTTGATTTATAGCAAGACTTGGGAAGAACATTTGCAACATGTGGACCAAGCATTACAAATACTTGAAGATCATAAACTCTATGCTAAGCCATCCAAGTGTGCTTTTGGTCTTATAGAGGTGGAGCATTTGGGACACATAGTTTCACATGGAGTAAAGGTGGACCCAACAAAATTAAGGCTATCATGGAATGACCTATTCCAAAAAAACAATTAAAAAACTGAGGGGTTTCTAGGATTCATAGGGTACTATAGAATATTTTGAAGAATTATGGCGTATAGCAGCACCTCTCACCACTATGTTGAAGAAGGATTCTTTTCATTGGAATGTGTTTGCCAATACAACATTTGAGAGATTGAAGGAGGCTATGTGTACAACTCTAGTGCTTGCCATTCCTGACTTCACCAAGGAATTCATTGTGGAATGTGATGCTTCTGGAAATGGGATAGGAGTAGTGTTCATGCAAGAAGGTCGACCAATTGCTTTTGAGAGTCATCAATTAAAGGGTAAGAATCAACTCAAACCTATTTATGAGAAGGAAATGCTAGCAGCCCTCCATGCAGTTAAGCAATTGAGGCCTTATCTATTGGGTAGACACTTCAAGGTTAAGACAGATCATGATAGCCTAAAATATTTTTTGGAACAAAGACTATCTTCTGAAGAGCAACAAAAATGGGTCACTAAGATGTTAGGATATGGCTTTGAGATTGTATATAAGAAAGGGAAAGAAAATATTCTATGCAGATGCACTTTCAAGGAAGGATGAGAAAGATGAAGCCTTATTGTGTGCCCTTTCAATATTACAAGCAAATTGGGTGGAGGAAGCCAAAGCAGAGTGGAAAAATGATGTTGCGACAATTAATCTCATCAAAAAATTAAAAAGTGATCCTAGTAGTTCATATAAGTTTTGTTGGAAGGGAGATACTCTTTGGTATAAAGAGCATTTGTATCTCTACAGGATTTCCACTTTTAAACACAAGATTCTCACAGAGTTGCATGAGTCCCCAGTGGGTGGTCATTTAGGATTTTTGAAGACATATCATCGAGTCAAGCAAGATTTTTTTTTGGGAAGGGCTAAAAGGTGATCAAAAATTTGTGGTTGAATGTTTGGTTTGTCAAAGGAATAAAGGGGGAACAATTAAGACACCAGGTCTCTTACAACCCTTATCTATTCCTAGCCAGCATTGGGAAGAGGTATCCATGGACTTCATCACAGGGCTTCCCAAATCTAAAGGTCATAATGTCATCATGGTGGTAGTTGATCACCTTACTAAATATGCACATTCATTGCATTATCACATCCTTTTACAACAAGTGCAGTGGAAAAATATTTTTTGAAGAATATCCAAAAGCTACATGGTACACCTAAGGTTATTGTGAGTGATCGTGATCCTATCTTCACTAGTCACTTTTTGAAAGATTTATTCTCATGTTTGGGTACTCAATTGGCTCATAGATCTTCATACCACCCTCAATCAGATGGGAAAACTGAGGTTGTTAATAAGTTTTTGGAAGGATATCTACGTTGTTTCACTTCAGAGAATTAGTCTCAATGGGTAGATTGGCTACCACTTGTAGAATGGTGGTATAACACTTCTTTTCACAGCTCATAAAAAATATCTCCATTTTTGGCACTTTATGGATATCATCCTCCTTCCATCACATTATCAATAAAGGTGTCACCAAGAGTTTAGGTAGTATAAGACCACTTGCTTCATCAACAACAAATACTTTCAGGACTCAAGGAAAATTTAGCCATGGCACAAAATTGAATCAAACAACAGGAAGACCAACATCATGGTGAAAGAAGTTTTGAAGTTAGGGATCAGGTCTTCTTAAGATTCCATCCTTATAAGAAAATCTCTCTAAAGCAACAAAAAAAGAATAATAAGTTATCTCTAAGGTATTATGGTCCATAAAAAATCATGCAAAAGATCGGTAGTGTTGCCTACAAGCTAGAGTTGCCACCAACAACAAAGACATCTAGTTTTTCATGTTTCCTGTTTGAAGAAGGTCATTGGGAATAATATTCCCACTCAAACAACACTACCAGAGCTCGATGAAGAAGGAAGAATCATTTTGGAACTAGAGTGCATTCGTCAAGCACACACAAAGAAGCTGAAGAATAGAACTCTCACTAAGTATCTCATCCAATGGAAGAATTTACTAGTTGAAGATGCCACATGGGAGGATGAGGAGTTCATTCAAAAGAATCCAAACTTGATTAGCATTGAGGACAATGCTTCTTTGAAGAAGGGGCATGCTACCTTAATATTAGTGTACATCAGGTTATGAATAGTCGGCTTGTGGCTATCTTAACTCTCTATTAAGTCATATTATCATTAGTATATTGTTATTTAGTTGTTTAGGTCAGCCTAGGTGATATCCTAGGCATAAATAGGTATATATAGGAGGTTGTGAGTCTTATTTCATAATCAAGTTGTGAAGTGTGTTCTCATTAGAGATATTTGGAGGTTTTCCCCCTTGAAGTGGCTTGTTACTCTCAGTTATTATCAAGTATTTGCAACATATTTCATACCATATTCTTCTATTGTGCAAGTTATTTCATAACAAGTGGTATCAGAATGTGATCTTGGCACCGTAGAGGCAAGGTTTTTCTCAATTTTGGAGGTGATTTTGGGAAGAGCATATCTTTTAGATTTTGGTGATTTTTTTTAATTTTTAAAGGGTTTTTTAAGAACATATTAAAAAAGATACAATCCAGATTTTAGAAGAATTGGAGTATAATTAAGTGAATTATTGTAGAATTAGGGTTTGTACACAATTGTTTTGGAATCTACATATCTAACACATCTTGTCAAATTGGAGTTTCATTTTTATTGGGTTTTTGAATACATACTAAAGTATATTATAGTAAAACATTTGGAGGAATTGGAGTAGAAATAAGAAAGTTATTGAAAAATTAATTTTTTCACAATTATCACTCTCCACACTGCAAATCTACTTATTTCTTGGAGATTTTTCTAGGTGAGAGTTATTTTAGCCCTAGTAAGTTACCATAATTTTTTTAGATAATTTAAGTTTCATTTGTGTGATTTATTTC
>VDFB02270651.1:395250293-395369976 GCA_007258455.2 Sequoia sempervirens | reverse complement strand
ATTGAAACTATGTTTGTATTGAATCAAGATTTGTTGTAAAATATAGTACATTTGTAGATAATTAGAGGTTTTATGGTCATACTTGACATGTATTTGGTAATAGACACAAAAAAGATGCATCTTAGATTGTCGAAAAATTTTGTGGTATGTCAAAGACATGGTCGAGTAGTGTATATACGGGTTGTATGCATGTTTACCCATTGGAATTTTGTATTTCATTACATTATTTCACAGTCTCAACCGCATTCGGGCTATTTTTCCTTGGATTAAATTTAGTACATAAAATAATTTAAAACAAACAACTCAATCTGATTTACAAGGCATCTATCATAGACTTATTGGAAACTACAATCTAAAAAATATGCAATCATCATGGGAGACACTAATGAACACAAACATATATGTGTCTAAAATTAATGTACTAATTCAAAGGAATTACAAGGTGGTCAACAACAATTAACCATAAATGTTTTAATATTACCTTTGACAGGAATTGTAAATCAATTTTCAACATTAATGTGTTTACATTGACACACTCTTCATACATAACGTCTAACAATGTTTGATTTTTTTCACTATCATGTTTCTTAATTTTGGAACTGAACTATATTTAGGTGTACATGTACACATGCACAAGTGCACACAAATGTGTCTACTTCAAATTGCATTATGGATCTCCAAATTGTTGCATCTATATTTGTATTTGTATTACAAGAAAACACATTCTAAAAAATAGAGGTAAATTAAGGATAGGGTTCAACTACAATTAGTGTTCAATTAGCATTCAATTAGGGAAACAATTTAATAAGGTTTAGGGTTCAATTAGGGCTATGATTTAATAATATAATTTAATAATGATAATTAATATAGTTATAATATAATTTAATATAATTAATTAAAATCTTATTAAATAATCTATATAAATAACATTGAGATATATCATTTGAGACCTAAACTTAAGTATAATTATATATTAATTTAATAATAATTACAATAAATTATTATTATATGAATATAGTATTCATATAATATTAATACAATACACTAATCATATAATATTATATAATCTAATATGAATAAATATAATATGATAATAGTGGGAGGTAGGGTGGGCAACTTGCCACATAGATTGTGTAAAGTCCATTTTTGAGTGGACTAGACTGAGGTGGATGGGTGTCAGGCTTCGTGGTAGTTGATGATCAAATGGAAAGGTGCAGTATTTTCACTGCAAGTACAATGGCGAGCTGGGAGTTATTATGTGCAATCATGATGCTGTACTGGTGAAGGCTTGGGATGGATTTTTTTGATTTCCAAAATATTTTGAAAATATTTCCCACCTCGTCTCTATGCATACTCATTCACTTGAGTGACAAAAAATTTGGTATTTGCAACTTGTCTTGATGATGGAACGTTGGTTGTGTACATAATAATAAAGCAAGCGTTTATTGTGGATCATTTATATTCAAGGCTGAAGGTGGCAAGGGTGACGTTACCATTTCTCTTTGTGCTTGCCGACTTTCTCTCGTAGCCTCCGAGGTGTAGGACAAAAAAGGCCAAGCATTTGAAATTCATAGTTGAGATGTCAGTGGAATTGTTGGTTTGTTTTGGTGTGGACACCCTGAAATGTGGAAAATTGTCTACTTTTCTAGGGTTTAGGACCTAGAATGACAATCTTCACTCTCTCTCATTCAAGAACAAACCCTTGAGATCTCAATGCAAAGGAGAAAGAGATCTTGCAAGAGGATTTCCCTAAGGGTTGAATATAAACTAATGAGGGTTTGACTACCAAGTAAGAACTTGGAAAGACGAGTTGAAATGCAAGTTGTAATACTAAACCCTAATCCAATGCAAAATTTCACTAAATGACCTAGAAATGTAAATGAAACAAAACAAAAAGCTATAGAAAGGACTGTGTGTACCTGGAAATCTAGAGATGGATGGAAGGAGGTTTGAAACATTGGAATTTCTACCTTTAATGCTGAGTGGGACTCATTCGCCAAGCTGGGAAAATTAGTCTAGAATATGGGTTTTTGTGCGAGAACATGAATCTGCCAAATGGGTATCCGAATCTGCAAAAACCTATTTTTTTTACCAAAACAAGGACTAATTCACTAGAAGTCGAGAATCAGTCTAGTTGGGGTTTACTAGAACTTCAAGGTCTGAATATGCTCTTCTCAGTCTGCTCAATCTACTTCTATAAGTTTTTAGATCTAAATCTCTATAAATCAACATGCAGGTGCTCTCCAATGCTCTCCAATGCTTGATGACAACTTTGACAACTTTATGCACTTTGACAACTTCCTCCAACCTTTCTCTTCAATGTTTCTTCAATCTAAACCTACAAATCACACACTAAAGATGGGGGAAAATGTTGTTTTGTTAGTGGATAAGGGTTTTCCTTGGTCAAACCTCGTTTTGGTAATCAAACCTTGAAATAGAAATGGAGAATAATGGGTGAACAAAATATGATGTTGTAACTCACCAAACCCTATCAATGAGATGTTGTAAACATGTATGAGATGGTTCCAATGGGTGTAGATCTTGACTCTTTCTTGGATAGGATAGATCTTGAATTGAACACTTGCTTGAATCATAAAACCCTACATCACAATTGTTATCCCAAAAACAAACGTGATGTGTGAAGTCTTTGAAATGATGATTGATGCTTGAATAATGCTTGATAATATGCCCTTGAAGACTCTTGAATGCTCTTGTGAATGCTTGAATTCTCTTGTGAACTCAACTTTGCTATGGGGATGCTCATTCAACTTGCTAGGTGTAAAATGAGTGAAATAAACTTGTATTTATACTTAATTATGCAAGAATTCCCAACATTACAAAACTACAATCCAACATTAGATATAGGAGGATAAAATCCCACCAAAAATTTGAATTAATTTTGATTTTGGGCCACATGAGACTGATTCGCCCAAAATTAAAAATGCTTAGAAATGTGTGAAACTAGGTTCAGGACCCAAAAAACTAAGTGGGACTCATTTTCCCAAGGTGGTGAATGAGTCTTAGATCACTAAATATAGGGCCATTCAACTTGAAAAACCTAAATTATGATTGGATAATGATTTATGTCGGGATTATCCTCAGAAAGATGCATTAAGTGGGGCTTATGGATGCAAAATAAGGCCTATTAAAGCATAATGGTGATCCCAAAATAGTGGTTTACAATTTTTGGCCAAACTAGACATTGAAATAATTTTTTTAACTAAATCTTCACTTTCGGGCACCTATAGCGACTAAACTATGAGGAATTTGAAGATGATGCAAACTAGAGTTTCGTGAAATTTTGTCTGTAGATTCTAAATATATTTTTTTCAAAATTTTTGAATTGGTTTAAAATTTCTTTTTCCATCTCCCTCAAAACTAGTTTTTTCAAAACAACATTTTTAAAAGTGATGCTCACCGTATAACACATAATTTTTTTCCATGAAGGACAAAATTTAATTCTTTTCTAATTTAGATTTGTAACTCGATATATCTAGTGCTTCCACTTGGTTAGATAGTTTTTTATTGAATATTTTTTCTTTAATCAAGTTTCAAAGTTCAAACCAATTATAATTCAGACATAGCACAATATAACACGTAACATTTTTGTATGTATCAAAATTTTTTTTTTGTTGGATCAAGGACTTGAATATCTGCACTCATATTTTTCTAATTTTTTGATAATCCTGCATTTTTCACATGTGTAGAACAAAGAGCTTGATTTTGGGTGAAAACCCATAAAACTAAAAAAACAAATACATAATAAAACCAAAACATATTAAAATTATATTCATTGGATAGCTTGTTTTGAGGACTACTTGATTCCATTTTGGTTTGTGAAGTCTCCACCATTTTTTGTCTTCAATATGAGCTCTTAAGCACAAAAATCTAGACTTTTTGGGTGTCTAAGGGGGAGAATAGGGGATAAGGGGGGTTCGAACGAACCCCTAGGGGTTCAAGCAAATCACCCTTCCATAATGCATTTTTTTTTTTGGGTGGGAAGAATTAAATGGGTTTGCTCGAACCAGAAGGTTCGTATGAACCCCTAAAATTAATTTTTTTTCTATGGGGTCATTTTTTGTGAGTTTTCCTTCCTCACTTGAATTGTAAACCACTTTTGTGGGTTTACCCATAAATAAGTCCAATTATTAATGACAACCCTAGAAAAGTGTGAAAGTATGTTACAACACCTTACAACACTTTAGATAAGGCATGATTAAGGTTAAAAATAGATTTATTAGGTTTAGTTAATTAATAAAACCTCAGAAAAGTGTGAAAGTATGTTACAACACTTTAGCAAGGTACCATTTATCTTCATTAGTTCACAAGGGCCCAAGACCTAATGTGAATGTGTCAAACACATTACAATACTAAATCAAGGAACAATTAAGATCAATCTAATAAGGAGGGCCCAAACAAGTGTGAAAATGTCCCAACAATATTTTTTGACACTACATTTAGCCCCCACTTTAGTGAGAGGATGAGCTTGCTTCAAACTCACACTAAAGTAGACAAACTCACTTCAAGAGGGGTCCAAATGTACCAATGCTAGCAGTAAGATAGGATGATGATCAAGACCCTAGGATCATGATCCCATGGAAAACCAATATAGGTGCAAAAGGACACACATGAAAATGATATAAAGAGCATCATGAAGGCACAAGCATGCACTGTCAAAGATGAAAAGAAAAGTAAAGAAAAATAAAAAGATTAGATGAAGTTTTGAACATTTTTCCATTGTAATGTGGATCAAATATAGGTTGTTTGTCTAAAAAATGCAAGCTCACTCGGAGGCAATGGAACTCTAGGTTGTCCACTGGGTGAGGATCCAAAACAGGTGAGACACATACACACATGATTGGTATGCAATCAAACTCACATGCGTGTGGCTAAGGGAAAGTCATGCCTCGGTCGGGATTCTTGTCAAAAACCATACCAAAGTTATACCTCCTGATAACTTTAATAAGGCGCCATGCAAAAAAAATGATTTTTGAGCTTCATGAGACACGCAAAAATTTATATGTTTGGAGCTCATGAACAAACCAAATGGCTCCATAGGAATGAAAGTTGTATTATGCAAGGTGGCCATATAATAGAAAATGTAAAATGCAACAACAAGAAACATTCAAAAGAGTCTTGCTTAGTTCATGCAAGGTCTTAACTTAGGGAACATTGTGCCCAATGTTTCCAAGAGAGGACCAACCAAAGAATAAAAGATTCACAACTTAGGGGATGTAGTATGTTGCATCAAGCCACTAAGAGGAATATAATATGCTAAGAGAGATCACACTCTTGAAGGACATCACACCCAATTCCATCCACAAAGCAAAAAACACATCGTATAAAGTAAGAAGACTGCACCATGAACCATGAGAAAGAAAAATGTAAAAGAATAATGCCAATGCATGCCCCCACTTTAAAAAAAATGCTAAACACTCTGCTGTGATTAATTAATTTAAAGTAGCAAATGATAAATGTTAACAATAAAAGGACATGAGAGCTAACCTGGAAAACCCTATGCCAAGTCATATGTTTCTAAGTAAAGCTATGTCATGCAAAAGAAAAGAGATGGGTTGCCCCCAAAATGAAAATACAAACACACATAAGGGATCTATGGATTTGGGGTCAGTATGTTCTTGCTAAATTTTTTTTAGAGAGCTTGGAACTGTCATCATTCCCAAAATACTCATAGAATTGAAAGAATGACACAAAGAGAGTGAAAAAAAGAAAAACCTTTCGGGTGAACATGGAAGAAACATGAATGTTTTGATGCCTTGAGTCATCCCAAAAAGGAAAACACAAGACAAATGAAAAGATAAAGGAAAAGAAAAGCTTTTGGTTCAACATGGAAGAGACATGAATGTCTCGACGACTCACATCATCCCCAAAAGGAAAACACAAGACAAAGAAAAGATAAAAGGGAAAAGATAAAAGAGAAAAGATAAAAGAGAAAAGAGAAAAGATTTATGATAGATAGAAGAATGAAGGTACAAATAGAGGAATGCCACTAAGAGAGATAGATACATAAAAAAAAAACATCATGGGGGATCACATCACACACATGCAATCATATAAAAGAAAATGAAAAAAATAATAATATAAAGACTAGTATGGCACATGCGAGTCAACCTATGAGCAGGTCATCTGCATCCCAATCGTGTTCATTGTATATAGAGGGTGAAAACTAGATAGGGGGAAAATAGCAAGTTCCGAACTAGGGCCCTAACCAAGTTCAACACTCTTCTTAGGAGAATTGTCGTTTAAGCTCATGGAAGAGGAAAAAAATATATTCAATTCATTATGCACCTCTTCGTTGATTTTAGCAATTTCCTCATCATCATCTAAGTTAATCACAATAGGAGTTCGAATGATAATGTATAAAGAAGGGTTCAACTCTTGTTGTAGTTGTTGTATTGGTCTTTTTTGTTTCAGGATGAGGGTAGAGTCATCATGGATTGCTTCAGTCAAGTTTTGATTTTTATTTTCTTTGTTTATTTCATCATTCAACCCGTGAGCAAGGGAACGATGTCTACACCTACGCTCTCTAGCACCTTTGTTTCTTTTAGTTATGTTTTCAAGTTTCTTTTGTGTGGGAGAGGGTTGGTCAACTATAGGTTTCTTTTCTTCCCTAATGGGGGGAATAAAAGGAACCACAAGAGGTTGTTCAACCACTTTCTCTTTGACTTTGTAATTTTTTTTTTCTAGGAGGCATGACATGATTGTTTTCATTGTCTCTTAGTATTTTATAGGAAGTAGGTGAAGGTTCTATCTTAGGTTGGTCTTGGTTATTTGGAATTTCTTTAGGTTCAATCATTGTTTCGTCTAGGATGGTAGTTTCGGTTGTGGACAGAGACATGTTTTAGAGCCCCTAGATAATTCTGCTATTTTCTTCGCCTTGAACTTTTGATGGGATAGGAAAAATAAGTATTCTCATGGTTTTATAGGTTCTATAGGCTTAGGCTAAAATAAATCGAAGGAAAAGTTACCTTTGGAGGACAAAGGGCTAAAGCCACTGGTGTATGGTGAAGATTTCATAGTCAAAGGGAAACTTTAAGCATTTGTGTACGACTGAAGGGACTGCATTCATGGAGTGAAGCCATGGATAGCCGAGCTTCACACGAAATTGGTCCGACTGTGGGATGATGGAGAATGAGATATCTAATTTTTTTAGTCCTATTTGCAATGGTAAGGTGCTTGATCCTATCATGGGGCAAGAAAATCCATTATGCATCTTGATCCATGCTTTCTGCTTATCAGATATATCTTGATAGAGTTCATGCAGAAGTAATAATTCTTTAGTGGTCACATTCTTGTCATAGATGGGATCTATTAATATCCCATTAGTGGGCTTATCATAGATACGACCAACTATGTAAAGAGTACCATCTAGTGCATGTTTAAGTATATCTTTAGAGGTGAAAGCAATGTTAAGAGGATTTTTAGGTTGACCCTTATGATGTTGAGTCTCAACTAATGCCACCAAACCATCGAAAGGATTTTTTTCTTGTTGATCAGTATCCATAGGACTTTGTTGAATTGTATCTATGTTCTCATCACCTGTGTCAACATTCATTACATCTGTCTTTGTAGTTTCATTAGCTTTGACAAATGAAATATTGTGTTTAGGCAGAGGGTTGGTAAAAGATTGCAAGTTTTGGTTGGGAGGGGCAACCAATTTATTTCCTTGATCATTAACACCTCCAATGGAAAGATGACCAGAATCAATGAGGCCTTCCACAAGATGTTTAAGACGCTTACAATGTTTTGTATCATGTCCATTTTTTTGATGATAATGGCAATAAGCGTTTGATCTAAAGTTCAGGGGTAAAGGCTTATTAAGATCAAGTATTTTGATGGGAGGCACGGTAATCATTTTTTGTTCTAAAAGTTGGTACATGGTGTTATGAAGGGTGTTGGGTAAGGGAGTGAATTGTCTTTTTCAGGTCCCCATAGCTAAAGGGTATCACAAAATTAACAACAATTACTTGGTTATTGACATTCTAAGTTGTTTGTTGAGGGGGATTAAATTGAAGGAACCCTTTGTTCTATTTTATAAAAGGTTGGGAAATGTTTTGGTTTGTTAGCTCAAATTTCTTAGTACGGCTAGAGGTGGACTTTGTATCTTGACTACTAACCAAATTTTGATAATCACTAAGGGCGGTACACAAGTACATAAAGGAGGGAAATTTCATCATGGTAATATTGTCTAGTATCTTGTTTTGTACATTTTCTATAAACATCTTTTGAAGGTGAGAATTGAGAACCTTGACATCAATTTGGGAATAAAGTGATTGATAGCGTGAGATAAATTCAGTTATCTTTTCTTCTTTTTGCTTGCATCTCATCATGCTGGCCAAGGTCATCTCATGGGTCATATGCACTTGAAAATGGTTAACAAATGCCTCAAAAATTTCATTGAATGAACAAATTGAGTTGTTCAATAAAGAAGAAAATAATTCCAAGGCAGTATCTTTCAAGGACCTAGGGAAAAGCTTAGCCAAGATTTTATCATCAAGGAAAAAGTCACTACATAAGGAAATATAAGCATTAACATGGTTATAAGGATCTCTCTTTCCTCTATATTTCTCAAATCTAGGCACCTCTACACCTTGTTGCATCGGTGTTCGTAATATCTCCAAGGATAATGGACTGATTTTGACATAATATGTAGGTGAGCCATTTTGATTTTGATTGATGGTGGAAATTTGTTTTTGAAGGGATGAAACGGTTTGGAAGAGTTGATTTATGAGAGGGTCATTTCTTGTGTTATGAGATGGAAGTGAAAAAGGTAAAGGGTGTATGTGTTTGAAGGACAAGTGAATGAAATGCTTATAGGTGGTAAAGTGGTAGGAGATATGACATGTGATTCCACAAAGGTACTAGGATACTAGTGGAATTTGAGCTTCTCCTTGACTTGTGACATTGCTTGTAGGTAAGGGACAACTAGTGGTTGAAGTGAGGTGTTTTCCAAAGATTTGAACTATGCTTTTCACAAGGTCAAGTCCATCTTCCCTTTCAAGCATGCAATGAATGTTGTCTATAGTAGGTATTGTGGTAGTTGAAATTTTGTCTTTTTGCACTTGGTGTTGTAAGTTTTCTTTGTCTTCATAGATTTGGATTATGTTTTGTTGTGGGACACTATCATTCCTTGTTTCAGCATACATCACACTACTTAAAGGCAAAGAGTTGTTAAGGGTATGGTCCATACCTAGTGTACTAGTGTCAATATTAGGAATGAAAGAGCTAGATAGCCCAAGATCCACAACGATTGTGTTATCGTGGGATGACATGAGTCTCAAACTTTTTCTCTCTACAGTATTAGCAATAGGACACCAAATACTCATACAAGGGCTACTAAATGCAAGATGAATGCAAATGCAATATAAGTTAAGAACAATGAAATGACTATAACATAAAATTTGTAAAATAAAATAGAAAGCTATAAATAGCAAACAAAAACTTAGAAACAGATATTTTAGTGCCAAAAAATGCAGTATAGAATGTGCATAGTGACTGATTCGCCCAAGGTGGCAAATGAGTCCCAATAGGGCTTCTTTTCAAAAAAATTAGAAAATTTCAATTGATTTTTATTCTTTTTATGTTGTATGACCTGAATTCTAAGTGCAAATGTAGATTTTGTTTGATTTTTAGTGAAACAAGATGCAAAAATTCAAGCTATATGAACTTTCACTAATGCAAAATTAGTAACCCTAGAATACCGATTAACTAATGAAAACTCTAATACAATGTTAATGCAAGCCAAATCTAGGATGATGATGCAATCTAAATCAGAATTATGATGTTCTAAATGTAGGTTCACCAAAATGAAATGTGGAAAATTGTGTGCTTTTCTAGGGTTTAGGACCTAGAATGACAATCTTCACTCTCTCTCATTCAAGAACAAACCCTTGAGATCTCAATGCAAAGAAGAAATAGATCTTGCAAGAGGGATGTCCTAGGGGTTGAATATAAACTAATGAAGGGTTCACCACCAAGTAAGAACTTGGAAAGACAAGATGCAATGCAAGTTGCAATACTAAACCATAATTTAATGCAAACTTTCACTAAATGACCTAAAAATGTAGATGAAACAAAACATAAAGCTACAGAAAGGACTGCTTGCACCTAGAAATATGGAGATGGCTAGAAGGAGATCTAAAACACTGGAATTTTCGCCTTTAATGTTGAGTGGAACTAATTCACCGAGCTGGGCGAATCAGTCTAGAATCTGGGTTTCTGTGTGAGAACGTGAATTTGCCAAATGGGTATCTGAATCTATAAAAACTTGATTTTTGACCAAAACTGGGACTCATTCGCTAGAAGTGGTGAATCCATTTGGTTATGGTTTTTTGGAACTTCAAGGTCTGAATCTACTCTTCTCAGTCTACCAAATATGCTTATGCAAGTTTCTAGATCTTAATCTTTGTAAATCAACCTGTAGGTTCTCTCCAATGTTCTCCAATGCTTGATGAAAACTTTGACAACTTTATGCACTTTGAAAACTTCCTCCAACCTTTCTCTTCAATGTTTGTTCAATCTAAACCTACAAATCACACACTAAAGAGGGGGAAAATTGTTGTTTTGTTAGTGGATATGGGTTTTCCTTGGTCAAACCCCGTTTTGGTAATCAAACCTTAAAATAGAATGAAATAGAAATGGAGAATGATGGATAAAAAAAATATGATGTTACAAATTGAACTCACAAAACCCTATCAATGAGATGCTATAAACATGTATTGGATGAATCCAATGGATTTAGATCTTGACTCTTGCTTGGATAGGATTGATCTTGAATTGAACATTTACTTGAATCAAAAAACCCTACATCACAATTGTTAGCTCAAAAACAAACATGTTGCGTGAAGTCTTTGATAGGATGATTAATGCTTGAATAATGCTCTAGAATTCTTGATAATATGCCCTTGAAGACTCTTGAATGCTCTTGTGAACTCAACTTTTCTATGAGGATGCTCATTCAACTTTCTAGGTGTAAAATGAGTGAAAGAAACTTGTATTTATACTTAATTATGCAAGAATTCCCAAAATTACAACACTACATGTCAAAATTAGATCTAGGAGGATAAAATCCCTCCAAAAATTTGAATTAATTTTTATTTTGGGCCACATAGGACTCATTCGAGCCCAAGGTGGTGAATGAGTCCCATCAAGCATAATGTATGGGACCAAAATTAAAAATCCTTAGAAATGTGTGAACCCAGGTTCAAGACCTAAAAACCTAGGTGGGACTCATTTTCCCAAGGTGGCGAATGAGTCCTAGATCACTAAATCTGGGGCTATTCAACCTAAAACACCTGAATTATGATTGGGTAATGATTTCTATCAGGATTATCCTTGAAAATATGTGTTAAGTGGGGCTTGTAGATGCAAAATAAGGCCAATTAAAGCACAAAGAAGTCCAATTATTAATGAAAACCCTAGAAAAGTGTGAAAGTGTGTTACAACACCTTACAACACTTTAGATAAGGCATTATTAAGGTTAAAAATAGATTTAATAGGTTTAGTTAATTAATAAAATCTCAAAAAAGTGTGAAAGTGTGTTACAACACTTTAGCAAGGTACCATTTATCCTCATTAGTTCACAAGGTCCCAATACCTAATGTGAATGTGTCAAACATACATTACAACACTAAATCAAGGCACCGCTAAGCTCAATCTAGCAAGGAGGGCCCAAACAAGTTTGAAAATGTCCCAATGACATTTTCTGACACTACACACCCCAATAGCCCTAGACTGCAAGGAGCACAAGAACACTTTTCATGAGGTTACAAACCAACACCTCAAGCACATTTTTCTCAACATCGACCTGTTAAAACTGGTGGATATGAAAATGGTGCTTAGCAAGGAGCATTTGGAGTACAAGAAAATTTTAGGGCGAACATGCAGGTGGTTTCAAGGTTTCTAGCATCCATTTTGGACAACCGTGTGCCCATGGTGGAGGCAAGGACTTTGATGGGAAAATTGTTCAAAAAGGACCTATTGTGTAGTTTGGAGGATGTTTTAAAGGCGTACATTCTAGGTAAGGGAGTCACACATCCGAGTGACATGGAACTATTAAAGAAAATGGGCGAGGCAATCAAAATTTACTATTTCCTTCTCGATTTAAAGGGGATGGCCCTGGTGAGGCACATAATGATAGTTGCGGTCACGGTGAATTTTTTAAAGAAGGTGTTTTGACTAGAAAAGGTCAGTGAATTTGAATGGGTCAAATAATTTGATGCCTTTTTAAATGCCAATGGCTTTCTGGAAGTACTGGGTGTCTTTTGTTTCATTTTGCTTTGGTGTCAGGTTTGGGTTTATTAAATGCATTGTGTCACAATGTCTATAATTTTTTTGGTATGGTGGTTCTTGGTTTTAGTGGGTACATCATAATACTTGGTTTTTGTAAAAATAATAGTCTCCATGACAGTAATGGTTGCGAGCCAAGGCCAGGTTTTTTTTTTGCACAGTTTGGTTTGGATAGTTTTTGCTTTGATCGAATGGTAGGCTAGCTTAGATAGATGCCATTTTTTCTTTCAGTATAGGTAATTGTTCTAGTGTAGTTCTGTGGATGTCAAGGTCCAGGTGTAGCAGGCCCTAAAGGGTAAATTTTTATTTGGTATCTAAGCTCAATTCTTGCAATGGAGATGCTTGTAAATCTTTTTAGTAAATTAATATACTCTCTTACCAAACAAGAAAAACACTAATAATATAATATAATATATATTTTTTGCTCCATAATAATATAGTATAATATGAGAATAGTATAATATTAATAATATTATTAAAATATAATAATATAATAAGAATAAGAATATAATAATAGTATAATATAATATTAATAATAATACAATAAGAGTAAGATATAATAATAATGTTTAATGTAATAAAACTAAACAATATTATTAAATATATAATTATACATTACACTAGCACTCCCGCAAGCACACTAGCCTAGCGAGGGAGTGGGCCCCAAACACTAGTTCCTAGTATAAGGTGAGAAACCCACACAACCAGTTGCCAACAATAGCAAGACTGCTATGGGTCAAGTTTGAAGACTTGAACTTTGGTGGCCACAACACCAATGCCACCACTAATCCAATGCACCACAAGTTCATGCCCTATATTACTTTTAAATATTATTCAATACAATATAAAAAAATTATATCAATATAATTTCTTAAATAATGTTATTATTTTTATATTATTAATATAATAATCATAAAATAATAACCAAAAAATTGCAACTACAAAGTAAACAAATGAATCATACATTATATTTTAAGTTTATTCAAACAAAAAAATCAATTAACAATACATTTAACCATTAAATTCCTTGATCAATTTTGCTTTATATCAATAATTAATTGTTCAACTTAATTTTAAGTTAAGAGAATGTTCTACGAAACAAATCATATTGTAATAATAGACTTAAAAAAGGAAAACAAAGATTATTTTATAGGTTAATCTACCTATAACCTTAAACTTAATGCTACTACTTCAAAAATACATAAGATAGAAATACATGTAAATGGAATAACATTAGAAAATTAATGGTTAATGGTGAGTGTAGACACGTCAAATTGACATAATGCATTCAACTAGGTCATATTCATCCATTCGGAAAATAAATCAAGTTTATTTATCAATCTCCTAAAGTCATTAGCTTAAATCAAATAAATCAAACTTATCATCAACCTTTTTAATCAAATAAATTAAACATCCATCATAATACATTTCCATCCTTCTTGATTTAAATAAATCAAATATCTAAGTCAAAGAGGTCAAACTCATCCTAATCATCATCCTAGCTAGTTAATCCTGATCTAATGCTAATCTCACCTACTTGCATTCTCTAGATATCTCCACTTGCACAAATAAATCAATTTTATTGATTTATTAAATCCAAGATTTTCCATCAACATGGCATTTATGGGGAATATTCCCTCAATTTTGAATTCAAAGGAAAGTTGATTTGTCCCTCCAACATTGCATTTATTGCTCATTTTCTTGTCCCCCACTTAGCATTTACTCTCAAATTTGAATTCAAATTCTCCCTCTCATGGGCACTCTTCCCAAATCTTGCACATGCATCAACCAATCACCACTTGACAAGTGTCCTTCTTTCATTAGTCCAATCTTAGTCCCACATTGGTCTCTCTTCAACACTTAACATTTTGAAAATCCTTAAATAGAAGCTTCATCTTTGAGCAAATCCTCCACAATCTTTATGCAAAGTCACTCTCTTGGTTTGAGAACTGATTTTGTTCATCCACTTCACAATCTTAGCATTTTCATCTCCAATCTCATACAAGGTTACTCTCTTCAATGGAGAGCTAATCTTGTCCATCTTATCATCATCATCTAAGCTTATCAATCAAGGATTGGGAAAGGGTCACTAGCACATGTGACACCAATCCACTATGAGATGAAGTTGATTCATGTTGTTTGTATGTTTATTTGGTTTTTCTTGTTGTTTTAATATCTCACTTAGCATATCTAACATGTTTCATTATCTCATAGGGATGCTGAGGATTATTTTGGTTTTAAAATGCTAACCATATGCAGATTTTCACATCCACAGTGAGAAAATACATGTGTCAAGGGAAAAGGTAAACACAAGCACTCATTTATGCAATATTTTAAGTTTTCGTGTACATGTTATTGTTAAAGGAATTGTCATTCCAAACTTTTTATTGGATTTGCTAAAGAGTTGATAGAAATAGTAATTTTAGAGTTAGAACACATGAATATTAATGAAGGATTCAAGGAAGATCAAATAAGTTAACTATATAAGATCAAAAATTAAAGAAAGGAAAACAAATTGCAACCAGAAAAGTAGAAGAACATATGCTCCAAGCCTTAGAATACAACTAATGTATATAATAAACTCCTTCATTCAATACAATGTCCTTATGTATAAACAATATTCATTCTCCTTAGTTAATCTCAATATCATACATATATGGTTGTACTCTACATTCCTATAAAATAATCTAA
The DNA here is from genome assembly GCA_007258455.2 of Sequoia sempervirens. Taxonomy (NCBI): domain Eukaryota; kingdom Viridiplantae; phylum Streptophyta; class Pinopsida; order Cupressales; family Cupressaceae; genus Sequoia; species Sequoia sempervirens. The sequence goes on along the minus strand of VDFB02270651.1, from coordinate 395,354,979 downwards.
TGATATTATATTATGATGCAACTAATTACAAACACACAACAAACAAAAAAGCAAAGAACATATGCTCCAAGCCTTAGAATACAACTAATGTATGTAATAAACTCTTTCATTCAATACAATGTCCTTATGTATAAGCAATATTCATTCTCTTACAATATAATCCAATGATATTATATTATGATGCAACTAATGAATATATTATTACAAGCACACAACAAACACACAACAATAACATTGCAAAATAGATTCTCCAAATTGATGTATCTCAACATTTCCTATATAGATTATGTAATAAGATAGATAAGCTAGTTTTATAATCAATGTACAATATAAAAATAGTTTTTTAAATTTTTTTTCTAAAGTTAATTGTTGGTGTTAATAAAGTCAGGAACAAAAGATTTCATTTCAAAAGTGATTCAAATTTAAACACTTCAACTTATTTTTTTTATTAATATAATAAATGAATATTACACCATTTTAATTGATAGTAGTTTAATTGTTATAATTAAGTTAACTTAAAGTAAACTATTAATATTATCAAATAATAGTAATGTTAAAATAGAGGCTATTACTTAAAATATTTAGTTTTAGTCAATCAAGATTAATATTAGATCTTTGAGCTAGTGTAGTTTTGATATAGAGAAAATTTGTTGGATTTGTGTCTTTCATTGTGGGGAGTCTCTTAGGGTGGAAACAGTCTTATACTAGTAATCAACTCATTTATTTTAAAAAAATATTTAATTGACTTCTCAATATTCATAAGGTTTCTTGTAAAATATTGGCAAAATTTTCCTAAAAAACTTATTGAAGTTAAGTTTTGGAATAGTAACTTGAAGATGTTGCATGTTATGCAAATAAATAGCTACACATTTGTTTTTCTATATATTCAAGAGAATAATTTGTAGGCTAGATTATGAAATAATATACTTAAAAATATGAACACCTAATAGAACAACTTTCCTTTGAGATAATGTAGTTAATACATGGTTGAGAATGACAAAATCATAGATCTCCACAAAGTTTAAGAGTGAGCGTAGAGCCAAAATGCATGTTTGGTTGTCTCTTTCTTCTTACAAATGGAACATAGAAGTAGGGGTTGATAAAATTATGGTAAATCTACTAGAAAGAGGTAGTATTGAAGGAGTTTCCAAGATAACTAGGCCACCAATTGGAGCATTTTTACTTACCACTCAATCAATATCATAAAAGTTTTCTATAAAAGAATGTTATAAATTTATAACATCTTGGTTTTTCAAGGGAATTTTATAGAAAAAATAATAATTAGTAATAGACTTTATTGATGTAGACACCTAAGTTCATCTATATAATTTGATTAATTTTTATCATTAATCATCTACTATTTCCATAATTATTTAATTATTATTTTTTTGATATTACAGGGGTGTCCCCGCAACCCAATCCAGCGGCCTAGCAGCCCTGACCTTGGGTACCTGAGGTGAGCTAGGGCGAGACATAAAACAGAGATACAATTTTGTTGAAATTCAAAACAACAGCTTCAATAGATTCAGATTTACTTCATTAACAGAGTTCTAATGTAGCCTTAAAATTGTTCAGTATTCATTAACCTGTGCTTTCTGCTGTTCTAAGAAATCTGTTTCTTTCAAGGAATCTCCTTGTACGTAAGATTTGACAAATTATGTTTGAAAATTTAGATTGTGTGGAGGTAGGTATTACAAAAATATCATAAGTCTGGATTGTTTGTTGGTGGGATAGATAAAATTTAGATTCTTTCTAATAATACAAAATGGGATGACAAGACTGGGGAATACTTCCAAGGTAGGTGATAAAAACATTGCAAAGATATAATAATCTGTAACACCTGTGCTTTCTGCTATTCTTTTTTTATTGCTTAATACAATATGTGCAAAGATATGTCATATGAGGAGAACCGTGAAGATATGTAGTGTTTTTTTAATGGAACCGACTAAATTCATAAATATTATATCCATTTTTGTCCGAACGAATCTGCCCGTGGCAAGTTTGGAAATTTGTCCCTCATAGATTTACAGATTCTTTATGAAGCAACAAATTTTAAATTTAACAACTTCCCAAGCCTCACTTCAATAAATAAATAATATTTGTTTATAAATTAGTTATAATACATTAATATATATAGTCGATTCTTATGTGTAGAGGTTGGTTTATTATTGTTCACATTAATATACATATTTTTTTCTAAATTACACAATATTTAAGTTAGATACTCATATAAATGAGTATCTTTTTTTATTATATTTTAACTTTTTAAATTAAAATTGGAAAAAGTTATATTATTTATAGAAATATTTTAGATTAATAAAAATAATATCAATATAGGTCTACAATTATAATTGAACCGTCTAAAATTTGGTGGGTTCATATAATTTCTAAATCTTTTTGAAATAAAACTCTTAATAACTTTTTAACACATCACAGTTATAATCCATTGTCAAGGAGATGATAAAGATGGGCATAGAATTTTATAACACTAACTTCTAGAATAGTTAAAGCTAACAACAATAAGAAGCAAATTTATATTAGCCTACTACTTGTGTTTCTAATCATCTCAAGGAAATGTCTAATACAAACAAGATTGGGTTTTCTTCACATTATTATAACTATAATGAAGATACGATGGAGATTTTTCAACATATGATGTAAAATCAAACACGGTTCCTCTTTTTTGTGAAACAACTAAAAGAAGTATTTAACAGTTCCAAGCTTGGGATTTTATAAATAAATGTTTGTACTTGTGTTGATGTGAAATTGTGACATAACATCACTATTAGTACAACTAATTGCTCTTGACTTCACTTTCTTGTCATTCCAAAATTTGCAATGATGAGTGTAAAAGTTTAAACCTCTTCGATATGTACAACATTCTAATTCGTAGAGCTTTGTAAGTTTCTAGTGATCTTGACTAATTGTAGGCACGTATCAGCCCTCAATTCTTGTTTTGCATTTTGATTGTCACTAATGAGAAACCATGAAATAGAATATTGAGTACCTTGTAACTTAATATATATTTTTTCTTTTAATATTGAACAAAGAAAATCATATTTTACAAGAATGAAGCTTCCAAAAATAGCTGAAATAAAAATTTGTAACTTAATATGTTTGACTGATTGCTATTTCTTAATTCCTTATTACAATTACATTATAGAGCTTTCAATTCCATAATTACTTACACCTTCATAAGACAATGGGTTAAAGACAAAGGAAAATGAAAAGATGCAATCCTATTGTAGGACAAGACTATTTAATCACGTTATTCAGGTTTATAAAGACTTGTTTTTGGTATCGATTCTTTTAACTGAAAAAAAATCCAAAAATCTAAATGAAAGCATGAGAAAGTTATTTACTTACTTAAATGTTTTGGGATGAATGAGGTTTTGAAGGTTATTCATCATCAACCAATCTCTCAATACATGTGTTGAGGCCAACAAGAACCTCTACATCTATTTTTGAAATTAGGAGAGAAATAAGACTTGGGGTTCAAATAGTAAACCTAGGTAAACCCACAAAAGTGGTTTACAATTCGAGTGAGGAAGGAAAAGTTACAAAAATTGACCCCATGCAAAAAAAAATTGGTTTTAGGGGTTCAAATGAACCCTTTGGTTCGAGCGAACCAAAAAAGGGTTCGAATGAACCATGGTTCAAGTGAACCAATTAAATGCAACATCCCACCATTCCTGCCAAAAAACACATGGAAAATAATTTTTGAAAGGAGGTTCGAACGAGCCCTAGTTCGCTCGAACCCCCCTTTTCCCACCTTCTCACCCTTTGGCACCAAAAAAGTCTAGAATTTTGTGCTTTGAAGCTCGGGTTGAGGATGAAAATGGAGGATAATTCATAGACCCAACTGGATGATGGTAGTCCTTAGAATGAGCTATCCAACGAATATAATTTTAATATGTTTTGGTTTTATTATGTATTTGCTTTTTTAGTTTTATTAAACATAGGTTTTTCACCGAAAATTGAGCTCTTTGTTCTGCACATGTGGAAAAATAACAGATTATCAAAAAAATTTGAAAAATATGAGTGCACCAAATATTGAATTCCTTGATCCAACAAAAAAAAAATTGAATTTCAATACATACAAAAAAGTTATGCATTATACGGTCCACCTACATCTGAATTGTAATTGATTTGACTTCGAAACTTGATTAAGGAAAAAAAAATCAATAAAACACTATCTAACCAATTGGAATCACTAGATATCGTAGTTAAAAGTCTAAATTCGAAAGAATTATAATTTTATCCTTCACAGAAAAAATTTATGCATTATACAGTGAGCATCACTCCTTAAAAATGTTGTTTACTAAAAAAACTAGTTTTCGAAGGAGATGGAAAAAGAAGTGCAATCTTCAAATGTGACAAATCACTAGATTGCATCATCTTCAAATTCTTCATGGTTTAGCCACTATAGGTGCCCAAAAGTGAAGATTTAGTTAGAAAAAATTATTTCAATGTCGAGTTTGGCCAAAAATTGTAAACCGATATTGTGGGATCACCCTAAACAACATCATAAATATTTTGGTTGAGTTGGCGGTTCTACCTTCGATCAATTATGCACCATATGGGTTCATTTTGGTCTTATTTGACCATACAAATGTTGAATTGCTTCTTTGGCCTTATCCATGGCTTCATATAGATACCCCATGGGGTTTTGATCCCCATCCACCATTCATAGAACTCTAGCAATGGTTCTAACACTTAAATATAAAAAAAATAAAAATCAACAAATTGTAATATTAGAAAATAAAAAAATAAATCATTAATCAAAGCTAGAAAACTTACATTGATGATATCCTCCATGAATTTGGAAAATCTATCATAAAAAGTGGTCTTCACAACCTTTTCTGCTTCAACCTTCCTATAATAGACTCTCAAACCATCTTTCAAGCATAAACATGCTCTTGAGGTTGGGCAATATAGCTCTAATATACTTCACAAGGTGAGAAAATTAGTAGCAAGGCGTGTAACTCATGATTGCACAAGATCCTTACCAACAGTGTGCTCTCTCATGAGACTTAGGACCCATGCGTGGTTTAGATGTACTTTGTGATATTTCTTCCATCTTCAACGACATTTTTCACATGTAACTTAAAGTTTTCCTATGTCCTCAAGGAGCAAGTCAAGCTGGTGGGTAGCACATGGGCTTCAAAAATAATGTCAGGGGCCTCACCTCTAGAAGTTTATTAACTGTCACATATGCATCTACATTTTCAATCATAATTTATATGACATTTTGAATTCCCACTTCCATCATCACCTTATCCAACATGTTGCACAAGGTCTAAGTTGCATTTTTTATTAATTTGGATTAGTTTTAAAAATACGAACTATCCCCTTGAAGCCACTAAAACATTGATGAGTGTCCTATTTCTTCCATCCATCCACCCATCATATAATATGGTGCAACCTTTCTTTTCCTAAATTATCCTTTATTCCTCCACTAGTTGGCATGTGTTTTGGACCTCAATCTACAATGATGGCCCACTCAACTCATGACTTGGGGCCTTGAACCCCTTACTTGCCATGGTCAATGCATTGACCAATTGTTCCCAATAAGAATTAGAAGAAACATTGAATGGATTATTATTGTAGTACCAAAATCTCACACATGCCATCTTCACCTCATGTTGTCTATTCCATACAGTATGTTTCGATGAAGGTTGCATGTTATGTGTATTTTGAGGGAAAAAAAGCTAGAATTGTGGTTGTCCACACTTCTTGATCTTATGTCAACATTGTTAGTGTTGGGATTCTTCCTTGTCCTCAATTAGCTAAATTACACTCCCTTACCCATGCACATTCCTTCCCCATGGTGGTTTTTGGGCATGTTCTTGAAAATGAAGACTTTTATTTGCATAAGGATTTAGTTTGTAGATTAAGTAATTTTTTGCCTACCCTTCTGGATCTTCACAAATGGCTCTTGGATTCTTAGAGGCTAATTTTATTGAGGGAAATATCAAGCTATTCCCTTGTGCTAGAGTTTCTTCATTGCATCTTTTAACTCTTCAAAAGATAGGGATTTAGTGATGGATGGTGGGTTATGGTTGTGGTGAGAGAACTCTCTCTTGATCAAGCCTTGAACAACTTCCTTCAACCCCCTTTTCAAACCTCTCAATGTCAAACTTGTGTGAGTTCACCTTTTGAATCTTCCTCTTCAATTTTGGGAAGATTCCTACTATGAGGCCATTAACAACTCTCTTGGAAATTTCTTGCATGTTGATACTACCACTTCTTTCATGGGTCACTCTACCTTTGTTTGTATTTTGGTGGACATTCATGTCTCTAAGAATCTTCATGAGGATATGGTTTTGATGGTGGAACATAAACCTTGGACTCAACTCCTTGACTATGAGGGTCTCCATTTTGATGTAGAAGATGCTTTACCATTGATTGAACCTAGTTTTTGGTTGTCCACTCTCTATGTGCAAGGGGTTTGATGATGTGGTGGAAGAATACTAATGAAGATCACTTGATTGTTCATGCTTCCAACTCTCTAGTTGAGGACTCCTCTCAAGATGATGAGTTTTCTCAAGGTGTTGGTTTTGAAGCACTTGGTGTGACATAGGCAGGTTATACCCCTACTAGTCCATCAATTGCCATTGGTAAGTCCCATCCACCTCCAACTTTGGTCATTTAGTCTACTATGGCTTTGGCTTTGGCTTAGCTTCAACTTATTCATGTGGTGGTAGTTTGACATTTGGTTTCTTTGCTTAGTCATTCCATCATTCCTTTTGCACACATAAATGCACCCTTTGTGGAGGAATGCCCACTCACTTCTCCTTGCTCTAAGGACTTGGATGATAATATTTATTAGATTTTTGTAAAAAGAAGGAAGAATCATCTTCCTATATTATCTTCCAATCTCATACTATATTGAAGGGTGTGAGATTGAACAAGATTGGAAAGGATAAAACCAATAATCATGATAATTAATCTAAGGTTTTTCATGAAAATAAATAATTATTTAAGAAAATTCATTAATAAAAAATATTTTATTGTTGAGATGGACCCATCATAATCTTATCCTTGTCATGTGCTCAACAAGTAGAACAACTTCACAAGGCACGTGCATCAGACAACAAGTTGGATAAAAGGCTCTGCAATGTGAAGTGGGTAGGTGATGCAACGTGCATATAAAATTCCTATGCTTAATAGATTTTATATTTATCAACCACCTATTTCTATGAGAAGTAGATTACACACTTGTCTAAGATACCTTACACCGGAACCAAATCAATATTGAAAATGCTTAAACATTCAAAAAAGAATATTTTTTTATGTACTTAAAAAAATATAAATAAAATTTAATGAATATAATATATTCAAGTACACTTAATATTAATAATGAGTAATAAATTATAATTATATAAAATTAAATATATTTGAAATGATTATCATTTAGGCTTTGTTGTTGTGAGTTTCAAGCTTGGCTCAAACAACTTACTTGTACACAACCCCCCAACAGTTTTGTGACAAAGTATTTTTTTTATTATTAAATCAAGTACAAAATTACAAATAAGAATAATAAAAGGGCAGTCGACACGCTGCTACACAAGTATACTCCATACAATACTAAACAATGTCATTTAACTACTAAGTGGACTTAACCTTGGGGATAACTTTTTGGTTAAGCGCCCTTGAGTTGGAGCAATACTGGAAGCATCACCTAGATGCAGGATGCAATGAGTGATAAGTGGACCATTCATTATCATGAGAGATGGGTTCTTGTGAACCACTACTCATGAAACATGGGTCAATGAGTTTGACTCGTAAAACTACATGGTTGAATCTTGATAGCAATATCACCATTTAACCATGTTTTAAAGCTGTTTGGAACATAAAAAAATCCTTTTCAGTTAAGCGCATGAGAAGTGACAGAATTGCTGCTTCCCTTTTACCGAGAACAGCTATTTCGGGGAGTTCCAACTACACGCGTAAACAGTCAAGCAAATGTTAGTTGCCCATTCAGCTGCAAGAAAAGCCACACATGGTAGGACACGTGACCTGACGTGTGGTCACGTGTTCCAAGGGCCTTAAAAAATCAAGAACAACAAATTCCTCACGTGTCGTCACGTGTCCCAAGGGCCTTCAAAAATCAAGACAATTAACAACACATTCACGATAAATTTTGTCGGTTAAATGTAGGGTGGCCCGTCTATCAATGTTTGATTCGTGTGTTTTGCCGTTAGATATAGTCTGCGTGTACTACTACTTCCTCAACATCATCTCCCATCTTCCCCACCCGCGTGTTGGAAAAGGACCCATTAGCTGGGTATGGAGCCTGAACTGAAAGAGTCTCTGTTACACAGGGTTCCTACCCCTGTTAATGATGACGACATTAACAGATTGGAAGCGATTTTGTCTGATTTTGATCAGCCATGGAAAAAGAGGATAAAAGATGCAGTGTTCTTGGAGTCAAAGCTTCTAGGCCGCCTTGCTGCACCTGCAGTTATAGTTTACATGATAAATTATATAATGAGCATGTCCACGCAAATATTCTCTGGGCATCTGGGGAACTTGGAACTTGCTGCTGCTTCTCTTGGGAACACTGGGATTCAAGTTTTTTCTTACGGACTCATGGTATGTGCCATGCCTATTTACACTGCAAATGAATCTTTGAGTACGAAATTTTTAAGTAGAGTAAAAGACTTCAAATGAGCTTCAAAAAAGAGATCTATTTTGTGATAATAAGTTTCCACAATTTATATTGATAGTTGTTTAACAGATTTCTGGATTCGATTGTGTGATAATTTTTGCATCAATTTTTTGAATCACTTTCTTCTCCTTCTAGTTGCTTAACAGATTTCTGGATTTGATTGTGTGATTCTGATGATGGATCACAGAGTGTGATTTGAAACGTTGATGCAAAAATTATCACACAATCGAATCCAGAAATCTGTTAAATAACTATGAATCTATTTTTCTTTTAACTATAAAACAGTTTTCACTCTAAAAAATCGACAGAAACACATGAGACATAAATTAGAGATACAATTTTTTTGATATCTAAAATGACAGTTTTAATGGATTCAGATTTAATTGTTCAGTATTCATTAACAGAGTTTTAATGTAACCATATAATTGTTTAGTATTCATTAACACGGTCTTAATGGAATTGTCTAATGATAATCATTGAATGTTATTACTGATATACATTGAGTGACTCTAAAACCAAAACGAAGTGCTCGCTAGGATACAAATTTCAATCATATTTTTACTGAGGGGACTGTAAAGCCATTTAAGTTATTATTGGTGAGAATAATGTGCAAATACTACTAATCCTGAGAGAAAATATGGCAGCCATAGTATTGGTCCATTGGAAAAGTGGGTACTGCGCCCATCTAAATATGAGGCCTTTTCTATATTGGTATTCCTTATCAAGTCGTCTTGTCTTTTATTCTCTTCTTCTTTTTCGGAGAGCGTTATTTTAGTTTTTAGTATAGTTTAGGGGTGATTTATTTTCTCTCAATAAAATTTTAGATTTTTTTTTAAATTTTATTAAATTATTTATTATTTGTTTTTGACTTCAATTTTTTCTTGTCATTTTAAATATTTTTTCTAAAGATCTTGAATAATATAACTTGTTTTAAATGGATTCAATTTTCTTAACAAAGCATCATCAAAATTCAATAGTTGAACACAAATAGATCAATAGTTGAACACAAAAAAACAATTTCTTGTTATAAAAACAGCTCATAATTATTTAAAATACAATTTATATGAAACAAAAATGGACCAATAGTTGAACACTAATTTTTTTAAAAAAATCCTTCACAAGAAAATACATGGTATTTATTGTGCTCACCTTTTATATTTGTGATAGGACAAGCTATTAATATGAAATACTCCACATTGCTACTCCAATAGTTGTACATATAAGAACAATATTTTTTCACTATGATAACAATACTTGTATAAATGCATGTCTTATTTTATTAAACGGACATTTTATTTTATAAATCACACACTTATAGTGGACAACTATGATAGGGGAGAGGACCCAGTAGTTGTGCACTCTAACTTTGCGCTTCTAATTATCCTACGTGGAAATTTCAAATCACAACAACTTATCTGGAAAGTCCCCTAGTTATAACTAAGGTTTCAGGGTCATATCATCAAATATGATGCCACATCAACATGCTTTTTGTCAAGGTGTTCAAAAAGGCCCCCAAAAAAAGTGAGACAATACTTGTGCATTCACATCATGTTTTATTGAGTGCTGATGTGGAATCACATGATTGGTTGTTTTTTAGATCAAAGGAATACATTTTGTTTAATTATGGGTAGTCATCATCAACACTAACAACTTTAAAGTCACAACTATTGGTCCAATATTGATAAAAATATTGGGCATTATATAAACAACTACTATCACAACTATTGAAACATGTCCTCTCCCCTATTTTATTTGAAAGAAACAAAAAATTATTTCACTTGATGAATGTATTTATGTTTTTTATACTAGCACACATATATTAAATATTAATATATATAAAATAGGCGACGAGTTATCATTCTAATTTTCTTTTTTCATTGATTTATCTTTGTGATCAAATCTTTGATTTCTCTTTGCCATAACAAAATATTATTTATTTGCTCTTTTTTTTTCATCAAATCTCTTTTATTTGATTTTTTTGTTTCATCAAATCTACTATAGTTGCACATGACTTCCACTTGCGTGTTTCAAATTTTTTATATAGATTGTTGAATACCACCAACGTAATAATATTCATAGATTCTCATATGACAACCATTTAATTATTTTTAATTTACAGACGAACTGTTTATTTATAATATATAATATAAATATATAATAAGACTGATATTATAAACACCCACAAAACAAACGGCATCCTGTAATGTCCGAAAGACATCAAAACTCATAAATTGGCTGAATATGCGACAAATTTGAAGCAACCGAAAACGATACAAAATACGTACGTTATTCGAGAAGGGAAACATTAAAAGAGAATTAATTTGTATGGTACGTGTGGGAATATAGGCCGTTAATTAGAATCCACAGTCCCCTACTCCACGTCTGCTCAGGTGCCATTCAAATCTTTTAAGTTTTTCAACTACGCTTCTTGTCGCGTTGTGAGGGGAGGGAAAGATATGGTGTTCTTCATTTTTAGGCATTTAGAGTTTGTACGCTGTGTCTTGCTATGCTTTATCGTTTCATTATTCAACAGATCTACCATTTCGACTCCTAACTTGGTGACATTCGGCCATATCTGGCGGCTTCTGCGAATTTGGCAGCTTTTCTATTTTTAGCTTGTTTTTAAATTTAGCACCAACTTTTGAATTATGTTTCTAAATTTAGCTGTACTGCTAAAAAAAATAGGGGAATTGAATATTATAGTTATGGATATATGAAATCCTAAATATAGGAGAAGCCGGTATTGACATGGTGTGATGGTTAATAGGTGGCATTGTTGTTCTTGCCACCAAGGTTCAAACTCCGTTGGGGTGGTATTGTTGAATGGTTGTATCGGGTTCATAGCTCCCGTAAAAAGCATTTACCTCTTGAATAAAAAATAAATATGGCAGTTGTAATGGATACAGATCGAATTGTTCAGTATTCGGTACGATAGATTTTAAAGAATCAGATCTTGTTCACCATTCAGTAACATAGTTTTAATGGAGCCATATGATTGTTCAGTGTTCATTAACAGGGTTTTAATGGAACTGACTAGAAGCATGCTTTGTTGGTTAGGATGAAAAGCTTTAACATAGCTGAAAATTTTGGTCTTTAGACTCTAAAATAGACACTGAAACAGTTGTTTAAGAAATATACAAAAGACTAACAGTTGTCAGGGATTTAAAAAACCTGCAAGAAGCTGAAACTCAAAATTTATATGACAGAGCATGCAATGCTAGGTTGACAGAATTTTAATAAACTAAGATTGGCAAGGTTCTAGATTCTCGACAGTTTCTATTCATGCAGTGGCAATTATCTATAACACTAAAAGTGGGTCCATTTTTACCAGGCTAACAAAGCAGTACATGAATTGATCTTGTACAATTTAGTAATTCTGTGTCAAAAAAGGCTATTTATAAAAATCATTTAGTTTAATAGGTTAAGTAAGATTGTGATTAATAAAAGTAAAATAAATATCTATCCTTTAAACTATTAAATTAAATTATGATTAATAAAAGTAAGATATATAGATATATATATATTAAGATCAAAAGTATTTGAATTTGTTGAAAGAATCATATCAATAGTTTAACTTAATCTGGATGTCTCTATCAAAAGTGCACTTAATTTACTGTTGTCTGCTAGACACTATATTTACCGTTGGTTTTAGAGTCCATAGAGATGAGTATAAATATGCTACTATAATCTTTCCTCCTTCATAATGGTAATTAGTTTGCTACTGTTTTTTTGACACTCCCATTAACGTTGCAGAAATTAATGTATAAATTTGAAATTTGAAATGCAGTTAGGCATGGGCAGCGCAGTGGAAACCCTCTGCGGGCAAGCCCACGGAGCCAAAAAATATGACATGTTGGGAATATACCTGCAAAGATCCACAATCTTACTCATGGCAACTTCCATTCCTCTCACAATAATCTACATATTTTCCAAGCCACTTCTGCTACTTTTGGGCGAATCCGAGAAAATAGCAGCGGCAGCGGCAATATTTGTGTATGGCCTGATCCCGCAAATCTACGCGTATGCAGCGAATTTTCCGATCCAGAAGTTTATGCAGGCACAGAGCATCGTGGCGCCCAGCGCTTACATTTCCTTGGTCACTGTGTTTATCCATGTGTTTTTGAGCTGGCTCGTTGTTTACAAGCTAGGGTGGGGAATTTTTGGGGCGGCGTTTATATTGAGTGTATCTTGGTGGATTATAGTTATAGCGCAGTACGTGTATATTATGAGAAGTTCGAGGTGTAAGAAAACATGGACGGGCTTTTCTCTTCAGGCCTTCACAGGGTTGCCCTCTTTCTTAAAGCTATCCGTTGCTTCTGCCGTCATGTTGTGGTAAGTTTACATGTTTCTTTAGCAATAATAAATAAATAAATAAATAAATTAATCAATCTAGGAACTTAGTCTCTAATGACCTTTGAACTTTTTCCTCTATAATTTTAGGAGATAGGTTGTTAGACGGTAGTACCATCTATTTATAATTACATCAATAGATAACACACTTTAAATATGTATATTATGTATATGAATTGTAGAATGTTTGTTAAGTGATTTATATGTGTTAGGATGAATGTAAACAAATGTGTTATATTTATATTTTATTTTAGAGATTAGAGGATAATATGAATGATTATTTTTGTGGTTCGTCATATGTTGCGAGGTATTGTTTTGTGTGTATTGATATGAATACAAATTGATGTTAACTTGGGAGTAGTATGTAAAAGGGAAGCCATTGGCTAAAATGATCCAATTTTAGTTTTTTGTTTAGATGGATCATGATAATGATTACAAGGAAGATCTCATAGATATGGACATGACACCGGTCAAAGTGTTCAATAGGATGGATAATAGATTAGGATAGGATTAATGATTAAAATTAGACAAATAAGCCAATTGGATTGGAATTACATGCACATAAGCATATAGATCATTGATAAGCATAAGACTAGGTCCAAGTTAGGTTGTGTAGTGGGCCAAACTATGCACAAAAATGTCATTTGTAGTTATGTAAATGTATGAAGACATTGCTCCAAACTAAGCACACAACTAAATGGGGAAATACACCAATGATACATTTTTCACCATTACATTATGCGCTGACTTTGAGTTGCATGTGAATCCTAAATGAATAATCCATCTCTAAGTATGTAGCATTCTTAAACATCCCTAAAGTATATGCAACAAATAGAGAAATTTATGGTCTGCACCAAATGAGGATTCTCCTTCCAAGTTTGTATTTTCTTTCATACATATTCTCCCATAAATTCCTACTTACAATGGATTAAGTATTCTATGAGTAGTTTCTAACTCACAAGATAAATTGAATACAAAAAGGAGAATGTTCATGATCATGTATGCCCTCTTTCAGTTAATTGTCCCTATTATAGCTATATTAATAGAAGGAAGATCTTATTAGATATATCAATAGTAAACAAAAAAGAATGAAAATATATTGACAATAGAATGCCATGAAATAATCATATAATAATAATCATTATGCAAGAAAAAAATAACAAATGATGTAAGAATATAAAATAATCCAACCATTAAAAAATAACAATTATAACTAAAAAATTATATCACGAGAAGCATGCCAAGGACAAAAGATATAAACCAATGGCTGAATCAATAGGGAAGGGTAGGCTAGGTTATAGGATTATTGCCTCCAACATGGGCATGATAGTCGTGGTGTGTCCATCAATGGCCAAACACACTTAAAAGGCCCAATGAGCCTTCTATGAGCACAAGCACACATAGGGTGGGATCAATAGGATAAGTTAGATGATACCTATGATCATTATGATAAATATGAACATTAAAATATGTAGAATCAACAAGATAGATAAATAATATAAATATATAGGATAGATGGCACAAATGCTTGTTAATAGGGCATATTCCCAAACATACCAAATATGATCATGAGATAAGTGATATAGACCTAGATGATCAAATTATGACAATAGAGCTCAATATGATGACTTGGAAAGACATGTTGCTTTCCAATGTAGGGTGATAAATAAGTGACAAAAGATGCTATCATAAAAGTGTGTTGTATAGGAACAAAAAGTCACATAGCAATGTAGGCCCAATATATGATGTAATCAAGATATGTCATATAACAATATAGGATCGATGCAAGTAGGACCACCCATAAGACATGAGAATGTAAGCTCAAGAGAGAAGGGTCAAATATCACAATCCTTGTGTAAGCATAAATAAGGAGCAATGATAAATGCTCAAAATAAAATATGGTTATTAAGATCAATATAAGGTAATACATTGTAACACAATCAAGATGTAATAATGTAAGATCAACTAGTGATAATATAGGACACAATCCAAAATAATAAGACATCGATAATGGCTCATAAATGCTCACCATAGCTAGATATAATCATTGTATATGTAGAAGACAATCCACTAAGAGGCTAGATCAATGAATGTAATAATAAATCATGAAGTGAGAATCATAATATAAGGGCTGAAGGTGTAGGAGACAAAGGATAATGCCAATGAAAAACAGGATTAGACAAGGCAAGATATGAAAAATCTTGTGAAAAACAAGGATCAATAGATCAAGAATAAAAGGTGAGAAATATTAAGGGAGAAGTAAGATAAGACATGGAAGTTAATGGATAAAAGATATCCAACATGCCCTTGAATAAGAAAATATGAATTAAAGAAAAATGACAAAGAAATGAATTCATCTCTCATATCAAGTGGTTTCTCTTTATGTTATGTGTGACCTCAATGTGTATCTTCCTTTCTCTATTAATTCTTGAATTTTATGTTGGAATGCACTACCTCTATGTGTAGTATAAAATAAACACTACCGCCTTACCACAATCAAACCCAAGTTATAGGGACAAATCCTCTATTTAATCCGAACAACAGATTATTTTGACAATTTCATTTGTCTAGCTAATCTCAATTCAATTCACAACTCCAAATTGTTAACACTGAAATCCATCAGAACACAATTCAATAGATTCACGACTTTTAGGCAATTTACAATAAGCAAGGTCAATTTTATCTACTTTTCAATTCCCCTCCTTTGATCTGCATATTATCCTCTACTTCATTTAACCTCTGTACTTTTATTTTCCCCATCGAACTATTCTCTGCAATGTTAGTTTCTTATTGCTCTAGCTAATTCTTTACTTTGCATAGTCTACTCTTCTTTACATACTGCTTGCTCTCTTCTCTGTGCACACTTTGTTCTGCTCTGTAACATTCTATTTCACCTTCCACGGCCTGGTATTCTCATGTCTGCGCCCTCTCTATTCACCTCTCCCTTATGCTGGTGCCTTCTCGCTGCATTTTTTATGCTACCTTCTTCTTACCCAAGTGCGCGCCCCTCCAGGTGTTCACATCTGCATTAAATTTGCATATAAAAATAATGCCAGTTCCCTTAGCGTACCATGCTCGACACCTCTATCTTTCTCAAGCTGTGTTGATTCTTACAATCTTTCTATCCACCCGCCATGTCTCATCTGTATGAAACCAACAAATTTGACATGTTAATATCCATGGCGTGGGTCTTCCTTCCTCTACCCACAAATCTGCACTTTTATTTTATGCTCTGTCTCTTCACCTGCCACGACTCCCTCTCTTCCTCCTTCGATCTGCCTTTTCAACTTGCTCGTTTTTTTTTTTGATTTGTTTGGAAAACAAACTCCATACCCAGCTGACCCTTCATATTCTTTGTCGGGTGATATAAAAACATTCAAAATCTTTTTAACTTCTATTCAAAACTATACGCCTCCTTTCTATCACTGATTTGATTAAGCTCTAATATTTTCCAAGCTTGAGTAAAATTTTAAAACATTCAAAAATCATTGACCAATTGATTTGTAAAAATAATTGAACTGAAAATTTGAATTGGAAGAGGACATTGTGTTAATTAAAAATGACAAAAATGTCACTCATATTTGTCTCTACAAACCATAAACTGCCCACTTAAAAAGCAAAATCAAAACGACAAAACCAAACCTTTTTTTTTGGTGAATGACGTGTTTGCTCAGGATGCTTCTGCATCACCACGTGTATGACTAGCACTTGCACCAAGAGGGGTGCAAGGGTTACACCGATAAATATTATATGCACTGAATATACAGTCTCTAATTTTGAACAAAGTAGGGGACAAGAAAATATGTTTAATCTAACTAATCGGGCCTTTAATGTGGAGGGTCGTTGGCGATGAGAGTGATGAGGCCTGTGCGGTCATAGAATTTGGCCACAAAAACAATCACATTTTCCTAAGATTGTTCACTTTTTATTGACTCCAAGCACGACATCAGAATGAATGACTCACTACAGACTTTTTGTAGGACTCGACAGCCATTGCAACTCATCCTCATGACTGGAGGCTAAACTGAAATCTTCTCTCATTTATCTACACAACACACACCAATAACATTCATGTGGTCAATCCATCATCATGCACAACATGGCCAAGAATAAATTACTGGAAAAAGCACAAACTCAGAAAAATATCACCGCTGATTTGATACGACTTTTCATTGTTACAGATTTGATACAATATTTTACAGCTCTAAGATTGAACATGGAGGGGTGACGACTAAAGTGTGTAACCGGAAATGGTTTCCTAAAGAGCAGTTTAATGGCATGAGACTTGTTTTCAGGTGGGTGAGACAGGTTTCGTTGAAAGTTCATTCTATATATAGTCTATCTGCCAATAAGAAGTGTATTTAATATAATAAGGATCAAAAGATAAATAATTATAAATCATTGCATGTCGATGATATTCTTATGTGAACTAGTGGTAGTAAAATAGTAAATGCAAGCTTGAGCCATATTAGAAAATGAAGTATAAAGAAAGTAGGATGTATACAACCATTCTAAAGATCTACAAACTAAACAAGTGCTAAGAAATAAAATTTCATCATCTATATATGTATAATTAGAAAGAAGAGATATTTAGCACACAAAGAAGAATCCATATGACCAAGATAATAATTATGTAGTAATTCTTCACTAAGACATAATATCATGTAAAGACAATAGAGTATCAATACAATAAGCTAATTTGTATCATCAACAAGGCACAAGAAACCATGTGACATATGACAAGTAGTTGAATAAGCATCATACAACTCAATATCATACATAAAAGAATGTGATCTCATAATTGTGATATAATGTAATAGTTGAATCAAGGACAATTTGATGGAACTTGTCACAAAGTGTAGAAACACACCAAAGTCAATAATGAAGCATGGATAGAAGCCTAGGATAGAGGGATAAGTTGATCCACAATAAATCCAAGGGTCTATACAAATATCTTGAGTTTTGTAAATAAGCAACTAAAAGTATTCAAACCTTAAATGATGTAAAAGTGTATATAATTTGTTATGGATCAATATATCATTTGAGAATATGGTAAAAATGAAAACCCTAGGTCAAACCAAGGGTGAGTTGGGTGGTGAAAAGGATAGTCAACAAATTCAATCAGCAAACCTTAGAAAGAAAAGATAGATTAATGAATCTTAAAAGACAAATGATAAATCAATTCTAAAAAAATAGAAAATCAGAATCAAATGACAAATTTATAAACCTAATTAAGGTTATAAGGTTGGATCATAAAGGAAATAAAAGTTCCTTTTAGAGTTAATTTAGGTTATTAACTAATTAAAAAGATCAATTAAGCAAAAATTAGCCTAGATTAAATGAGTTGTTGGAATGGAATGGATTAGATCAAGCAATATTACATAAAAATTATAATCAAGCTATGAAGAGTAATAAATAGAGAGGGAGATTGCTTAGTTTTGTGACCAAATAATGAACACTAATTGATGAAGATAGTGAGATTTGTGTGCCTCAAATCATAGATATGCTCTAGACTATATATAGATTAGAACTAGTGCATTCTTCTCTACTTTGTGGTGGGTTAACTTCATTGTTCTAGATCTATTATCCACATGTGAACTTTCTCTATATTTGCAAACTTAGTCTTTGATGATCTTTCGTTATATATTTTTAGGAAATATACAATTAGACATTAATACCCCATCTCACACTCAAGATTTTTCTATCAAGTTGATAATATTAGAAATATCCTGAGAAATTTGACATACTTGACAAATATACATGAATTCTAGAATGATAGCTAGGTGATTCACACACACTAGGATGAATGTGTGATCAAATGTGCTAGATTCTTGCTTAATTTTAGATATTGAATGCAAATACAAATGAATAGTCTTGTGATTCTCCATGTGGTACCATGTATCCCCTTGTGTTTCCAAAAATAAATACAAATTGATGTTTTTCTATACATAAAAAAAAAAAACACCAAGTTGTGAAGATTTATGCATAGTTGACTTGGGACCAAAGTGTAAAATGGGGCTAGTTGAATCAAATGTTTGATTTTGGTTTTTCGTTTAGATGGTTTAAGATTATGGTTGCAAGGAAAACCTTGCAAATGCAATGACATAGGGTAGACAACATCAGATTGGATTAGTGTTTGATAGGATTCAGTTATTGATTAAGATAGGACTATAATCAAAATCAAATAGATAAGCTAATTAAATCAAGATAGTGTACAAATAAAAATACAAATAACCAATAATCATAAAACTAAATACAGACAAAACTAATCATATATATATATACATACATACATAAATACATACATATATAAATACATACATACATACAAGCTTCAATCTCTGCTTTGTAATCCAACCGAGAAAAGCAAGCTGGCTCCAATCACTAGTCAATAAGATGGGGGTTTCCATGAAGACAGAGAATGAAACTTTCTTCATAATGCAAATAATCAAGTAGGCATTAAAATAAAATGCAAAGGTTAAAACGTGCAAATACAGCTGGGAATCTGTTATAAACCAAACGAAAGATTTCTTGTAGTGATTCATCAAAGCCGAATCAGAAAGAAGTCATGAAACAAGCAAGTGAAAAAAATACAAGTGTGTGATCTGTAGGTTATCAATTACACGAAAAGAGCAACAAGTTAAGGAAATTAATGCAAAGCATGCTAAAAGCCACGTCCGACATCAGAGATAGTACACAAGACTAGGTGGCAAAAATGAGATGGTGGAAAGAAACACGTGGAAATTATCAATTAAACAAAGGTTATCGTGATATATATATATATTTTATAGTAAAAATTAAATAATATTTTAATATATATCATATGAACTACATTACACTTCAATCGGTTGCTTATCCTTAATTTACACGTTAAATAATATTATGCACAACTCTAGAAAAAAAGATTTATTAGATTTTCTAAACCATGTTATTTTGATTTTGTTTATATCAGTTTGGAAACATGGTACTTCCAGATATTGGTGCTCATAGCTGGCCTCTTGGAAAATGCAGAAATTGCATTGGACTCATTGGCTATATGGTATTTTTCTTTTGTCTTTACTTTTCTTCTTAGTAAAAAATGATCAATTTGGTCTTAAAGTAATGCAAAATTGTAGTTCACAAGTTTCCCATCAATCAAAGTTTTAGAGTTAGATTTGATAATCCTACATTTAGGAAAATTTATTTTATTCACTTGTATATTCATCTCTCTTTGTGCAGTATGTCAATTTTGGGTTGGGTATACATGATATCTGTTGGGTTTAATGCCGCTGCTAGGTGAGTTGCATTCAATTTCAAATGCATTGTTTTAAGAGATGATTTATATCTATACAAAGACATGATCTATATGTATTTTAATTTTTCTCTTGGGTGGTTGTCTTTAGTGTTAGAGTAGGTAATGAGCTTGGTGCTGGGAACCCAAAAGCAGCAGCATTTTCAGTGGTAATGGTGAACATTGTCTCCTTCTTAATATCATTGATGTTTGCCATTGCTGTTATTATTCTACGAAATGTCATGAGCTATGCCTTCACAGAAGGGAAGGAAGTAGCAGATGCTGTATCAGAACTTGCTCCATTTCTTGCTGTATCTATTGTTCTCAATGGTGTACAACCTGTACTTTCAGGTTCTCTAATAATAATGCTTTTTAATTTTTAAAAAATTGGTTCATTAAGTTGCACACATTGAGTTTATATATTTTGGTAGTCCATAAGCTATTTAAAATGTGATTTTAGGTGTGGCTGTTGGTTGTGGATGGCAAGCTCTTGTGGCTTATATAAATGTTGGTTGCTACTATATCATTGGGGTTCCCATGGGATGCGTGCTAGGTTTCAAATTTGATCTTGGAGTGAAGGTAAGCAATTACATATCAACCTAATCAAGTTAGATATTTGTTAAATTGATGCCCAACTTGATTGAAAATCATGTACGTTTGGTTTCAATTTTCTAAATTGATTGGATAATAGGTTGATTTAGAAAGCAAGAGGAAATGAAATAAATATCTTATATGAGACATTGTTTTTCTTCAAATGGCAGGGAATTTGGTCAGGAATGTTAGGTGGAACAACCTTACAAACTATAATTTTATTGGTGATCACTTTTAGAACAAATTGGACCACAGAGGTGAGTTCTAAAATTGAAAATGGAGTGACTAGTATTATAGGTTTTTTAGTTTTAAATGTTATATATAGTTGTAAAGGAAATACAACTTTTTTACCTAAGGTAGATTAAAATAATGCAATTAGTGATCACATAATCAATCTAGATTTAATTCGATTTAATTAAGAAATTATTTATGAAATAGATTTAAGTGAAGTATTCATGAAACATATTTGTGCTTAATCTAAAATATATTTGATTTATATGACCACTTATGAATTGAATCTATTATAGTGAAATTAGAAGCTAAAAGCACCAACATAAGATGTATATATAATTGATAATTAATGCTTCTTGACATATAACAATTATGTACAATTAACTTACAAGTCTAAACCTAAGAAAATAGTTAACTTCATAAAAATTTTCATTATCACACAAATACAAAATCACAAAAATAAGTACTGGTCAAAGACATGTAAAAACAAGTACGATTATAAATTTACCAATAATAATTAATAAGTAAAAATAATGATTTAATAGATAAACAAATATCAAAAAACAACTTTGATTGTGAGATATCAAAGATAACATAATTGACAAAACCAATACAAAAGTGGAAAGATTATAAATTGTTAGGAATTTTTTTTTTATCATTTTTGTTTTGATTACTTTACATTCTATATTTATTTCTACTTGTTTATCACTTGTATTTTGATTATCTTATATACCAACCAATTTTTGACACTAACCTTGTGTTATATACTGTTACCATTTTTTTAATTAATGCATGTGCTCATAAAATATTTTGAATCTATAAATAAAATTTGTTTAATAGGAAAAGCTATAGAAGTTTAACAAGGTTAACGAAGAAAAGTTAGGAAGGTATAGAATGGGTGGATGGACAAGACAATAGCTAGGATGATGCAGTTGGGGAGGTTGAGGATGAGTGGAATGGGTGTTTGGATAACAAGAAAGGTTAGTGGATGTCTAGTCGTAGGAAAACAAAAAGACCCATGATTCCTCTATGGGTCAACATGTTTTTGCAATAAAGGCACCTTGTTTATCTTCTATTGCCATAGGGAAATGTTTATTTTCTTTGTCACTTCTTATTGTTGAGAAGAATTGGTGTTGTGGATGGATTTTTTTATGTGAAAGGTCTTAGATGAGGTTTTCTCCTCCTTGTGTTGGCAAGTGATGTAGGGAAATCTTTGAGTTTTGTTGATATCAACACTAATATTCTTAATGGTTTGTATGTTGTGATGGACTCTTTGAAGAAATAGTTGAATAGCACTAGTGAAGGGTTCCCTCTTCCTCTTGTTAGACATTTGTTAAGTGATGGGTTTGTCCTTCCCTCTCTAGCCTATATAGTAAGGGTATAGGGGGATTGTTGGTGTTGCATTATAGGTTGTGGATAAAGATGGTGGGGATGATATTCCTTGAAAGAAAATAGAGGTACAAAATATGCTTCTTGTAATAATCTACGAGAGAATTTTTGTGTAAATATTAAGCTAATCACATAGTTACAAGGAATTAAACACAAATTATACCATAACATAAAGGCTTATGTGGGGAAAACCTTTTTGGGAGAAAAACCCCAAACTTCAAAATAACGCAATGTATTTTTATAATCAAAGGCCACAATGCACTTGTAGATTCTAAGACTTTACACATGTATCACCAACCAAGGATTCAAAGTATCCATAATTAAAATTTCAACACCCAAATCCTAAGATGACTCCATAGGCTAAAAATAACATATTCCTTCCAACTTCTACAAACTTGTCATTATCCACTCATCGACTTGGGTGTTCTATTTTGGTTCCATTATCTCCATTCAAATATGTCAAATATGATGTGTCATAACACACATCATAAATTGGTCAACAAGTGTAACTCCCTCTTACATCTCTGTTGGGAATTTAGGTGTCTCAACCTTTGCAATTTCCTAGCACTAAAATTTTAATTTAATTATGCTTATGTTGTAATTTCTTGCTCATATTAATTTGTCATCTAATATGACATGGCACGGTGAGTTGCCACCATGTTGGAAGGTGACATGGATGTTGTGGTCCCCACAAGGCAATGTAGGTGCCCAACTTTGGGAAGAGATTCCTTGACATGTGCTGGCATCTTTGAGGGATTCTATGATGATTTTATTATAGATTCATATGACTATTTTGTGATGGATTCCTATGACAATCTTATGACGTGTAAGAGTTAGATTCTATGATAGGTTGGACAAGTGTTGGAAGGCATCTTTGCATGTGGAATCTAGGCACCCAAGTTTGACTATGACAAGTTGTAAGATAATTATTTATTATTAGTCTATTATTAGTCAATTATGATAGATTCTCTTACAACTGTAAGTGTTACCATATATGATAGATTCTATGATGAATGTAAGGTGTGTAAGAGCATCCGTCATACCTATTTTTGAGTAAAAATGGGGTGCCCAAGTTTTGAGGTATGAATGAGGGGTCAAAGAATATTGTAGAAGTGTCATTTGCATGCTTGGAGGTGGTGTAAAAATGTGTCAAGTGGATTTGGACACCCATCTCTTGTAGCTTACTCTAGAAGCTACATTCATACTTGTATTCTCTATATATTAGATGTCTCAGAGTGGGTTTAGTAAGTTGTATTTTGCATATCGTTATGCTGTCAAAATAGCTCCATAAATAAATACTTATAGTATATTTTTGGAAGAACTTGCATTGCAAGTGTCTTGTAATCAACATTGGTTAGATAATACATTGTGCAAGTTTTGGAGTGTGTCATTTTTCTCTCAAAAGGGTTTTCCCCACGTATATCTTGTGTTGTGAACTTTTGATACTTGCATGTGTTATTATTTTAATAATCTTCCTATTGTGCATCTCACTTTGTAACTGTTAAAGAATAAAAACTATACATCTCTCCTCTTAGATCAGTGTTAGGAAGCATTTCCACATACCTTGCTTCCTTTTAGTTGGTATCAAAGCTTGATCACCTTTGATTCTAGTTGTTGGGTAGAGGGTTTTTTTTCCTATCTTCATTTGAGTGAGAGCCTATGTAGTAAACTTGTAATCTTTGTTGCAGGAGAGATGGCTAGTGCATTTGGGAGGTTTGAGATTGAGAAATTTAATGGAGGAAACTTTGAGATGTGGAAGCTCAAGATGGAAGACATACTTGTAGACCATGACTTGTGGACACCTATTTCTAGAACTATGCCAACAAGCATGAAACAATAATATTGAGATCTGATGGATCAAAAGGCTAAGGGTTTGATAAGATTATATACTTGGTTTGGTACTCCTAAACATTAATGAAGAGAAGACCGTTGCACTTCTTTGGAAGAAACTTCCTCAAATTTATCACGCTAAATCCTTGGTAAATAGCTTATCCCGAGAAAAAAATTGTACTCTTTGAGAATGGAGGATGGAGGATTTGTTGTGGATCACTTGAATTCGTTTAATATGCTTGTCACCTAGTTGTCCTTTGTTAATGTAAAGATGGAGGAGGATGATCGTTGTATAATAAGTATTGTTCTTATTTACTAGATTCATGGGACCACCTTGTAATCACCATTGGAATTACCACTACCACTTTTAAGATGGATGATGTGGTTGCATCTTTATTGTCTAAGGAGATGTGATGAAAATCAATTGAATTGGCTAGGGAGGTTCTTGTGGTTCATAGTAGACCCAAGGATAAAGGAAAGAAGGGTAAAAAGAAAGAAAACAAAGGAAGATCCAAATGTCATGGGAGATCTAAGTCTACTATAAATTATAAGGCTTTATGTTGTAATTACAATAAACCTGGTCACTTGCACAAGGAATGAAAAGAGGAGAAAAAGAAAAAGAAGAGAAATAATGATTCTGATTCACACAAGTCTTCTTAGGATGATGGTGAAGCAATTGTTACTACCTTGAAAATTCATGCATTAGAAGATGTGTGGTTAACTGACTCTGGTGCATCATTCCACATGACCTCGCATAAGGGTTGGTTTTTGAAGTATGAAGAGTTTTGCGATGGGAAGGTGTACTTGGGTGATGACTCTCACATGAAGATTGTTGATCATGGAAGAGTTTTGATTCAATCCCCTAATGGTAGAGTGAAGGAGATCAATGGTATATTGCATATCCTTGGTTTGGCACGAAACCTATTATCTGTAAGTAAATTGAATGATATGGGTGTGCAAGTAGTTTTCAAAAATGGAGGATGCAAGATGATGAGGGGAGATATGGTGTTGGCTTCAAGGGTGTTCAAATTGGCACTCTATTTCAGCTCAAGATGCATGTACTATGCAATGTAACAGTTCTTTTATGAAGAATATATCTTCAAATTCTTCATTCCCATCATTAAATTTAGTAGCAGATAGGACTATTGCATCTACTTCTTATGGTCATGTCTTCCTGGGTACCCAAGGGTGCTCATTCTATGAAGATGAAACTTCCAATTTAGAGAAAACTATGTTATGGAATGAAAAGCTTGACCACATTGGTGAGAAGGATCTTAGAACCCTAAAAAAATAAAAAACTTGTTGAGGGGATGAATGATTGTAATCTTGAGTTCAATTTTTGTGAACATTGCATTTATGGAAAGAAAATCCATGTTCATTTTTACTCTAGTTCTCACAAATCTTCTGAGGTGTTGGACTTGATTCATTATGATGTATTTGATCCTATTAATGTTCCTTCTACTAAAAAATCTATTTATTTCTTTTCATTCATTGATGATTACAGTAGAAGAACATGGGTTTATTTCCTTAGAAGCAAATGTGAAGTCTTTAATAGATTCTAAGAGACTCAAAAGGATAAAAATATTAAATGTTTGAGGACTGACAATGGAGGTGAGTTTTATTCGATAGATTTCAATAGGTTTTATAAATAACATGGGATTGAAAGACATAAGACAACTCCCTACACCCCTTAGCAGAATGGAGTTGTAGAAAGAATGAACAAGACATTGATGGAGAGGGCTAGGAGTATGCTTAGTGGAGTTAGCCTCAAACACAAGTTTTGGGTTGAAGTTGTTGCCACTACTTGCTACCTAATTAACAAGTCTCCTACTTCAACACTTATGGATAAGACACCCATGGAGGTATGGCTTGGTAAAAATCTCTCTAAGACATGTTTGAGTATTTGGTTGTGACACATATGCTCATGTGCCTAAGGAGAGGAGGTCTAAGTTGGAGGTCAAGGTTGTAAAAAGTATCTTCATTGGTTATGGCATTGGTGTGAAAGGGTACAAGCTTTATGATCTTGTGGTAAAAAAGGTTCTCTATAGCATAAATGTGATTTTCAGGGAACTTGTTACTCCTACAACTATTTTACAACTAGAGAAAGAAGAAAACAAAGAGGATGTGGTTCATATTCCTCCTACTCTTGAGAAAGAAGAACCAAAACATTTGATGGACTTGATGATGATGAGAGCTCAAGTAGCTCTAAAAGTTTAGATGAAGATGAAGAACGTCAACCTTAACCTTTGAGGAGGTCTACATAGATAAGGCAACAAATTGATAGGTTTGGATATTCACTGCATGATTCTAGTTGTGTTTTTGCATTGATTTCTAAGACTCTGAGCCTAGGATCACAAGGGAGGCTATGGGTATGAGTTATTTAGATTCCTAGATAAAGGCCATGGATGAAGTAATTTTTGTATTAAAAAGAAATGACACTTGGGATTTGGTGCCCTTTCTTGATGGACATAAATCCGTTGGTTGCAAATGGGTGTTCAAGAATTTTTTTGGTTCTGATGGCAATGTTGAGAGATATAAGGCAAGGTTGGTCATAAAGGGTTATTCCAAAGTTGAGGGAATTGATTATGGTGAGATTTTTGCTCATGTTGCAAAGCTGACATCCATTAGATTTTTGTAATCACTTGTTGTTGTATATGATTTAAAGATTGAATAGATGGATGTGAAGAAAACTATCCTTCATGGTGACTTGGAGGAATAAATCTATATGTCATAGCCATAGAATTACATTGTGAAAGGTATAAAAAATTTGGTTTGCAAATTAAAGAAACCTTTGTATGGATTGAAACAATCACCTATTATGTGGTATCAAAAGTTTGATTCCTTTGTGTTGAGTTTTGGTTTTCTGAGATTGAAATCAGATCAATTCGTTTATTTCAAAATTGTTGATGATCACATTCTCATTATTACATTGTACGTTGACAATATGCTATTAATTGGGAATGGTAAATCTTTGGTTTTTGATTTGAAGTCTCAGCTTATAGAACAATTTGAAATGAAGGATTTAAGTGTAGCTAGTTACATTCTGGGTATGGAAATCAAAAGGGACATGGAAAATTGAAAACTTTGGTTAGGCTAGAGTAAGTATGTGAATTGTGTGTTGGAGAGATTCAACATGATAGATTGTAGACCATTGTGTGTTCCTGTTGCAATGGGGACAAAGTTATTAGTTTAAGATTGTTCAAAATCGCCTAGTGAGGTGGAGGATATGATGAGAGTACCTTATCCTAGTGTTGTTGGAATTTTGATGTATGCCATAGTTTGTACAAGATCAAACATTTCCCAAATAGTGGGAGTCCTTAGCCGATTCATGGATAATCATAGACGAGAACATTGGGATGCAATAAAAATAGTATTCAAATATTTACGAAGTACTTCTGAGTATTCCTTATGTTATCATGGACACCCTATAGGATATTTACATTCATTTTATATTTGTGGATTTAGATTGGGCATGTGACATTGACAACAAAAGATCCAATAGTGCCTATGTGTTTAACACATTTGGTGGTGCTATTAGTTGGATGAGTAAGCAGAAAGTTGCAATCAATTTGTCCACTATAGAAGCAAAGTACATGGAAGCTACTCATGCTAGTAAGGAATCCATTTGTCTTCGAAGGTTGTGTTAAGATGTTTGGATTGATGCAAAGATGATTACTATTTGTAGTGACAGTTAGAGCACGCTATTTTCTTAGGAAAGAATCCTACCTTCCATGCTAGAATAAAACATATTGATGTTCAATTCCATTTTTTCTACGACATGGTGGAAGATTGTAAGGTGTAGATTGAAGAAGTTGATACTTTGATGAATGCTATAGATTCCTTGAAAAAGCCAGTGAGCATGAATAAGTTCAAATGGTGTTTATAGTCAATGGGCCTTTCAACTCATAGCAGTTAATTTCCTGGTTAGATTGGCTCTTGAAAGGTGTTTGACAAGTGGGAGAATGCTAGGAATTAAGGTGTTTCAACCTTTGCAATTTCCTAGCACTAAACTATTAATTTAATTATGCTTATGTTGTAATTTCTTACTCATTAATTTTTCATCTAATATGACTTGGCACGGTGAGTTGCAAACATGTTGAAAGGTGATTGGAATGTGACATGGATGTTTTGTTCCCCACATGTCAATTAGGCGTCCCACTTTGTGAAGAGATTCCCTGGCATGTGTTGACATCTTTGAGGGATTCTATGATGATTTTATGACAAATTCCTATGATGATCTTATGATGTGTAAGAGCTAGATTCTATGATAGGTTGGGCAAGTGTTGGAAGGCATCTTTTCATGGGGAATCTAGGGTGCCCAAGTTTGACTATGACAAAATTTTAAGATAATCATTTATTATTAGTCAATTATGATGGATTCTCTGACAACTGTAATTGTTGTCATATATGACAAATTCTATGATGACTATTAGGTGTAAGAGCATTTGTCATACCTATCTTGAGTAAAAATGGGGTGCCCAAGTTAGGAGGCATGAATGAGGAGTCAAAGAATATTGTATAAGTTTCATTTGCATGCTTGGAGGTGGTGTAAAAATATTCCAAGTGGATTTGGACGCCCATCTCTTGTAGCTTACTCTAGAAGCTACCTTCATACTTGTATTCTTTATCTATTGGATGCCTTGGAGTGGGTTTAGTAAGTTGTATTTTGTAGGTATCATTATGATATCGTAATAGCTTCAAAAATAAACATTTGTATACTTTTGGAAGAACCTGCATTACAAGTGTGTTGTAATCAAAATTGGTTAGATAATACATTGTGCAGGTTTTGGTGTGGGGTTTTTCTCTCAAAACGGTTTTCCTATTGTGCATCTCAACTTGTAATTGTAAAAAAATTAAAAATATGAATCTCTCCTCTTAGATTAGTGTTAGGAAGTGTTTCCACATACCTTGCTTCCTTTCAAACTTTTGTATGTGTCTTAGATGTTTTTCACATTTCTAATATAGAGGCCCAACTTTTGAGTGATATAAATTTTGATTTAGGATGTTGCTAGGGCCTATAGTTTCTCAAATAGTAGATCTTGAAGAGATATATGCACTAAGAATCCCTCAAAGTGGTATTGAACGATATGGAATATTTATTTTTATCAAGAAATAAACTTTATAGGCTAGAAATTGAGTTTTTTTATTTTATAGTTCAAAAGCTATATTTTACATAATCTTATTATTAAAATCAAATTAGAATCACCTTGCTTAATATTCTCTCACTTGTTGAACACCTTACACGAGACAAGAGAGTACTAAAAATATCAACTAATTGCTAAGTGTCATAAGGCCCAATACTTATAGCACCATTTGAAATTTTCTATGCTAAATGGATTTTTCAATGTATCTACAACATTTTATATAGTAGGGTGGGTGCATGAAGTTGGGTACAAATTTTCTGGCCACTTATGAAATTTTTTTAAAAAATGCGCTCGTGTTATAACGCACACGCGTTATTTCGTGTTAAAAACAAAGAAAAAATTGAAATTATTTTCCTTGGAATACCAACCCAAAGGATTGGAGGGCATTCCCAACAAGGCCAGAGACGTGTTTTTGCAAATTCTACAATTTTTCACATAATCGGGTTCGTGCTCACCATCAAGATTGCATCTAGTTCAATATTGACAAAATAAAAAACATGGGTAATGTTAGGTTCTCTCTTAGCTATCCAATGATGTAATTTTTTTTCACTTTTGAAAATGTTAAGCCTTTCATCCATAATTGTTTTTGTTTGTATGTCTATTTTTTTCCAAAAAGCAGTGTTTAGTGTTTTTTTTGTTATAAATTAACTGTTCATTAAAATTTCAAATAAATTACATTTTTAGAAACTAGACTCCATTCTACAAATTAAAAAAAAAGAAAAAAAAATCAATTATTTTCAAAAATTTTAGAGAATGCGAAAAGTTTTTAGGAAGTGCCCACTTAGAAAATTAGTAAAAAAATCAAATATTCATTAAAAATTATCAAAAATTGTGCACCAACTAGATTCTATTAGCTAACTTCTGACCATAGCGATTTTAAAAATACTACAAAAAAGTTCACCGTGCTTAGGTCGTACAAGAGTTGCTATGTTATGTTTTTCTGACAAAAACAACACCAATTTCTATACATCCCTCTTTTGAACCCCTTAATCTCAATC
Organism: Sequoia sempervirens; assembly: GCA_007258455.2. Lineage (NCBI taxonomy): Eukaryota > Viridiplantae > Streptophyta > Pinopsida > Cupressales > Cupressaceae > Sequoia > Sequoia sempervirens. Next base: position 395,324,502 of record VDFB02270651.1, on the reverse strand, counting down.
ATTTTCAAAATAAATTAGTAGTTTACAAAGTAGACTTGGAGCACTTCGATCCTTATTTTTGTTCCATCTCAAAATTTTGAGTGTAACTATCCTCAATTTCACGTCCAAGGTCAACATTTCCTAATTTAAAAAAAAAGTGGCCACTTAAGCCCCCTTTTTGGGAACCATCTTGGTGCACTTACCCAGTATAGTAATATGAAAATAAATCTATTACGAGACTTCTGGTGATTTCTTCTCACACATATCCTCCCATGGTTCCTATCACTATTGCACGTAGCCCCTCCTCTCTTGTTGTGTTAGGCTCACCCCTCATGGACACGCCTCCCTCCATCTCTCTCATGCTACAGGTTGTTCCTCGCTAGCTGTTGATGCTATCATTTTTGGGCTATTTTTGAAGGGTGCACATGGCTCTTTATTTCTTTTTTTCTATGTTTCCTCTACTTGGGTGATTCTTGCAGTTGCCTAATACATCTCTTGTAGTGCCTTTTGTTGCTTTCAGGGGTCACTCCTCTTTGGTGACCAGGTCTAGTTCTTCTCGCCCTCCTCTAGTGTTCCCTAACCCGTCAGCCAAACCTTCTCTAGAGTTGTTCTGCAAGGTAGAAGTGGTTGAGAATGAAGTTTTCTATTGGAGCTTTTGCTTGGTTTTCCGCTTTGCCAATATTTGGTTATTTCTCCTCAACCTGAATAAGTGGGTTTTGGAGCATTGGAGGATGCTATTTTTGGGTAAGATCAAACTATTCCCTAGTTCTAAAGGTTTTTTTGTTGCTACTTTCATTTATGTTGAGGAATGTGGTGCAATTTTGGGTCATCTTTGGGCTTGGGGAGTTCATTCTCTTACACTCAAACATTGGTCCTCTTCCTTCAATCCCATTACTGAACCACTCATTGCGTGTTTTGTATGGGATAGACTCTCGAATTTACCCCTTCACTTCTAGGAGGAGACTTGCTTTGAAGCCACTGGGAACTCAATTGGTCACTTCTTGAAAATTGATGATGCCACTTCTTTTATGGGCCATTCTACATGTGTTTGATTTTTGGTGGATATCGACATCTCTTTGCCTCTTCATGAAGAGGTGGTTTAATTGTTCGAGGACCATCCTTGGTCTCAATTGATCAAGTATAAGGGTCTCACCTTTAGGTTTTGTCGTTATTTTGCTACTGGTAATTTGGCTTTGACTTGCTCTCTTTAGCAAGTTATAAGGGTGCATTTACTTGGTGAAAGGATGTGAATGGTGATCTCTTAACTGTTCCAACTTTTGAATCTTCTATGGTGGTTTCCCCTAGCCTTTTGGGGAGCCTTTTTCTCCTGACTCAGATTTGATGTGCCTTGTTATCCCTGGCCATGTTCTTGAGTGCACTCCTTTTGCTCCTCTAGTTGCTTTTGCCTTGCCCCAATCTATTGGGGTTAGCGACTGTAGCTCTCCTAGTTGTCCTCCTATTCCCCCTTGGATGCTCTTGGTCTCCCTTTGGGGGAGACCCATGTCCTTTGTAGTGGTTTTCCTAACAATAGCATCACTTGGACTGTTGTTCGTAGAAGGAAGAAATGACCCTCCTCTACCTCTTCCAGTTCTCTTTCTCATGACTTAGTGGATAATTCCGTTTGTACAGGGTTGCATCCCTAACCTCTTGTTTCTTTCTGGTTCCTAGCTCTAGTCAAAAGCTTTGCTGGTATTTGTTTGTTTCATTTATGTGTCACCTCTAGTGAGATTTGTTCCTTTTTCCTTGATGGCTATCTTGTATTGAGTATGTGCCTTTCCCATTAATTATCTTAATCAAAACATTTTATATAGTATAAAATTTTCAACATCACCCTTCCATCCTCTACCATATTACAAAAAAATGATACTAGACGTCAATATTCGTTGTCATTGCATGAAAGGTTGGGTTCTTTTCCATACAAATGACACTTTAAATATTGCATAGAATTGTAATAGCTCATGGAGTCATCCCTATATCTAAACACAAACATTTAAGCTATATGTATTCCTTACAAGCATGAGAAGATTCCATGTAATTTATTTTTGTAATCGAGAAATTGACCACAACATTTCATGTACCCATCCAATTGGTAACACCACCAAACATAGTGAATCAATATTCATTGGTGGCTCTCTTGTTATCAACATATTGTGTCCAATCTAAATCAAATCCATTGATAGTCGCTAAGTGTAAACCCTCTATAGAATTATCATGATAATAAATGGAGTAATCAAAGGTACCTCACAAATATCTAAATGCCATCTTCCCTACATCCTAATGCACTCATTAAATATTGACAATAAATTATCTCAAGATTTCAATATCTTGAGTGATGTTTGGTTTAATAAAATTCATAGCATAGATTAAGCTTACAAAAACACTAGTATAATGGTATTTGGGTGATATCTTCCATCTCATTAGGAAAATTTAGGCACTACTCTATTGATAACTTGGTCCCCACTATAATATGAAAACACAATGGGTTGCAAGTTGTCATATTGAATCTCTCAACATCAAGCTCACATACTTACTTTGTCCTAACCAAAGCTTTCTATTATCTCTATTTATTTTCATTTCCATCCCCAAGATGAACTTGGTAGCCATAGTTCTTGCATCTCAAACTATGATAAAAATTCATAATTCAATTCATAAATCATGCTATTATTATTACCAATAACAACATATCATCAACATATAATGCGATACCAAGGAAATGCTAATTTATCATCTTATATTAAATGCAAGGATCTAATTTGGGCTTAAGATATCTCAATCTTAACAAAAAAAATCAAAGTTTTGCTACCACCTCTTAGGAAATTGTTTAAGACCATGCACAAATTTCTTTAACTTAAAAACTAAAGTTTATGGGTAAAAGCAAAAATTTGTGTCACACTTTTAGCCAACTAAATAGTTATTTAAGTGGAATAGTTTCGACCTATATAGTTTTTATCAACTTAGTTTCACTCAAAACCATGTGGCCTATATGGGCGAAACCCTTTTGCTTGAAATCATAAAATTTGAAAATTTCCCTTTGTCCCATCAAAATGTGGCTTATTTTATGTGTGGGGTTTCGATAGAAATGGTTTTCGTTGAAACCCTTTCTATTGAAACTGTCTATGTGGCATCCTAGTTGACACCCAACTCAATTTTTTTTTTAAGAATTTTCTAAAAATTTCAACTTCAATTGAGTATTTTTTAAATCATAATGATTTAAAAAAAAAAAAACCCTTTTGTAGAGCTCGAAGTGGTGAATCCAAATATGTATTTTTTATTTTATTTTTTTGATTAGTTTTAATATATTTTATTTTAAAAGTAATACAAATAGGTTGTTAAAGTTAAAAAAGAGGCTAATTCGAAATTAAAAGAAATAGTAAAACATATTAAAAAAAATTGAAAAATATATGGTGCACTAGAGGAGAGAGTCCGTTTCAAAAGGGTATAATTTATTTTTTCAAAATGATTAAAATAATAGACAATAGTTTCAACGTCAAATGAAAACTATCAAATTCTGATAAGTTTGACTTTAAAATGTTATTACGATAAAAATATACATCAAAATTTCATTAAAAAATTCCATGCACTAGATATTGAAGTTACCTATTTGGAGAAAAAAATTAGGGGAAAATGAAGTTTTTTCTATTTGTTTCTTGACATCAAGTGAAAGTTTCTTTTTCTTGAAATTTTTAGCATTCCAAAATCCACTCTTAAATTGATAAAAAAAAAATCAAAATAATTTTTTTAAAAATTTGAAAAATTACAATAATAAACGTCATCAATATTTCTACATTTCATTAGTTTACATCATTTTGAAATTCAAAACATAAATACCACTTTTGTGTGGTCGAAGTTTAGAATTTTTGTTGTTGTTGGTCAATCCCTTTATAAAGTGTGATACAGGTCTGTGCTTTTACCCTTCTTTACTTCTTCCAATGTAGTGATTTGGTTGTGTTATGCAAATTTCTTCCTTTATATAACCATCAAGGAGAGTTTTCCTCACATCCATTTTCTCAACCTTGAGATCAAAAGCTGCTTCAATAGATACACCATACCTAATAGATGTCAGATTAGCAACCAAAGAGAAAATTTCACCATAATGAATTCACTCAACTTGAAAATTTCCCTTTGCAACCAATCTCATCATATACTTCTTAACACTACCATATAAAATGATCTTTCTTTTAAAAAATCATTTGCATCCAACATGCTTTGATCCATTAGGAAAATGTATTAAGTATCACATGTCATTTTTCTTCAATGCAACCATCTCCTCATCCATGACCACTTTTCAAGATTCTATATCATCCACACCCCAATAGTTTTTCATCGTTATGGAGTTATCTTTGTTAGAAATCAAAGCAAAATACACCTCCAATGAGGGGGATTGTACATGTTTGATTTCTGCCTATGTTGAGTGGACCTCCTTAAGAGGTGAGGTGGAGATTCTACCTCCTCATTAGAAATACTTAAACTATCTTAGCTCAACTTCATTTTAAGTCCTTTATGTGCTTCTTATTTAACCTTCTTAGTCTTTGGGGTAGTTGAACCACATCTTCCTTTTCATCCTTCTTTGATTGCAATATTTTGGAAAAAGGTATAATTCTCTAAAAGTAACATTTCTATTATACAAACACTTTGATCCTCAAGATCCAATAGCTTGTACACTTTTCACATTGAAACCATACCAATGAAGATACATTTTATATCCTTGTTCTTTAACTTAGACAGTTTCTTTCTAGGTGCATTTGCATATGCCTCACAAACAAAGACTTAAAGATGTTTCAATGAAGACATTTTTCTCAACTACACCTTCATAGGTGTCCTCTCAACAAGAGTTGATGTAGGATACTTGATATCCAAGTTATAAGCTATGGTATTCACTTAAGCCAGATCAATCAAACATACTCCTAGACCTCTCCGTCAATGTCCAATTCATTCTTTTTGCAACTTCATTATGTTTAGGGGTGTATCGAGTTGTATTATGTCTTTCTATGTCATGATCCATAAGAATCTATCAAAATTTGTTGAAAAAAACTCATAGTCACCATTATTCCCCAAAATCTTAATCCTCCTATTGTTTTGATTCTTTACACAATCCTTAAAATTTATAAAATGATTGAAGATTTGAGATTTATGGATAAGGAAATATGTCCATGCTCTACTACAATCATCAATAAAAGATACATAATATAAATTTAGAAATTCAAGGAAAAATAACATGACCAAATATGTAAAAATGGGTTAAGTCTAACACCCTAGAGGATATATTAGAAATATAATTAAATTGAATGCGGTTTTGTTTTCCATATGTACAATGGTCATAGAAATCAAATTCAAGATTACAATCATTTAACCCCTTAAAAATCTTTTCTTTCAAGGCACTTAAACCCTTCTCATCTATGGCCTATCCTTTAGTGCTATAACATTGTCTTTCAAACTGATAGATTAGTCTTCAAAGCATGTGCACCCTTTAGATACGCAAAAAATATGACCATAAAAAGTTGAGTTTAGGATTCTCTAAAACTTTATGGATTCAAACCTTTTGATTAGCTCAATTTTTATGGCCTCTATTGTATTTTATTAGTAAGAGCCTGGGGTAAATGCTTTTGACCTAGAGCTATGAACCAGTGAGCTCACAAATGGGGGATCTCACCCCCAATATAAATTCTCAACAATTATACCCAAAAGGGGTTTGAACCTTGATGGCAAAAATAATATCAAACAACTTAACCATCACACCATGCCACTATTGGCATGACCTCTATTGTATTAGGTGACTTTATATTATTATTTTAAGTTTGTTGTCACTAATTTACTATCTTCATATGATGTCTATAATTATTTCCTTAATTCAATACTCTATTTATATAAACCCTTGTAAAAAAGATTAAACCCTTTCAAAAAATCCACTTTACATTTAATAAAAAAACCAGTTTTTTATTTTTTGAAATTTCATTTTTCTTTATTAAATGGTATATAAACTATCAAATAACATAAAAAAATTATATATTTTTTTACTATTTTAAATGATTTTGCACTTTATTGAAGTACCTTTTTACTTTATCTTAGCTATGCATTAATAAATTACAAACAAATTATTTCTTAAATCTTAAATATGTTTTAAAACTACATTTGAATGTGGAATAATTACAGGTGGAAAAAGCTTCTCAACACTTGTCTACTTGGGATGCTAAACCTCAAGATATTAGTCAAGAACATACAACAAATGATAAGGTGATAATTTTGTAATTTTATCTTCAATTTGAGGTGAGTTAATAGCATGAAAGTATAAGTATATTAACTATATATTTTTGATGTAGGCCTAAGGAAGAATTTTCGCTTCATGGCATAAGAGTTTTGATGGTTCCTTTTAAAAGGAGGAAGTGAATATGCTTGAATGCCTTATCTTATGTATTTCAACATTAATAGGCATGCATTTTTTTCACGATGGATTGAGGCAATTTTGGGTGATCAATATTTTAAGATGATAAAACATCTTATAAGTAGTTTTGAAATTTAAATTAGAATTTAGGAAAAAAAATTCATACATTTGTTAATTTGTAAGAGAAATGCAAATGGTATATTTTTAATTAAAAAAATATATAATAAAAAATAGAAGATTTCAAACAAATTAGAGTTTAATATAAAAGGAGTGGATCATGTGTAGTCTATGTTTATTGATTATAGAAGAGTCAAATTATCTCAAAAATTTAAGTAATTAGGATTGATAATGTTATTGAGATTGGTGCTAGATAATAAATGAAACAATAATATTTAGTTTTAAATTTGGTGAATTTTTCTTGTAATAGATATCTTCAATTAATAAAATATTTTGTTTGAGTCTTGGGTGATGTCAAATGATTGGAATGATTGTCTTTGTATCAATAATTTTTTATTTATTACTTTGATTTACTTTTAAACATATAGATCTTAACCCTTCTTACACATCTGACCTTACATGCATAAATGTTCTTTATATAAATTAATGTCTAGAACTTATTCACTTGCATGTCTATAACTTGCATTTAAAAAATGGGTGGTGTCATTAAAACATCACTTAGGAGTTTGATAGGTTGGGATTGTTCTCCTTTATTCATACCCCTATTGTTGATTCAATAATTTCAAGCATAATTTAAAAAACAAGAGTATTTTAAAGTAAATATGCCATGAATATAATAGAAGAAGTGGAAGTACATACTTGAAAAAAAAGTTGTGGATTGATTACTTGCTTCCAAGCCCCAAAGATACACAATAAAGGGTAAAATATGAAAGGGTGGAGCTAACTTGGAAGTCAAGAAAAATAGAATATTATGAATTGTGGTGCTACTTTTGATTCCCACAATCCTAAAAAAGGTGATAGAAAGAATTGTAGGCTCATTTTGTAAAGTTGTGTAGTTGTAAAACTTTGATGAACTTTTACATTTAAAGTACAACATAAGACACTCCCATAAGACACTTGTAATGAAATTTCACATGTGAATCTTTTCTTCTCACAATCTCCTCTCAATTGCACCATATTATGCCCATGCCAAGATGAAATGCAATGTTCATAGGAAGCACACAAAATGTATTTGTTATGTAGTTCAAATTTCAAGTGTTTTATCAGACACAAGAAATAATTAGTTAGCACAAAACCAAATTGAAATTATACAATCTCACTCCATTCAAAACACATAACAAATTTAATTATAATTTCAATTTTATTGTTGTGAATCAAGTTTCACAGGTATACAATTATTTGCAATCTAAATAATTTTATTTGGTCTTCAAGGTTGTGGTTTCCTTTGTTCATTCGCTTCCACTATACACTTGTAACTCCATTAAATTTTTCTCATCAATGTTTATTGCCTCTCCTTTGTACCTTCCTTTTCCTCGATGCATTAATTCCTTATTTCTAAAGCAATTCTACTCTCCTACACACCCCATACTTCTCTCTACAAATATGTGGCATCTTTCTTTTGTTTTCCTATACCCACACAAGCCATAACCCCTCCTTTTCTCTATTTTGCGTTGACTCTATGGGTGATCCCACAATACTGGTTTACAATTTTTGGCCAAACTAGACATTGAACTAATTTTTTTAACTAAATCTTCACTTTCAGGAACCTATAGCGTCTAAACAATGAGGAATTTGAAGATGATGCAAACTAGTGATTTGTGACATTTTTTCTGTAGATTCTAAATATATTTTTTTCAAAATTTTTGGAATCAGATTGCATTTGTTTTTCCCATCTCCTTCAAAAACTAGTTTTTAACAATCAACACTATTTCTAAAGAGTGACGTTACTGGCTAACACCTAATTTTTTTCTATGAAGGATAAAATTCTATTTTTTTCAAATTTAGATTCATAGCTATGATATCTAGTGCATGGAATTGGTTTCATAGCAATTCATTGAATATTTTTTTCTTAATTAATTTTCAAAGTCAAACTAGTTACAATTTAGACATGATTTACTGGCTAAAACATAACTTTTTTTGTATGTATCGAAATTCAATTTTTTATTTATAATAAGCTATTTTTCCACATTTGCAAAAAATAGAGCTTGATTTTCGGTGAAAAACCTACATTCACAAGAAATAAAAATAAATATAATAATCAAATTTAATTTAATTAAAATTATATTTTTTTGGAAGCTTATAATAAGGAATACATACTTACAATTTTTTTTTTTAAATGAATTCATTTGATCCCCCAAAAGTTAAATCAAAAGTGGTTTTTTATCAACATTTTGATGGGTGTAAAGGAGACTCTGTTATAAGTATGGTTTAAAAATAACGGGGTTCTATCCAAGGGGGCTTGGTATAAGGTGGTTTGATAAAACCCTCTTCATTTGGAATCCTTTAAATGGAACTTTTCAAGGCTTAAATAATTAGATTTTTTAAAAATATGTGACTTCAACAAAAATTAGGATCTCCGAGAAAGTGTAAACCACTATTGTGGGATCACCCCTATTCATTTTTCTTGTATCCTCCCTTATGTTAGTAAACTTCCTTCTAGTTTCATTTAATTCCTTCCTACCTGCACCCACTCTCCTCCCTTCTCATTGCTACCTCTCCATGTTCTATCGGCACAACTCCAACCTTCCCATCCTCAACATTGGAAAGTTTTTTATTTTTTTTAATTAATTTATTTTTTATTGAAAATAAACCAACAAACTAATTGAATTCATTGAAGCCAATATATCAATGAAAATAATATAAAAAGATTACACCCAAAAAAATAAAGAATAATAATTCATTTCATTGCGACAATTGACCCTCTAAAACTAATTAAAATTCATTACAATGGAAAAATAGAAAATTAAAATATAAATCACAATATGACATTTTTGTTAATGTAATGACAATAATGTCATCCTACTCTAGCTCAACCATCCACCAATCCAAGTACTTTTCACTTTGAAATGAAAATAAAAAACCAAAACAACAAAACAAAACTATATTTTATTTTGGGTGATGTGGAATGCATGTTTGCTTGAAGATGATCCTACATCAAACACACTAGGTATGAAAATGTTTTGAGTGTCTAGTACATTGTGTCGCAAAAAATGTATCTTTGGATATTTTTATGCTCATTTAAGTCTTTGTTATGGATGTTGGCCTAGTTTTTCCTAGATTTAATGTTGTAATGTGGTCAACACATTCACATTAGGTATTTGACCCTTGTGAATCGATAAGAATTATATGATGTCTTGTAAAAGTGTTGTGAAGTGAATATGTAACCCAATTTCACACTTTTCTAGGACCCTTTTATTATAATTCACCTAAATAACCTCTTTTTTATCACTTACCAAGCCTTATTTCAAAGTGTTGTAAAGAGTTGTAACAAAATTTCATGCTTTTCTAGGCTTGTCATCAATAATTTGACCCTTTCTTATGATTAAATGGCCCCTTAATGTACTTTCTGACCCTACTTAAGTGTGTTTCAGAGAATAATCCTATTAAATATCATTAAATACACTTTAATTCCTGACATAGTAAAATTGCCTTGGTGGGACCAAGTCACCACCTGGGGCGACTTAGTTTCCACTGGGCACAAAAATCAAAATTATTTTAAATTTCTAGTGGGATATTATTCTCTTAACCTTGAGGTCGGCCTGTGATGTCTGATTTTTAGGAAATTTTGTAAAATCAAGTATAAATAAAGGGTTTTCCCCTCATTTTTCATCTTCTAATCTCCTAATTTTCTTAGTACCCTAATTTATCATTGTCAAGCATTCTAGGCATTATCAAGCATACATCCAGTAGAGCATCTACTTGCATATCTTCATATTTCTACATCAATGGTTTGGTGAGTTGTAGCATTGCATGTTGTTCATTCATAATTATCTTTCTATTTAATTTCATTTTTAAGGGTTTGATTACCAAACCGGGGTTTGACCAACATTCACTAACCCTTAACCCCTTTTCCCCTCTTTGAATGTGTATTTTGCTGGTCTTGTATGTAGATTTGTGAAAGAGAATCCAAATTCATCATTTCATCAAATTCATTCAAAGTCAACAGGCCCTAAAAGAAGCTTGGAGATCACTTGCAACCCAAATTCTACAGATTCATATCTAGACACTTGTCAAGAATAGAAGTACAGATTGAAGGCTATAGATTCCTGTCCTGAAATTATTGAAAATTGAAGGTGGACTAAGTCACCATCAGTGATGAATTAGTCCCACTGCCAGGCCTGAAAAGTGATTTTTGTATTTCTAAATACCCTTTTGGCTGAAACCTATTTTGGCAGAATCTCCCCAAAATATGACTAAGTCACCTAGCTTGGCGTAAGTGTCCTAGTTGGCTTCAACAACAAATTCTACAGGAATCCAGAGCCTCTCTACATCACATTCTAGTTTCTAGGTGCACCTTTCCAGTCTCTTTCATTTCTGTTATTATTTGTTTGCATTCTTAGGTCATTTTTTCATATCATAATGTGTTTTCAAACATCTTACATTTCGTAAGTTTTTCATTAATAAACATCATCTTTATCAGTTTATTGCATTATGACATTACATTTAGAAAATTTTCATTCATATTTACATTAGTTTTGAGTGGGGACATTGCACATTTTGGCCTACCTCTCTCCTTTTAGGTGAAAAACCCTAGAAGTGTTAGAAAGCATTAGGGTGCCAAAATCAATGTCCACATTTTGGTGAACCTGACTTTAGAACATTTTACTTCTGATTTCAAGTGCATTTACATACTAGGAATAGCTTCAATCAACATTGCATTAGGTTTTGCATTGTTTTGCATCCTAGGGTTTTAAAAAATTGCATTAGTGAAAAGCTATTATAGCTTGCATTATTGCATTCCATTTAATTGAAAATCAACAAAATTCTACATATTCATATTATATATGCATCTAAAAACCTAAAAAATCATAAAATTCCATTTAATTTTTTTGAAAATTCTCTAAAAAATCACTACTTGAACTAATTCGCCACCTTGGATGACTTAGTCTAGTTGCACATTTTTCACTATAATTCTTGTTATTTCTAGATCATTGTCTACATTTATGTTTTATGTTATTGCATTTCAATTACAACATCCAAATTTGTTGTTTTATTCAATTTCTCGCATTTAGTTTGCTTTCATTATGGCTATGTGTTTTAATAAGTTTTGGATGTCATTAAAATCCTTAGTTGAAATGTCAAGCCGTGCCTTTGGAACTGATCCTAATGACATTGAACTTCTTCATGCTCCTTCAAATCATCATGAATTTCCTCCTCATGATGTTGACATCATTGGAGAAGATGATGGCAACATGAATAAGTTCCTAAATGAATGCCTTGACAACCTCGAAGCTAATGTATCCTTTTATCCATCCATGAAACAACAAGACCTTCCTACAGTACAACCTCCTGATATGTTTGGTTACTTACATTCTGAAATGAACAAAGGACTTAAGTTCCCTCCACCAGGTGAACCTAGTTCTTCTAACCAAGCAACTCCTCAACCATTCTATGATAACAAAGTTACTAATACTCCAATGAACCTTGAAGAAACCTATGGCAAAGGTTTTACCATTTAAAGAAAACAAGAATGTGACACAACAAATTAACATTAGATTCATCAACTCTTAGAGAAAACTCCAAAAGATGAAAATACAACAAGGTTAGGTTATCAAGATCCTCCTCATAACAACAAGCCTCCTAGAGAATATTGGAGAGTTTGTGATGATGACACGATGATCTTTGATTCCCCTCCTGATCTGAATGCCCTTCTTCCTCAAGAAAAACCCTTACCTAATAACAATGACAAGGATGAGAGGATCACTTTGGGTCCTCCTCCTTCTATTTAGGAAAAGGGTGAATCTAGCAAATGAAAAAGACCTTACAAGTTACAAAAACTCAAGTTTCCTCTCCACCCACCACCTGAATGTGAAAGGAAATTGCAAATAATTTTAAACAAAGGACTCATACTATTACCACCTATAAATAGGTTGGTGATGTATCCTAAAGATGCTAACATTCCACATTATGCATAACATCGTGTTCTTCGACATAGAAGTGATGAGTGTTGTCAATTGAAAGAAATACTGAGTAAGTATCATTTTGATGGTGATAATTGCTATCCTATCATTCCATAAATCACAATCAAACACCTTATCATGTAATAGTTGTAGAACATTCTCTTCTCACTATTACATGACCTTACCCATCACTTACCTCAGCTCATTCTTGTCTTGCACTCAGTGGGGCCAAGAAGTTGCTAGCCTTGTTCTAGTAATGCATTTGTCATTGTCCCTTAGCTGCATTATTCACCTTCCGCTTATACGGACTGGGAGGCAGATGACTTGCTCGATGGTTGACTCACACTTTCCTTTCTAGTCTTTTTCACTTTCTTTTTCTTTTTCTTTTGAGTGTTTGCATGTGTGTAATGTGTTCCCCCATGATGTTCTGTTTGATGTTCTCCCTCTCTTTGTACCATTCCTCTATTTGTACCTTCATTCTTCTAAATTTTGTACATCGCTTTCAACTTTTTATTTTGTCTTTTTCTGTGCTTTCCTTTTGGGGATGACATAAGGCATTGATACATCTATGTCTCTTTCATGTTGACCCAAAAGGATTTTCTATCTAGATTTTCCTTTTTCTTTTGTCTTTTTCTTGTGTTTTCCTTTTGGGGATGATGCAAGGCATTGAGACATTTCATGTCTCTCTCATGTTGACCCAAAAGCTTCTTCATTTCCTTTCGCCTTTTTCATTTTCATTTTTCTTGTGTTTTCCTTTTGGGGATGATGCAAAGCATCGAGACACCCTATGTCTCTTCCATGTTGACCTAAAAGGATCTTTCTTTTTCTTTGTTTTCACTCTCTTTGTGTCATTCTTCCAGTTCTATGTATTTGGGGGATGATGATAGTTCCAAGCTCCTTACAAAACATTGCAACAATGAACATACTAACCCCAAATCCATAGATCCCTTATGTGTTTGTTTTCCTTTTGGGGGAAACCCCTTCCTTTTCTTTTTCCTTTCTCTAGCATGAGGTAGCCTTACTTAGAAACATATGATTTGATATAAGGGATTTCCAAGTTGGCTCTCATGTCTTGTTTTTTTTTTTCATTGTTCATTTATCTACTTTAAAGTAATTTCTCATAGAATGGTGTGTAGCAATTCCTTTAAAGTGTAGGAATACATTGACATTATTCTTTTGCATTTTCCTTTTTTTCTTGGTTCTTAGTACAACCTTCTTACTTCATACAATGTGTTTGTCACTTTGTGGATGGCATTGGGTGTAGTGTCCTTCATGAGTGTGATCTATCTTAGCATATTACATTCCTCTTGATGGCTTGATGTGACACTGCATCCCCTAAGTTGCAAATTTTCTATTCTTTGATTGGTACTCTCTTGGAGACATTAGACACAATGTTTCCTAGAGACCTCACATGAACTAAGCAAGACTCCTTTGAACATATTTTGCATATTGTATTTTTCATTTTTTATATGGCCACCTTGCATAACACAGCTTGCATGTATATGGTGCCATTGTATTTATTCATGAGCTCCAAGCATACAAAGTTTTGCTTGTCTTGTGAAGCTTGATAAGTAATTTTCTTTTGTGGCATCTTAATAAAGTTATCAAGAGGTATAAATTTGGTATGGTTGAGCGGGAAGCCCATTCCAAGGCATGGATTTCCCCATAGCCACCTACATGTGTGTGAGTGCATACCAGCCATGAGTGTATGTCTATCACCTTTTAGGCCTTCTCATTTAGAGGATAGCCATGAGTTTCGTCACCTCAAAGTGAGTATGCATTTTCTGGACAAATAACCTAGATCTGATCCACAATGAGATAGACAAACGATTGAAGCTTGATTTGACTCTCTTTTTCCTTTTCCTTCTCTCCCTTTCATTCCTTTTTATCATTTTCATGTGTGAACTCCTTTGTGCTAATGTTTGGTTTGCCATGGGATCTTGATCCTAGGGGGATTTATCACCCCTGATGATTGTTGTTATCTCATCTCACCAACATGGGTGCATTTGGATCCCTCTTGATATGCATGTTGGGCTACTTTAGTGTGAGTTTGAAGCAAGTTCATCCTCTCACTAAAGTGGGGGCTAAATGTGTCACAAAATAATGTATCTTTGGAAATTTTTATGCTCATTTAGGTCCTTCTTATGGATGTTGGCATAATTTTTCCTAGATTTAATGTTGTAATGTGGTCAACACATTCACATTAGGTCTTGGAACCTTGTGAATCGATAAGAATTCTATGATGTCTTGTAAAAGTGTTGTGAAGTGTTGTAATCCACTTTCACAATTTTCTAGGACTCTTTTATTATTATTCACCTAAATAACCTCTTTTTATCACTTACCAAGCCTTATTTCAAAGTGTTGTAAAGAGTTGTAACAAACTTTCACACTTTTCTAGGCTTGTCATCAATAATTTGACCCTTTCTTATGATTAAATGGCCTCTTAATGCACTTTCTAGCCCTACTTAAGTGTGTTTCAGAGAATAATCCCTTTAAACATCGTTAAATACACTTTAATTTCTGACACCTAGTAAAATTGCCCTGGTGGGACCAATTCGCCACCTAGGGAAACTTAGTCCCATTGGGTAGAAAAATCAAAGTTATTTTAAATTTCTGGTAGGATATTATTCTATTAACCTTGAAATCGGCCTATGATGTGTTATTTTTAGGAAATTTTGTAAAATCAACTATAAATAAAGGGTTTTCCCCTCATTTTTCATCTTCTAATCTCCTAATTTTCTTAGTACCCTAATTTATCATTCTCAAGAATTCTAGGCATTATCAAGCATACATCCATTGGAGCATCTAATAAGGGTTGGGTGAGTTGTAGCATTGCATGCTTTGCATTCATCATTCTCTTTCTCTTTCATTTCATTTTTAAGGGTTTGATTACCAAACTGGGGTTTGAGCAAGGAAAACTCCTATTCACTAACCCTTAACCGTTTTTCCCCTCTTTGCATGTGTGTTTTGCAAGTCTTGTATGTAGATTTGTCAAAGAGAAAGGTGTTAAAAGGTGTCATCACTTCATAAAATTCATTCAAAGTCAAAAAATCCCTAAAAGAAGCTTGGAGATCACTTACAGCCCAAATTTTGCAGATTAAGATCCGGACACTTGTCAAGAACAGACGTACATATTGAAGGCTATAGATTCCTATCTTGAAATTACTGAAAGTTGAAGGTGGACTAAGTCACCATCAGTGGTGAATTAGTCCCTCTACTAGGCCTAAAAAATTATTTCTATATTTCTAAATTATACCCTTTTGGCTGAAACCTGTTCTGACAAAATCTCCCCGAAATAGGACTAAGTCGCCCAACTTGGCGTAAGTGTCCTAGTTGGATTCAACAACAAGTTCTAAAGGATTCCACAGCCTCTTTGCATCACATTCCAGTTTCCAAGTGCACCTCTCCAATCTCTTTCATTTCTGTTATTGTTTGTTTGCATTCTTAAGTCATTTTTGCATATCACAATGTGTTTTCAAAAATCTTACATTTCTTAAGTTTTGCATTAATAAACAAAATCTTTATTAGTTTATTCCATTAGTACATTAAATTTAGACATATTTCATTCATAGTTTATTTATTTTTGAGTGGAGACATTGCACATTTTGGCCTACCTCTCTCCTTTTAGGTGGAAAAACACTAGAAGTGTTAGAGATCATTAGGGTGCCAAAATTGGTGTCCACATACACAAATTTTTTTAAAATGTTGGAATCAAAATTTCATACTTTATCAATTATAAAGCATTGACCATGAAGCTTCATTAGTTGCACAATTCTTCCAACAAACCAAATACTCCCAATATTCCTTCCATCCAGTTCTTTTTGCTAAATGAGAATTAATCCTTTGATCAAGTTCTTCAAACTTCTTTGGTAATTGATGTATCCATTCATGTACTTTCAAAAAAAATTATTGCATATCTCATTGTTCACTTGCTTATCCTTATTGTAGTGTAGGAAAAAGTATCCCTTTTTCACACTTAATTTGGAATTAATTAAAATCAACTTAATTATGCCTTAATTTAGTGTTGTAATATGTATTTTACATATTCACAATAAGTTTAGGACCTTATTTATTAAAATGGACTTAATTATGCATTATTTTAGTGTTCTAAGGCGTACCTTTACACTTTCACACTTTCTAGGGCCTCATTAATTGATTGAGCTTAATTTCCCTTAATTGGTCCCTTAAATTCAAATCTAAGCCTAATTAATTGCAATTTTTGAAAGGTAATACCCGAAATTCATTAATTCCATAACATAACACTCATCCTTGAAGAATGTGTTTCCTAGGTAAGTGACCTAGGACCTAAATTTAAACTTATTTTTGTGGTATTTTAATGGTTTCAAATCCATATTCAGATGTCAGTTGTGATATTTGAATTTTGAGAATTAATGTTAGCATATGTATAAATAAGAGGTCACTTCACTATGTTTCACCTAAGAAATTTTTCATGAGATCAAGAGTACTCTCACAAGAGCATTATTGAAGCAATTCAAGAGCATTTGAAGGCATTCAAGGGAAGATTTATTGAAGATTATTGCAGCAATAAAGATCTTATCATCATGTCAAATTCTTCTTGCATCATGCATGTTGTTTGAGCTAATATTGGTGATGTAGAGTTCAAGATCTATTCAAGTATTCAAAGGCATTATTTCAAATCAAGTTTCATGATCAAGATTCACGTCCATTGAGGCCACTTCATGCTAGTTGCAGATTTTCATTCCAAGGTTTAATCAAAGGTTTGGTGAGTTGTAACATTGCATTTTTCATTCATCATTTCCTTCATACTATTTGATTTATTTCAAAGTTTAAATTTTTCAAACAAGGTTTGACCAAGGCACACCCCCTATCATCAAAAACAACATTTGTCTCCTCTTGTGTTTGTATTTTTAGATTTTAGGTAGAAGGTCCTTTGAAGAGAAAAAATGAAGAAAGTTGCAAATTTGCAAGGAAAGTTGTCATCTCACGGAAAATATTCTACAAGATTTATTTCTATTTGTTTGATTGTGAAACTCGAGAATTTGGGAGTGTAGACATAGGAGCAAAGAACCCATAAAGTATTTTTATAAATCCCTAGCCAGGACCCATTCACCATAGGGAAAATGAGTCCTTAGTGAGCTTCAAAAAGGCACTTTTGGTGACTAGTACACAACATTTTCCTTTTCTCATATCTACCTTTTGATTGCTGGTTCCAGTAGTTTTGAGTACAGTCTTTCATTTTCCCTTTCTAGCTTACATTTTGGAGTTTATTTGATAGTTTTGATCTTTCTCCCCAAAGTACTATTTAAGCTAGACCCCCGTCCTTGCATAAAAGGGAAATTTGCAGATTCATACCTTGATTTTACTCACCTTTTAGTTGTTAGTCATTTCATTGTTTGGATTTCATTTCTTGAATGAAATGGTGAGAAATAGGTCCATCATACCCCCTTTCTTAGCAATCCATTTTTCGGGGTCACACCCCTAACCTATTTTTCTATGTTTCATTTATTAATTATATAAATCAACAACATTAAATATTAGTGAAATATTTATACTTGTTGGAAGATCATTCTCATATGCATTTGATGAAAACTTGAATCACAAAATCTTGCACGAGCCTATTTTCTTCCACTTTAGCTTAGTATATGTTCCTTGTGGGAAACTCTCCTTCCAGAAATGTTCCATCACCAAGTCACCAATTTGAAATTCTTGCACCCTCCTATGTACATCAACATTTTCCTTATACTTAATGGCAATATTTTCCAATATTCTTTTACTTCCTTTTGCATGTTACATATATACTCCACAAAATCCTTCGCAATTACACTCTTTCTTCCTAAATCTACACTATCCCTCAAATCATAAACTCCTCAAGGAATATATCCATACACAATTTTAAATGGACTTCTTCCTCTAGTTCGATTGATTGAATTGTTATATACAAACTCTACTTGTGTCAATGTCAAATCCTGTTGATTGGGCTTGTTGCCTATCAAACACCTTAAAGAATTACTCAAAATACGATTCAAAATTTTGGTTTGACCATATATTCAAGGATGCTATGCTAAGATAAATACCAATTGTGTTCCCATTTTCTTCCATAAAGTATGTCAAAATGACCAACAAATTTGGTGTCCTGATCTAAAATGATACTCTTTGGCAAGCCATGTAATCGAACTATCTCTTTGAAAAATAAAATAGATATGTGAGAAAAATAATTACACTTTTGACATGGTATTAAATGAGCCATCTTGTGTTCATGGAAACCTCAAAACAAATTCCATACTAATTGTAACATATCCAATTTTTTCTCAACCATTTTCACCTAAGTTGTAACTTAGAAAGTGAATAACTCAAGTTTTCCAAAAACAGAGAAATTAATTTTTTCCTTCTCAATAACATAATTGCACATTGAATAAATAATTCCATATTTCATTGCATAAATGAAACAACATAACATAATCCCATGTAAATGAAACTCATCATTTCAAATACAGATTATAATAGATTCATGATCATAAATTCAAATTCATAACTTACAAGAGTTCAAGGTCAAGGTGTCCTCATCTGGATCACACTTCTTCTGTTTCACAAGCCTTGGATTCCATCTACAAGAGGGAGAGCATCACCCAAGTTCTTTTCCTCTGACCACAAACTTAGTGGTTCCCTACACACCTTCCTAACAGGAAGTAGTGGCCCCACCCTTCGATGAATATTTTGGTATGGAAATCTCTAAAAATGCACATTTGAATATCTAGTGTCGTGTCCTACATAATTAGTATGACCTTAAAACTATGGATACCCTCCAACCATGCATGAAAATATTGACTAGCTATGCAAACCCATATCCAAGTGAATTGACAAAGTGTAAGGAATGACTTTTACACCTACTTTGGCCAAAGTTTTGATATATATTTAATTAGTGCACTTTCTAAGAAGCAGTGTCACAAGTTCACCCAACCTTACTCGACTTGGAAATGCTACTAACATGTGGTTAACTCTTCTTTTGGTTTTCCCCCAAGGTTATCAATCATAAACAAGATATCCTTCAAAAGTAATGACACATCAATGTCTAATTAATCGATCAAATAGGTTTGACTGAAATCTCTTGAATACCCTATTACATACTTGTAGCAATTTGGGATTGGAAACTACCTCTTATTCAAGTTCTTTCTTTCTAAGTTGGTAACCAGCTTGACTAGTTATCTTCTTCTGACTAAAGTACCCAAGTTACTCTTTTGTAGCATTTAGGGTCTAAGCAATTGCCTCTTACTCAAATCCTTAGTTTTAACCAAGGGTGTAACTTTTGTCTTATTTTATACACAATTAGTTAACACTGATGACACCATGTAACCAATTAGACACACCTGGTCTCAATCTAAAGCACTAACAATATGTCTACACATAATAATTTAGTACATTAAGCTTGAAGTGAAGATTACTTCTTTGTATTAAGTTTTAGAATCTTTGTTGTCATACCTAATATGGCTCTGTTCTTCTAGGATGCCATAACCAATCTAGTAATTTATGACATTAAATATCATTTGATTTGAATTGATATTAAATCTCATCGTAATGTCTAATAACAAGTTAGCATAATAATATGTTTAAATTTTGATAACTCAACTAAGAACCATTCAACTAATCTTTTAGATTCCGCACAGTTCCTTCCAAGTTATCCTTCACATAATTTATATAAGGTGAAATAAAAGAAAAATAGGTGGGGGGTTATGATAAAAGGGGTTCACCACAATTAATAGGACATATTTCTCTAATTTCATTCAAGGAAATGAGACCCTAACAATGAAGTGACTATCAACCAAAAATGTGAGTGAAATCAAGGTATGAATCAACAAATTTCCTCTCTATGCAAGGATGGGGGTAAATGCTAGATAACACTTTGGGGAGAAAGATTATAATCATCAAGAAAACTCCAAAATGAAAGCTATAAAATACAAATGGAAAACATTCAAAACTATAGAAATAATAATCAAAAGGTAGATCTAGAAAGGGTGAAATAATGTGTACCTTTAACCAAAAGTAACCTTTTGAAGCTCACTAAGGACTCATTCACCCTATGGTGAATGGGTCTTAGCTAGGGTTCTCTTTTGTTGTGTCTGCACTCCCATATTTTCTAATTTTCATTGTCGGACAATTGAAAATAAATTTTGTAGAAGAGTTTCTGTGAAATGAAAATTTTTCTTGTAACTTTGATAACTTTGCAACTTTCTTCAAAATTTCTCTTCAAAGGATCTTCCACTTAAAGTTTGCAATCACACATCAAAGAAAGAAAAATATTGTTTGTTAGGTGAATGGAGGTTATCCTTGGTCAAACCTCATTTTGGTAATTAAACCTTGAAATGAAATAATGAATCATGAAGGAAGAAATGATGAATGAACAACAATGTCACAAATCACCAAACCTTATTTGAACCTTGGATTGTAGATATGGAATTAGCATGAATTGGCTTCAATGGATGTGGATCTTGATCATGAAACTTGATTTGAAACAATGTCCTTGAATGCTTGAATAGATCTTGAACTCTACATCATCATATTAGCTCCAACAACATGCATGATGCAATAAATCTTCGACATAACAAATGGAATCTTGATTGCTACAATAATCTTCTACAAATATGCCTTTGAATGCCTTGAAAATGCTCTTGAATGCTCTCTTGATCATAAGCTTGATATTATGACTTGAACACTTGAAAATCTAGTTGAAACTAAATGAAATGACCTCTTATTTACACATATCTTAACATTAATTCCCAAAATTCAAATATCACAAGCCAACATTGAATTGTGGGTTTTAAATCATTAAAATATAGCAAAAAACATAGTTTGAATTTAGGTCCTAGGTGCAAGTGAGGAGCTATTTTCCCTATGGCGAATGGTCATAGGCCACTTTCCTAGGACATAGATTGCTCAATGTTAAACATTATGTTAAGGAACTTATGAGTTTCGGGTTTTATCCCTCAAAAAATTTATTTAATTAGGCTTGGATTTGAATTAAAGGGGGCCAATTAAGGAAAATTAACATCAATTAATTAATAAAGCCCTAGATTAATGTTAAAGTGTAAAGGTACACCTCACAACACCAAAAATAAGGCGCAATTAAGTCCATTTTATTTAGAAGGGCTATAAACTTAATGTGAATATGTAAAACATATTACAACAGTAAATTAAGGCATAATTAAGCTCATTTTATTATTAATTATTTCCAAATTAAGTGTGAAAAAGGGATAAATTTTCCTACACTACATAAGGTACCTATGTTTGTATGTACATAGACATTTATATATCTTTTTCCTTCAATATGACATATATATTCACATGTTTAAGTGCATGATAAGTTCATATCTAATCTATAGAACATTTTCTACTTGAGACATGTGTCTATCCTTTTGCACCTCAAAAGCCCCTCGCATTATGGCTTGGAATTTTTTGAGAATGTAAAGTCCTCTTCTTAGATTTAAGTTACCATGAATAAGTAATATTATAGACTCTTCATCAAAGTATAAGGTAATATAATTCAAAAGATAATGAGGACATATTTACTTCTAATATGTGTTCAAACTCTCTTGTTAAAAGGAATATAAACTCATTCAAACATTATAAATAAAATACTATATTATTGGGATAATATCATATTTACCCTATTTAGCTTCTCTTTCTATGTTAATTTAACAAGCTGGTGGTTTGGATTTCACATAGCTTCTGAGAGAATTAACCTTCCAATTTGGGTTTGATTTCTCTTGAATATATTCTTAAATAATGCTTATAATTACATAATGCATCATAATCCAATAATTTAATTCAAGATAACTATTTATTATGCTTGTTTGATTTCGTAATCCAATTTATGTCTTTCCATTTCTAATTTAGCTCTATGCATATATAATCTAGCTATTTGTACATGTACTTGAACATACTCTCTAATAGCAATAATTTGCACACAATGATAGCACAAGCAATTTCTGAAAATAGTAAAACTTAGTTTGACAATTAAAATGAGAAAGATATATTGTAACCATGTCTAGATTAAAATAGATTGAATTGAGTTTCTTGCAACTTATTGCTTCAATGTACTCAATGGCTTAGCCTACTACCTCTTCTATTCTCAACTCTCCTCTCTGCTATTGCTTCTCTTCTTTGCTTCAAATATGATAGCTACAACCACTTAACAATGCACCACTAAAATAACAACCTTTCCTCTCAAACAACTAACTCTTTACTAACTCTTGAATACTCTATGCTACCAAACTCTCAAATATGTTGCTACTCAGATAAAAAGAACACACAAAATGAATTAAAAATGAACAACCAAATAGTGAGTTGCTCAAATCCTCTTTTATACTACAAATGAGAAGAGGTCGATCCCTTAAAGAAAGCTATATTATGCTTATTTGTTTCCACCTCTCAGATTTCTTTGCCAACTATGGGAATTAGCTATGTAAAATTAGTTGTAAAATAACTTTCAAACCATTTCTATCTCCTTCCAAATTGACATAGCTAGCTAGGTGCAACTTTCATTCTTACTAGAAGCTTTAAACTATAGAAAAATTCCTTCCATTTTGCATGTTGGCAGTCTAATCCAACTCAAACTCTGATTCCATCATTTCACCCAAGTTGTGGACTTGTAGATTGTTAAAACTCATTATTTTACTTAGCCAAAATGTCACCTCACGTGGCTGGTAACATAGTTGATCCAAGTGCATATCCTCAAGCCTCACTTGGTATTGATTTATATTCAAATTTATTTTCAAAAAAAAGTCTTCTAAACCTGATAAATCTTTCTCAAAATGCTACAACATACTTCGTTGGAATTTTGCTTGTCATAGATGAGATGGAGACTATTGGAAGAATTGTGAGGAGATTGTTGGAAGGATATGTGGAATATGATATAGATATTGCAACTATGATGTTGGGGATATTGTTGGTGATACTACTATAGTGTTTTCATTGATTCCAAAATTATTGTGGTGAAACATATCTAGAAAAAGGGGTCCTAATGTCCCACTTGTCTTAGAACAATTGGATCTAGGTTCCTTTCTCTAAAATTTCAATAGAAATAGAGAAGATCGCAAAGGGATAATATTAAATTTCAGCCTTGAGGTGAGACAACTCTATTTTGGGATCTTAGATCTCATCTTTCTCATGACAAAAATGACTGAAATGCACTTTTGGGAGATGGTTTAAAGTTCTTTAACAAAATAAATTGCATGATCTAACACTTGAAATGCATAGATCTATGTTGAACACCCAAAATACTGAATGGGAGGGGGGTGAATCAGTATTCCTAAAAACCATTTAATTACCAACCATCTAATTAACATAACATACTTAGCAATTAACAAAAATGAAAGCATAAAAACCCCATAACACATGCAACGCATGAACACAAAATTTTTTACGTGGAAAAACCAAGATGGGAAAAACCACAGTGAGGATTAGCTCACAATATAGTATGATCAGTCATAAAAAATTACATAAAGGCTCAGTACTAGGAGGGCTCATTGTCCAAGTGAACTCACTGTTCATAGCAAATGTAAGATAAGAAAAGTGGCTACACAACCAAGATTTTAACTGATACAAAATGCATCTATCATATGTTGAATTGAGTTCCTTTGAAGCTTAGGATTTTTATCCAAACCACTTTTCCTGATGCAAAACACAAATCTCTGCTCTGAATTTTACTCACATATCCTTTTCTCAATCTTCTGTAAAAAATTTCTTTTCTAATTGCATTTAGATCACATCACTAACACACATATAGCTCCTTAATCTCAAAATCATCTTCTATATATAAACACATAAGCATCAATACAAACACTAATTGGGTTGACCCAATTAGATGATGCCAAAGGGAATGCAAAACATTCCTTGTCGACACCCAATTCAAGTTCAAATACCTTCATGCCACAAACCAGTGAGATATAGGTCAACATGGAACTATAATAGATCCTTCTTACATTTGCATCACAATTTTAATCTCCACAACCTTTTACATATTTTAGGTCAGCTAGACATAGGACCTAAAATAAAATACTTCAATTGATCATCACACACAAAATATGTGGATCTCAAAATATCATGCCAGCTGGAAATATTAACCCATAGAGACCTGTAAACATCTCAACCTATAAGGCCTAGTGTACACCTGTGGAGAAGTGCAGATAGAAAAGGCCATTTCCCATTACATAGAAAATTGGCAACATTCTACATATAGAACTTTTGGACCATATGCAACTTTTGAACCATTCATCTTGGCCAACTAAAATTCTAGACTTAGGCACTGATATCATCCACAAACAACACATTGGAATCACAAAGATGGATTCGTACGTGTGATGAAATGTGAACCAATCTACAGAGGGAACCAGGAGAAAAAATTGTCACTGTAGACACATAGTAGAAGCGCTTAATTGTGAATCAATTCAACTAAGAAAAATATTCTTCATACCATTTTTGATATTCACCATGTAGTATTGACATCAATGACAACACATATCTTCTTCATTCTTTCAAAAATCTCCCGCTTTGTCATTGATGGCAATCTATGCCAAAAATTCTTCTCCACACATCTCTCCCCCTTTGACATTAAGGGAAAAGGGTGCACACACACAAAAAAAAATATCAACCATATTTACAAATTGATTTGAATTGAAGTAACTGAATCCCCCTTAGAAACATTAACCAAAAGTTCCTAATACATCCACATATGTACAAAGAGATCTGAAAAATATGAATGAACTAAAATGAAAATGGTCAACCTAAAGATGTTGTCCCAAGATTTTGTAGTATAGCTTTCCAAGTAGGCTTTCATTCTGAACCCAACTTCTTTTTATTGTTGCAAGTAACTAGTGTAAAATCTCAAGCTCCATTAAGGCATATTCTCCTTCTTCTATAGTATCAGGTTTAAGATTTATCTGTGAAATCCTATTAGCACTAACTAGGGCACATGAAATGGACCTGTGTTGTGATTGTTCATAGTCCCTTACCTTTCCAAGTTTCCTAATAATCTTTTCTTTCTAGGTCTACAAAGTAAGGAAATTGTCATGCAGATCTATTATAGAAGTCCAAGTATGATACTTTCTATCTAGTGCTAGATCATAGTCACTTGATGTTTTGGAAATCTGAGACTCAATCAAGTCCATTTTAGCTTTTATACCCTGTCTGGCTTCCGACCACCCTATACAATATAAAATCAATGTTTTGGCCTCATCTTCATAGTCATGTACCTCTTTCAAGAATTCTTCAACCTTAGCATGGGTTGATGCAAATGTTTTTTGTAAGCCTTGTTATAGCCTTTGCTTCCATCTGACCTTTCAAACTAGAGGCATATCCCTTAAAAGAATCAACTAGCAATCTAAAGTTCTCCATAGAAGATAATGAAGTATCAATATTAGTACCTAGAGTGATCTCCTACAAGATTTTTACCACTTCTTCCATCAACTCTCATTACTCTTTTGGCATGTTTCAAGAATTTCTTTTCTTTTTGACACATTTAACACATCACTTAGATGCATTTTATGTTCAGGGGGCATCTTACTTAAGTCACTAGTAGATAATTGCAATAGTTGTGAAGAGACTTCCGCTTGGAACCATGTATGATTGGGTAGTAGACTCCTTATAGGATCACCAAAGGATTTTCCAGAGTTCTTGGGTAACACCCCAGATTTCTCATCTTCTTCATTCTTTCCAGAGTTAGCAACTTCTTCTTCTTTTCCGGAGGACTTATCCTTATCTTTGTCCTTTTCTTCCTCCTCACTTTCATCATTTCCTTTTTCACCTTGCTCTCCTTCTTCATTTTTGTCTTTCTCTTCTTCCTTTTCATCATTAATTTTACCTTTGTCTTCCTCATTTATCTACATTTTCTCATTTTTTGCTCCATGCTTATTACCTTGACTAATGCCATGTTTTTTATTTTTCAGAGAAACAAATATCTCAGGATGGTTTTGAACTGTGTTTCTCAGAGAGATAGGAGTGTCAACCTTTGCAGTTTATTATCCATCGAAATTATTTATTTCTGCATCATGCATATCTTAATCATTTTATTTCATAGGTTCTTCTCTATTTGGAAGAATTATCTGGAATTTCATCTTCATCATCGCTATTTTCTTTTTCCAAAACATGTCCCTTGTTGGAAGAACAAATAGGAATCATTTCATACTTCTGTGCTATCTTAGTAACCTTGTCTTCGGTCTCCTTCTAAATTTTCTCAATTTGATCCTCATCTTTTCCCATGAGAATTGTTAGCCTGTGCTTTGATTTGAATTATTTCTTGCAAACTTGAGCTACTATGGCCTTATCAGCTTTAGATAGGGAGAAACCAATCTTCTCCACAACATCTAATGTGATCTTTTCTTCTAACACATTGACTTCTTCTCTCTTTTCCAATAAAAATTTTCATACATTTCATTTGGAACCTTTATCCTTATATACTTCATATCAACTTCAACAGTGACAATATATTTAATGATAGTTGCAATTATGGTGACTTTGTTTTCCTCATTTTCATTATGATACATGACAACTATTTCCTTCAACATCTTGTTATGCAAAATACCCTAAAAGAGTGCATCCAATATCATTGGGCTTGAAGGATTCTCCAGAGTATACTTCTCCCTTTTCTTCTTTTTCTTTGGATCACCGAATTCAGGCTTCTTTCCTTTGTTTTCTTTTACCTTGTGCATATGTACCCAAAATGCTTTCTTTTCTTTCTCAATATTTTCTTCTTCAGAAGAGACAACTATCTCTATTCTTTGTTTCTTTGAAGTGATG
The DNA here is from genome assembly GCA_007258455.2 of Sequoia sempervirens. Lineage (NCBI taxonomy): Eukaryota > Viridiplantae > Streptophyta > Pinopsida > Cupressales > Cupressaceae > Sequoia > Sequoia sempervirens. The sequence goes on along the minus strand of VDFB02270651.1, from coordinate 395,297,298 downwards.
TTGCTTCTTTTCATAGTTAATGGTGATTCTTCATCCTCGTCTTCTTCTTTAGAGAGCACACTTATTTCCTCTCTTTGATCTTTCCACTTATTTCCTCTTTTTTTCTCAGAGGAAGATGAGGAGGCTACCAGAGTAGCTTTTCTATTCTTTGACTAAAATTCTTTTCCCACCAGAGTAGTAGTCTTTGTTTTCTTGGTGTTGCGAGGAGTAGAAATCAGTTTAGATGGTTGTTGAGTACTGGGTGAAATAGAGGAACCAGTTCTACTAGATCTTCTAGGTCTAGACGACTCAACAACTGTACTTGCTAATTCAACAACTCTTTTTCTTAATAACTATTTTTCTTCTGCTGTAATTCCTTGACTTTAGAAAATTTCATTCACTACTTTTGTCACTCTTTTCTTAATTGTAGGTTTTGACCATTCCATATGTACTTTCATCAAATTTTCTTCATAAGTCTCATGTCTTTCTCAGTTAGGGTCCTTTAGGACTGTTCAACAAAATTTAAATAAGACCATCAACCTCAACTTCATTCATTTCATAGTCGATTGGGGAAATTCAGACTGTTCTAGGTTTCACAACTTCAACAATACATAAATTAGTGGAAACTAAGAATGTGATATCATCTCGATATTTTTCCACTAAGAAGCGAGGGATCCTTTTCATTTCATGCATTCTCTTATGAAATACTGTAAATAATGTAGTAAGTGCCTCTTCTTGAACCTTCAAGTCACCAAAATTGTGCAAATGTTCCAAAATTTGATGTGATACTGGTCTCCTTTATTCCATATGACATTAATTTTTCATGGAAGCTCTCTCAAAAAATAAAATAACAAACAAACTACTAGAGAGCTGAACTTGAATGGATATTTCCTATCTTTGGTCTATTTGAAGTTGTCAAATAGTTGTTGTCAAAGCAATTCACACAAATCATAGTCCTTAACCTTTTCCACCATCTCATAGGTAACATCGATTGTTGTAGCTGACACTGAATTTTCCCTATTGGTGTAATAAATTTTGTATCATATGACCATTGCCGCATACCTTATTGCTGGGTTCTAAATATAGATCTTTATTATTTATAGATTTTAATACTGGCACAGGTCCAATAGCATAAATTCCTATCACTTCCCTTATAACCTTTTTTGATATCATGTTGGGCTTGTTTGTCCATAAGTAGTAGTCATGTACTCTACTCAATGCCATTCTTGCAAATTTATGAACATCATCATAGGTAAAATTTGGAAATATCTTCTAGATGTCTAGATTCTTTTCCATTAGGTTTTTATATTTGAGCTTGATCCAATGATCATCTCTAGCTAACTCCTTTATCCATGGGTCGATGAGTTTCACATGATTATATTCTTCCATTTTTCCATGAATGAAAGCCCTAGTGTCCTCTGTAGGTAAAACCCTATTGGAATGCTCGAAAATGCTTCAAGTGGGTCATCCTCAAATATCTTCATGGTGTACTTGAATTCGATTGAGGCTTTTCACTTACATTTACTAAAATAGGTGTAGCTATCTCTACAAAATTCAAATGCTTAAAATAAAGATTTTAAGGCAACAATACCTTTTCTTTGCTTGACTAAAACTAAGGTTTGAATGCACTGCTTCTCAAAATTTTGAATTCACTTCAATTTGATTCCAAAAGCATAAAAGTAAGTGAATTATGCCAATTTTAGAAACTTATAATCCAAGATTTTTCCCTAATTTGCATTCAATGCACCAATTAGTAAAGCTGAAAAAACTCTTCACTGTGCAACAACAAACCCTTCATTACTCTGCAAAGCTCCCCAAAAGCTTATTTTTCTCTAAAATTTCCTCCACAAGATCTTGACTGTTAATCTCTATCACATGTCTTCATGCCGAGTCATGTTACCTTATATTGGCAAGTGGTTTTTAATTTTCTTTAACTTCTCCCCCTAAGCCAATGCCTAGGTTCAGTTTTCGAGAGAATTATCTCCACTAGAGGGTGGTACATATTCATTTGTAGTTTTTGATTCTTTCTTGTTCTCAAGCTCTTCTTTCTTCCTTAAGATCTTTCGGGCCATTTCCTTCTTTACTTCTGTTGAATCAATATTTGTGACTATAGGATTATTTTTGTTTTCAAGATTGTTCTTTCTTATGTTTCAATAGAATCTAGCAATATGTCTAGATTTATTTCAATTGTGACATACAATATTCCTCTGAGAGTTACTCTTTTCATTCATTCTAGATTTGTATTGGTTAGCCTTGTGTCCAATTCCATGAAAAGTATAACAATAAACGTTGAAAGATTGAAACATTCTGCTATTGGTGTAAGCATTCCTCATTTGATTTTTGCATTCACTTGCTCTATGCCCAAACTTCTTGCATGTAAATTGACCAGTAAAGGATGAAATATTCTAACTTATTTTGCTTCCACATTCCAATGCTTTATGACCATTTGACTTGTTGCAGAAATAACAAATACCATTGAAAGATGAGTACCTTTGAGCATTTGGTTGTTTGATAGGAGGTCTTCTTGCATTATTTCTTTGATTTTGGTACATATCATTGTTCTTCATATATTCAATCTTCTCAGGTTCATTGATCTTCTCTAATTTTGAACTTTGACTTGTCTCAAGTCCCAAACCACTTTTATTTTTAGACACTTTTTGACTTGCAATTAGTTCATCAAGAATTGTAGAGCCTGTCTTAAAGTTGTCTTCATGTGTAGACACTCAAAAATGTCTTAATGGAACACATTGGCTAACTAACATCATTTCATCCTCAAACCCATCCTCTTCACGCTTGTTTAATTAAATAAGCCTAATTATTTAATTAAATGCCTCATTTTCACCTATTAATATAATTGACCTAATTAGGTTAATTCACCCCCTCTCACGCTTACATTTCATCCAATTTAATTAAATAATGCAAATTATTTAATTTTAACGCTAATTCCTCTTATTTAATTAAAAAAACCTAAGCTATTTAATTAAATATCATATTTGCATCTCCTTTTCATTAAACAAATCAATAATTTAATGAATATCCTCACATTCCTCATCTTGCACATTCAAATTTAGTTTTAATTAACTAAATTTTTAATTTCCCTCTCATCCACTTGCATAGGGAATATTTCAAAGGAATATTCTCCTATTTTCCTCCAAATAGAAAAGGTAATGATTACTCCAAACAAACTTTGAAACAACTTTTTAAAGTTGTTGCAAAGTGTGTTTGCATGATTGTGAGCTGCCCTTGATCTTTTCTTGATCCATGTGATCTTTGATTCTCACCATTGATGAGAACCTTTGATCCATGTTTCATCTTCCTTTCATTTGTGAGCATTGATAGATCAAATCAATCTCATCCATTGATTTTTCATTTGATCTCCATTAAATCAATTATTTAATGAATATCATATATTTCCCCTAATTTGCATAATTGATACTTTGTTTTAATTACCAAATTACTAATTCTTCCACTTGCAAGGGAATATTCCAAAAAATATTCTCTCCTCCAATCTTTTGAAAAAGGGATATTCTCACTTGGCTTCTTGAGCAAGTTACCTTCTGACCTATGTGTGCAAGTCAAAAGTATTTTTGTTTGGAACAAATGAGAACCCTTGATTAAATCTCATCTTTCATTCTCACACATTGATGAGAATCCATGATCCATGTCTCTTCTTCCTTTCATCCTTGATCATTGATTGATCTTTTTTATCTCAACCCTTCATTTCTCATTTACTTTCCTATAAATAGAACACTATTTAGAGATGTCCAAATGGATCCATCTTTTAATTGCAAACTTATGTTGTTGAATTCACTCACACTCAAACTCATACTTTACTCAAATTTAACATATTTTAGTTCATTTTTAATTGCATATTAGCTTTAAGCTTCGATTAATGGATTCCATGATAACATAGATGCATACATTTAGCTTATTTGTTAATTAGGATTTTAATCTTTCTTAGCTTGCATACATTTAGAGTAGATTTTCATACACCCATATCAATCATCTTAGAATAAATCATGTTAAAAAGCTTGCATCATATTCATTTAGCTTTAAATCATGTTTTCATACACATCTATAAGTGGTTTCATCAGTTTTCTTCAATAAAACTTATCGAAAGAAGCTCATTATCCAAGGGATTGGGAAAGGGTCACCATTCCACATCAATGTGACACCATTCCCCAAATAAGATAAGTTTCAATATCTTAGATTAGAGGTTTTTCAAGCTTTCATGATTTAGAATGTTAGTTTTAATGACTTCTTTGTCTTTGTTTACAGTGAATGATCTTATTGGGATTAATGCTTAGTGGGTTAAATATGCCTCAAATTCGTATCTAAATTGGGTGTAGTTAACCTTCACTATGTCATTGGTCACATTTTGGCGCTAGAAGGAGGGAGAACTTTAATGTTTTGGGTTTTTTTGGAGAAATTTTGGGTTTAATCTCTTAAATGTATGATTTTCCTTAATTTTTAATGAATTCTACATGACTAATCTTGGAGAAAGGTTGCTAGGTTTTGAAGACCCCATGTTTATCTTTCCAAAACATTTTACGATTTCAAAATTGAATAAGATTTCAGGAAGTTGTCATTATCTCAACTTGTTGTCCACGATTATTTTTGCTATTTTTTTAAATTTTTTTTTGGGTTTAATCTCTTAAATGCATGATTTTCCTTAATTTTTAATGAATTCCACACGACTAATCTTGCAGAAAGGTTGCTGGGTTTTGAAGATCTTATGTTAAGCTTTCTAAAATATTTTATGATTTCAAAATTGATCAAGATTTGAGAAAGTTGTCATTATCTCAAGTTGTTGTCCACGATTAATTTTGTTTTTTTCCTTTTTAAATTGGGTTTAATCTCTTAAATACATGATTTTCCTTAATTTTTAATGAATTATACATGACTAGTCTTGCAAAAAGGTTGTTGGGTTTTGAAGATCTCATGTTTAGCCGTCTAAAACATTTTATGATTTCAAAATTGATCATGATTTGAGGAAGTTGTAATTATCTCAAGTTGTCCATGATTAGTTTTTCTATTTTTTTTAATTTGGGTTTAATCTCTTAAATGCATGATTTTCCTTAATTTTTAATGAATTCTATATGACTAATCTTCCAGAAAGGTTGCTGGGTTTTGAAGATCTCATGTTTAGCTTTCTAAGACATTTTATGATTGGGTATGTGCAAGATCATGATGGACCAAAAAGTGGCAATATGATGGGTATGTGGCTGATGACTATTGTTTTACCCAAAATTGATGAAATGAAAAGGGTTTTAAAGGAGATTCTCAACTTTCCACCAATATAAATTATGCTTTACTTTGATTTTAATAAGTAATTATTATTCATTTTCTATTCAAATTACGACTAAAGTGTTGATTAATAGGTTGATTGAAAAATATCTATAACTTTCAAACGGTATAAATTTTTTTGAATCCAAAACATGCGTCACATTCTATGCTTCGCATACTATAGGATTAAAAAAATAAAAATTGAATTTCATGAAGTTTGGACTAAGTTAAGGTGGTCAAACATATGAGTTTTTATATTTTTTATAAATTTGTAATAAAAATTCATAATTAATTATTTACTTGGAAAAAATTTAAAAAATATGCATCACATTGGGGCATGAGTCCTCTATTTATATCTAAAATCTTATAAAAAATATTATCATTTTATTGTGGTTAGGGTGGTCAGACAGACACATATTTCTTATTTTTTCCTGAAATTTAAGTACCATTGCATTGAAATTTCAAATTTTCACCAAATAGATTTTTTTTTTTTAAAAGAAACCTAGTAGTTTAGAAACTACAATCAATTTTCTATAGATTCTGTTCTTACATATTTTTGAAATAATATAGATAACTTATTCAAATTTTTATGTCAAGTTGCCTAACTCTGATTTTTTTGAATTTTTTGCCACTTAAGGGCCTATTTTTTCCATGATGATTCTGCACATACCCGATTTCAAAATTGATCAAGATTTGAGAAAGTTGTCATTATCTCAAGTTGTTATAATCTAATTTACTAAAACTATTTCTCAAAAACTTGAAAGGATAAAATGAATTAGCTTTCAAAGTTGGATAAAACTGAACCAAACAACCTCACATTTACTTTAAATTCTGACATGCACTTTAAATTTTTGATTTCATCTGATTTCTAACATGTATCTACCTTCTTGTTTTGTTTTTTTGGGTTTTGCAGGTTTGGACAATACAACTAGAAGAAAAGAAGCATACTATTATCATTTGAACTATAATTGTAACAAGTGTTTCAACACTTTTGTGGAAATTATAACCCAGTTGTAATGCCTTTTTGTTTCACACTTTAAGACCACACTAGTTTTCAATTGGGTCTTAAAAAGAACACTCAAATAGGACTAAAGTTGAAGCCTCATCTCATCATTGTATTTTGGGTCTAAAATTGAACAAGGCAACTTAAAATTTATTTTGGTGCATAAAATGAATTCATCTTAGCTTTAGGGGTTAAAATTTATGAGTTTTTTTTGTGTTTTGATTTACAAATGTGTTATTGAAGGTGTATGCAATTCTCTCGCACCACTCGACAATTTTGAGAAACAGAAACATTCCTTAACACTTTTCAAAATCACCTACATCTTTCAATTTGGATTAAAAATGAACCCCTTGCTAATATAGGGAAAATGCGTGGTGTGTGTTTTCTCCTTGTTTCATGCAAACTGGGATGATCAAACTACAAACACACTTCCTTACTATTGTTTATCTTTAGAGGGCCTACCTCCCCACTTCAAAAGGAGGGAATGACCCAAGTGGTAATGAGCTAAAGGCAACCTCTTCCGAACTGCTATATAAATGTGTGGTTGTGATGAAAATTGTGATCAACCTAAAGTGATACATGATAGCTCTCCCCTAGTATCTTTATGATGCAAAAAACCCTTGTTATAAGGGTTGGGAGACCTCTCGAGGGATTTTATCATAGTATCCCCTGAACCAGAAGCCCTTATTATGAACCATTATTTAGAATCCAAAATCCTTAATACTTGTTGGTGCAAGAACAGTCGTTCTGAAGTCGCCCCACATTTTTTTTATTCATTGTTTAAATAGAAAAATTCTTAGGATCTTAGGATCTTAGGATCTTCAGGATTTTGAGATTTGATGGTTCCGAGAAGTGTGTTTTGTGGAGAGGAGCCAGTGTCACTAAATCTCTAATTGTTCGCATTGTCTTAGTGTTTAGATAAATCCCAGCGGGGACTCAACAAGTATGGTTGTTTCATCGTAGGTGGTAAATGGTTGTGGGTCAGTTTAATACTTTACTTGGTTCCAAAAGATTACAAAACAAACATTCACGATCTTCCTCAAAATTTCAAACCATTTGGTCTAAGTATGGATACCTTTTGACAAAACCTTGATATTATTGCTTGTCCTAAGAATTTTTTCTTAGAGACTTCTAAATATTTTGGTTTACATATCAATCCATATTTTCCAAACTTAACCTAAGCAACTATGGCTTGAATTTCACCCTTTTCACAAAATGGACATTGTGGAATCTATGATGTTTTTGACATAGACATTTAGTTTGGAAACATAATCAAGATAAGTCTTTGTGGTAAAATTAACTCATTTAAACAAGATAAATTGACAATCTGAACTCCACATGACCATTTGGCATTCAACCACTCTATTGAAACAACCAAACCTTACACTTGCTATCATACAAGGAAAACATTGCAAACTATTGAGTCCAAATTCTATTATCAAAATCATTAGGTCCTATTTCCAAAATCATTTGAGGTCTATTTTACCACAATCATTAAGTCCTTAGGGTTTGATCACTTTAGAGGCCTAGCATATTTCTCACTACCTTGATCTTACAAAAAAAAGGTTCACTCTAGGTCAAAATTGGGTCAAACATTTCATCTATCCTTTATCATATTTCATCCTTCATTTCACCAAACTTTGCAAAATTTTTGAATAGACCAACACTCTTTGACTTAGACATCAATCAACCCAAACCCTAACTTAGCTTCTTTGTAGGTGAAATGAATCCTTTTCCATGCACTTAGTTAAGCTAGTTATCATCTTTGAACTAGTTTATCTTGAAGGTCATGAGTCTACCCTAAATATTTCCAAGCTCATAAACATCCTTTATCCAAACATTAAAACATCTAGCTTCTATTCAAAAGTGTTCTCCTAAAACATTTGCAAAGATCACTCCCCATATCATTCACATTTTCATCTCCCATTTTCACCATTGCTCCAAAAAGACTTGGAGTGTCCCTTCTACCTAGATTTAAGTCAACTAGAGAGTTCAAACATTACGAATCTCAACACAACTATCCCATAGGTGACCCAAAATTTATGGCAAAGACAAGATCACAACACAAGAGAATCATGGAGAAAACCAAAGTCGCATTCACCTCAAGTGATCCCAATCCTCAAGAATTTGATCCAAGAAGTCAAGTTACCCCATCACAACAACCCTCGTCTACATCAGGGCCATATGAGATAGAAGACGTTACAAACAACCCATTTGGAATTACTAAGGAAGAAATCATGAAATACAAATAAGAACATCAAGCCTTAGAAAATGTAGCTCCAATTTCCCCATCTTTTGTTGTGCAATCATTGATAGAAGGCTTGACTCCATCTATGATTCAACCAACTCCATCCCTTGTGCCAAGTCAACCCTTAACATCTAGTCTTGCAACTCGGCTAGGAACCAACCTTGGTCTCACTTCATGTCTAGGAACAAACAAAACTTTGGGTATTCACAAAATGACCATTACATTAACCACCAACCTTCCCCAAGACACAAATTGTACACCAAAATTTGGAAAACCACTTACATTCCATGATGCCACAACAAAATTGACATTTCGAGTGCAACCATATTCATCCATCACCCCAAATACCTCAAGTGTGCCTGGCTTAATGTAGGGTAATGTGAACCAAGTACCTCAAGTAGGAAAATAAGGGAAAGTTAACACTCTCATGCAAAGTAAACCCTTGACAAGTGGTTCCAACAACCCCATTGACACATCAAAACAAGTGGTTACCCAAGCTATTCAATTCAATCGACCATCCACACCAAACCCATCTATTATCAACCCAAATTAAAAAAACACATTGGTTACAAATCCCATCAACCTAGGTAATACCTTTGTCACACCTCAAATACAACAAGGGAACCCCCTAACCATATATCAAAGGAACCCTTTCAATCAATTACAAGGTCTGAATGTTCCATTACCATTGCAATATCTAATGTCATCATCATCTTTCTCCACGGTCCCTCTCACCATGCAAAATCAAATGGGACCTCAAACTTACATTCCTCCATCTCAATCCACCATCTTGTAAGGAATGTTGAACCAAGGGAACCCCCAACCTCTCATCAACAACCTACAACCTAATCAAAACATCAACACCCACAATCCATCACAAATATCCCAACAATCGATCCTACATTGCAAGCACATGCCTTAGCTTTACAACAAGTAGAACATGCTTATGAGCAAGTCATCCAACAACAACATCAAGCAACCTTAGTAGCATAACAAAAATATGAACCAACCTTATTATCACAACAACAACAACAAGCCCAACAAGCAACCTTAGTAGCGCAATAACAAAAACAAGTAGCATTTGTAGCACAACAACAACATCAAGTAGCCTTAGCAACATGGCAACAACAACAAGCAGCCTTAGCAACACAATAACAATAAAAACAACAAGTAGCCTTCGCAGCGCAACAACAACAAGAAGCTGAAAAAATTGCCTTAGTAGCGCAACAACAACAACAATAGTTCAATAGAAAGCAGCCATAGCGGCCCAAAAAGCCCAACAATATGCCCAACAACAACAATTGATCACACAACAACAAGGTTCCTACTATAACCCTCAACAAAAAATCGTCAGTCCAAACATGTTAGGAACATATAAATGCACACAATCATCACCTTATCCTACACCGCCATATACACCATACAATACCTTGCCATTTTAAAATCCCGCATATGTAATATCCGAGAATTGCACCTAGGGGCAATTCCATATTTTGACATTTATGCATAGCATTTATGGCACCTTGAGATATTAATGAAAAAATCCCATGGGTCATAATTTCATGATTTTGAATCCATGTGGACAAGTGGCTGAGCAACAAAAGCTTGGCAACACATTTTTTGAGAATATAGGCTTTGGACTAACGCACAATGTACAGATGTCTACGCGACACGCTAGCATCCTGTCCATTTCCTAAGTTCAAAATGTGGAATCCCCTAAGACACGTGTCCTAGTGGTTACACTCTAAAAGTAAAGTCTCTTTGGCACCCTTGCAAGCATAAAAACCTCTTTCTACCTCTCATTTGAAGGTTGGAAGACATCACACTAGCTCTCTATCCATTTTCCTTCAACTTCAAGACTCCTTCTCCTTTGATAGCAGTACACTCACAGGTGAAGCCATGCTAGACTAAGGTCCCCCTAACAGTAGTAGTAGCTCTCAAGAAAGCACTCAACAGTGCGTCCGTGTGCTCCGGAGAGGGTCTTGGCCCATGGGTAACGCTCTCTCTCTCTCACTTTCATTTTACATACATTTTTCTACTCTCTCATGGTGCAGGTTCTACTCCTAAACGGGTATTGCTTTCACCACACACTTATCATTGTGTGGGTTCTACTCCTGAGCGGGTATTGCTTTCACCACAGCTTTGTTTACTCCTTTAGCATTCATTTTCAACTTGGCTATCTATGGAGGTGGGAACACCAAAGTGGGGTTTGATTGAGGTAGGCCCCTATACAGCCACCCAAAAAATTTCTCCTTGGTCTTCTATGTGTAGGTTGTGAAAAGGATCTTGGAGTGAACATTTAAATGTCCAGAAAAAGGTAAGCTTTCTCCAAGAATTTATGCATTTACTTCGACATTTGGTTCTGTGACTAGTTGAACAGTCTCGTATGGACCATTCTTGACTTTGTAAGTAGGATCTATTTCCATCCACTAAGTTCTCTATTGCTCAGGATTCCAATGCATCTTTTAGATGACAGCGCGTTGCACTGGCATCCTAGAACTATGCTGACATCTTCTAGCAGAGAGTTCCCTCTTCTGGGATAGGAATCCTTTGGTTTAGATCTCTTGGGATCTCTGATAACTTTTATTGAAGCATAACTAAGTCTTAATTCTTTATCGTTTTGTCAATTTTTTATTTTGAGGTGTATAAGGGCAATTCATTCCCTGGTGATCTATCCAATATGTTGGAGGATACTCTAGATGATTTCTTAGAAGCACTTTCCCCTATTTGTAAATCTCTCGAATGAGTCTCCTCTTGATAGGCTGAGGGATCTATAAATGTGATGGTAGTCTCAGTGACTCCTCTAAGGCCTAAGAAACCCATCATCTACATGACCCCAACCAACTCTTTTGTCTATGGAATTTCCTGTCATAACAACTCATCAGAATTGTACTCAAAGTTCGTGAAAGCTATGGACTCTACATCTTATAACACTGTTAGGAACACATATCCTACAAGGAGTAATAAACAAAACCTAAATCAACAACCTTCTATTCCTACTTCACAAGCTTATGTCCCTACTTCCTTACCACCTTCTCAACCAAGCCTTCCTCCAACACCTAAGCCTGCGATCAAAGCACCAGGCAATTATGATCTTGTCAAGTAGCTTTGTGTTACTCTGGCTAAGATCTCACTTTGGGACTTGCTTCAGACCGCTCTAGTTTATCAAAAGATGCTTCAAGAAGCTTTAAAAAATATTCTCTTGCTTTCCTCCGCTAGGCACACAAATGTTAATGCATTGTTGGCTCATATTCGTGCGTATTTTCCGAATATCAAGTTCCACCCACAAGAACTCCTGCCTCTGGACGTGCAGAGCCTTTGATGATTATAGTCAATGTTAGCAACACTGGTATTAGGCATACCATTGTTGACATCGGTTCAGCTCTCAATGTTTGCAGTATGGACCTACTACCTAAAATTAAAATTGATTCATCTTCTTTAGCAGCTTCTTCCTTGTACATTCATGGATTCAATAATGCTGGCCACCAAGCTCTAGGTATGATAATACTACCTTTGCAGCTAGGCCCTGTTACCTTACCCATGTTGGTTTATGTGATACCCGACCCCTTACCATCTAATCTCCTCTTAGGGAGACCTTGGATCCATGCTATGGGTGTGGTAACTTCTACTTTACATTGTTCCTTGAAATTTGTCACAAATAATCGAGTAGTTACAATTAAAGTAGATCGGGAAGGCATTCGCCTATGTGAGTTGGCCTCCACTAGTCATGCTTCGACTATATCTACCCTCAAGAATTGTATTCCTTCTTTGACTGCTGATGCTATGACATGTTCCTCATCGATACCCTCTGTGGAAGTTTTCTCCAGGGCGAGTGTCGGAAATGAAGAACCACCTAAAGGAGAAGATCATGAACCTTCCTCATCAAATTCTCAAACAATTTTTTTCCTTGGAGATGATTGGGGTTCTTTGAATTTTTCTGAATTCTTTATCGCAGAGTATAAGGAAAATCCTTCTTGCATGGACCTTCCACGTGCCCCTGAAACAAAGGTGGATAACACTCTCGCAAAGGAGAAGAAGTGTAACCCTATTCAGGAGATCACTCCTTCCTACACTGAGGAAAGTAGAAGTACCCCTATAGAAACATTTGATATCTGTTGGTGGAATGAAACACTTTATGTGGATCCACCACCTCCTAAAGTTTTGCAAACTCGGTATGGGTTCAGATATGAGCTTACTTCTCGATATGGCTATGGGAAGAAATGCCTAGGGAATATTGAGCAAGGAATTCAAGTACCCATCCATCTCAAGCCATGATGATGCTATTTGGGACTAGGATGTTCCATTGAATATTCTAAACAAAAGCCTTGGTGGAGTGTTAATATGATTTCAGCTGAACCGTTAAACCTTGTTCACCCTGAGTTAATAGACGTAAGGGAGAAAGCCAAGAAAATCCCTCTTGATGCCTTTTCTTTAGATTCAAAGCGCTAGAGGAATTTCTAGGTGCTTATTCCCCGTTGCCTTTGTATCATCACAAATGATGATTCTCGTATCATCTACATAGCCAGGTGTATTTTAGAGAGTCTGCCTTGAGCATTGATGAGGAGGACCCTCTATCCAAAACTAGTGATGACATTGCGATACCCTCTCATGAGGACCAAAACTCCCTCCTCAAGGGGAACACTGTTGATATCTCCATGAGTCCTACATCCTCTTAAAAAGTGATCAAAATTGGGAAGTGCCTCTCTTTGGAAGAAGCTGACAAACATGTCGATCTCTTACATTCTCATCCCAACATCTCTTTCTTGGACATATGAGGATATGCCTGGTATTGATGAATCTATAGTGGTTCATAATATCTTCCTATGTCCTGATTCCAAGCCAGTTAAGAAAAAAATTCGGAAGATAAATCCTAGGGTGGCATTGATGGTTGAGTCTGAGATAGAGAAATTGTTGAAAGCAGGCTTTATCCATCCTATCGATTATTCCCCTTGGATTTTGAATATAGTGCTCATAAGTAATCCTGATGGTTGTATTCACATATGCATCAAATTTTGAGATCTTAAAAAGGCTTCTCTTAAAGATGATTTTTCACTGCCTAATATAGATATGATTGTCGACTTGACTATAGACCATGCATTGATTTCTTTCATGGATGGCTTCTCAGGTTCCAATTAGATCTGTATTAACTCAGATGATCAGTACAAGATAGCCTTTACTACCCCGTGGAGTAATTTCTATTATGTGGTCATGCCCTTTGGGTTAAAGGATGTGGGAGCTACTTACTAGTGAGCGATGACCCTAATATTTCATGATTCCATTCAAAAGATTTTAGAAGATTATGTCAATGACATATTGGTGAAATTGGTAACCCGCAAGGATCATCCCAAGAACCGTTGTCTTATCTTTTAAAGACTTTGAATTTATAAAATGAGACTAAATCACCTTAAGTGCATCTTCGGTGTTGACACCGACAAGCTTCTAGGGTTTATAGACTCTCATCATGGGATTGAGGTTGACACTAAAAATATTGATGCAATCGTTAACATGCCTCCACCAAGGAATAATACTAAGTTGCAAAGTCTACAAGGGAAGATATAGGCAATTTGCAGATTTATATCTCAATTGGCTGATCGTACCCTTCCTTTCACTTGCTTATTGAAAAAGGATGTTCGTTTCATATGGGATGAGGAATGTCAAAGAGCCTTTGAGTCAATCAAATCCTACTTGGCCAATCTTCTTGTATTGATTCTGGCTATGCAAGATAGACCCTTTTTGCTTTCCTTGGTTGTGTCACCATATGCTTTGGCAGCTCTTTTAGCTCAATATGATGACACTGGGAAGGAAAGAGCAGTCTGCTACATTAGTTGTGTCCTGGTTAACTATGAAACCCATTATTGCTCCATGGAGAAGCAATTCCTTGCTCTCATCTTTGCTACGAAAAAGTTAAGGAACTATCTCCTCCTTGATGAAACACATGTCATAGTAAAAACAAATCTTTTAAGACATCTATTTTCCAACATTGATCTGATAGGAAGGATAGTGAAATGGGTTATGTTGCTTTTTGAGTTCAACATAAAGTTTGTTACTCAAAAATCAATAAAAGGTCAAGTGGTTGCGGATCAGTTGGAAAATGCTCCCTCATCCTGCTCCTTTCCTAGCTTGGATTTGTTTCCCGATGAAAACATTTTTGTAATCAATCACGATCCTGAATGGAAAATGTATTTTGATAGATCAAGGTATCAAACTAGTTCCGGAGCAGGCGTGGCTCTAATATCCTCTGAAGGTAAACTAGTTGCCTTATCCTTTCAATTATATTTCCCTTGTACCAATAACATCATTGAGTACAAAGCCCTTATAGTTGGAATACATGCCATGATTGCGCTAAAAATCAAACATCTCCATATCCTAGGTGACTCTGAACTTATAGTGAGCCAAATAACTAGAAATTATTAGGCCAAGCAAAGTAAGTTATCTTGGTATTGGGACCTTGACTTGTCTTTGCTTAAATAGTTATCTTCTTTCACAATAGATAATGTCCCTAGGAGAGAAAATAGACATGTTGATGCCATGGCGAGTGCAACTTCCTTGGTACCTTCTGAAGAAGATACAAAAGAATACCATTTCATGGTCTAGGTCTTGCAAACACCTGTGGTTCTTGAAGAACCTTAAGCTGAATCCCCTATATGTTCCCATGTGGACTTTGGGGAATGGTTTTTTGGTATCTATAACTATCTAAAGACTGGAAACTTCCCTGATGATGCAACAAAGAATGACCGCATTCGTGTGAGGAAGCTTTCAGTTTGCTATGTTATCTTGTCTGAATTCCTTAATTAGAAGGCCTATAGTGGCCTAGTTCTTAGGTGTCTTACTAAAGCGGAGATACCCCTTTCCCTTAAGGAATCACACATAGGCTCTGGGGGTGGACATTTTGGTGGTAAATCCTTGGCACGAAGACTGATACACATGGGATACTATTGGAAAATGATGGAACAAGATTCCTTTGAATTTGTCAAAAAGTTCCCTTAGTGTCAGTAACATAGTCGTCTCATTCATGGACCTACCCAAGAGTTACAAAATCAAACTTCCCCTTGGTCATTCTCTAAGTGGGGGTTGGATATTATTGGAAAGACATCACCCCCCTCTTCCAAGGGACATTCCTTTATCATTACCGCTACCGATTACTTCACGAAGTGGGTCGAGGATATCCCACTCTGATCCACGAAAATAGAAGCTATCTGTCATTTCCTTATGAATAACATCATTTCTCAATTTAGAATGCCTACTACGCTTGTTTCTGACAATGGTACACCATTTGAAAATAAGGAAGTGAAACAATTCCTCTAGAAATTCCACATCCAACATAGGTTTTCCACACTGTACTACTCGCAATGTAAAGGTCAAGTGAAAGTGTCTAATAAAACTCTTGAACTTATTCTCCATAAAAATGTTAACAAGCATGGTAAAGATTGGCACATTCAACTGACGTATAATTTATGGGCCTATTGCACGAGTGTGCATACGACTATAGGAACAATGCCCTATAACCTCATGTATGGTGCTGAAGCTATCATGCCTTTGAAGTTGGAGATTCCATCTCTACTAGTTTCTTGCAAGGGCTAATTGATAATGAGACCTATCGAGTTAACCATTTACATTAGCTGGAGATGCTCGTTGAATGTTGTTTACGAGCTCTCGAACATCTTAAAGCTTATCAAAGGTGGTTATCTAGACAATACAAGAAAAGTGTACTCCCTAGAACCTTTAAAATAGGAGATTTAGTTCTCTGTGAAAACTAGAGAAATGTAAATGCGCTGCTTGACCAGAGAGGAAAATTCAACCCTAATTGGTTAGGCCCTTACATTGTGATTTATGTATATGGTTCAGGCATCTATGGATTATCATCTATGGATGGAATTCCTTTAAAAGAACATGTTAATGCAATGCATCTTCGTCGATACTACGCGTAGTGTCCTATGTGTCACCTATGTGGTGCTCTCTCTACGAGAAGTGTAGTAGTACTACATATGTTGACATTATGCATTAACACATTATGCAAATTTTTGTGTTATGAATGACCACGTTCATGTGTATGAGTGTGTCCATTAGATCATTATTGTATTTAATTATCATACAGTCATGTCTGTTTATTAAATCATATTAGCATCTAATGTAAGCATACATCCACATGAGAATATAACATTCATAGCATAAACATATGTGAAGAAATAAAAATATACACATCCAAGTAAGCAACACCATGAAATAAGAATTGATGTATCCATGTATATATACACAATGTATGTATCCAATGTCATGTACATGTATCAGGCCACTACTACAAAAAATGAGTGGTTGTTGAATATATGTCTATAAAAAAATATCTACAGGTATATATGAATGTATCTGTATCTCGCTAAAAAAAATAATATGCACAAAACTAATGATGATCACTGTGGTGTGTGGCTCCTAGAACCCTTTGGCTCTGGCAAATGCTCTAGAAGTTACAGGAGAGGCTGGATGGTGGTCATGGAGCATGAGAGATGTGAACGTGATGCAGACATGGCCACCTGCATCCCTCTGATCTCCCCCTAAAGAGAGGATATCGTTAGCTCTTGCTATTGCAACTGATCACACAATCATTAAACATCTATCGGGATCACAACCATTGACTACCCTTTGATGCCATCGAGACAAATCTGGAGGGCATCATGCACTTGCTCGATGGTATCAACCCTCCTCACTGCTATATATTGCTCGGTGAGTGCCATCCATAGCTCCCTCAATAGCTGGTTGCGTTGTCCTCAGGTAGCTATCAACTCCACAGTGAGATGTACAATCTCTACACCCCGCTCCTCATATGCAATCCACAGGCATGCAACCAGCTCAAAGCTAGGGGCATGACATCCCATAGACACTGGCCGATATGCCTCGAGGACTAATCCCTAAATATATACAACAAGGGAAACCTTTGAAATACACTAAGCTATGAGCCTAGTCCATCCCTGTGCGTCCTCTACAACCACATAGAAAGAAAAAGGTATCAGTATCATATTTCATGTATGGATACATATGTATCATAAAACTAAAATTATAAAACATAAACAATGAATCATGTATACTGGGGTCCCCTGGTTGCTATGTCAGGTTAGGGTGAGGATCAGTGCTAGGACCTACACCGTAGCTAAAGTAGAAGATGGTGGTGCTAAAGAGAAGGGGGTAGTTGGTGGAGGATCCGACCTCCTCCACCACCTCAGCCTTGGTACTGTCACCTTCACCTCCTAGGGTTCCTCCTCCTCCCCGACTTACTGCCAACCTCTCCTCCTATCCTATGGCTATGGAGCTGGTAAGTCCCCCTATGGACCAGGGTCCCCTCTCTGAGCACCCTCACCAAACACAGGAGGAGGACAATGCCTCTCCCAATACTGCGTGAAGTCCATTGCCACCCCAACATTGTCCATTGTTGATATAGGTGGTAGATCATGGTTGGGCTCCTCATCATTAGAGGGGACAATATCTGTAATAGTGGGGCGAGGGTGGTCCCCAACCCTCGCCGCACTCCTATGGGCCCTGGTATAGTTGGGCATGTCTACTGGTATAGTCTGTGGTCGACCCTGCTGCTGCATGACCTGAATTTAGTAGTAGGGTACAATAACAATATCCCTACACCCAATCAAAAAATGATCTCACTACAGGTTCCTTAGGTTCTTGTCATCATCTACCCACCTAAAAAATTATAGGGTCTCCATAAGACCCCATCTACCATAAGGGTATCAAACTACAACTGCAAAAACTATAGGTATCTAAACCTCCACTGGCCTGTCATGTCGTACTAGTGGGCCATGGGAACCTGATACAATAGTTGTTGGGGAAAACTAAATGGCCGAGTGCACATGATGTGGGTGAAGGCCAACACCTGCAAAAGTGTGCACACCGTGAGGCTGCGGTACTCATAGTGGACGTACCGGCCTAGCTCCTAGTAGAGGTGTGTGAGCATGCTGCGCCCCGAGGAAAAGATGGTCCTATGCTCCACCATCAGGTATGTGTAGGATCATCATGGAAAAAATAGGCCCTTAAGAGGCAAAAAAATCAGAAAAACCAGAGTTAGGTAACTTGACGTAAAAATTTGAATAAGTTATCTATATTATTTGAAAAATATGTAAGAATAGAATTTGTAGCAAATTGAATTTGTTAGAGTAAAGTAATTTATTAACTTTACTCTCCTCTTAAGATTTCAATTTATGCACATATATTAGTCATTTAATAATTAATATTAATTATTAAATGCACTCACCTTAGGGTTAGGTTTTCCTTTCTATTGATCTCCTTTATAAGGATTGATCTCCTGTATTCTATTTTTATTGTTTTGATAATAGATCTCTGATATTATAGAGCTTAAAACCCTCTCTTGCTTTTTCTCCATTCTCTTCCATGTGATAGGTATCTCTTGCATGAAGGTGTTCTTGGGCTCTGAAGTTGGATTTACATGGTATCGAGCCAGATTGCTTACTTGTTCGCTTTTGAAGAATTAGAGATCTAGGTTTTGGTTGCATTAGATCGTGTTTGTCTTCAATTTTTATTTGGAATAGGGGTTCTTTTTTTTTTTTTTTCAGCACTTGAGCTCAAACGGACCTCAGTTGAGCTTGCAAAGTCCAAAAACTATTTTCATAAAAACATGTCATTGACATAGTTGCTCAGAAAAAACAATTTCCCAAGGCTGTTCCTAGACGCAGTCGGTCAAAATTGCAAAATAAATAATTTAAAAAAAAAAAAAACTTGCACTGCTAGTGCAAAAGGCAGCGCCACCAGTGAGCCGCCTAGCGGCCACTGCTCGGCCACCGCCGTCGCTGGCATCAGCCGGCTGCAGCCATGCTGCCACCCTTGCGCCGCCTGCCTGCGCCCCATCTAAGTGCCGCCTGAGCGCTGCTCACTCTCCACCCGCGCGCTGCCCGCGTGCCACCCTCGCCCTGCCCACGCACGGCTAGCCTCCAGAGCGCCACTAGAGAGCCACCAGGGCCCTCTTTAATTTTTTTTTTTTTTACCACTTTCAGTAAAATGGGCATATCTCAGGTGTTTCAACTTGGATTTTCAAATGAAAATAGGTGTTGGAAAGCTGGTTCTGAGCCCAATCTAATTGATGTAGGTTATTTTTTGTGATTTTTCCATTTTGCAGTCTTTTTTGCCAGCCAAAGTTAGAACTTATGTTTTTCACTCCCGGGGGCGTATCTTTTGCATTCAAACTCCGTTTTTTGCAAACAAATAGGCGTTGGAAAGGTGTTTCTGTGATATTTCCAGATCTGTCATTTATTTTTCCAGAATCTACCCTAGGTACATTTTATTTAGCTTTGTGTTTTTTTACACTTTGCTCAGTTACTTGGACATTCTGGCACCTACATGGGTTTTGTTTGCGTGGGATGGGTCATATTAATTTGATCTACATGTTGTAAGGTAATTTTTCTCAGATGTTTTAATTTGAAGAGTTATCATAGGTTTTTCTACTCACCCTTCAATTGTAATTCTGGAACGGGGTAATTATGAGTGATGGGCAAAGGGCATACTTACACATTGTAGGTGGCTTAATATTTTTCCTTATTTGTATGATCTCATACCTAAACCAGCCACTTCAAAGGGAAAAATAGCTTGGGATATCATTAGAGATGACATAGTAGGACTATTACGGTCTAGTGTTGATGATCACACTGCGTGGGCTATATCAGACATTGATTGTCCCCACCCACTTTGGACACGTCTTTGGGAGATCTATGGAGTCCCCAATCTCTCTCCATACCCAGAGGATCCTGCTTCAGATTGTCTCTTACCCATTGCTTGGAGAGAGAATGCACCCTTTGATTATGATACTTTAAAGGAACTTGAGTATTTAGACACCCTTACATATTCTGATGAATCAGAGGCTTGTCCCACAGTTCCTACTCTTTAGATTGAGACTTCATCAGCATCTCCTATTGTTCCTAATTTAGTGCAGCAGGGCATCATTCACCTTCCAGACATAGCTACTTTGGACTCTTATCTTGCAGACATATCTTTCTTGTTTGTTGAGTCCTATATTGCAGATTTGGAGGATTATTTTGAGGACATTCATCTCCTCTACCTTGACAGTCAGGTTATCACTGTATGCCCACCATTATCAGTGCATTCAGAGGTTGCATTTCAGGATTCTCCACATCCATTTGGATTTGACATCATTTGTTTCAGTTCAGACAGGGAGATTCTTCAACATCCTATCATGGCACACATCTTGAGACAGATTGGTTCATCACTCTTCACAGGGTTTCTTTGACATCGTCCTTTGGATCCGTTTCTTCCCAAGGGGAGGAATATCATTTTTTACTTCAGGATCTCCTTTTGGATTCTACATCAGGCATCTACCATTGTGATAGGAGTTTCTTCATTGTGGGGGGGCCTTCTTCTCTCTTTTTGTCTCTCCTATGGAGACCATTGTATATGTACTTATATGATAGAAGCTGTCTATGGGGGGTATCATGTAATCCACCTCCTATCCTTCTTTCATTAGTGCATTTCATACCTTTATTTGGTCTCTCTTTTGGAGTAGAGTTTTTCCCATGAGGTTTTCTCTATTTCTCCACTTTATAGAGATTTTGTTGTATTCGGGTACCTAACCAGGCCATGTTGCGGGGACCCTCTGTTGCATTGTAGCTCCTTTGCTTTCTTATGCATTGTTTGTAGCTGCATTGTAGCTCATCTTAAGGGGGGGTGTTAGAGTAAAGTAATTAATTAACTTTACTCTCCTCTTAAGATTTCACTTTATGCACATATATTAGTCATTTAATAATTAATATTAATTATTAAATGCACTCACCTTAGGGTTAGGTTTTCCTTTCAGTATTGATCTCCTTTTATAAGGATTGATCTCTTGTATTCTATTTTTATTGTTCTGATAATAGATCTCTGATATTACAGAGCTTAAAACCCTCTCTTGCTTTTTTCTCCATTCTCTTCCATGTGACAGGTATCTCTTGCATGCAGGTGTTCTTGGGCTCAAGTTGGATCTGAAAACTTCTACAGAATTTAGTTTCTAAACTATAGGCTTTCTTTTAAAAAAAAAATCTATTTGGTGAAAATTTAAAATTTCAATGTAGTAGTACTTAAATTTCAGGGAAAAAATAAGAAGTAGGTGTCTGTTTAACCACCCTAACCACAATAAAATGATAATATTTTTTTATAATATTTTAGATAGAAGTAGAGGACTCATGTTCCGATGTGATGCATATTTTTTTGTAATTTTTTTCTAAGTAAATAATTAATTAAGAATTTTTTATTAAATTTTTTAAAAAATATAAAAAACTCGTATGTTTGATCACCTTAAATTGGTCAAAACTTCATGAAATTCAAATTTTCTTTTTTTAACCTTATATTATGCAAAGCATAGATTGTGACGCATGTTTTGGATTCACAAAATGTGATATTGTTTGAAAGCTATAGATGTTTTTCAATCAATCTATCAATCAAGACTTTAGTCATAATTTGAATAGAAAATGAATAATAATTAATTATTAAATTCAAAGTAAAGATTAATTTATATTGGTGGAGAGTTGAGAATCTCCTTTAAAAACCCTTTATTTCATCAATTTGGGGTAAGAAAAATGTGATAGGGAGTGGGGTTGGAGGAACCAATCACTAGTTCCTGCTCTAGGTCTTTCTTTGTAAGACCCCCTTGGTGCTTGGCTTCACCAATCTAACCTATAGGCCTCTATTCTTGTCTAGATGCCCTTGGTTTTCCTGACCAACTCCTCTCCTATCAACAAGCTTCCTTTCTACCAAGCCAACCTTGGTGTTGTTTCATGTTCTCCATTGGCCCTTATTCTGCCTTAAAGACCAAAAACCTCCAAAACGTTGAACACAACTTTGCATGGGTATGAGGGTGCTAAAAAGTCTTCCAAAAATCTCATATTTTTCTCTCTAAGACCCTCCTAACTCCACTTAACCATCGCTTACACCAAACCCTACTTTTGGGCTACTAGCCTAAGTGCCCAATTAGGCCCCTAAACAGGGATAAAATGCAATTTCCTTAAAAACCCACTAAAGGACCTAGTTTCTTCATTTGGGGGTTGTGATTCCCATACCCAAACCTTAAAGATTCTTGAGGTTTTGAACCTGTATAGGCCGTACACAGCCCAAAAACAAAAATGGCTAAGAACCCTAGGGTTTCCTAACTTCTGGCTGATTTCGGACTGTGAAAAGTTATCCCTCCAAATGGCCTGCTGGAACCTCCACCTGACCTCCAAGCATATCCAAGAACTTCCCCTAAATTCTCCAAAAATAATTTCTCAAAAATCTTTATTCCCCTGCAAGTTATGCTACTTTTGCTCCAAGTTTTCCCCAACTGGACCTGCATTGGCTCGCTTAGGGCAAAGCTTTTATGGCACCTCCTGCACTGCCAAAAACCCTACAAGCTACCATATTTACAAGGATGGATCCTAGTCACAAATCCCAAGAGGCTGTACAATTTGTACGGTGGGAGAGTGCTGTAGGACTCCATTTCTCAAAACTGCCTGTTACAGGCCTGAAAAAATAGAAAACTAACTATGTACAAATAAAAGCTTAAATTTTTTAGTAAAAACAAATGAAAGGAACTCTAAGCTTGTATAGTGTTCAATCTACATTCTACAAACACAATAACAACAAACTTATTTCATTAAAGCACACTTTGGATGCAAGAAACAGGAAAACTTTCTTTCCAACGCTGTTTTCTTCAACTTTACAAAATGCCAATCTAACAAAAGCCTCCCAACCCTAACACAAGGTCGAATCATGCCTTAAATAGGCCTTCCAAACACTTTAGATGCTTGGGTCGAGCTCAAAGATCACCTAATAATGCAATTTATAAAACCCATTATGTTTTCAAACATTTTGACAACTTTTCGCCCTTTAGCAAAAAGAGCCTCTAAACTTTAGAAATTTTGACATCCTCTTTCCCAAAGTGTAAAAAAAACCATAAGCACCTAAAACAATGGTCAAAATGACCTTATGATAGCACAACACAAAATATAACTTCAACCCAAAACTTTAATAACCTTGAACTTTGCGAGGTGCTCCTGCACCATTCTCCCCCTCTCAGCACAAACAACTAAGGAATGGACGCAGGGAACAGAGACATATCAATTCCTTGCTTCTTAAAGTCTGCTTCTTTTTCCCAGGTGGCTTCAGATTCATGCTTGTCCTTCCATTTGACAAGATGCTCCATGTACACCTTGTGCCTTGTAGCCTTCTTCACTCTGGACTCCAAGATCTTCTCTACTTGTAGCTTGTCTGGAGTTGGTATGGACATGTTGCTGATGTCCTTGAAGACCTCCTTACTATCTTGATCCAGATCCTTGACTGTCCCTTTATACTTGATCAAATCAGCAACATTGAACACTGGTGAGATCCCTAGATCAGTAGGTAACTCCACCTTGTATGCATTCTGCCCATACTTGGCCAATACCTTGCAGGGACCCACTCTCTTCATTTGCAACTTGGTGGACATTCCCTTCTACAACCTTGACTTGTTAAGGTGGACCATAACATAGTCCCCTACTTGAAACTACACATCTTTCTTTGACATATCAGCTTTTTCCTTCAACTTTTGGGTTGCTGCTGTAACTGTCTTCTTGACCTACTCCTGGATCTCCTTCATGGTCTAAGTGAAGTCCTCTACATGTCCACTCCTATTCTCCATTGATCCAAGGTCTCTGAGTTCAAAAATGCCTCTTGGGTGCATCCCATACACAACCTCAAAAGGACTCTTTCTTGTAGTTCTATTAACACTATCATTATAGGCATATTCAGCTTGAGAAATCACCATATCCCATGTCTATCCATATTCTTTAGTTAAGCACCTCAGAAGATTACCTAGCACTCTTTTAACCACCTCTGTTTGACCATCAGTCTGAGGATGGTAAGCTGATCCAAGTGACAGATTTGTACCCAATCTGCTCCATAGAGTCTTCCAAAAATGACTCATGAACTTCACATCTCTATTAGAAATAATGCTTAGAGGCAAGCCATGGATCCTAACAACTTCCTTGAAGAAAAGATGAGCTATGTAGCTTGCATCATGAGTAGTTTTGCAGAGAATAAAATGGCTCATTTTGCTAAATCTATCTACCACAACATAAACACTGTCAAAACCAATCTTGGTCTTAGGAAGACCTACTACAAAATCCATGCTTACACACTCCCATGGTTTGTTAGGAATGGGCAGGGGTTGATATAAACCAGCATTGCTAGATCCTCCCTTAGCTTTCATGCACACAACACACTGTTCCACATATTTTCTGACATCTCTTGCTAACTTAGGCCAGTAATAGAACCTTTTTACTAGCTCTAAAGTTTTATTAATACCAAAATGCCCACTAAGATTGCCATTATGCTTTTCTTGAATCAGATTTTCCCTCATTGACCCTCTTGGAACACATAACTAATTACCCTTAAATAATAGTCCATTTTGCAATGTATACTCAGAATATTGGCTATGAAAATGATTCTCAAAATCAGAGCATACCTTGTAGGCTTTTGAGAAGTCTTCATCCTCACCATAGAGGTCTTTAAAACTCTCTAATCCAATGCTTTTCAGCTATATCTCCTGCACTGTTAGCAACCTTCTGCTTAATGCATTTGCAACCTTATTCATTTGTCCCTTTTTGTGCTTGATAGTAAATGTGAAGGCTTGGATGTATTCCATCCATTTCAAATGTCTATTACTCAGCTTCTCTTGGGTGTTGATATAACTAAGGGTCTAGTTATCAATAAAGACCACAAACTCTTTGGGTAACAGATAATGCCTCCACTTCCTAAGGGAATGCACTAAAGCATACAATTCTAGATCATAGGTAGAGTACTTTTGCTTGGCTTCATTGATATTTTCACTAAATAAGGCTACAGGTCTACCTTCTTGACTAAATACTCCTCCTACTGCTACTCCATTTGCATCACACTCAACTGTGAACAACTTGTCAAAACTAGGCAACAACAAAATTGCTTTAGTTGCTACTTCTTGTTTCAATTTTTCAAACCCTTTATCAACCTCTTGAGTCCACTTAAACTTTGTTTTCAGACTACCTTTGATGGTATCTAGGACTGGTGCACATATGCACTGAAATTCCTTATGAATTTTCTATAGAATTAAGGTAAACCATGAAAACTCCTTACCTCTGTTGCTGTGGTTGGTGTAGGCCAGTTTAGGATGGCTTCCACCTTGCTTGGATCCATCTTCAACGTTCCTTTGGATACTACAAAGCCTAGATACACAAGCTCTTTCTTGAAGAACTCACACTTCTCAAGGTTGATTGCCAACTTCTCTTCTTGCAACCTTTTGAGAACCATCTCCACATGCTTGAGGTGTTCTTCTGCTTCTTACTGAAAATTAGTATGCCATCTAGGTATACTACCACAAAGATTCCTGTGAAATCCTTAAGCACTTCATTCATTAGTCTCATGAATGTGCTAGGGGAATTTGAGAGGCCAAATTGCATCACTTTCCACTCATATAACCCATCATTTGTTTTAAAAGCTGTCTTCCACTCATCTCCATCCTTAATCCTAATCTGATGGTAGCCACTCTTGAGGTCCAACTTAGTTAAATACTATGCTCCTCCAAGGCAATCCATCAAGTCTTCTATTCTAGGGATAGGGAATCTATATTTGATTGCAATCCTATTGATTTCTCTAGAATCAATACAAAGTCTCCACTTACCTCCCTTCTTAGATGCTAAAACCACTAGCACTGCACATGGGCTGATGCTCTTTTGAATCAATCCTTGATCCAACAATTCTTGCACTTGCCTGGATACTTCTAGGTTCTGCTCTGGTGTGAGTTTGTATGCTCCTATATTACACAACGAGGCTCCAGATATGAGTTCAATTTGATGACTTATAGCTCTCTTTGGTGGTAAAGTTGTAGGTGTTCCATCACTAACTATGCTCTTGTACTTATCAAGCAATTTTTGGACTACTTCTGGTAAGACTGTCTTTTCAGCCTTGGCTTCTTCTTTAGGCTGCAACACAACCACATATCCTTCATTTCCTTGGTGTAGGTCCTTAAGGAACTCCTTGCCACTGCTCAACATGATGTTTGGTGCCTTTGACTGTCCTTCATCTTCTTCTGACAATGACTGCAGCTTGAAGGTTCTTCCATCCTTCTTGAATGAGATGGTGTTCTCTTTCCCATCATAAATAGCACTCTTGTCATATTTCCATGGTCTGCCCAGTAGTAGATGGCATGCATCCATGGGTAATACATCACAAAATAGCTTATCTTTATATCCTCCAATTGAAAATTCCACTGTTACTTGCTCATTAACCAAAACACTCTGCCCTTTGTTCAACCATGTGACCTTGTAGGGGTTATTGTGAGGTACCTTCTCCAATTTCAGTTTAGTTACTACCTCCTCTGAGATTATATTATCTGTTGAACCTGAATCTATAATCACTTTGCACACTTTTCCAAGTATCTTACATCTTACTCTAAAAAGAGCTCTTCTTTGTTTAGGTTCCTCTTTGACTGGTTGTCTAATAAACACTTTGTTAAGCATCAGATTTTCTCCTACCTCAGATTCTATATGACTGATTTCAAATGCTTTAGGACTCATGGTGTCCTCTTGTGCATAGGCCACTCTCTTTTCATTGCTTGATGATGATGCTTTCTTCGGGCACCTATAAGCAGGGTGACCTAGTTGACTACAATGATAACACTTCATGTTGGCAAAATAAGAATTGCTTCTTCCTGCTCCTCTTCCTCTATTTGAACCTCCTTGAGGTCCTCTTCCTCTGTTAAATCCTCCTCTTGAAGATGTTTCACCTCCATGCTCAGTGAGATTAGATTCTCCTTGGTTCCTTTGATCATTGCCTCTACCTTGGTAACCACCACATTGTCCTCTTTGATCTCTGCCTTTGCCTCTACCCTTAGAAGACTGATCATGCTTCCTCTTGTTCCTTTCCTCAATCTTGATAGCCAACTGATAACATTGGTGTACTAGAGAAGCATATTTCTGGATTAGATTGTGTAAGCTTTTTTGGATCAACGTTTCAGATCACACTCTGTGATCCATCATCAGGATAGAGAGCTCAAGGAGATGAAAATAGTTTGTTGCAGACCCAACAGGTATAAAAAGAGGCAGAAAGATGAAAGAGGGAAAGATGGCCCAGGGCCCAAGAGATGGGAGGAAAGAAATTACCAAAAAAATAAAATTATATATTAATGTATTGATCTATTTAAATGCATCAATCAATTTAGTAATTTAAATCTATTGATATATTTTAATCTATCAATCTATTAATCTATTTGGATGATTAAATGTATTAATCAATTTTGAATATATTAATCTATAAAGATAAATTAGATTATAAAATTAGATAATTTAAAAAGTTAACATGTTAATATTTTATAAAGATGGAAGATAAATTAGATTTCTAATATTCCTATATAAATAATTCTAGATATAGAAATTGTTTAGATAGATGATTATATTTAAATATATTGATATTTTTGAATTATTAAAAAATTGATATATTTCAATAGATTAATATGTTTAAATGATTTAGAAATAAATTGTTATGAAGATGGAAGGTCAATTAGATTTATTATATTCATATTTTAATAATTCAATTAACACTATTTAGTTAGATGATTATATTTAAATAGATTGATTTATTTGAATTATAAAATAGAATTATATATTTAAATAGATTAATGTATTTGAAAGGTTTAAATATATTAATCTATTTAAATAAGTTAAGTATGTTAATCTATTTGAATAATTTAAATAGATTAATCTATTTGAGTAATTTAAATGTATTAATCTATTTGGATGATTAAATGTACTAATCAATTTAGATACTTTAAATATATTAATCTATAAAGATGAATTAGATTTATTATAAATTATTATAAAGATGGAAGAATTAGTGGCAGAAATTAAATAAGCAATGCAAGAATAAAAAAGTGAAGGAAAGTAAAATGGAGGTATATTTTTATTGGAAAATTAAATCTTTAATCTATATGACAGATTTAGAAATAGATATAATATTTATTCTGGTGTATTGAGATATTTTATTAGTAATCCAAATGAATAAATAGATTAATCTAATCGAATAATTTGAAAGTATTAATCTATTTGAATAATTTGAAAAGAATAAATGTTTAAAGAATTATGTAAATATGTTGGTCTATTTGAAAATGTGATTATATTAAACTATTTGAATATTTCAACATCTCTCAATATGTTTAGGTATTTCTAAATCTATCAATATGTTGAAAAATGTTAATATTTTATTATAAGGATGGAAGATAAATTAGAATTATTATATTCCTATTTAAATAATTATATATAAGTAGATTGATATGTTTGAATTACAAAAGGTTGAACTATTTAAATAGATTAATATATTTACATGATTTAGAAATAAATTGTTATAAGGAAGGAAAATAAATTAGATTTATTATATTCATGTTTAAATAATTCTATAAAAATTATTAAGGTAGAAGATTATAGTTAAATAATTAGATATATTAGAAATGAAAATATTAAATTATAAATTAACAATTCTATTTAGATAATTCTAGGGAGATTTATTATATTCCTATTTAGATAATTCTATTAAAATTAATTAGATGGATGATTATATTTAAATAGATTGATCTATTTAAATTGTTAAATGGATTGCTCTATATTGATCTATTTGAATTATTAAATGGATTGCTATATATAAATGGACCAATCTATTTAAATATAATCATTCTATATATATATATAATCAATCTATTTATATAAATGTGTTGAAATATGTTAACATTGATTGGTGTACTATTTTAGGACTCAAAAGAGCCATCTCTTCTTGGATGTTCCATTTTAAGCCATTAAGATACCTAGCCACTTTTAGGCTCTCATCCTCTGTCACATTAGATCTCAAGCAAAGCTTTTGGAACTCTTCAGTATAAGTGTTTACATCTAGGTCTTTCTACCTTAGACTTTGCCTCTTCTTGTGAAGTTGGATCTCATAATCGACTGGCATATAGGCTTCCTTTACCTTAGCAACCATTCCTTTCCAAGTTGATATGGGCTGTTTTCCTTCTTTTTCCCTCTCTGTCTGAATAAACTTCCACCATGTCAAAGCTGATCCTCTCAATCTTGACTTAGAAACCTTCACCTTCTGAGCTTCAGTGACTCCATCACACTCAAAGTGATTCTCCATGCCTTCTATCCAATCCATAACTAGGTCTGGTTACATCTTTCCACTAAAAAGTGGTATGCCTTCAAGTCCCTTTCCACTGAAGGCTTTCAATGCCTTCAAGAAAGGCTCCTCCTCCAAAACAGGGTTAGGTTCAGGGACCTTGTCTTCCTCTGCAACCTCTTCTTCCTTTGGTACCTTTCCTTCCAACCTTGCATTGTTCAATGCTTTCTCAAGTTGCTCTATTCTTTGTTTTAACGACTTGTTGTTCTCTTCTTGTTCTTCAAACCTCTTGGCTAATTGTGCATTTGTCACCATGGTGGGAGTTTCACTTGACTCAACTTCTATCATATAAGCTGCTTTCCCAAATCTTTAACCTGCTCTGATACCAATTTGATAGGGAGTGGGGTTGGAGGAACCAATCACTAGTTCCTGCTCTAGGTCTTTCTTTGTAAGACCCCCTTGGTGCTTGGCTTCACCAATCTAACCTATAGGCCTCTATTCTTGTCTAGATTCCCCTAGTTTTCTTGACCAACTTCTCTCCTATCAACAAGCTTCCTTTCTACCAAGCCAACCTTGGTGCTGTCTCATGTTCTCCATTGGCCCTTATTCTGCCTTAAAGACCAAAAACCTCCAAAACGTTGAAAAAAACTTTGCAGGGGTGTGAGGGTGCTAAAAAGGATTCCAAAAATCTGACATTTTTCTCTCTAAGACCCTCCTAACTCCACTTAACCATCGCTTACACCAAACCCTACTTTTGGGCTACTAGCCTAAGTGCCCAATTAGGCCCCTGAATAGGGATAAAATGCAATTTACTTAAAAACCCACTAAAGGACCTGGTTTCTTCATTTGGGGGTTGTGATTCCCATACCCACACCTTAAATATTCTTGAGGTTTTGATCCTGTACAGGCCATACACAGCCCAAACACAAAAATGGCTAAGAATCCTAGGGTTTCCTAACTTTTCTGGCTGATTTCAGACTGGTGAAAAATTCTCCCTCCAAACGGCCTGCTGGAACCTCCTCCTAACCTTCAAGCATAGCTAAGACCTTTCCCTAAATTCTCCAAAAATAATTTCTCAAAAATCTTTATTCCCTTGCAAGTTATGCTAGTTTTACTCCAAGTCTGCCCCAACTAGACCTGCACTGGCTTGCCTAGGGCAAAGCTTTTCTAGCGCCTCCTGCACTGCCAAAAACCCTACAAGCTACCATATTTACAAGGAGGGATCCTAGTCACAAATCCCAAGAGGCCGTACAATTTTTATGGTGGGAGAGTGCTCTAGGACTCCATTTCTCAAAACTGCCTGTTATAGGCCTAAAAAAAATAGAAAAACTAACTATGTACAAATAAAAGCTAAAAATGTTTAGTAAAAACAAATGAAAGGAACTCTAAGCTTGTACAGTGTTCACTCTACATTCTACAAACACAATAACAACAAACTTATTTCATTAAAGCACACTTTGGATGCAAGAAACAGGAAAACTATCTTTCCAACGCTATTTTCTTTAGCTTTACAAAATGCCAATCTAAAAAAATGCCTCCCAACCCTAACACAAGGTCGAATAATTCCTTAAATAGGCCTTCCAAACACTTTAGATGCTTGGGTCGAGCTCAAAGATGACCTAATAATGCAATTTATAAAACCCATTGTGTTTTCAAACATTTTGACAACTTTTCGCCCTTTAGCAAAAAGAGCCTCTAAACTTTAGAACTTTTGACATCCTATTTCCAAAAGTGTAAAAAAAACCCTAAGCACCTAAAAAAATGGTCAACATGACCTTATGATAGCACAACACAAAATATAACTTCAAGCCAAAACTTCAATAACCTTGAACTTTGCCAGGTGCTCCTGCACCAAAATGTCATCAACCACATACCCATCATATTGCCACTTTTTGGCCCATCATGATCCTGCACATACCCCATCTCTCTGATAGTATGGATGAGGCCCCCATGTAGGTGTGAGCCTCGCCCATCAATCGTGATCAGTAAGGCAATGGTCACGACCATAACCCAGCGGGTCAACGGTGTTGTGGTCCCCACATGGTCATACCAATGTGTATAGATATGACCCATGTTTTTGTCATCATTCATCCTCCCTGTGTAGTAAAGGATGCCCTGTGATCACTGTTGTGTAGATCGTGTGTTGTCGAGGGCCACCCACCATCCGCAGATGGGTTTCCTAAGGATCCGATAGATGTCCTCGAGAGTAATGGTCATCTCTCCACATGGTAGCTAGAACAATGACGTAGTGGCATCCCATCGCTCCATGAGGGTTGTCAGTATCCGCTCATGATATCTCATCTCTCGCATGGTGAACACATGCCAGAGACTGACCCACTCTAAGAGTGTGACCTCATCCTTGGAGAAGCGGTCCCTCTGCTCTCAAACAAGCTAGAATGCTTGCCCTCTAGGATGCTCTAGAATCTTCGGGTACTCCTACCAGAAGTAACAAAACAAAATTCATCAGAACATCAAAATTTTTCATTAAAACAAGAAGAAAAAATTAATACTTATTTATGCTACACAGATGTCTATGCACCATGCATATGTCTCTAGACTGCCATGATCACCTCGAAGACGATAGTGTGTCTCTAAGATGATAGCACACACAGGAGACTGCAACACTTATTGAGGAAAACAACATAGGTTTTGGACGTAGGTGCGAAAAAAAGACACTTGCGCACCTCGCCGGTGGGAAAATCCTAAAAAAATGCATAAAAAATACATAAAATAAGAGTTTGTGGCCTACGTGGTCCACCTCGTGATCCTCGTGATGGAGCTACTAAAATTTTGAGGAATTTTCTCTTTTCCCCATGGGCTTAGTCTCCATTTTAAACCCTTGTCCCCATGAATGGGCAGGGTTTTATTTAGAAAGGTATGGAAACATTTTAATTGCAAGTTGACCTGCTCCGTCAGTCACTGATCTCTTAATTCATCTCTTGAGCCACATTACACATCAATTTACTGGCCTCGTTAGCTCGAAGCACCAGTCATAAACTATTTCATTGACTTTAGCCTTTTCCCTAATTTGGGTTTAAATTTTTCCCCAGTGACTTAAGCCTAAGTCATTCACCCTCAAGGGTCATGTCACCATTAGCTTAACCGAGTCCTTTCTATTAAATGCTAACATTGTATGGAGTGCAGATTTTGAGATTTGAGGATATGAGATGAGATTTGGGCCCTACCCAGCTAGCCCATGGATAGTAAATGCCAGCAGGTTAAAAGTAGCGAGGCTAGCGAAATAAGGAGTTTCCTTGTACGATTGTGGGACTCAGTCCCCACCACCATTCCTACCATCTGATGCCTTCAAAAAATGGTCAAGATTGGATCTTGGGAGTGATCTTCATAGTTCTCCACTGGCTCACTGGGAAAAGGCTAGCATTAGTTAAGACTAGCGAGATCAGTGAGATCTTGAAATCTATCCTAATCTATTCAATTTATATGAGGGGTGAAGCCTGCTGATAGAGAGACTATCATCTGAAATGGATGAACACCATTAGCCGAGGACACATCAGCAAAGCACTGCTGGACTTCAAAGAGGATCAAACTAATGCCAACCACTTGATTTGCCATCCAGGCAGAAGATCAATGGCTTATATTCAAAGCTAATAAATGGCACGTGATAGTCATTTTACTCTATAACCATCGCGCATTAATGGCCAGATTTCTATAGGAGTGATCAAATTGATCTTCATGCATGTGAAGATTTAATTGTAGACAATCATGAACTGCAATCTATAGACTTTCATGCACTTGCAAATGAAATGATGATAATACGCCTGCCAGTGAATTGCCCACTTCGCACGTGTGCTTTTTCTCATGAATTATCGGTAATCGATAGAATCATTTCAATCAATAAATAGAAGTGAATGAGTTGTCATTATTGTCATAGAAGCTAAACAGTTAAGTCCTCAGAATGTAGCGAAGAGAGGAGATTGAAAAGTGTGCTTGTGATTGCAAAATGAGCAGGTCTGATTCAACATCGATTCTAGTACATAGGTCTACTAGGCTTCAGTCTCAGAGGCCTCATCATGATGATCCTGGACACAAATAGAGCACTCATGAGGATTTTAAGGAAAGAGAACCTTCACCAATAATGGTTAGATGTGCCCAAAAATTATAGGACCATACTAGGAGCTCGAAGGAGGAAATAAGAGGACACAAAGCTATTGAGCCTTCTAGTTGAACTTGGCGAAAGCTTCGCAATGGCCATGGCTCATTCAGTCAACAACATTCTCCAATCAACCTTACAGATAGCACATCTAACACTGAGACTGAAACAAATTTTGGTTACCATCCATATCTGGTGACCATGGGCCGAGATTTGTCATCTGAGGCAGGAGTGTTGTTTGTTCATCCTTTGGCGGTTAGAACCCCGAGCGAAAAAGAGGTTGTTGCGACAGACAAGGAAAAGGTCGAGGAGGGTTTTGAGGTCTATTCCCTAACTCTTGCTGCTACTCAGAGTGGCCATGTGTACCAGGGTGGGTGTGTGGTTGGAAAAGGGTCGACTGGCATGTGAGTTGGAGGAAGGTGATAAATAATTTTTTGTGTTGATAAATGATTTTTGGGCTATTTTTTTCTCCTTTTGCTTGTGTGGCATATTTTTGGAATGTTGAAGGGTGACTATGTGCCCTCTTGGTGGTGGTATTGGTACCTTTGTAGGCATGGTGGGGAGGAGGATTTTGGTGGGACTTTGCTTCCTCCTGACGATTATGTTGGTTTTGGCTTTTCCCCGTGTCTAACAGAATTGTCATGTAGGGATTTTGTGATATGCAGTCGAAATGAGAAGTGAATTGAAAATTTTGAATCTAAGTTGCATTTGAGTTGGTGGCTTGTTCGGCTCCATTGTCATATAAAAGGGAATTCAAAGCTCATTTGCAAGGGGATGAAAATTCTAGTTAGGTTTTGAGCCGGGTGTACATGGGTATAATGATAGGAATAGAATAGATAGTCTGTTTTGAGGTTTTGGAAGAACATATGCAAATTATGTTAAATTTTTATGTAGAAATGACTGATAAACATGAATAAATGTATAATTCTGATATATTTTCTCTCCTTATGTGAATTTGTGTGAATTTTGAATGAAATTTTAACAATATTTTCATTCTTCTTTGAACATCTATTTGAATATATGTCTCTATTTCTGCTTTGATTCAAGCAATCAACTAAATGCTTAAATGGAGTCTTAGATTTACAATTATTTGTAGGGGATTTGATAAGTAGTTATGTATCAGAAAGAGTGACCTCCATGATGCAAAGTTGTTATGAGAGTAGTCCATCCCATCAAATTTTAAAGTCATTTCTATATTACTGGTTCTTGTGTATGTGACTCTAATGCCTAATGTAACAAGGCACTGGTCTATTCCTTAATGATTTAGCTAAAGGGTTAATCAAATAATTGTCTGATGACCGACCTAAAGTCAGGATTTCAATTAATTTTAAAATTTATTAATCTCAATGCATGTATATGTCAATTATCATGTAGAATTCCCTTTGTTTTGATGAATGGGTAAGCAATTTACTTAAAGATAAGCCAATCTTGTAGGAATTGTAACATAATTATCCTTCATTCAAACTAATCTGTGAAAATGATGTGTTCTATAAAGCATATTATCAAATGAACACAATAGGAACACCCTCCTTGGCCCCACAGATCCTAAAGTGTAGAAGATCTTAGTCATTGACTGGATCTTGTTAGTTGGCCAGTCATTTCAAGAGTCTTGAACATAGGAGTTGGCTATCCCTTAGAGATTCCTTAGGTGCACTGGAAAACAACCAACACCTCTGTGATGTCTCGGTGTAGCTGCTCTAGCCTTGGCTCCTCGTACTCTCTCCTGCTAGGCATTTTGTTGACTTTTCTCACAAATGTCAACAATTTTCTCATGGTGAATAGTGAAAATGACCCTTCTAGGGGTCCACCTAGGTATATATAGGCCCCCTAGGGCCCATTTTTCCAAGGACTTGTGGCTTCCCAGTTTCTCCTAAATTTTCCCCACTAAGCTGGGGGCAACCTCTGGAGGAGATATAAGGTCATCTCTTGATCATATTTTTCTTCTGAGTTGATGAATTTTTTCTTAATCATTCCTCTCTCTATGGAAGCTTTCTTTTGATTTTTTGACCTAAAAAATTGAGTTTTGTAGGTTAGAACCTTCAACAGTTTTTGACCACTTGAATGCTATTTGTTGAGCTTAGATGTTGGGGATACTTTTAGTTCTAGTTAGCTTGGCTGCAATAGCCGCTATGGTATCTCTCTGTTGACACACAAATTCGTAAAAGTCAAAAATTTAGATGAAATTTTTTCTTTTCTACTTTAGTGAGGCTGATTTTTTCAAAATTGAGCCCACTAAAGTAGGGAAAAATGTAATATTGCAAAATTGTACCTAGGGGAAATTCCATATTTTGACATTTATACCTAGCATTTATGGCACCTTGAGATATTAATGAAAAAATCCCATGGGTCAGAATTTCATGATTCTGACTCCATGTGGACAAGTGGCTGAGTAATAGAAGCCTGTCGATGCATTTTCTGAGAATATAAGCTTTGGACAAATGCGTGGCATGTAGACATCTACGTGGCACACTAGCGTCCTGTCTATTTTTTTGAGTTCAAAATGTGGAATCTAGAAATTTAATCCATGAGACACATGTCCTGGTGGTTACACTCTGAAAGTAACGACTCTTTACTATTGTTGCAAGCATAAAAACCTCTTTCTACCTCTCATTTGAAGGTTGGAAGACATCAAACTAGCTCTCTCTCCATTTTTTTCAACTTCAAGACTCCTTCTCCTTTGATAGCAGTGCACTCACAGGCGAAGCCATGCCAGACTGAGGTCCCCCCAATAGTAGTAGTAGCTCTCAAGCAAGAACTCAACAGTATGTTTGTGTGATCTAGAGAGGGCCTTGGCTTGTGGGTAATTCTCTCTCTCTTTCTCACTTTCCTTTTACATACATTCATCTACTCTCTCGTGGTGTGGGTTCTACTCCTAAGTGGGTATTCCTTTCACTATAGGCTTATCATGGTGTGGGTTCTACTCCTGAGTGGGTATTGCTTTCACCACATGCTTTGTTTACTCCTTTAGCATTCCTTTTCAACTTGGTTGTCCGTGGAGGTGGGAACACCAAAGCGGGGTCTGACTGAGGCAGGCCCTTATACAACCACCCAACAACTTTCTCCTTGGTCTTCTATGTGTAGGTCGCAAAAAGGATCTTGGAGTGAAGATTTGAATGGCTAGAAAAAGGTAAGCTTCCTCTAAGCATCTTTGCATTTACTTCAAATTTTGGTTTTCTGATTAGTTGAATAGTCCTATATGGACCATTCCTAAGTTTGTAAGTAGTATATGTTTTCATTTGCTAAGTTCTTGAGTTCTCTGTTGCTCAAGATGCCAGTGCATCTTTTAGATGACAACGCGTTGCGCTGGCATCCTAGAACTGTGTTGACATCTTCTGGCCAAGACCTCCCTCTTTTGGGACAAGAATCCTTTGGTTTGGCTCTCTCAGGGACTCTGATAACTTTTCTTGAAGAATAACTGAGTCTTAATTCTTTATCATTTTTCCAATCTATTATTGTGAGGTGTATAAGAGAAATTCATTCCCTGGTGATCTCTCGAGAAAGGAGAGACCCATGTGCAGTGAATCCCTCTTATATCACAACATATAACCCATCTATCATCCCAACATATGTTCCTCCACCAAACTCACAAGACGATCTAGAATCACAACTTAACGCATTGTCACAAGAAATGCAGGATTTTTGGATGGGAAAGACAAAGAAGCATCATACACATAATCTATGTCCATATCCATTTGATCGAAATATCATAGAATTTTACTAATTTTCAATGAATTTAAGTGTAATAATGCAAGCTAAATGAGCTTTTCACTAATGCAAATTTTGAAACCCTAGAATGGAAATTAACCAATGCAAAATGCAATGGAAAGTTAATGCAAGCTAAATCTAAGATGTAAATGCACTCCAAATAAAAATTATGATGCTCTATATGTAGGTTCACCAAAATGAAATGGTGAAAATAGTGTTGGAGTAACTCTCTTTCACTTTTAGGGTTTTGGACCTAAAAGGAGAGATAAAATTTTCAACCTTTCACTCAAGAACAAACCCTTGAGATTTCAATGCAAAGGATATTGAAATCTGGAAAATGGAAGGTTCTAGGGATTGAATAAGGTCTAATGAGGGGTTCACCACCAATTGTAAACTTGGAAAAGATAATGTTGGAAAACACAGTGTGATATGCATGAAAATGCTAAATGATCTAAAAAGCTAAACAAATTGTAATGAAAAGTTGTAAAATTGAAAGTGTGCATTTGGGAAACTGAAGAAAGCAGTATGGAGGTTTGGATCATTGAAAATTCTATTGTTGAAGGTGACTGGGACTCATACACCAGGCTGGATGAATCAGTCTAGTTTTTGGGAAAATGCACAAGAGCAAATTTAAGCCAAAAGGGCATCTAGATTTGCAAAAATCCTGATCAGGCTTGTACAATGTGACTCATTTGCCAATAGTGGCAAATTAGTCCAATTTTTTTTTTTGTAGAAATTTCAGAGTGGATTATGTGCCTCTTGGTCTGCTCTATTCTTTTTGACTAGTTTTTGGATCCAAAACTCTAAAATAACACATGTAGGTCTTCTCCAAGCTTCTCTAAGGCTTGATGACAACTTTAGGGATTTTGACAACTTGAAAAATTTCTCCAACTTTGCTTCTTGGAAAATCTGCAACCTAGCTCTACAAATCACACACAAGAAGAGGGAAAAATGTTGTGGGGGTTAGTGAGTAGGGCTTTTCCTTGGTCAAACCCCTTGTTGGTAATTAAACCTTGAAATAGAATGAAATATGGAAATGAATGAACAAAAGGAAATGTTACAACTCACCAAAACCTTGCAATTAAGTGGTACAATTATGCTTGAAATGGATGCAATGGATGTGGTTCTTGACTCTAGCTTGAATGAGATGGATCTTGCTTGAAATGCTTACTTGGATCATGAACTCTACATCACAAATGTTAGCACAATAACAAACATGAAGAATGCAATCTTTGACATGATGATTGATGCTTGAAGATAATATTGAATTCTTGAAAAAATTCCCTTGAAATTTTTGAATGCTCTTGTGAATGTTTAATGATCTCTTATGAACTCTTGAATTCTTGTAAAATTTTCTAGGTGTTGAATATGAGTGAAAGAACCTTGTATTTATACTTAACTATGCAAGAATTCCAAAAATTAAAACACTATAAGTTGACATCAGATCTAGAAATGTGTGAAACCTACATTGGGGCTAAAAAGACCTAGGTGGGAGTCATTCGCCCAAGGTGGCGAATGAGTCCTAGACACTAAATGGTGTAGGGGCACCTAGTCAAATTGTGCAATTTTAGTCTAACATTGAGTTTTTGTGTTGTTGAGTCTAAATGTGATGTAATAAGCTCTTAATATAACATTTTAAATGTGCTTAGTGTCATTTTGGGTCAATCTTTCAAATGTTGTAAATCTTTCAAAATGTTGTCAACTTTGAAAATTATCAAATTGCAAAACTGCAAGAAATGGAATATGAAGAGTCACTTTGTAAAGGGAAGGGTTTTGGACGTTGGAAACTAAAAGGGAAGTTGGAAAAATGATGTAATATGTTTATATTTTCCTTGATAAGGTTTTATCAAGATGGGTAGCTTGTATTTTGAAGAGAACTTAATACAAAACCCTTGTTTCTTTTGAAAATTCCAATGTTTTGTTGTTGTTTCAGAACATTGTACATTTTTGTACAGAATTTTTATGATTTCTATTTTTTTTTAATGGATGGAGAATTGAACTATATTTTTTTTGGTTTTTGTCTCATTGAATTTCATTTAATTTTGAGTGTTTTATCGCCATTTTACTTAAGACAGGTTTGCAGAATTAGGCCTTTGGGACAGCATAGTAGCAAGTTTTTGAGGGATATGTTCCAAAGTAACCCCACCTTAATTTAAGATATGTTATATAAGGGATTAATGGGTATCCAAATCTATTTTTATATTGTGGGTGTGAGATTTCTTCTGAAAATCATGTCAAAATTACTTTATTTGTTGCTCTCATCAAAGCATAGTGGAAGATTGTGAGAAAAGTCATTTGTTTGAAGTGTTAGTATTTTGGTCTTGAAAAGTTCATTGAGTTTGTGTTATTTTGGAGTCCCCTAACCTATTCATCACTAAATATGGTCCACACAAGCCAGGAACACCTAAATTATGATTGGTTACTAATTGATGGCAAGATTATCCTCGAAAAGATGCAATAAATGAGGCTTGCAGATGTAAAATAGGGCCAATTAAAGCATAAGAAAGCCCAATTATTAATGAAAATCCTAGAGGAATGTGAAAGTGTGTTACAACACTTTACAACAATCCAAATAAGTCAATATTAAGATTAATTATGATTAAAATTATGTTTATTATGCTTAGTTAATTGATAAAACCTAGAAAAGTGTGAGTGTGTTAAAACACTTCACAACACTTTTGCAAGGCACCATTAAAATTATAT
This sequence comes from Sequoia sempervirens, assembly GCA_007258455.2. Lineage (NCBI taxonomy): Eukaryota > Viridiplantae > Streptophyta > Pinopsida > Cupressales > Cupressaceae > Sequoia > Sequoia sempervirens. The sequence goes on along the minus strand of VDFB02270651.1, from coordinate 395,257,116 downwards.
TAGTTCACAAGGGCCAAAGACCTAATTTGAATGTGGCATCTACATTACAATAGTAAATCAAGACAACATTAAGCCAAAATTCACAAGGAGGACCCAAACGAGTGCAAAAAATGATAAAGGACCCCTTTTTGGACACTACAATATTGTACCCAAATATGTCAAACACTCTTAATATGATCGATGGATTGATGGGAAATTTTATAAATGTTAAACAAATTTCCAATTAGAACTATATTTTCAGCTGTTGATTTTTTAGAAAATTATACTCTTGCTCCACAAGAGGAAATCCAATCTCAATATTATAATTCAACATAGGTATATTTGTTCATATTGTATATAGACATGTGGATGATAGTACAAAAGATAAAAGAATTATTTTGAGAGAGTACCATTTTTATGTGAGTGATAATTGATTACACTCATCAGAGTTTGTTTAATATTGTTTTAATATATTTTATTAAAAATTAAAAGAAAGAGAAATTCAAATGAAAGAACATCTCATATGGTTAGATAACTGTACGAGACAGTTCAAGAATACTAGAATGTTTTATTCGTTATGTAGCGCTCATAAGGAAAATAATATCCAACACATGTGGAGTTTTTTTGAAGCTGGAAATGGTAAAGGAGAACATGATGGAGTGGGTGCATGTGTGAAAAGAGCTCTTGCTAGAGAGAACCTAAAATTTGAGAGTACAGAAAAATTTAGAGATTCACACAAAATTGCAGATTGGTACAATACAAAAATTATCTACATGAACAAGTGAAAAATCAATAATTCGATGATTCTTTTATTTATTTGAAGAAGAGAATATTCTTACTCAAAAAGATAGTGAAACAATTAATGGATCAACAAAATGGCATTCATTTAAGAGTTTGAATGCAAACATGTGGACAATATTGACAAGGGGATCTTGCATGTTTTTGTCAATACAAAATGGCCAAAGAATGGCAATGAAGAGCCTTAACACCTATATCAACTCATGATCAACATGGAACAACAATTGAGGAAGATAATCAAGTGCTTGCATTAGATGATTATGATCATGATTCAAACCAGGCTGTATAAGAAGTTATTAAATTGAATTCAATATTTTATTACATTATTTTTAATATATATAATTTTATATGTACATGCATGTTTATATGTGAATTATATGTCACTCTTCATTGAATTAAATATTTTTTGTAGGACATGTGCATGCTGTTGTTGCATCCGAGGGGAATGAAGAGGAGACAAAGTATTGGCTGGCTAGATGTGTTGAGAGAAAACATAAGTTGGTACATCCTAGAGTGGATGATAACAAATTTGAGTATCCAATTGGTTTTTTGGTTGTTGTTGGCATCTGGCTACAAAATTTTTTAATAAGAAGGAATGGTTTTCTTGCATTTGAAGACTATGAAAGACACAAGAAGATTATACATTACTCACATTTGATTTTAGCAACCACTATAAAACTAGTTATATATCAAGGGAGGATTAATAATAAAGTGTTATGGACACTTTCAATGGATGACATGAGACATTCATAAACACATTACAAAAAAGAGAGGATGTAGATGGTACAACGGAATAAATAAATATAGGTAAGTATATAGTTGTATATATTTAATTGATAATCTATATATATAGTTAAAAATTTCTCACATAACTCAGAGTCAAGGCCCATGTATATCTCCCCTTAATCCATCTTCTTATGTTATTCTTAATCCATTTCCTAATTATTTTGAATGCACCAAGATGGTTCCCAAAAAGGGGGCTTAAGTGGCCACTTTTTTTTTGAAATCAGGAAATACTGACCTTGGACGTGAAATTGAGGATAGTTACACTCAAAATTTTGAGATGAAAAAGAAACAAGGATCAAATTGCTTCGAGTCTACTTTCTAAACTACTAATTTATTTTGAAAATGGTTGAGATTAAGGGGTTCAAAAGAGGGACATACACAAATTGGTGTTGTTTTTGTCAGAAAAACATAACATAGAAAGTCTTGTACGACCCTAGCACGGTGAAATATTTTGTAGTATTTTAAAAATCACTACAATAAGAAGTTAGCTAATAGTACCTAGTTGATGCATGATTTTTTTGATAATTTTTTAATGAATATTTGATTTTTTACTAATTTTCTAAGTGGGAACTTCCTGAAAGCAAAATTTTGGCCGTGCTCCCCCTACAAATTTTGGAAAGTAATTGATTTTTTTAAATTTTTTTAGAATGGAGTCTAGTTTCTAAAAATGTAATTTATTTGAAATTTTGATGAACAAATTTATAATGAAAAAAAAAAACCAAACACATTTTTTGGAAAAAAAAGAGACATACAAACAAATAAATTATGGATGAAAGGCTTAACATTGTCGAAGTGAAAAATTTACATCATTGATAGCTAAGAGAGAAACTCAAACATTTCTCATATATGTTTGATTTTGTCGATTGAACTAGATGCAACTCACAAGGAGCACAAACCCAATTATGTGAAAATTGTAGAATTCATAACAAACATGTCTCTAGTCATTGGGAATGCCCTCCAAGCCTTTGGGTTGGTATTCCAAGGAAAATAAATTTCAATTTTTCTTTTGTTTTTAACATGAAATAATGTGAGCATGTTATATCGTGCTCGCACTGAGTTTTCAAACTTTTTTAAAAAAGTGGCCACAAAATTGCTACCCAACTTCATTCACCCGCTAAAATTTCTTTTTTTGTTTTAGGTCTCCCAAAACTAGATGCATTACAAAAAAGAAAGTCCATGCATATATTACAATGGAATTTGAAAAAATACATGTAACTATATAGTTTTATACATTTACTTGATAGTCAAAATATAAAGCTAAATAATTATTGTCACATAGAGCTACACCCTATTGAACAAGATTTCATTGTTCTAATGACACAATGGAAGCAATCTTGAGGTTGTGGGACCTTGCACAAATGAGATTGAATCTTCGAAGAAGGCTGAATTTCTCTTCTAAGCTATATGCAATTGTGTTGGTCTAACCTAGCACAATGAAAACCCTATTACTACTCTATTGTAATAGATCAAAGAGAAAAGGGATGGAAAGAGACAAAATGTAAAAGAAAGTGACGCTCTAAGACAGAATGTGTTTCTTCTTTGCTTTAAATTGCACAAATTAGCAAAAAATCAGCTAAAACATGCATTCAAACATGAAGGTAAGATATTTTTACTCAACATGTAAGAAAGATCTATGATAATAGTGAGATTTTATTGATATGAGGCATAAAAGATGGACTTTACAATGGTAGAATGCAAGATGTAGGGTCTGCAAAAGAAAACTATGTGAAGAGCCGAAAAGAAGAACCCCCAAAAAATATAAAAATGTTTCCTTTATAGTTCAGGCATAATTGAGATGAACCATAACTAACCCTAACCCATCTAGGGTTAACTAATCTAATCAAGAAGCATGATATTTACTAAAAAATGTGTGCCTCAAACAAGCATGTCGTGAAAGAAAGAATCCTTCATAAAAATGTGACTAGGGAACATATCAAAGTGCAAAGTAAAAAAGATACAATGAATGATCATGGGCACCCATACCTGCTATGAGAAAAAATGGAAAAAGGAGCCTGGAGAAGAATAAAACTATGCACCATCCATCTCGCCATAAAATATTTTCTAGGAAAATCCATCAAAATCCTCCATGAAATCCATGATTTAGGTATGGGAAGTAGTCAAAAGGGACATCCATCAACAATAATAAAGCATGGAACCTTACAAAATCACTTGGAGAAGTTGTGGAAGAGTGATAAATGTCATCCTGGAACCCCAAAAATCATGCCTGGTAGCTAGGAGGTTGTTGAGAATTAATAACTTCAGTGAAGAAAAAACGTGCCCAAATCGTGGATCGTTGGGGTGTCAGGCTCTAAAATTCTCCTTTACACACCTTGGAATTAAATGGCTCAGAGCCTCGAAAATAGTCTTTGTTGGGCATCGATGATCAGGTGGTACGAAAAATCTCCATTACATCATAAACCACAATACCACATCAAGGAAAAATGAATAGTGCGGTATAGCGGGGAAAAACCCACCACCTCATGAGGAAGAAGATCATGAAGAGCGGTAGTGTAGTAAGCCAGAAGAGATTGTTAAGAGTAAGCTCGTAGTATCATGGGTTGAACATTTAAAGATTGTGGTGTAGCGGTAAGAATCCTGCAATGAAACATCAAGGAGCTTACAAAATAGCAGTAGATTGAAGGATGAAAGCCAAAACCTAAAAGTTGGATAATTAGCCAAATTTTCAAAGAAAAGAATGAAAGTGAGAAGGGAGGAGGGAGGAAACCATGATGGATCGAAGAAGACTTTAGAGGTTAGACCTCAGACCATCAGATCGAAGGTCTACCACTTACCACAGTAATGACTAAGAAGTAATGGAGAAACTTGACTCCCAAAGCCTGGAACTCAACAAAACAAAATTTTGGGTTCAAGACATAGATGAGAAGAAAATATGGAAGGAGAAGGTCGAAGATGAGGACATTCAATTGATAACATTGGAACTTTGAGGATAGGGTGTCAGACTATCGAGCAATGGTCAATGAATGGAGTGAAAGAAGGTAAAGGGGAAGGCCAAAGGGTGACCCCAAAAAGTTGATAGAAGAAGAGTGAAAAATGAAGGAAGAGAGAGATCAGTAAAGGGTAATGGGTAAGGCTGAAGGAAAAAACCCAAAAAACTTAGAAGAAAACAGAGAAAGGAAGTAGCGATGGAGAAATGAAGAAGGCATGCAAGGAAGAAGGTAAGTGAAATCTAGAAAACCTAAAAATTTGGGACTTAGCTAAGTTTGGAACACTTCAAGGGAAGCACATGCAAGATGACTCATGGAAGATCACTTAGATCGGTTATCAATGATGGGTCATCAAAGGGGGGCATGAAATGACAAAATTTTGGTGATTTTTGCGGGATGATTGTTTGCTAATCATGGAGTCTAGGGGCTTTATCATTCCATTGGGTATGGGTTCATGAGGGTAAAAATTCAACAACTGGGCCTTCTCAAAGAAAAACAAAACATGTGTAATTGCACTGAGTGGAAAGCATGGGAACTGGGAACATACATTCCCTTAAGGAGAATACAGGGTGTTCAAATGCACTCCATAGAAAGAAAAACATTTAGAATAGATACATGAAAACTCAAAACTTATTAGAAATAAGGTTTGAGATGAATCCCATTGACTGAGATTGGAAGAACCTCACTATCCAACTTGGAAAGATTGAATGCATTGGCCTCCTTGCAACTGGTGATGACGTATGGACCACTCCACATGGCATCAAACTTAGAATGTCTTCCATCCTTGGCTCTATCAACATGCCATTTCAACACTAGATCTCACTCTTGTAATGTCCTATGGACCACCTTCTTGTCAAAATTCCTTTTGACCTGTGCTTGATGTGTTTCTGTGACTTACATAGATTTGTTCCTTGTCTCTTCTAGCTCCAAGAGCTCAACCAACCTTACTATCATAACATCATTTTCTTTGAACTCCAATTGATGTGCCAACACAAGGGAAGGAAACTCCAATGATAATGGCAACCTTTCCTCCCTTCCATAAACCAGTATGAAAGGAGAATTACCAATTGCTCTTTAGGGAGTAATTCTATTAGTCCAAAGGGGCATCTTCAACTTTCTATGCTAGACTCTTTGGTTGTCTTCAATGGTCCTTTTGATAGTGATGATCAAGTTTTTGTTTGAAGAATCAGCCAAGCCATTACCTTGAGGGTAGTAATTAGATTAGTTCTTCAAGTAAATTCCATGCTTCATTGCCCAACGAAGGATCTAAGCACTAGTAAATTCCTTGGCATTATCTAAAATAATGGTAGAAGGAGTGCCAAATCTTGTAACAATTCCATCAAGGAACTCTAGAACTAAAGCATTAGTGGCATCCTTCAAAGTAACTGCCTCTATCCACCTTGTAAAGTAGTTTGTATTCGTCAAAACCTATTTATGATGAACACTTGATGGTGGATTTATCATGCCAATGAAATCCAAACCCCATTATGTAAATGGCTGATCAACTTGAATGGGGTGAAGAGGGAGGGAAACCAACCTTTTCTTTCTAGAAAAGAAAGCACACTTTTTACAATTTCTCACCCATTTGTGAGCATCATTGAACAAAGTTGACCAATAATAATTAGCCCTCATAATATTTGCAATAGTAGTCTTTGCAAAAAAATGGCCACCTGAAGAGCCATCATAGAATTCATTAAGCAATCTGCTGACTTGATCTGCCTCTATGCATCTTAATAAGAATCTATTGAAATTCTTTTTGAAGAGTATGTCATCCACTACGACATAGGGAATGGAACATAATATGAAATGTCTCCTTTTGGCCCTATCTAAACTTGTAGGATATCTACCTTCCTGTAAAAAGGTATCCATATCATGCATCCAACTGCCTTGTATGTTTGTATTTGGTGCTTGTTATTCTTGTAGCACAAGGGCAGCCTTTGTAAGATTCTCAAAAGTTGAGAAAAACGCCCCACATAACCCTTTGCCTCTTACTAGCTTGGTCATTTTGATGTCAACGGAATACTCCATCACCTTGGGGATCCAACTAGCCCTTTTCTCATTGATACCTCTATTCAAAAGGAACTCTTTAACATTGACATAGGGAACCATTAGATGTATCTTATTATTAGACAACATATGTCTAAATTTTTTCAATGCTCTAACAATAGCAAGAGATTTATTTTCAATGTAGTTGTACTTTACCTCACAATCTTTGAGTCCTTCACGAAAGAAAGTAATGGGTTGCTCTAGATTTTCTTTATTTAGCTGGGTTAGTAAAACTTATATACTTGCTTCACCTCCAAATGTATAAAGAA
>VDFB02270651.1:395089789-395250193 GCA_007258455.2 Sequoia sempervirens | reverse complement strand
TTATTCTTGTCAATTAAATATTTAGATTTACCCATTTAGTTAGCGAGAAATAGACCAAAGAATTTAATAGAATGGACTACTCATATAATACCTTGCATTATGGGCTCAATTCTACGATATATTACTACTTATCAAATCCTTTGTAAAAATAATTATAAACTTACATGACTCCATTTAAGCATTTAATTGATTTTCTTTGAATTAAAGCAAAAGCAGAAACACACAATTGAACAAATTCTCAAAGAAGAATGACAACATCATTAACATTTCATTCAAAGATTCACTCAAATCCACGCAAGGAGAGAAATATAATATAATTATAGTTTATTCATGCTTATAAGTCATATGCGCATACAATTTAAGATAATTTTCATATATTCATCAAAAGGAAACCTCAAAGCAGACTATCTATTCTATTCCTATCTTTCTACCCATATATTCAGCTCAAAACCTAGCTAGAGCTTTCATCAGTTCTCTCCCTACAAATGAGCCTTGAATTCCCTTTTATATGACAAGGGAGCAACAAGCTTCGGGCTCAAATGTAATTTCACCATAAATTTTCATTTGAAAAAAATATCCATTGCATTTGACTTTCATTTCAAAACTTCCCACATGTTGAATCTACAAAACATAGTGCATGAATTGGGGTAAGCTAAAGTTGTAACTACCATTAGAAAAGGGAACACAAATTGTCATCAAAATACCCTTTGTCACTATCCACGCAAAAAAACCAGGCAACGAAATTGCCACGAAGGAACCACAACTTCTTATTTACCCGCCACCCTACCCTTACCAACACTCAGACCCCGATATACACGCCTGCTTCTAGTTGTTGCCCAATACGGTAGACCCTCAACCTCCTCTTCTTTCTTGTCCTTTCCTAATACGGTTCTAGTCCATCCGCTTGGGGTTTTAACAACCAATGACACCACATATATCACTTCCTCATCAGAGGGCAGATCATGATTGAAGTGAGGTAAATACTGACAGTAGTTGAATTCGGTCTCAGTTACATCATTAGAAGTGTTGCTCGTAAGGTCAATGGGCGAGTGTTGGCATCCAGAGGACCCATGCCCATACCTTATTTTCCTACCAACACTAGTAATAGAGCACATCGACTACTTGCCTTTATCATCTACTAGTTGAGCAACAACGTCCTGGAATTGCAACCTTCTACTGCATCTAGTGGGAACAAGCCTGGGCTTGTCAACCAAAGCACCTTCCTGAATAGCAGGACCGAGCTTTTGTGAGCTCAAACGAATAGACCTCCTTACTGACTTACTCATTTTCTCTTGTCAGACAAACACTCAAACTTGATTAGACTCAACCCAAAAAATTCTCTAACTACTACAAGAATGACACTATTAGCAGTTAATTCCTCTTGTATTTATTGTACGAGGTAATGACAACCTTCATCAATGCTTAGTAAAAATGCATGTGTAAACATGGCAATTTGGTTGTGTATGTACTGTCACTGTTTAACTTGAGTTGCATGAGAATCCGCAGATCACCCTTCATGATTTCCAACAACAAAATCTTCCCACAGATTGAGATCGATGTGACTACACAAGCAAGGAATAATTCATTAATGCTTCACCAGTTGTACGATAAAATGACCACCATGTGCCATTTTCCAACTTTGAATACTGCTCGCTGATCTCCTAAAGAGTTGGCAGATCAAACGGTTTATCTCGGGCTAACTCAGTTTGACATCCAATGAAGCATCGTTCACCTTCCTCATGACCAATAACATTAATCCATCTTGGAAACCAACTACCATGTCGGCAGGTCCTATGCACTTTGCAAACTTAATGGTTGGAGCTACACATTGCAATCTCGTTGACCTCACGACTTTTAACCAACCTTCATCTTCCTCCTGGGAGCTAGCAGGGAACAACAAAGATTTACATTAGCTTTTGATCTTGGTTGTCGATCTAAAACCATGGGTTATGAGCTAAATAGTAGAGATTGGGCCCCACATTCTTTACATGACACACATCTGCCTTTTGCTGACCTCGTGCCAAATAACAGGGTGACACGTTAGGTCTACGAGTTGGCGGGGTACGATCGAGATCTTCTCCCATATCTTCGAATCTAAAAAACCTACAATTGCACGGTTAGTATTTAATGAAAGGCTTTGGCTAAGCCGTTGGTGACATGACCACTAGGGTTAATTTCTTAGGCTTACATCACCGGATTAAAATTAAAACCCAACTTTGATTTTAATACTTTATTTCCTTTGCAGGGTTTTATTTCCTAAGTCTCGGTTGGCCCCGTGTTTCATCTTTTAAACAACTTATGTCGTTGTTTACCGTTGGCCTAGTGATGTCCCCTCGTCCTTTTTAATCAATGTTTTATATTGTAGAAGGGATCGAATTTGCGCTACCGTTGATCAAATTGCCTTCAGATATCAATGGTTGCTTACCGTCGCATGATCAAAAGCTGTAGTATTTTTACTAATTGCGATATCACGGGTAGTCGCCACGTGTCCTTCTGGGGGATGAAATTTCCCTGCCTTATGTCTATGGTCTTTCATGGTGTTGGAAAATTCCTAAGGTTGGGGTTTTAGCTTTGCCTATATGTAAAACCCTTATGTTTACTTTATGCCTGGGTTGGGATCTTTTTCGCTGTTACCTTTTTGAAGGGTTTTAAAATGACTTATGTCTTATCGAATCATCTAGGCCAGGCCCCTTTGTTTTAATTTTATCTCCTCCGCTGGGTTTTATTCTCCTCCGCTGGGTTTTATTTTTCCCTAAGTCTTGGATAACCCCGTGCTTCATCATTTTTAAAACAACTTATGTTGTTGTTTGTCGTTCGCTTAGTAATGCCCACTTCTCCTTTTAATGAATGTTTTATTTTGCAAGGGTTGATTTAGTGCTGCCGTTGATCTATTTCCTGCAGATATCAACGACGCCCACTATCCTATGATCGGGAATTGAAGGATCACAAAATCACGGGCAGGCGCCATGTGTCCTATCCGAGGGATCAAATTTGCACTATCGCTGACCAACTGCCATTTGATATGAGCCATTCCCTGCCATCCCGCGATGGTGCTTGGGTTGATTGCAAAATCACGGGCGGGCACCACATGTCTCATCCGATGAAGCCTAAAGAGTAAAGGAAACACTAGCCAACTTTAAATGTATTAAGGGGTGGATTACTAAAGTGTTCTCAAGACACACATGTTCTAAATCGACGGATATGTTATAATCTCGCTGGAAAAGCTGTTCGAAGGTTAACGACATGGCTGGCGTTTGTGTTAAAGGAACAAGATCATTGATGTTTAGGATCAACGGTTGCCTGCCATCGCGCGATCAGAAGTTTTAGGATTGCGATATCACGAGAAACCGCCACGTGGACTTCCTTCATAGTGTATGGTAAGGTGGGTCCCTTATCTCCGTGTTGGAAATTATGTCAGCTTGTTTTGAAGGTGGCCATTGATGATTTGATCAAGCTGAAGAATCGACGGCTCGAATTTAAATCTGCATCAAATATGGTTGGAGCCGTTTGTGCAGCGTGAAATTGAGCTTTAATGGCGGATGAGACACTTGCTGGTGTGATTTGATTGACAATAAAATCAATTTTCCTACTTGGTATGTATCACAAAGCATTCAACTATTTCACGGAGTAGTTTCAGAGCCGAAGGTAGAAGTGCGAGTTTTTGTAGCCAGAATTTGGGAGTTCTGCGAACAAAGCCGTGAGTTTATTTTCTGTGCCTCCCGGTCATTTTGCATTTGAATTTGTTAAAGGATTAGCTGGATGTGCTATGAGCTTGTTGATGAATGTGTTAGGGCTATATTTTAATTATAGTTGTGAGAAATTGTAGTGTTTTGTCTTGTAATTTTCTATCTCTAGTTAGTCCTAGCTATTTGAATTATAACGTTGTAAAGAAGCCCTAATTTGTTCGAGATAGCACCACCCAAGCAACATTTTGGCCATACTGAATATTTGAAATGCAACCTGTATGATGATTTCCTGGATCAATTTCCCTTGTCAACGAATGATAGGAGGAAGGGATTGGTCCTAATGCAAGGGAAAATCCTTGGGGAAGGGTTAGTGTATAATTGCTCCAACATTGCCGATGCTAGGGTTCCCCTCACTGGCTTGGAATTGTTCAGATTGTGGTACAAACAGAGGAATTTTCCTCACCCTTTTTCAAATGAATGGATTTATGATATGGGGAAGTTGGTGGTACCAAATGTACTCCCTGATGTAGACCTGCTTAAGTGGCACAAGATGATCATGGATAATCAAAGGACTAATGATGAAGGTTCTAATGACATTGGAGAGATCCAACCTGTACGGCTTGAGTAAGGCAGAACAAGAACTGTGGTTCCTCTATCAACCTTGAGGAAATAGAAGTAGGAGTATGTAAATCTCTTTTAGAGCAAGTTGCTTCCACCTCATGTCAGCTAGCTAGGCTGGGAGGTTCAAAATTTCATATTAGCCCCAGTGACCAGAAACCTTTCAATTTTTTTTTTTTTGCAAACCATTTCTTGGCCACTTTCTATTCTTTATGTCATATTTTGGGTTTCAGTCCTGGTACGGTAATGCCCATTGCTTATATGTTCATGGGGAGGCAAATACAACACCCTAACTTCTCTGTGACCTATGACTTCACTTCTTTCTTGGCTGAGAGGATGCATGAAAGGCTGTCAAAGCTGCAAAACAATGATACTGACACTCAATTATTTTGGTATTCTATGCTAATGCATATATTTTTGTTTAAGAATGTTGAATTTTTCTCTAAGAGGATGAAATTAAGGCAATCAGTTGATGGAGAAAGATTGCCAGTACAAATATGGGCTGCAGATTTATCTTGTAATAAGGAAAACACTAGTTATGTGCAATTTGATAATTATTTTGCTTCCAGATTAAGGGCTAGATTAATAGTGAATATACCTAGGATCCCTGAGGAATTACATAATTTTCTCAGGCCAAAGGAGAGGAAGCTAGAATTGAAGGTTTACCATAACTGGGGTGACATTATCCCATACCCAGTCAGCACTGTCTTGAGAGTATATGGTTTTTAGGGAGCCCCTCATATACTGCCATACAATGTGCCACCAAGAGTGGGATTTATAGAAGTTATGTGGCAGATAGGTTGTATTCACGAGGACAACCTCACTGGAAGGGGTAAGGGAACATTTTTCCCAGATTATACAGTGGTGTCTGATTTTGTATTTTCAAAGGGAGGCTGGACGCATTTTGATAATTTCTTTGATGATTACCATTTGAGGTGTGGACTAAAGCGACAACATGATCCTAAGGGTTTCTTTGTATTTTTAGACAAAGAATAAAAGCTAGAAAATTTGTGCATGAGTTCAATTTCCTTGAAGACTTGATTAGAAATGAATTTGATTTGAATAGACAAGAGTTGAAGAAGGAGAAATGGATAGCTTATGGTAAGCTACTAGATGTTTTCCACAAAATGGATCCAAAATATGATCCACTGTTGGAGTTCAGTCCCCACCATAAGAAAATTGATTTTTTGATGGGAAACTTCAAGGAAATTATGGGCACATTGAGGACAAAAAAGGTAAATTTAGAATTGAGTCTGGGTGTACAAGAGCAAGATGCTAGACCAATTGAAACAAGGCCAACATACCAGCCTACAGAAAGGTGGCCCATTTACAAGAGGAAACATGATAGTATCAGTGATGAGAAGTGGACAGAAAAGGAAAACAGATTATGAAAGTGCCTCCACAACCAAGTCCAAAATTCAAAGTGCCTAGGGCAATCAAAATTATTGATTTAGAATCATCACCAGAAGACAATACCTCATCACCACCATCTGAGCCAAGCCCTAAGAGGAAAAGAATTGATCAACCATAGGAGGATCTGATGGATGAGATTATTGTTACTGATCAAGACATGAAAGTTGGTATGCCTTCCCCTCCTAGGCCAGCTGAATTAGTTTTATTTGATTTAGATATGAAAGGTGAAAGTGTACAAGATGCAAGAATGGAGGCATTCAAGGAGTTTCTAGATGACAATACATTTGTAAAAACTCCTATATTCTTGCAATGGGTATGGAGGATGAAGTTTGAAGAGTATCAAGATAAATGTAGGCAGAGAAGAGAACTAAGGCATGATAGGTTAGACCAGGAGAATGATGAGGAGGTAAAAGCTGAATTAATGGAAGAATTCAAGAACATCACTCCTGAAGAAGGAAGAAAACTGGTGAGTCAGGCTAGTGTATTAATTCTTCCTAAATGGGACATTGCAGATGCAGTAGTCTTTAATTCTATTATGAAGTCTAAGAATCCCTTTCAAGACTCTGAAGAAGAGGTCAAGACAACATTGCAAAACTCTTCTTTCAGTGAGGAATATGAAACTCTGGCAATTTGGGCATTGGCCTCACAAGGGAGAAAACCAAATGTTTCTAATATTAATCCAAATTTCAAGGGAGGATTGATAATAAAGAGAACTTTAGAGACCTCAACCACTGAGGCCACTAATTTGATTGTGAATGTGGCCAAATTGGCCCAAAAGACTGCTGAAAGGGAGGAAGCTGAAAGGAAGAGCTTAATGGAAAAATATAACCTTTTGATTGAGGATTACAACAAGATGCAACAAAAAAATGTTTAGTTGCAAATTGAAGTGGAGAGGTTTAGGTATAAGCAGATTGGGGAGACATCAAGTGCTCCAGGAACCAGTACATTACCTTCCACAGCAGGGTCAGTGCCTCCTGCTTCTCCAATTGTTTCCACACCAGGATCTCCCAGTCAGAATCCTATCCTCACCCTTTCTTTAGAGGAAGTTGAAGAAGAAACATAGTACTCTGTCGATCCTACAAAGAAGCAACTCTTGCAAAAAATTGATGAATTGTAGGCAATATTAAAGAAGAGTGAGGAGAGATCTCTCTTAAAGAAAAAGGAAATTGTTACTACTGTTTTGAGGCATTTAAATGAAAAGGTTGATAGAAAATTGCTATCTATATATTCTTTATATTCTTTGCTGTTAGTAGTAATAAAGAATATTGATAGGAATCAGGAAGTAGTGATACCAATAATTGAAAATTGGATCCCTAGGGCTAGCGATCTGGATATCATGTATAAGGCCTCAAGGTTTGATATAAATAATAGGCCCAAATCATTAAAGCCTACTCATGTGTTAGTAAAATCATTGCAAGGTTTTCAGACCTTACCAGATGACTTGAGTAAGAAGATTAAGGACTGGTGAAGAATTTCAATGATTGGGGTAACACATTGTTACCTGATATAATTGATGAGCAGGGGAAAATCAGGTCATTTCAACAATGGAAAGATCAAGCAAGTGAGGCCATCAATGATCAAATCAATTCAATTTATGATGACTTATACTATGATTTGTTGGTGAGTTGTATGAACAAAATCATTAGTACCAGCTCATTTCTAGAATCTTTTGAAAGGGATGCGAATCAGGTAGCGGTAAAATACACACCTTATAATACCAAGGTGGATGAGATACTTAATTTTGACTGGCCGACTGATGATGAGTACCAGAATTGGGTAACTAAATATTTGACTGAGGAGGAGTAAAAGGAGTGAACTACTAACAGGTGGCAGATCAGATGCTACGGTTGCAACGGTTCCAGTTTTGTGTTGATGACTTTCTCCGTGCAGTTTTCTTGTGGTTTTTTGCATCAACGTTCCTCAGCTGATATGATGAACAAGAATATTTTTCAAGGTGGTGGCTGTTGTAACAAATTTTGGAATATCACCGGGTGCTCCAATTGACTGGTGACAGGTGTACTTTCTGGCCTGGTGCTTGTTTGCTCCTTCATTTTCTATACGAAGGATTTGAAGGCTAGAAGTATGGGTTAGCAAGTTAGATAATTTTTGTAGAGTCTAAGTGAAGTTGTAGAGTGAATTGTAAAGTCTGATGGTTTTAGAGAAATGCAATTTAGGTTTTGGGTCATTCTGTAACAAGTTTTGAGTTCATAGAGATTTAATGTTGTATAACAATACTAGCATTTGAGTTGAAATAAAAATTCGAGCTCATGTCTCTCCATTGCACATGCATATCTAAACTTTGAATGAAATAACTAAGGGTTGTTTTATCCATCTCACTGTTGTGGTGTGTATGATTCTATTCTAGTTTTAATTCAAGGAATTAATTAAAATGGTTGAATGGCATTATAGGCGGATATGTGCTGTATAAGGATTTGATAAGTAGTCTTGGGTTAGAATGCATACTGATGAAATTGTAATGCAATATTGTCAGGGATCTTATATGTGATGTATTAAATTTGTTATAAACCTCTAGATGCTTATGAATTTGACTCTTGCAATGGATATATGGAACTTATCTAAGTTGTAATTATTAGTGTAGTTCAGTATTTGTTTGTCTTTTCCTAGAGCTTGCTACAAATTGCAAATCATTGACTATCTTATACAATGGATTGTGTTTAGTTATCTCACGCTCCAAATAGTTGATATTGTCTATGAACTACCAATTCTAGTTGATATTATCTTATCGTGTTGAGCTATTAAGTGAGATCATCTATTATTGTTAATGTTGTTTATAATAATGGTACAGAGGTTGTAAACACATTAAGGGATCACCCTCCTGGGTCTTGCAAAGCCCGAAGTGTACAAGGCTTGTAAAGTCCTCATCAGTTGGTCCAGGTCCTTTGAGCTGCCTTCAATTGGAATTGGAAATTCCATAGGTAGATTAGAAGACAAACTTGGTTACATTGTAAAAATAACCAACATACATGTCAACCACTGAACAATCACCTCTACAACTGACTTTTTAATCTTTTATGATCACATGAAACATAAAATACACTAATTTCAGGAGTTGTGGCATCACTGTGAAATATTTTAATTTTTTGACCTTTCAAACATTAAAAAATTACATCATTAAATTAATTATGTAATGGCATAAAAATTAAAAACATCATGAATTAATTATGTAACCACATAAGTCAAATATAATTCTATCAAGAAATTAATATCAAATAGATAATATAATCGCATAACTTATACATTTCAATGTCATTGATCTTCTTCATCATCCAACTCTTTGTCTGTATCATCCGATCCAGATTCGATATTGTAAGGATTGGTCATATCATCATCATCGTCATCGATATCAATTTTGATTATGTCATCATCCACACGGATATCATATTCATGAACATTAACTCCTTCATCATCATGATCTAGTTCCTCCTCTTTGACATCTTCGTTAGGGACATTATCAACTAACTGTTGATCCTGATCATCATCTACATCATCTTCTAGTTCTTCGGTATCTTCTTCTCCCACCACATTATAATTTACTAGACTTCCTCTTGGATCATTTCTAACAACAAATGACCAACCCAGTTTACCTAGAACCTTTGAGTAAAATACCTGCTCATATTGACTTGGAAGAACACAGGGCTCATTTCCAGCTCGCTCGATCAACCTTGTATTAACCATGGTAAATCCATTATCATGTTCAATAACAATTCTCTCAGGATAATTTTCATTCAATCGTAGCCTGTACTATAGGATGATGAACAAAATTAATCTGAAGGACTTAAAGTCACACTCAAGTATATCATCCAAAATCCCATAGTATCAATTTTTTGAGACTTTTGGATGTATGTCGCTTCTAGATAAAACATTAGTCACCTGAAAGAATGTAGTTATACTAGAATCACAAGTTTTTTTCATGTCACCCAACATTTTGATTCAAAATTTACAACCATTACACCACATAGCCTTGTGGTGTTTCACCTGCAATATGTCAAACATGTAAAAATTATTGCAATATCGTCAGTTGATAAACATATTTATTCTTGGCCGAATGTATGCAAAGAAAACAATCTCAACATATATATACATCAATATGCTTGAAAATAATTAAATAATATGGGTGATTAATATATTTATACGAACCTGTTTATCTCTTAAACCATATGCTAAATCAATTTCCCTTTGTGTAACATTGAAATCTCCATTACGATGAGCTTCTTTAACCAATGAAGCCACACCTTCCCATGTTAATGTGCGACCAGATTTTTGACATCGTTCAATCTATACCGTCATCCAATCAATATTTTTGACGACGTACAAATGTAGTGCATCCCACTCGATCAACTGTATAAAAAAAAAAATTGAAATTCATAAATGACGTATAATTAGTTAAATACCACAGTATACGACCTTAATTTATAATTGATGTATATTGAAGATTAAAAATTAAATAAGGACAATATACATAAAACCATATGTAAAATGTATTCCAATTAATCTCCATGACCATATTATAATTACCTCTCACTTTCCTCAATCTACCTTCCCCCATCAGGTACTCCCCTTCGAATTTGTTAATGGAGTTGGGATCCCAAATGTGATCTACATGGATCTTTGCTGCAAACTTAGGAAAATATTCACTAATGTACATCATGGTATGGTATACCATATATCCCTCCACCATAGAACCCTCAGGATGTGCTCTTTCTCTAACCAAAGCCTTCAAAAATTTCAAGTGCCTCTCAACCATCCACATTGACCTTGTGTGTACAGGTCCACACAATTCAATCTCCCCAACTTGGTGTATGAGGTAGTGTTCTTGTGCATTGAAGAATGTTGAAGGTAGACACTTGCATTTCACACATTAGACGAAGAATTTTTCTCTTCCAATAATTTATATCTTCTTTATGGATTTCTTTAGATGACAACCATCTACAAGTTATTCAAGGCGCAATTATATTAACGAGATTTAACAAAAATATACAGTATATTACATAACAAGTAAAAAAATGGAAATTATAAGATGTATACAACGAATTGAAAAAATCTCGCTACTTACTTCATGTATTTTCCAAGATCATATATAACTTGCTTGACATTGTTGTCAAAGTTGTCTGGGAAAGATAGAGGTAGAACGTACTGCAACAATTATAAAATGATCTTTTCATTATTTTTTCAAAAGTAGTAAACACAATACACTGAAAAGTACATGCATTATACAAGTGTATATAATATACCAGAATAATTACCTTAATGAAGGTATGCCAATCATGCGTTTTCATCCCTGACCCAAATTCACCTTTCTTTGTTATTATATTGTTTATGTTCACAGCAAATCCTGTGGGAAATCAAATTTTTCATATGACTTATTTTATAGCGAGGTAAAATATTTGATGGTTGTAACAAAAATTCACCAATCAATCTACAACAAAAAATAATTTGTTCATATAAAGAATATTAATGGTACATATTTCATCCTTTATTTACTAGTGATGAATTAACAATAATTAAAATAGATGAAAAAAGATGACATATATGACATACCTTAACATCCGTGAGATTGCTATGTTTGATAAACCATTCATAACCTTCAAGTTCAACAACAACAATACAACAAAGAGAAGAGTTGTTTGGGAGCCTTCATAAAGGGCTTGTATGCCTTCTCAAGTACAGTAAATCATGAACATCATCAAAGTCATCTTGATCATCATGATCAGCTCGCCACTAAATGTGTCATGGATCAATGTATTCGTACTATCATCTTCAACTGTGTTTTCTGGCGCATGATCATCTTCTTCCATAGGATCATTAACTTCATCTTCGATATTCACAGCTCCATGTTCATCCGCTTGCAAAACCACATTCTCCGAGTCGTGATAATCCATATCATCTACCCTAGGGTGCCCCACCTTTATAATAATGATAGACACAAATAAACCATGATCACGATCAAGTGATTATATATATAAAATGTTAAAATGATATAAACATTTACAATTTCAATCAATATAAACACATATAATGAACAACTTACTAATGGACGATAATCATGCCCCCCTTCAACGTGACCATACTGCTTACAATGTTTTTCAGCTGTTGTGATTAAAAGTCCTCTCGTCTTTAAGCCCTTGTAATTATTGCAAGGACAATAACATTTCCCATCACCTTTTCTTTTCAATCTAGCCCACAATCTATCAAGTGTCTCTTCATTTTGTTCTAGACTAATATTATTTGACATGATTTTTCTTTACCAATCTTGACTATTTAGATCTTCAAAAAATATCAAACTCACACTCCAATAATTTTTATTCATAGACAGGTAACATAATATAATAATTTCGATATTTTACACCAAAAAATTTTGGCATGCAACCACCCTTGCAAAAGAGAAGATAGTCTGAAGTTAATGACCCCAAAAAACACTTTAAAATGCTAATTCCAAAACTTATTAAATTCTTATTTTACCATGATTTCCAATCGTTAATACTCCTAAAATTAGAATATTAAACTTGATCGCAAACTTCCTACAATGATGAAGGTAGCGAGCTAGTAAGAGCAAGTGACCCATTCGTAAGGAGCATCAAGTCGGAATCATCATTGCTAATGTCAATACAAATTTATCCTTTTAGTTAAAGATGCAATGTGTCACTTGTTATGACGAGCTTATCCCTAGGGCCCTCAACATTGAGAGAGCCCTAATAAAAAACAATAGAAGCATTGGTAAGAGCATCATTAAGGTACAAACCCTAGGCCTTCGTACAAACATAAACAATAACTATAGCAGATTAGTGAGGTTGTAATACTAGAAAGATTGAGACATTATAGGTAATAACAAAATCTTGCAATCTAAAGATTGTAGCCAATAACAAGCACACTATGTAGCTTAGTGACATTTGTAAATGCAATCTACGGTAAGAAGAATGACTGAGATGTGACAGTCAAAAAGAGGCTGAGCAGTGACAAGTTAATAAAGCTCAAACCTTGCATAGTAAAATGGAGATTTTAACAGTGAGTTTCCTTACCCCTTTGCTGACCTTAAGGGTTTTTCAAATTCTTTTGGTAGTGTTAGACAAGGCAAATGCAATCAGGAAATGACTGTCCAAATGAAGTAACAGTGGTAATCATAGGTTTAATGTTTCTTCTTAGCCATTAATGTATAATGGAGGTAGTGGATTGCATGTTTGAGTAGTGTTTTGAGACTCATCAAAGATGGGAGAATAGTGAATAATACTTTGTGGACTGTGAAGTAGTGTCAATAAGGTTGTAGTATCTTAAAAACTACAATACCATGAAACAATGAGTCCCCTGTAGTAAGTAGGTAGTCTATAGGGCATAGTTTGATTTTATAGAAGGATGCTCATGAAAGGAATCTTCAAGTGATAGTGAGTGAGCTATTTGAGATTGTAGTTGAGGGTGCAATACCCAGTCTTAAAGGAAGTTAGCAAAGCAGTAAATGTACAAGAGAATCAAATCATATAGAACAAACAAGTTGCAATGTTATCTTGCATAATGCCTTGAGTTTGAAGACAAAAATCTCATTGCATCTTCATGATGAAAGTGGTGACCTTAATGGTCAATCACTGGCAACCATGATTTTAAAACATGCTATTGTGCTTATGGAGGAAACATTTTAAGCAAGGTAGTGAGTGGTGGTTTGGAACAATGGCAGGTATGAAGGACTTGCTTTATATGCATACTATGCAGTCTAGCTTAAGACACTGTTCTTAGAAGAGATTGAAGGTGGATTGTGGAATTAAAGGGTTACCATGAAAAGATTAAAGCAAAGACTGAGATATATTTAAAAGCCACGGTCATGAAGATATTAAAGATGTCACATGCAAAACCCTAGTAGCTGGAGTAATGAATATAGTGCCAAAGAGGATAGTGTGCTGGGGTAGATTTAGGAGATCTCTACATTATCTAATTACAGGGAAATACATCATTTATTTATTTTTTTAATTAAAAGAAATCATTCTAAACCCTATATAGGATACATTGATACTTCAAAAGCCTCTGAAGGAATTTGAGATTATGCAAATATATGTCAAGTAACATTCATAAGGTTTAGAAAATCTTGATCACTCTCTAGAATAGCCCATTAAACATGGGTTGTGCTTGAATGCACTACATAATCGATAGTATCAACTAGGCTCTTTATTGCAACAAGAGGTAATCACTCTTCGATCATGCTATAATTACATCCTAACTTGTTAAACTTGAGACAACTTGAATGCACCCAATGATGATTGACACCTACATTATACAACCTGAATTAACTACATTATATGAGTGCCTCCATTTCTGTCACAACATAGCCACATTAAACTTGGGTCACACATGAATGCATCCTGTATTTGTTATAGCACAATTGTTCCACATGACCAATAGAGTTATGGATCACATAATTATAGTCACAAGAATCTGTTCCTTGGTTGTGATCTTATGGTGATTCCACACAACAAAATATGGACATGAAATTCTCAAAACCCTAAACCTTTAAAAATGAAATTTGATGAGATGTTGCTTTAAAATATGAATTTTAAACCTGGAACTACAAATTTTACTTCATAACTGAATTCTGCAAAAAGACAATGACTACCCTCAACCTGGCGATATGTTCTTGAATTTTTTCTGATTTTTCCCAAGAAAATCGCCCTTAGTTCTCCACAAACTGTCTCAAGAGAGAAAAACACTGTTACAATAAATCAGGCGTGAACTCACTTTTCTTTATGTCGGCCACAATTTGATTTTTTTCTATTTTTCATGTTTGTCAAAAATTCGACGAAAATGATAGCCAACATTTCGACGAATGTCAGGGATAAACTTTCAAAAAATTGAAAATTACACATCAAATTTTACAAGCACCCGATGATACATCAAATTATACATATTTCGTCAAACAGTTTTGTCAAATTTTGTAGTCAAATGAGTTAGTGAGGTTAAACACATGGTTGATAGAAAATTTCCTATTCCTTTGGAAGAGATTCCAATAGTTGGATTCATAGAAGAGGGTAAAAGCACAAAGCTGTGCCACACTTTCAGCCAACTAAATAGTTCCAAGTGAAACATTTTTTGCAAGAATAGAAAAGAATGAAGGTGTTGTCATTAATGTCAACTTGTCAATTGGTTGTAAACTGGCTGTTGTTGTCATTAATGTCATGGTTGTAGGTTATTGGATGTATATGTTGAGGATATTGAGAAAATCGTATTGAAGAAAGGTTTGTTGCTCTGGGTTTTGCTCTAGGATTTGCTCCTATGTTTGTGTGGTTCACATATCTTGGTCATGGTTGTTGGAAGATGCTATATCCAAATTTTTGGCTCCTGATTCATTGTATAGTGCGAGTTATGTTCACTAGTTGTGAACTGTGATTTTTTGTGTTCTGGTTGAGGTTCGAGAGAAAAGTTGGTCCATATTTCTCTTTGGTGAAGTCTTATGACTTGCGGTTCTAGAGTTAAGTTGTTATGTTTGTATTGAAGATAATTTTAGTATTTGAAAGGTTTGTGCTTAATTGTTTTATGTGTTTTACACTAGTTTGGCTGAGCTTGTGTTGAACACTATCTTCGGAATTGATGTAGCGTGTTGGATCTATTTGGGTCCTCACCAAGTGTATGTTTGGGTTTCCCTCATTCTAATTTCACCCTAGCATGTTTTGGTGTCGACCTAA
The DNA here is from genome assembly GCA_007258455.2 of Sequoia sempervirens. Classification (NCBI taxonomy): domain Eukaryota; kingdom Viridiplantae; phylum Streptophyta; class Pinopsida; order Cupressales; family Cupressaceae; genus Sequoia; species Sequoia sempervirens. The sequence goes on along the minus strand of VDFB02270651.1, from coordinate 395,234,796 downwards.
TTTGAATTTAGTGTTGGATGGTTGAATTTGGATATGTTTCAAAGTTGAAGATGTTATAAATATAGGATGAGTTAGTGGTGAATAAAAGTACACACAAGAGAGATAAGTGCAAATAAATAGAATAGATAGATGCAAATTAGTAAGTGTGTGTGATGCGAGTGTGGAAGATCAGTATGAAGCATAAATGCTGAGTTTTCAGATGTAGTGAGAAGAAGGTGTACTCTATCATTCATGCATGTCTGTGAGTGGTTGAGAAAATTGTGGTGGATTTCTCTATTGCATTGAGATTGTCTTCTCTCTGTAACATATATCTTCTATCTTCTTTGTATCTTTGTGGTAGTGAGCCTTCCAGGTTGTTAGCCCTATTGGACAGTGAGTCCTAATCTAGATAGTGATTCCTTGTTTTGGCAGTGAGCCTTGTATCTTAGGTAGTGATCCTTTTGTAATCGATTTTGATATTCTCTATAGTGTGAGTTAATCATCACTGTGGTTTTTCCCTTATTGGGCTTTCCATATAAATCGAGTGTTGTGTTTGTGTGATGGTTTTCACTTTCTGCACATGCACTTAATGTTTATTTATTTAAGCAACATTAAGGATTAGTTCTGATGAATGATCTAAAGGTTTTAGTTTTGTGACAATTGATTCACCCCTCCTCTCAGTTTTCCTATCCAACAATTGGTATTAGAGCTTGGTTCCTTGTAATAGAGCTTAATCGCTTAAGGAAGGTTTGGGATGGATAGCAAAGTTACTTATGATTATCCAAGGTTTGATGGAACTAATTATTCTATATGAAAAATACAGATGGAAGAATATCTGGAGTATTGTGGATATGATGTGGAGAAAGCTTACAAGAATCCTTACACTTCTCTTGCTAATGGTACAAGTACAACTGATGAGATTAAGGCACATGAAGCGAACAATAAGGCTTAGTACATTTTGAAGAACAGTCTTGTACATTCTGAGTTGATTAAGGTTTAGAATCTGAAGACTGCTAATGAAGTTTGGGATGCTTTGGAAAGGGTGCATGAAGGTGATGAAAGAGTCAAAGAGGCAAAATTGTAGAATTTGGAAACATAGTTTGAGTTGCTACATGTGTTTGAAGATGAGAATGTTAAAGATTATGTACAAAGATTGGATGAGATAGTGGCTAGAATCTGAGGACTTGGTGCTACTATAGATGAAACCAGAATTGTAAAGAAGATCCTTAGAAATCTCCCTGATGCTTACAACGAAAAGGTGTGTGCTATTGAACAAAGTATAGATTATAAGACCTACACTAAAGATCTGTTGTTGGGATCTTTGACATCTTATGAGATGAGAAATATGAATATGGGGAATGGATGCAAATTAGAGATTTCCTTTAAGGCTACAAAGGTTGAATATCTAGATGAAGAAAATATTGATGAATTAGAAGCTAAATTTGTGAGAAGGAAGAAGAAAGGCTCTGAAAAGTATGGAGGATGAACCTACTTCTGCTAATTCTAAATAACAGGTGAAGGAATACCCTCTAGAGAAGGAGAAAAATGAAGGTACTATAATCTCTACCCTACATGCTAAACAAGAAAAGAACTATTGAGTTGTTGACAGTGGTTGTTCACATCACATGACTAGTGATAAAAGTAAGTTTGTTAAACTTGAAAAATATGATGGAGGCTTGGTTATGTTTGGAGATGATACTGGTACTAAAATTTGTGGGATAGGTTCAATAAGTTTGATGGAAAACATAATACTGATGATGTCTACTATGTTAAGGGTTTAAGGCATAATATTTTGAGTGTTGGAAAAATGTGCAGTAAAGGATATAATCTTGTGTTTGAGGATGAAAGATGTAAGATCCAAAAAGGATCAAGAATAGTGATTACTGTAGGAAATAAATCTAAAGGAAATATATATCAACTTAAAGGTGCTAATGGATGATGCTTTATGACTCATATTAATGACAGTTGGTTATGGAATCAGAGATTGTGTCACACAAATTTTGATAATTTGGCAAGGATTAGTGCAGTTCAGGCTGTGGGAGATTCACCAAGGAGTACAAAGCCTATCAATACTATTTGCAGGAACTGTCAATTTGGAAAGCAAGCTAGAAGCCATTACAGATCAAAGGAACAATCTACAACTAGACTACTGGGTTTAATTCATATATATCTTTGTGGTACTACAAGAGTGAGAAGTCTACAAGGTGAAAGGTACTTTATACTTTTGATTGATGATTATTCTAGATATACATGGGTTACATTTATTAGAGAGAAATCAAATGCATTAGATAGATTCAAGACATTCAAAGCTATGGTTGAAAATGAAGTAAATTCGAGGATAAATGTTTAAGGTATGATAAAGGTGGAGAATTCACCTCCCATGAGTTTAATATGTTTTGTGAAGTGCATGGAAAAAAAAGACAGTTATCTGCTTCAAGAACTCCTCAATAGAATGGAGTTGTTGAAAGAAAGAATAAAATAGTTCAAGAGACTATTAGATCATTGATTACTGAGGTTGGTTTACTAAAAGCATACTAGAGAGAAGTTATTCATATTATTGTTTGTGTATTCAATCGAGTTCAAGCAAGAGAAAATAGTAAAACGACCCCCTATGAGCTATGGTTTGGAAGAATTCCTACTGTTAAGTATTTCAACATATTTGGAAACAAATGTTATATTATAAGAGATGAAGAAAATTTAGGAAATTTTGATGCAAGAAGTGATGAAGGAATTTTTCTTGGATATTCTACTAAAAGAAAAGCCTACAAATGTTTCAATAAAAGACTAATAAATATTGTAGAAAGTGAAAATGTCAAGGTTGATGAAACAATAAAGAATTCAATTGATATTGATGGATTGTATCATATGAACTTGATTGTGTAAGAATTGAAGAAATTGTGGAAGAAAAGGAAAAGGATAAGCAAGAAAAGTAGAATGAAGAAAATGAAAGAGAAGAAGAAGCTCTAGTGGTGTCCCCTAAGACACCTAGATATGTGCAGAAGAATCATTCAGAAAGTCATACCATTGGAGATAAGACAAAAGGTGTATTGACAAGAAGCATAGCTGTTGCTGAAGTAAATCTATGTTTATTTTCTGAGATTGAACCAAAGACTGCAATTGAAGCATGCAATGATGAACATTGGATGGAAGCTATGAAAGAAGAACTTATGCAGATTGAGAAGAATCAAACTTGGGAATTGGTGCAAAGACCGACAAATAAAAACATTATTGAATCAAAATGGGTATTTAGAAATAAGCTGAATGAAAATGAATAAGTGGTTAGTGTAGACATCCAAATTTGACCACTCCCATATGGTTAAACCCATCTCCTTTATTTGTCTATTTCATCGGTATTAATTAAATGATTTATTTAATTAATATTCCCCCTTTACCTAAATTTTCTAAAGTATTTAATTTAATAATTAAATACTTTACCTTTCATCCTTTCCTCTCTAAATTAAATAATATATCAATTTATTTAATTTAGTCATTTAGCCTTTTTGAATTGAAATCAATTTTAAATTCCTCCCTTTTCTCTCTCCTTGTCATATCCTCCATAACCTTCTTTTAATATAGATTAGTTTAATTAATCCATGATTAGAATGTGCACACCTTTAATCAAGATTAATGTCACAACCTCCATATTCTCCCACTTGCCTCTAATCCTTCATTAGTCTTCTTAATCATTTGTTTGCACAACCTTAATCTAATCACATGTCGTATTTGATATGTCCTCCAAGTCAACCTTTCATAAGTGCTTTCCTTTTTGAGCCTTGACCTCTTCCCCATGTGAATTTAAAATTCACATTTATTCATTCAATTTATTTCTATTCCCCATGCAAGTTGTTGGGAAATTCTAAATTATCACTTGTCACATCAGTCACACGGGACAAGGGCTTCCTTTATAAGGACCTTGTCTTATCCACAAGGTACTTCTAATCATGTGAATTTAAAATTCACATTTATTCCCCCAACAACTTCTCTCATCCCCATGATGATAAGAGAGGACTTTCTAAAATTCATCACTTGTCACCATCACCCTCATATGGGGACAAGAACTTTCTTTTAAGGAGATCTTCCCCTAATCCCAAGGTACTTGCAAGTACCTCCACCTCACATGTCCTCTTTCCAACTCACCTATCCTTGTGACACATACTCTTCCACATGGCAAGATGTGAGGGCTTGTGAGTCCTTAACTCACCACAACCCTTCATCTCAAGCCCATGTTGGCAAAATACTGACCGTTGATTCCTCTAGAGACTTTTCCCTTAAAATGGAAGATTTTGTCTCATTCATTCATTCACACATTCACAATTTTAACTTTCAAGCATTCAACTCAAGCACTTGCATTCAAGTTCTCACAACCTCCATTGTTGCATTCTTGAAGCTCATTTTGCACCCTTTTTTCTCATCCACTCACATAGCCTCTTGAATCACTTGAATCCTCATCATTTTGCATCCATTTTCATCATATTTTCCATCAAGGAGCACACATTCAAGCTACATTAAAGGGCCAACCAAGAAGATCAACTTAGACAAGGTATAATCATTGTTTTATCTTTCTTTGTTTGAGTTCAACTTAAGCTAATCTTGAGGTATTGAAGTGTTGTTTTTCTCCTTTGCATTCTTTTGTTTTGTATCATTTAGGATAGTAAAAATAACATTGCATTACATTTCTGGCATGCCCGGTGGGAACCACAAACGAGTCTCTTGCTTTCACATTCTCTATTGTTTGATATTTTGCAGGTTCATGTTACACAAAGGTGACTCCGCAATAGACATGGGAAAATTTTCCCTCAAAAAGGGTGACCTTTCCCTAGGATAGGCAACCTTGCCCTGAGATAGGCAACCCTCACCTGAATAGAGGTGATTCTTCCCTTGTAGAATTGCCCATCTATGAAACAGGAGCAAATTTGCTCCCTATTTCTTGAACAAGGGTGACTTGGTCACTGACAGGGGTGGCCCTGCCTTGAAAAGGGGTGACCTTTCCCTAAACAAGGGTGACCTTTCCCTAAACAAGGGTGACCTTTCCTTGAACAAGGGTGATCCTGCCCTAACAAGGGCGACCCTGACTTGAAAAAAGGTGCCTGAGGTAAAAACAGTGACTTCATTTCCAGAGTCCATTTTATGCTGTTTTGGTTAATACTGACCCCCTAACTTGTCCTGTTGGTGAATGTGCTGGTTTTTACTAACATCTGTGCAGTTGTTTCATGCTTGTCGAAGACTGGAGAGAAAAACTTCTAACATATTTTTTGCAGGACAAGCTGGCCAAGGTTATTAGTTAGTTAGTTTGTCTTTTGTTTTCATACTAGTTAGGCACATAGATTTAGCTCCACCCGGACCCAACAAATGCTTGGCTATCTCCTTCAGAGGCTTCTTCTTCCACCGTTTCCTTGAATTCTTCTTCTAGTACTTCCTTTTCACTTCCAATCCCTACATTTTCGCCTTTGCTTGTTCGATGAAGAGTTTGAGCACTTTCCATCCCAAACACGCTTCATCACAACAACGAGCTTTTTATTTTCCATCGGGCCAACGAATAAAGGGTTTGAGCCCCGGTCTCCCATAGAGCTCCTCAATTTCATTATCTACCAATCCTTCAGAATAATCTAAACCTACACCCGAAACTGCCCATTCGAGAATGGACTCCATGCCTACCAAAAAATATTCATGCATAATTTTCTGCATCACCATCCTCACCATTTCCATTGGTTCACCTAAATCCAAGCCCCACGTTGCAATTAAGGAGTAAACGTCCATGTTGGTTCAATATCTATGTTTCAAAGAGCTGAAGTCCCTACCACAAATCATTTTTGCACACTACACTAGCTGCTCGTTGTCAACAAGGAAAAGGCCCTCTAGTCGTTTTCTAGAGGCCTCTCCATAAAACGGGCCCAAATATCTTCATGACCAGAAGGTGAAATTGGCTTCTATTTCTCCTGACAACTAGCGCCACCACCACCAAAGTTTGTTGTAGAGTTTTTCTCGACCCTTTCCAAATGCAATTAACACATCTTAATCGAGGGCTTGCATTTAACACCATCTTGGATTTCCCACACTTTCTATTAATAAAGTACTACTTAATCACCGCCCGCCACCCCTACCTTCACTTGTCATGTCAAACCTACTTCACTCACTTCACCACCTTGTTCATTTAAGGTGTTGTCCTCTCCTATGTTTTCACCTAAGTCCGCTAACTTAACACCTCTAAAATACTCCAACCTAAATTCCCCCGTTTCACCAAAATTTAAAGCCCATTTAAATAAGACATCCACTTCCACATTACCACCTCTTTTAATGTGGCTCACCACAAAACTTTCAATTACGTTCTGGAGGTGCCAAGCATTAATTTTACTTTTCATCACCGCATGAACTATTATTGTAACATGATCATCATCTATAATTAAAAAAAGTGAGTAATTGAATTTGACAACATCCATCCTGAGCAGTAAATTTAAATCATCATACATAATAAATATCCATCCAAAAATCATCGACCACTTTTAATATATATAAATTGACAAGTCAATACTAATAATATTATCATCATATATAACTAAAACAAGTGAAAGTAAAATATGCCAGTACATCAAAAACATGTCAAAATGATACATGTCCAATAGTCAACATAAGTGAAAATGATACATGTACAAATGATATAAATAAAATTGATAAATTATGTAACTCAAATTGATACAAGTCAAGATGATACATGTCCAAATGATATAGTGAAAAATTGAAAATGATACATGTCAATATGATACAACTCAATAATATAGTACTGTAGGCCATGAAAATGATACATATGATAGTAACCATGAAAAAAGTCATCATAATGATATATCAACAATGATCCATGATGCAGTCTATATGATCATGAATGTCACTAGTTAATATCACCAACTGCCTCATCATCATCATCACCATCGTGATCATCATCATCATCATCATCATCATCATCATCATCATCATCATCATCATCATCATCATCATCATCATCATCATCATCATCATCATCATCATCATCATTGTCATCATCGCTATCATCATTGTCATTAGCCTTAGTGTCTTTCGTATCTACATCATCATCATCTTCTATGTGATTTGTACCAACAAAACCAATATTTTGTGGATCTATATCATGTTGAGGATCATCTTGATCTTTTGGAATCTGACCCGTGTTCTGAAAAAAAACATTTAGAATGAAAATTTATTATTTATTTCATGCAATAATTTATTTTTCTATTATATATCTAATATTACAACATATGGGATGAAACCATAATCATATTACATCATATCAAAGTGCACATACCATAATAAAATTTCAAATTCCCTAGCTAATACTTGAGATTGAGATTGTTAACCTTGAGAGAGTATGATGGGAAAAAGGCATTTGATATGGCTATTATTTTCAAAGAATTCAAGCGAGATGTACTCCACATTGACACCATTCCTCAATCTTCACTTGATGGCATCAAGGAATGGCTGAAATCCATGGATATAAAGTATTATGAAAGCAGAATGAACTTGAATTGGCAACCAATTTTGAAGAGTATTATTGATGATCCAGATAATTTTTTTGAAGATGGTGATTGGGAATTTTTGAATATGGAATGTAGTGATTCTGATTTTGATAATTCAAAAGAGTTAGATCAAGGATATGAACCCTTTGATGTAGAAGAGGAATCAAAATCATATTTGATGTAGCCACCATCAAGAGTGTTACAAGCCAACAAGACGAAGAGAATTCTTATATAAGGATACTTTTCAATGTTGTAGGTACTGGCTTTAATGCCAACTACAATGGCAACATTGAAATTCCCTAGCAGTATTTATGTTAAGGAAATTTCCTTTAGATGTAAGGATTCAAAGCACATCAACCATGTGGTACAGATGATTAAATCCCAGAGATGATATGTAGCAATGAAAGAGTCTGAAAAGGAAGAGAGAGCTACACTGGTGACTCAAGAGAAAATTTAGCTTTCAAAAACAAAGCCAATTAGGCTGGCATACTTGTGGATCAAGAAAAGATTTGGTGGAAGAGGAAGAAAGATGATTGGAACTCTGGAGGCCCACCATACTAGATTTCAGTAGTCAACCATAAGAGCAGAAGAGAGAGCTGATATCATGTATCAAAACATTAAACATGCATTCTTCTAGCCAATGGAGAAGGAGATGATTACTTTGCTTCATTTTCATTTGCATAACCATATCACGGCGTGGGAAAAAAGAAGACCAAGGATGTCCAGTTTTATGTGGAGGTAATGGATGTGGTCCAAAATTTAGGAGGGTCAAGAAGGTCAATGTATGATCCTAATGAAATTGAGGAAGAACAACAAGAGAGGGTCAAGAGAAAAATAAAATCAATACAGAGTTTCAAGGATTTGTCAAAGCGAGTAAGAGAGCTATGGGAGCAACCTCATCTAAAATATTTTGAACTAGAGTTTGATATACCATTTAGAGAGCTTGGTTATCATGGAGTTCCTTTCAAAGTCTCTATTTTTATTGTTCCTATGGTAAACTATTTGGTAGAGTTGGTGGAATTACCTTTCTTAGTAATCACTATTAGTGAGATTAAGATTGTTAACCTTGAGAGAGTATGACTTGGGAAAAATGAATTTGATATGGCTATTATTTTCAAAGACTTCAAGCGGGATGTACTCCACATTGACGCCATTCCTCAATCTTCACTTGATGGCATCAAGGAATGGCTGAACTCCATGGCTATACAATATTATGAAAGCAGAATGAACTTGAACTAGTGGCCAATTTTGAAGAGTATTACCGATGATCCAGAGAATTTTTTTGAAGATGGTGGTTGGGAATTTTTGAATATGGAAGCTAGTGATTCTGATTTTGATAATTCAGAAGAGTCAGATCAAGGATATGAACCCTCTAATGTAGAAGAGGAATCATAATTAGATTTCATGTAGCCACCATCAAGAGTGTTACAAGCCAACAAGATGGAGGGAATTCTTATATAAGGATAATTTTCAATGTTGCAGGTACCGACTTTAATGCCAACTACAATGGAAACATTGAAATTACCTAGCAGTATTTATCTTAAGGAAATTTACTTTAGATGCAAGGACTCAAAGCACATCAACCATGTGGTACAAATGATTAAATACCAAAGATGATTTGTAGCAAGGAAAGAGTCTAAAAAGGTAGAGAGAGCTACATTGGTGATTCAGGAGAAACTTCAGCTTTCAAAAACAAAGCCAATTAGGATGGCAGACGTGTGGATCAGGCCAACATTTGATGGAAGAGGAAAAAAGATGATTGGAACTCTGGAGGCCCACCATACTAGATTTTGGTATTCAACCATGAGAGAAGAAGAGAGAGCTGATATCATGTATCAAAACATTAAGCATGCATTCTTCCAACCAACGGAGAAGAAGATGATTAATTTGCTTCATTTTCATTTGCATAACCATATCATGGCATGGGAACCAAGAAGACCAAGGATGTCTAGTTTTATGTGGAGGTAATCGATGTGGTCCAAACTTTAGGAGGGACAAGAAGGTAAATGCATGATCCTGATGAAATTGAGGAAGAACAACAAGAGAGGGACAAGAAAAATAAAATCAATATAGAGTTTCAAGGATTTTTCAAGCAAGTAAGAAAGCTTATATGGGAGTAGCCTCATATAAAATATTTTGAACTAGAGTTTGATATACCATTTAGAGAGCTTGGTTTTCATGGAGTTCCTTTCAAAGCCTCTACTTTTATTGTTCCTAGGATAAACTATTTGGTAGAGTTGGTGGAATTACCTTTCTTAGTAATCACCATTAGTGAGATTGAGATTGTTAGCCTTGAGAGTGTATGACTTGGGAAGAAGGAATTTGATATGGCTATTATTTTCAAAGACTTCAAGCGGGATGTACTCCGCATTGACGCCATTCCTCAATCTTCATTTGATGGCATCGAGGGATGGCTAAACTCCATGGATATAAAGTATTATGAAAGCAGAATGAACTTGAACAGGTGACCAATTTTGAAGAGTATTATTGATGATCTAGATAAATTTATTGAAGATGTTGGTTGGGAATTTTTGAATATGGAAGCTAGTGATTCTAATTCTGACAATTCAGAAGAGTCAGATCAAGGATATGAACCCTCTGATGTAGAAGAGGAATCATAATTAGATGAGGAAGGTTCAGAAGATGAATCTCTTGTGGAGTTAGAGGAGGACGAAGAAGAAGAAGAATATTCTGAAGAGGATGAAGGTAAAACATGGGATGAATTAGAAGCCGAAGCCATAAATGCATATAAGGAAAAATGAGACGAGTCTCACAGTGAAGAGGAAAGGTGGCAATAGAAGGTAAAAGATACAAGGAAGTCTCAGGCACCTGATATTAGAGATTCAAGAGGAATGCTTTCCAAGAGGCATAAAGTTAGATGAATTGAGTTCATCTATATCCTTCTACTATTTATTCATGCACATAAATAGTCATCTTGTAATCATAAGATTTGAGCTCTATTTACTCATCCTACACATCAATAAACAACTCAACACAAGAGATGAAAATTGACATATTAACACAACAATATCCAACTAAGTTATTGAAACTCAACTATTGATACCTCGTTCTCCATCCAGATTACAAAATTGTTCCACTTTTTATTTTGTAACAAATTCTTTTCAAATTGCTTTGGATGGCAGCCATATTTCTCCTCCTGTAAAAACATGGCACATGGACTAGTTAAACTAATTAATATGCAATCATTTACTTTTTCCAACGAAAAAAAAATCATTTAACATATTAAATATACTTACAAATGTATAGATCAAGGCCTGTAAACCTTTCTGGCCATTGTGATGCATGGCACAAAGTTTCTCAAGCCTAGCCTTGGAGGCCTTGTCCTAAAACATATACTAATTCAATTTAACTATGCAAAAATAAAATTTAAATATCATTTAATAAATTTGATATAATATTATGAGAAAATTCAAATACCTGCGTACTCTCCTCACCAGAAATCCTCCATGCATCAGACTTCTCATATGCTTTTACAAGCTCTCTCCATACTTTCACACTTACATCAATTGGCCTTTTTTTCTACCTTAGCTCAGGAGGGATTTTTTTTATCTTCTTTGTTTGGTTGCACCGAAATCTCTTGTAGTTTTGAGACATTTGTAGCTTTATCTACTTTACAGACCAACCTATGCCAAAATCAGTCTCCATGTCATGGATAACTACTTTTTTTAGGTGCATGGGTATCTTTGAGAATTTAAAATGTAGATGGTCTTTGAACCATTGAAGGCATGATTCCTTCAACCTATTCACAAATGTTTTCCCAACATTTGTCATTCAGACTTTCCCTAAAACCACCTTGTATTCTATCTTCGTATTGTAGCTACCAATGCAAGATTGAAAACATGGTGTGGTGGAACTCTGTGTCCCAGGAGTGGAAGTCTCTGCTCCCTGTTCCACAGTCTTAGAGTTTACTATCACTGATTCCATCATGGATCCTTTTCTTGATCCAGGACTAGCTGGGGAATCAATTGATTCCCTTTGACACAATTGATTTGTTTGCAATGTTTGAGGGGTGTTAATAGATTTTTTTTCTATGTATCTGACAAGTGTTGTCTAGTCCACATTAACCAATTTATTCACTGCCTCTACCCCCAATATGGAAGCCAATTCATCTTTATCTTTGTCAGTCTAATGTCCCTATATATATATTTTTAAATTATATTTCTTCTTTTAAATTTAGAAATAAAAAACTAAAAAGTAAAATTCAAAGAAACAATGGAAACATTTACAAATCTATAAATTGATAATGAATTACCTCATTGTGGCCAAAGTTTACTATCAATGTTCACTTCCCTCCATTGCTTGACATTTTGAGGCGACCTAGGGAAAATTATTTTCATCTAGTCTATAGAGGCAAACAAAGTACAATGTCAATTATGAAAGTTTTCGTCTAGTTTGTGGTATGAAAGCTTTATTTTGTGGGAAAATATGTTAATTGGGTTTGCTTAGTGTTGATAACCTAGGGAAAATATGTTTGCTCAGTTTGCTTAGTGTTGATAACCTTATCATGAAAAATATTTCATAATGCAATCTTGCATGAATTTTTCATGGCATTGGTGACTATGGCGCGACTGAGCAAAACCAAGCTGTTTCTAAATTTATTTTTAGTAGTTGCTCAACAGTGATCGACCCAATTCCTAGATTTTCCAAGCAATTCACTATTTCCTTGATACCCAGGTTAGGGAAAGAATACAGAGGCATCCTCACTTCATGCTAAAATATTTTGAGCCAAAGCTCAAATGGTTAGGGTAAATTTTTTTGTTGGTTTCTCAAAGGTTTTACAATTAATAATGATGGGACAATTTAGAGGTTGCCTGGACTGGTTAGGCCACGAACTAGTAAACAATCACAAATTCAAATGCAATACAAAGAGCAGTAAATAGTCACGAATTCAATCAAGAAAATAAAATTGTAACCTTAGCTATGGTGTCATAAACTAAATCAAATTTCTCATAAAAATTCAACTTAAAGGCTACCAATTTGCACGAGTTATTTGAGGAGGAGAAGATTAACAAGACAACTAGTTTTTTGGTCAAAATTCATAAAATAAGGTCCAACATGGAAAAGAGTTTGGAGATTCCTTAGCTTTTTGGTTCTCGGTCCCTTAGGCTGCTTGGTATCATGGATGTCATGAAAATATCTCATTCATTCAGCAGTTGCTAGTAGCGCCCTGCTCTCTTCCTTCGTGTAGTGTTTTTCCCTTTTTTGTCATTTGATTTCTTCCTTCATGTGGGAAAGTTTTAAATTTTAAATTTTGATTCATTAGTCATGCTTTAGTTAGAGTTAGTTAACGCCAAATTTAGCGCCAAATTTTGGCTGTTAATGTAATCTGTTTGGGATGTATAAGGCAATGTCAAGTGCGCCTAATTTAGTGCCTATAATTGTTGTATAGTGACTATTTTTATTGTTGTGTATCACAAGACCCAGAGTGTTGGAAATAATTCCAACTCTTGTGACCACCGCTATCCTGTGGCTCCTTCATCAACTCAGTGTGGTAGAGTAGTTTTTACTACGGTCTCGCAAGGTGCTTCATCCTTCTCGGTGGTAGTGCAGTGAAAGATTTTGTGGTGGCACACTAGTCTTCCTTTTGTTCCTGTGGTGTTGCGGTGACTCCCGCAGTCCCGCAAGTCTTCTACCATTGGCATGCGGTAGTGTGGTAAGTTCCACCACTGTCCTGTGACTCCATTAGCTCAGTGTGGTAGAGTGGTTTTTACTATAGTCCCACAAGTTGCTTTTTCCTTCTTGGAAGTAGTGCAGTGAAAGCTTCTGTGGTGGAATTTTTATTCATAGAGGAGGCCATGGAGAGAGGACGTGGATGGCGTAGAAATACTAAATCGCTAAGAGGAAAGTGGGTGGAAATAGATGAGACAACGAAATCTATAGATACAATAGAGGCAAGAAGAGAAAGCAACCTTAACCAAAGAAGGAAGGTGTTTATGAATTCACAAATGCTAGAACGTAGAGGAGTAATTTTTTTGTCCATGAGGCCTTTGAGGTCAAACTTATTGGTTGAAAATGCACATGAATGGTGATTAAATGTGATTCTATGATCAAGGGAAAATTTTGAAAATTAGGATAGCCAAAACATGATATCAATATGTCAAATATATGACTAAAGTGAGGTTTTGTGTTGGATAGCATATTCATTGAAATGATATAATTGGTGTACTAAACATTATTTACTATGTTGTGTATTATAGGGGCAAGACGAGGCCATGGTAATAGATCGTGTCATATCAAATGAGGACACAATGGATGAAGTGGGACATCAGGTACTCAAATTTTGACTTAACTTAGGAAAAAATGATCTAATGGAATTTTGTGATACACCCATCTTTTTTCATAGTATTATTGAAATTTATAATGTATTATCCAATCTTGACATAAATTAATGCATGTTGTTGATAATTTTAGATGGAGATTGGAGAAAATGTAGAGCCTAAGTGTTCAACTGGCAAAAGAACAAGATACATACGTGGACGTGGACCTAAAACTATTAAATCACATAGACAAAAGTGGGTGGAATAGGATATGACAATGGATACTATAGACACAACAAATGATTGCACTGAAGAAGAGGTAGGTCAGGACTATAGTACATGGGATGAATACTTTGAGAAATTTTTTGTTTGTGGATGTTCTGTATGTCGTGGAAAGAAATAATTCAAACGAGCGATTGTACAAAGACATTACATATATGATGAGCTTCTAGTCAGTAGTATGCCTCCTACAATCAATTCAAATCCAATAGGAATTATGGTGAGGAATTTTATAATTTGCTATAAATAACATGTATACTTCGTTTAAACATTGTTTTATATTATTTAAATAAATAATTTTTTCTTAATGGATACTTGCAGGATAAATTTCTCGGTTTAAATTTTCCTGGATCACCAACTTCCAGCCTAGAGGGAAATGATCATTTATCAGATGATACATCTAACAAAAATATGTGCCAATATACCAACTCAGAAGATGAGGAATTAATGAAAACAAGTAACAGAACAAGAACCGGTGTGAAGGTGCAGAATTTGCTTAAAGACAAGGGGAGGGTGGACTAAATACCCTATGAGAATGAATGTGATGGAGATGATGACTTGCCCCTGATTTTGAGATCAATTTACAAAGAGACATTTGATCATCGACTACATTACGCTTGGTCTAGTGATCAACAACTACCTAGAGTGTATGAGGTGTTTCAATTTTGGGGATACAACTACATGATACGACCCTCCAATATTCATGGAGTGAATCTAGGCCTCTTTACTGTCCAAAATGTACATGTGGGATCCAAACATAGAAACAATCTAGAACAAACCACTAGGAGATTAATGCCATATTATGGTCCATCATATTACAGTGGTGAATGGAGAAGGCTAGAAGAATATAAGCCTAGCATGTCAACATATAGTCTAAATTTGAATATGTATACATATTGTCTCCAATTGGAAAGTGGAAAATAAATGAATAGAGGCCATCTTATGTATATAGATGAACGTGCATACACACACAAAAATATTGCAGGATTTATAAATAGTAGTAAGGGAAGGGACCCTAATGTAAGACCAAATTGTCAATTTGTTGAGGTTATAAATGATAAAGAAGGAGATATGGAAAGAGAGGTTGATAGATTGATAATGGTTGAGGCTATTATGGACCTTACCATTGGGGACAAGTTATTGATTGATTACCCCTTCTTAAAATGCACTCTTGCATGAAAGAAGAGGGAAGAACAAGGTCTCCCTAGGGATGTTCTTAAGGGCATAAAACCAAAGAATAATAAATGAGTGTGGATTGATGTTTTATAAACTATGTTGTCAAAATTGTGTTTTATAGCAATTATTGTATAAAAAAGGTAGTCTATAAAATAATGTTCCATTATTCAATTGATGAATATATGTTCATACAATTTATATAATGTCTAATATATGTGTCGTTCATGTGTAGGTATTTTTCTATGAAGATATTTTGGACCCGAAATGGATATTTTTCATACATTATGATCCAAGATTAAGGCATGTATTTGATGATGCATTAGTGGATACTGAGCAAAACAATGATGGCCAATAAAATGAGAAAGAGGGATTAGAGAACATCAAATAAATTGACATCCATGATGATGTTGAAGATGGTTATGTTTAGGCACAAGAAGACAAAAATCTAGAGTTAGATGATGTTATGGAAGATAACAATATGGATGGTATAGAAAATGATGATCCAAATACATCTGGTAACAATATAGATGATCTACAGTCAAATTTCAATGATGATGAAGATGATGCAGGTCAAGACGAGGATGATGATAATATTAAATACTTGAAAGAACATATGAACATTGACAATGATACACTGGATGCCATTGTAGTAGACAATAATGTTAATGACCAAGACTTCTAAATTTTCACAATTATTTGCAATCCATGTTTAAAAAAGGATGATTCTTATGGCCTAAACTTTGAAATGCTTCAATAATATTATTTTGTACTTGGACAATTAAAAACCTATTTTATTCTCCTAGCAAGCTTTTTTATTTTCCTTTATAATTATAGACCAAACAACATTTGCGGGGATGGCCTTTCACACCAATCTTAATTTGTATGAAGTTCAAAAACCTGTTGTCAAGTAGTAAATTCCTTTTGTAGATAGGAAATGTAAAGGATTCATTTAAGAAAAGATAAGTAGTCTCTTTCTGAGGGTAACCCACATGCAAAAAGTAAAAAGCATATAAAAAACAATTATATAGTAGAAAATCAGATTCAATTAGTTATGTCTTATTTCGCTTGCACACTTATCTGAAAGACATGGGGTATTCACCATACATTTCCCTTGACAAAGAAAGCATTTGCTTTCATTTATTTTTACTATATATCTCAGAAGTGAAATTGTTGTTACATAATGATGCACTGAAAAAATAATATCTACAAAAAAATGCATAGAAAATGTTTGAAATTTAATATGCAACCTATTGTGTTGTGCTGAAAGGAATCAAGATTAACTGGGACAAGAAATAAAAATAAAATTTTGATGATTGTACTTAAAAGTGAACATGATATGAAAAGTGTGGAAAATGATGGTGCTGAAATTGAAAATCTTGATTATGATGATATTACTGTTTTATGTCATTTGAGATAAAGATCACATACAATTTTATATACATAGAAAATGAAGATTTGAAACTAGTAAACTAAAAATGTAAAAACTGTAAGATTTTTCCTTAAACAATAATTCACATACTCACAAAAAAGGGTGAAGCATTTTTTATTCAAACTCTATTTTATTTAATAGACATAACAGTAAAAGAATATTTACAAGTACAAGAATATATACACTGTTTCATAGAAAATAAGGAATGTTTCATAGAATACACAAGTACAAGAATATATCATCATCATCATATCCTTAATTAATACCTATTGCAATATCCTTAAATTGTTCAATCTTTGGTATGAATTGTTGGCAGAAAAAAATTAGGATTACTTGGATGCTTCTTCCATTCATTTTGTATCAACATATGTTTGTGAAGACAAAAAAGTTAATAAAATATTAATGCACGTAACTCACAATTATTTAAATAAGAAACTTTGTTAACTTTATTATTTTTAAATAGTTTCCATTTTTATGTTGAACATGTAACAAGGAAAATTAAGCTCAAATTTTCAAAATTTGTAGCAGCTCTACCAACATCCACAATAAATGCTTTACTGTATCAGCATATTTATTCACATAAGCATAGTATTGAGGCTCAGTAACTAATATTCATTCAAATATAAGAAGAAATAAGTATGGAAAAAATAAGAAAAATACAGAATGATAACATAGTCATGGAGAATCTCTGATAATGAGATGTTCTCCATTATATTGCTTCAATTGATATATATTAATAATAGAAGTCTTTAAAATGGAAATGATATATGATGATGATAATTTAAAAATAGGCCTTGGTTTCCTATTTATATAGGAAGCAACAAGCTACAAGCCTTTTACAAAAAGAAACGAACTTTCACAACTTCTTTTACTAACAACTATTTAATTAACATAATAAAGGAAATAGCAAGACTTGAGACATTTTGACATATGGTTCCATTATTCAATGTAGAAGGCTCATGATCATTGATCTGGAAAAGCATTCCTCTCCATGATGAATTTCCAAATGCTCTTGCCTCAGTGTCCTATTCTTCTGAAACCAAATACTTTTCCTCCCACTGATACACCATAAAATCTGATGGCCAATTATATTCCTAGATCTTTTGCATGTTTGCAAGATGATTTTTACATAGACTATCTAGTAATTCCTTTGTATCATTGAAAAAATTTAGGTATCCCAGATCAAGAACAATCAACCCATCCATGATCTGATTTAGCCTAGGAAGACTAGTATCATCATCCTCCTATATATGAGTTACACACTTATGAACAACCTGACTGAATTCTTTCTTCCACTTATCCAAGTCCTCCAACTGATCACCATCTCTCATGATTTCAGGTATATACCACTATTTGCAGGTATGTAATAAATCCATTTGTGTTACAATATTTTTATCAAACCCGTGTACATACTAAAATTCATCAATAATCATCTTCACAGTTTGTTCAGTTGGCTTTAATGTTGTGGGTGCATCAAGAATTCTTTGTAAAACTTTGCATAACTTAGCCAAAGTGTGGTGAATAGGCTGCCACCTTTTGAACAAAGGATCTAATACAAGCATATGTGTCTTTATTTGATCCATTGTCCACTGATGTGTTTTATAACTATCATGTACATTCTCTAGTTTATCCATAACTTCACAAATTCATCTTTTCACTTCATCTTGGGTTTGATTGCTGGCCTTCTTTACATCATCCACTTCCTTCTCTGGAGTTTTTACCTGTTCTGCAGAAAATTTCTTCACAGTATCCATTGGAGTAATAGGAGGCTTGTATACCACCATATCCTTGCTTTGTGAGGGTCCTACTCCTCTTAATTTTTATTTTAATTTGACATTCTCCATGAATAGTTTATTAAATTCATCATTTAGGAACCTTTGTTCCTTTTCATACTCCTTCAATCTGTCTTCTAATCCTTTAACAGTTGCTCGAGTGAACATGGACGAATGCATGGTCATTGTGGCTACCTCCAAAGGGGTGGTATCTTGTATTTTCCTTACCATCGCTGCCCCTTTCATCCCTTGAATTACATCCAATAATTTTGGCTTCTGTGTATTTTTCTGTTTGATCCATATGGCCAGGGTTTCAATCTTTGGGTTATACCTAGTTCCACTCACACCTTCATCGGAGTCAAATTCTACAACTAGCATTGGATCTTCCTGAGCCCACACTTGATCAAATAGAAAATTTTCCTTTAATTCCAAGCCAGGGAAAATGAGCATATTGCTCTTCAAGACCATTTCTCTAGCCTTCTGGGGGCTAATTTCAATGTTGTCAACTCTTAATTCCTGGAAAGTCTATGCTACCATTTCATTTTTCTTTGATTCTTCAATTCCTGCTTCAGCTGATTCCATCCTCTCTTGAAATTATTTTATCTTCATATTCATCTAGAAATCCTTAAACTCAGGAGTCTTAATGAATTCATCATCTTCTATGAATCTTGTGGCTACAATTTCCCTTTCATCTTCATGCACCTTTATACTTGTTTTTTCTACATCACCCATCCTTTCCTCATATTTATGGGAACTGGTCTCAAGGATGGGCTGATCAACTTCAATATCACCTTTTAATGATTGCAGTAATGTAGCCACTTTCTCAGTATCTCCCACCTCTTTAGTATCCTCATAAGGTACTAACTATTCAATGCTTCCTATATTCTATCTTTTGGGAGGTGACTGCTCTATGGGAGGCTTAGAGGTTTGACTTGGGGTATGCTCTACAATTGCACCACTATGATGTTCTTTGAGATATGCTTCCTTCTATACAATTCTTCAAATCTACCAATTATCAATTCTATCCTCTTGATGGGGTCCTTTTCCTCAATAAAGTATCCTAGGAAATCCTTGGACTTCTGCTTCGTCCGTTCTTCAACCTTCTTCATATATTCCCATTTTTTCCTTCTACTAAGTACCTCATTATAAGTAATGCAGTTCCTTATGACATCTTCTTCAAAATATATTTGGTGTGGCACTGTCATTTTGGTAAGAAGACTGTGCCTTATGTTGTTCATATGATTTTTAGGGTCAAAGTCTCTTTCTTTTCCAGATTTCAATGCATATCTTGTCTTCAAATAATACTGTAACTCCTCTAGTGTGTCTGAGCCTATAGTCCAATCTTCACACTTGGCTTGGTTTGGTAGGAAAGTTCCTTTCTTCTGCTTGTGCTTTACATATTTCTCCACCCACATCATTTGCCACATAAATCCAAGAAATGCTAATATGAGGGGCAAAAATTTTGGCAGTATGTGTGGAGCAACAGGGCATCCATACACTCTTATTATTGTAACTTCTGGGAGGAAGAACCAATCTCCAAAATTGTGTGTATGGCGCTGCTCTAGTCTTAAAGCCAAAGGTCTCACTAGTTGCAAAATTTTGGTTGACAATCTTGGTATTGCATACCCAAGAACTTGAAGGATTCTGATTACAAAGTCTTCTTAGAATGCAAAAAAGCTTGAATTCTTGCATCGACTATCCTAAATATAGCACAATTTTTGGATAGGTGTGGGACTCGTATAGCCAAGTCCATTATTTTAGTCCATTGGTCTCTATTCTGGTACAATATTAGATGACATAGTAGGGAATAGTGCCTGAATGTAATTGGTGCTCTATCCTCTATAACTTGGGAGAATTCATCATCTAATGCCTTCTCAAGGTATGAAGCAAAGTCATATTCAATATTAGTTTCATGGTTTTGAATTTTCATCGCCATCATCATTAGGCCTATTGGAATTTTATCTTGAGCATCTATCCCCAACACTTGGAAAAGAGCTAAATATGTATTCACAAAGTAATACTAAAAATCTGTCACATTAAATGGTTTAGTAGTGGTAATAGAGATGGGGAATGTTCTATTACCAATGTCTCTGTTCATATATAGGGGTACCTCATCACTTCTATAAGTCTTTTTTAACCTAGCATAATCCTCCTCACTTTTTTGCAAGTTTATCTTGGTCAGAGCCTGCTTGTTTAAGCCAAAAAACTAAATGATGGCTTTTCTGGTTACTTCTACCAATACTGTGCCATTTGGAAACCTTACTATTTTGATAGCTGAGTGACAGTGTTTGGCTAGTAGTCTGATAAATTCTACATCAACAAACACATTTGGGAAAATCAACCTTGCTATATCCAACATCCAAGTGTTTGACATTGGAATCTTCTCATTTCTCTTACTGTAAAAATACCAAAATAGGTCCCATCCAGATTTGGAAATGAGGGCATCCCTACAACTTTGTGCAGTTTCCATGAGAAACTTCTTATTACCCTCTTTAGTAGACCCTGGAAGTATATCTAATATGGACTAATGGAGTGGTCTCTTCTTTACTTTAGGTTCTTCATCTTTAATTTTAGGCTGACTTTCTTTTACTTTTGATTGTTTTGTTTTAGGAGGCATGTTTCAATTTTCTCTACTATGGCTTCAAATGACAAAACCTTGAAATATTTTTTATATTAACAAAGCTCTTTCAGAGAGTTTTCATGCACTTACCCAAGTATTTCATGCTTGTAGGACTTCTTCTTCTCACATCCTTAGCTCCTTCCATGCTAGTGCACTGCAATTGAGTGCGATATTGGGAAAACTCACTTATCTTTGGATGGTGTAGTATTCAATCATATTAGTTGTGGCAACCCTTAATAATTTAATAGCATTTAATTTTGGCAACTGATGTGATTTGTTGTAAATTGTAATGATGCCACATTTACCGCACTACCACCTTGCTCAAGGCTTCTTGTTGCAAGATTGCGGTGTATACCACTCTACTGCATATGTTTCTCACCTTCCCGATAGTATAGTGGTGTATGCTTTTGATCATTACTTGAAGAGTGTCGATGAGACAATCTTATTTGTCTTACTGATAGCTCAATGTCTCATCAACATTAAATCTTATGTTCCTCTGATGTTGGTTGCTGATGTCGATGAGACAAGTTATTATCTCTTGTCGATATGCCTTTGTCTCATCGATATTTTCCTTCAACAATATTTCTTTATATATCAGTGTAAGTTTTCCATGTTAGGGAGACTTGTGATTATTGCTACAGTATAGTGGTGTTTTTCCCTTCCCTTATGGTATTTACCGCACTACCGCCTTGCTCAAGGCTTCTTGCTGCAGGGTTGTGGTGTATACCGCTCTACCGCATATGTTGCTCACCTTCCCGACAGTATAGCGGTGTATGCTTTTGATCATTACTTGAAGAGTGTTGATAAGACAATCTTATTTGTGTGTGGTCGATTTTAAGTGTATCAATATGTAGATTTAAAAAAAAGAAAACACACCAATAAGACATTATATCAAAACATAAAATCAAATAAAAAAGAATGCAAACTTAGTCTTTTGTCCTTGATGTCGTCCTATCGTCCTCTATCTCCAGTATTTTTGTTGATTCTAGCTTTCTCTCAGATTGTATGCTAGGCTCAACAAACAGTCTTCCTAGAGAATGGGATTAAAGATGAATGCATGCTATGCTAAGATATGATTAACATGCTATGAATTCTATTGAACGAAACTAGAATTACTAAATGATATAAATGCTAAAACTGATAATAATGCTAAAATGCTGATTGCCTATCTCTAATGCATGTATGTGTCTATCTGTGTGTGTGTGTAACCAATGCTTGGATTTGTAGTGATATTTATAGAGTTTTCAAAATCTTTTGATTGGCTGATGTGATCAACGACTGTGATAATTCTGGAAGATTGAACGGTTGAAGATGGAGAAGACTGGAGAGAAAAATAGAAAGCAGGATTTGTTTCCTCTTTCATGAGAGATGATAAAGATGAATTGTAAAAATCATCTTTTTGTGAGATTTGAGAAAAGATTTTGAAGATAAATAATGAATTTATCAAATTCATTATTCATTTATTGGTGACATGGAAGATTTTCTTAATTAAATTAAATATTTAATTAATATTCGGAGAAAATGAAAGATTCTTAATTAAATAAAATATTTAATTAAGATTTGGAAAGTGACATGTGGAATTAATTAAATAAGCATATTTAATTAATTTTAGAAGAAAGGGAATTAAATTCAATTAAATCAAAGATTTAATTAAACTTAAATGTGATAATTAATTTAAATAAACAATGATATTTATTTAATTAATTAAGTGGACTTAAGAAAGTGGTAATTAAATAAAATGAATTTATTTAATTAAAGTGGAAAAAATAAAGTAGGTGAACGATATAAATAAATAAATTTAATTTATTTATATGTAGAGAACTTTAGAAAAATTAATTAAATAACATATATTTAATTAAATGCTAGGATTAATTAGACATTACCATTTTTATGCATATACGTTTTTCCCTCTTTGAAGTGATGTGTGAAACGCATTGCTTCAAAGAAAATAATCCTGCTTTTGAAATTTGTTGTATTTGATTTTACCCTTGATTAAAAAAAATGTTTCTGATATGCCTTTGATTTGACTCTAATATGTTTTTGATTGAAAGATGCTGCTGATATTAATGATGCCCCCTCGAGAGGTAAATCACTGATGATGAGAAAAAAAATGATTTGATGATGAAATTCGGATGATGAGAGGGATGCAGTGATTTAGCTCCCGATGATTGATTAAAAGATCCCCCAGTGTGAAAAATAAAGTCAAAGTGTGAGAAAAAGATAAAAATAAAAATAAAATGCCATAAAAACCTACTTTGGTTGACCTTTAAAAGGTAAAAGGGGTAAAAAGGGTAATTCATTTTCACCTTTTGACTTTATTGATTTTGTGCTCTAACGCTGACTTGGTGAGATGGAGATTTCATATCACATACATAGATTCGAACGGGCTTGCCAATACCAGAGACTAGCTGTGTATGGACCACTGGTGAGTCGATTCAACCCTCTTTAGTTTGAGAATTTGTGATTTGAATTGAAGTTTGATGCATTTTAGCATGGATTTAGGGTTGAACATCCCGTTTTAGTGCATAGAGTAGGAGTTTTAGCACTTTTGAAATTTCCTTTAGCGCATATAGGGAATAATTTAGCACTTTTAGGGAATAGATAGTTTAGTGCATTCGATAGGTGAAATAACGCATATAGGATGTTTGTAGAAAATTGGGACTATAGCGCATATAGGATTTCAGCGCATTTGGAGAATGAAATGGTGCATACACATAGGGTTTTAGCGCATACAAGGAAGTAGCGCATAGGAGGAAAACATTAGCACATTTGGGGCACAGAATGGCGCATATGGTGATTTAGCACATTTGGGGGGAATTTTAGCACATTTGGGTTTTAGCGCATAGAGGCCACAGATTAGCACTTTTAGGAAATTTATGCAGAATGCCTTGTGTGATGAAAATGATGATAAATATTGCTTCTTTGGTCAATAGATAGAAAACAATTGTCTTATCATCACGTTGATATGGATAGAAATGATAGAAAATCTGATAAATGATGAATTGATAACTTTGCTTCCAAAAATAGAAAACAAAGAGTAGATAGCTGATAACTTTGTTTTCAGTGAATGAAAAACAAACAATAGAATGAGTGATGGATTTTCTGATAACTTTTCTTTAGAAAACAAAGAGTAGACGGTTGATATGACTTTTGATAAATTTGCTTTATGTGATAGAAAACAAATAGTAGATGATGTGATTGAAAACATATTTGCATTCATGACTGAAGTACAAATAGGAAAATGATTTGATTGTTGATAAATTTTCTCTCTTGAAAAAGAAAACAAATATTAAATGATAATAGAGTAGATTGATTTGTATGAGGTGAAGTAGATAGATCATGTTGATATGGGTCGATGATATGAGTCTGATTGATTGTCCTTGTGATGACCAAAAATAGGAGGGTTTCAAAAACCCCCAGATCAGAGAGCACTTCCCTATGGGTTGGGATCAGATACAAGATTTGACACCTGTAGATGTACAATTGATAGTGGGATGTGGGTTGGGACCTTTATTGTCTATGCCGCCGATTCGGGTCAACAGGGGACTGTTGACTGCGCTAGTAGAGAGATGACATTCAGAGCATAACACCTTTCATTTGCTGATAGGTGAGATGACCGTGACCCTCGAGGATGTATACATGATTCTGGGGATTCCAGTGGTAGGTGCTCTTGTGGTTTATGACCACACGGAGCTAGGTGGTATAGATGCACTCAGGAGGGTGTTTAGGGATGCTCAGATAGCAAGGTATTGGGTGCTATGGGAAAATTTTAGGGGATATCCAGCCTTACCTACCATTTTGGGTGCATTCATTGGAGGCTTCCTTTGTCTAGACCACCGGTCAAAGGGATTATTAGTTGGGTGGGGGAGGATCATTGAGCTAATGATAGGTCAGTAGCAGAGATATGCCTGAGGGAGCTGCATGTTAACTCATTTATACTATGACTTGCATCAGGTAGTATACAATAAATCATCCAATTTATGTTGTGGTGTTACCCTGCTCCAGGTCTAGGCATGGGAACATATTGCTATTATGAGGCCACTTTGTCCTAGAGTGAGGCCACCAGGTAGGCCATATGTGTATGCATATTCTATTGCACTTGTCTAGCCCAAGCTGGACAAGTTGGAGTACTGGCGACAAACTCTTGATGATGTTGATTTAGTGATATGGAGGCCACATACGGATTGTGAGGCGTGGGATATTGATCATCTAGAGATGCCATTTGTATGTATGCCTTGATATCTGATAGGTCAGACCCCATTTATTATAGAGAGATTTTTGGCATTGCGAGTACAAAGACAGTATGGCTATACACAGGGGATGCCGCAGGGCATTGCTCACTATGGGTGGCGCAAGGATGATCCTGGATGGGGGACATGCATTCCTTATTAGGTAGCATATATAAAGTATACTAGTTTATAGCCCGAGGCATGGGCTTACAGGCCAGATATTTCTGATGCAAGGATGTCAGATGAGTACGTTGCTTATTTTCACACACACCCATTCCCTCGTTTGATATGTCCAGATGAGCTGATGCCCATTTTGATGGCACATTAGCCAGGGGGTAGGAGACATGAGGATGTGGCAGGGGGAGAGTAGGCAGTGGGCGAAGGGGATGAGGAGGAGGAGAGTGGAGAGGTGGAGAGTGGAGATGAGGAAAGCTTAGATGATGGTGGTGGGGATGACGATGGAGATGTTTATGTTTATGAGATGCATCATGAATATGTAGTATGTATATGATTTAGGAAAAGATACGAAATGATATATGAAATGGGTCAAATGTTGTGGGAAAATGATATGATATGATATGTAAATGATAGATGATTGAAAGATATGATATGAATATAATGTGACAAATGATAAATAATGGGATGAAATGAACATGATTATTAATAATAAGATGTATGATGTAATGACGATAAAATGATAATGATAATGTAATGAAATGATAAATGATGATGAAATGATAAATGATAATGTAATGAAATGATGATGAAATGATAATGTAATGAAATGATGATGAAATGATAATGTAATGAAATGATGATGAAATGATGATGAAATGATAAATGATAATGTAATGAAATGATGATGAAATGATGATGAAATGATAAATGATAATGTAATGAAATGATGATGAAATGATAAATAATAATTTAATGAAATGTAATGAAATCATGATGAAATGATAAATGATAATGAAATGAATATAAAAATGATAAGATGTTAATGAGATGAAGAGGATAGATAATATGAAAATGAAAGTGATATGAAATACCTAATGGATAAATGAATGTTATGAAATGATAAAGGATTCAAATGATATGCAATGAAATGAAGATGATATAAATGAGAATGATCAATGATATGCAATGAAATTATATGTGATAAAAAAATGAGAAATGACATGATAATGCATAATGATGAATGAATAAAGAATAAATGATAAACTATATGATATGTACAAGACCTAAATTAAATGATTATGAGGATGAAAGATGATAATGAGACAAATGTCTAAATGTCCTCCAAAAATAGTCTAAAGGAACATGACAACCGTTTATATTTTTATTTAGCCTTTCAAAACTCTAATGCAAATCCAATATGCATATATGTACAATGATCTAAATGAAATGCAATGAAACAAAACCAACCATTTGTTGAGCCCTTTGTTAGCATTCTTGAATCATCATAGAGCGTTTTAAAATGTTGGAAGTATGTATAAGCATCAAAGGGGAAATTAGCACCAATGATGACCTGAGTACAAATTTCATGATTTTTGATATAACAAGTGAACACAAGCATCGAGGTATAATTGAACCGAGATGACTTGAGCATTTCTTGCATAAATAGACAAAGATTAACCACAATTTTGATGCAACTTTGGAACTGTCACCAATGATATGCTTTGGAAATCATGTCTCGTGACATATTTGCACCAGATGGATAGTTAACCTCAAGATAGCAGACAAAGAAAAATCATCCTCTTTCCTTGCCAATCTAGTTCAATACCTCATTGAGTGTGCTCTAGAGGGATGATATCAAAAGTCAAACAACCATTGTTCAAAATATAATACTGCTATTCCAAACATTATTCAGATTTTAGATCATCCAGATATGAGTCATGATATGAAATTTGCTGAAAAACTTATGATATGGATCAATGATTGGATAGCTGTTCATGTGATTTGATTGTTTGTTCGCAAGAGTGTATGTTATGTCATTGTCTAACTATTTTGGTAAACTCTAAAAATTGATTGTTCCTAGTATGTCAACGTTTTTCCCCAGTATGGCACAACTTGCTAAAATAAATATGTACAATGATCAAGCCATGGTAAGACATTATTTCTCTAGGAAAATGATGGCAATATGATGCTGTTATGGCCCTAAGATGATGGGGAAAGGATGCATGAAATGAAGGTTGAAAAGCTAAGTGCAGAACATGAGCTAATAGATGGAGAGCTACAAATAACGTCTGTTTGCCAGATTTTCACTATCTGTTTTTATTACATTTTTCTGATTTCCTTTTGATTTTTTTTTTCTAGGACATTTTCTGATTTTTATAGATTTTTTCAAGACTTTTTTTGCTGTTTTTGTTATTTTTTTTTAGGACTTTTGTGGGTGATGATAACTGCTTTAGAAATAATACTTCTTCAAGTGCATACTATTGATGGGTTCATCAAACAGGTCCCTTTCTGACGTTGATAGTTTGTATGCTCCCGAACCGTATACTGCTATGACCACGTACAGACCCAACCAATTTGGTTCAAACTTTCCTTTCTTCTCTTTGTCTTGCTGATTTCGTGGGATTTCCTTCAAAACAAGATCACCAAACTAAAAGGTACATGGCTTGACTATGTGATTATAGCTGTGAGACATCATTTTTTGATATGTTTTCAAATGATCAGCTGCTCATTGTCTATTTTCATCATGGAACTCTAGCTCTTGCAATCGGGAAACTCTGTATTCATCATCTGTTGTGAGACCGTTCAATGAGACCCTGAGTGATGGAATCTCAATCTCTAGAGGTAATATGGCTTCTGCTCCATAGAAAAGAGCATACAGTGTTGTTCCTGTTGGAATTCTAATGCTAGTTCTATAGGCCCATTATGCAGGATTTAGTTGAACGTTCCAATCTTTCCCTACATTATTCATATTCTTCTTGAAAATTTTCAATATAGGCTTGTTTGAAGCCTCTGCTTGGCCATTCCCTTGTGGATAGTACGGTGTTGAATATCTGTGCTGAATATGGAATCCCTCACAAAGTTTATCAACATCTTGATTCTTGAATGGCCGTCTATTATCTGTGATGATGGAGTTGGGAATGCCATACCGACAAATGATATAGTTGAGTATAAACGATGAGATTTGTTTACCAGTAACCTTAGTGAGAGGTACTGCCTCAATCCACTTGGTAAAGTACTCTATTGCTGTGATGATAAACTTGTGTCCGTTCGACAATGAAGGATGAATCTTACCAACTAGATCTAAACCCCATTGAGAGAATGGCCAGGTCAGTGTGAACGATTGTAGTTCCTGTGCTGACGCATGGATGAGATTCCCATGTATTTGACATTTAGAGCACTTCTTTATGAAAGTGAATGATTCCCTCTCCACAGTCGGCTAGTAGTAACCCATTCTAATCAATTTCTTGGATAAGGTCAGTCCACTTGAATGAGTACCACAAATGCCACCATGAAATTTTTGTAAAGCCTTGTCAGATTCGTCACGTTCAAGACATCGAAGTAAAGTACCATTAAGACCATGACGATAGAGGGTGTTAGCAATAAGAGTATAGCGAGAGGATTGGTAGATAAAGTTACACTTTTGGTTATAAGATAAGTTAGGTGGTAAGATGCCATCTTTTAAGTAGGCATAAATCTTGCCATACCAAGGTTAATCGGATCCTACTAAGTGGAAAATGATTTGAATTTCAGGTGTGTCGTATGCAAGTGTAAATGATTGTTCCACCATAAATTCATAGCGAGCCTAATTTTTTGGGAGTTGCAACAATGATGCAATCATGGCCATGGCATCAACTGCTTTGTTATCAAGTCTTGGAATTTGTATGAACTTGATATCTACGAAGTACTTCTTGAAATCGTCAACCGTCTTCTTATATGACAATAGTTTGTCATATTTGGTCTGATAATCATCATTAATTTGATTAATGACTAACTATGAGTCACCATAGACTTGTAGTTCCGTGATTCTCCATTCCAATGCTATCTTGAGTCCAATGATCAAAGCTTCATATTCGAATATGTTGTTGGTGCATGGAAACATTAGCCTATATGACTGAGGAATGGTATGTCCTTGAGGGGTGACAAAGAGTATGCCTGCCCCTGATCCATGGTGAGTGAAAGAATCATCAAAATATAATGACCATGGTTGTTTGGAGTCTATAGTGAAGACATCAACATTTGGAATTTCAATGTGCATGTGATGTTCTGCTTGTAGTGGTGCTTCAACCAGTTGATCAACAATAACTTGTCCTTTGATTGCTTTGCGATCAACATAATGGATGTCAAACTCGCTCAGGATCATAACCCATTTTGCTAGCCTTCCTATCAATGTAGCCTTGCTTAGCAGATACTTGAGTGGATCAATCTGTGCAACAAGATTGATTGTATGAGTTAACATGTAGTGTCAAAACTTCTATGAGGCAAAGACTACTGCTAGAAAAGCTTTCTTGATGAAAGTTTAGTTGAGTTCATGACTTGTTAGTGTTCAAATGATGTAATAAATTGCATGTTCCTTTCCTATAGATTCCTCCTATGCTAATAATTCCCCCAAAGATGTCTATGTTGTGGAAATATATAAGATTAGTTGTTTGTCTGGGTTTGGTGGTACGAGAACTGGTGGGTTCATTAGGTACTGCTTGATCTATTGAAAGGCCATTTCACACTTGTCATCCCATTTGAAAGGAAAATTCTTATGAAATAGATGTGTGAAAGGTAGACTCTTATTTTCCAACTGTGCAATGAACCTTCGGATAGATTGAAGTCACCCCTGTAATGACCTCAACTAACTGATATTCCTGGGTGGAGGTATTTCCATGATTGCTTGTACCTTGGTAGGATCTACTTCAATTCTCTTTGTGGACACTATGTATCGCAAGAGTTTTCTAGATGTGACTCTGAAAACACATTTCTTAGGGTTGAGGTGAACTTTGAAATTTTCTAGCCTTGCAAATATTTTGGATAATACTTCAAGATGTCCTTCTCTTGTGTATGACTTTTCCAATATATCATCTACATAATCTTCCATGAATGTGTGCATCATGTCATGAAAAATTGTATTCATAGCCCTTTGATATGTAGCCCCAACATTGTTTAGACCGAAAGGAATGACATTCCAACAATAAGTCCCCCATGGACATGTAAAAGCTGTTTTTTCCTAGTCTTCAGGTGCAATCTTGATTTAGTTGTAACCAAAAAAACCATCCATTAGTGAATACATGGCATGGCCAGCTATCATATCAACTATAGTATTAATGTTTGGAAGTGGGAAGTCATCCTTAGATCTTTGAAATCTGTGCACACTCTGATACTTTTGTTATGCTTGGACATATGAACAATGTTGGAGATCCATTCTGCATAATCGATTGATCTTATAAATCCAACATCAAGGAGTTTTCTGAGTTCTTCTTTAACTAGTACTGCAACATGAGGATGCATCTTTCTGAGTTTTTATTTCATAGGTTTAACTCCTGATTTGATGGACAAGTGATGCAATATAAGATCAGGATCAAGACCTGGAATGTCTGCATAAGACCAGGAAAAGTTGACTTTATTTGCTCTAATAAATTCCATGAACACAGGTACTTCTTTATCTTTCATTGATGCCGCTAACTGTAGAATCCTTGGTTTTTCTATAGTTTCAAGATTAACCACTTTTGTAGGCTTAATCAAGATAGGATATCACTCCTGATAGTGTTCCAGAAGAGTGTCAAGTATCCCATCATCTGGGGCCTTAAAAAGGCTTTCACCATCTAATATGCTCTTTGTTTTATCTTTTGTTTGATCTAACACTGCCAGATTCTGGTTTTCACCATTAGATCTTTCTTTTTGATTTTTACTTTTGTAGCTAGGAGACTTGAAACTCTCCTGATTAAAGACTCTATGTCAAAAATTGCTAGTGAAACAATCATTTGTGTCATTTGCGGAAAGGAAGTTCATGATATATTCATCGCTTGGAAACATAGGTATATCGATAGGTTTAGATAGATCCCAGTCAATGAGATTAGGACAGATCAGTGGTAGCAGGTCATTAGGCTACGTGAAATCGGTTATGGTTATGGTCATAATGAAGTTGTTTGTAGGATCCAAGGTATGAGGCAGATCAATGATGATACTATTCTCACGATAGTCTTGTTCGATTAAATCTGACTTGGTATCACTAGAATCATAGTTACCTTGTAGTTCAAATCCTTGTGGTTGGGACCCTGACCCTTCTCCTTTGATTAGAGTTGGAGTGTACTTATGTATCACATCAACCTTTTTATCCTTCCAGAACTCATCATTGTAGATGGTGTCCCATTCGTATTCACCAGAGTCTGTGTTAGAGTTATTATCTGTGAAATTCTGAATTGCTATCAAACATGCTTCTCTTGTATCAGAACCTTCTTTCAATGTGAGGAAAGTATCATGCAATTGTTTCGATGCTCTTTCTTTTGAGTTAGTCTCATAGCCTAGTCTTGTTTTATCTTTTGCGGAAAGTCTTGGAAGGTGAATAGGCTCAACTACTCCTTTTCTTTTCCCGATAGGACCATTGCCCTCATATCCCATTTTATGCATGATTGAATACCCTTTTCCATATTGGTTAGTTGGTATTTTGACATTGAGAATTGTTTTGTCTTCATCTTTATATAGCCACTTTAGAACTTCACTATCCTCAGGATCTTCCATGGGGAATTTTTCTTTGATAAATCGTCCATTAAATTTTGTACTTGGCTCTGTTGGTGGTTGCGTTGATGTTGATGCTACATATATCTGATGTTGTGTGATAGAAGGTTGCCCATGTGACCGAGGCGATGTAGGAAGATCAACAAGACAGAGAGAGTACTCCCCAAATCCATTTTCCTTGAATCGCAGTTGCTTATCAAAGCTTTTGGATAACTGACTGATTTGTGTATCAACTTTGGGAGAATTACTAACAGGAGCTTCTCAATTGTTGGGAACCAAAGTATCTTGACTAGCTTTGATGTTGGCACAAGTCTAAATATTTGAATTATCAACTGGTATTGTGATCTCCTGTCTGTCATAAGGAAACTTAAGACATTGATGATATGTTGATGGGACAACTTGGATTTCATGGATCCATGGACAACCCAACAAGATGTTATATGCAAGATCACGGTCCAACACTCAAGTGACATAAAGTATTCTTGATGACAGGTCCCACTCTGATCAACAACATGATTAAACCCTTGGATGCTCTTTCCTCATCATCGTAGGCTTTAATAGTAATCTTTCTTCTGGGATCAATGGAGTCTGCAGAAAACCCTAAAGGCTGAACTAACTTCATGGTACATATGTTCAAGCTGACACCTCCATCTATTAGTATGTGTCTAACACGAAACTTGTGGATCATGACTTCTAAATATAGCGATGAATTATAGGGATGAGTCATGGAAACATCATCTTTCTTAGAGAATGAGAGACATGTGGGTGAGGACAAGTGTTCCACTATGGCTTGAAATTGGTCCACATCTAGATCAGTGGATACAGTTGTTTCAACGAGGGCCTTTTCTAGAATTTCCTTGTGTGCTGGGGAAATCTTCAAGAGTTCTAAGATAGAAATCTGAGCAGGAGTTTTTCCAAGTTGATTGACTAAGTCATATTGATGTTGAGGCAGGGTCACAACGGATTTTGAAGAAGCGCCCTTTAAGACAACTTTAGCTTGTGCCCTTGTTGTTGCGTTGATTTGTCTATGTTCCATCTTTTCCTTAACTTTTATAACGTTGACTTGCTTGTTGTCAATGTAGATATGATTGATTATATGATCGTTGATATGATTCACACTTTTTGTAGAAGACTCACCCTTTTGATAGTTGGGCAAAGGGTTGCGAAATGCTTGGTGGTCTTTGTTTGATTGTTGGTGTCCTATTGTGATGGTGCCATTTTCGATTAAGTCTTGAATGTAATTCTTCAAGGCTTGACAATTATTCATATGATAAACCTTGCACCGATGATAGTCACAATAGTATAAATCATTCCATGATGATGGCTTCACACTGGGTTCAAAGTTACGTTGAGGTAGAAAAGTAAGAGAATTTTTAGCCATCAACTCTTTGAATATAGATTCTAAAGATTGGCCTAGTGGAGTAAAAGCTCTTTTGCTAGAGAAGAATGAAGATCGTTGCAGATTCATGTTCGATGTATTTCCTAAGGTATTGTTGTTGTTTTCATGGTATCCTTGATTGTTGGAATTCCCTTGATTGGGAGTAAAAGTTTGATTCATGTTATTCCTCGGAGGAGGAGGATTGTTTCCTTGATTTGTGACCGAGTTGACATTGTTATAGTTATTGTTGCGAGGAGTACTTGGAGTAATAAGAACAAATGGCTTAGTCGAGACATGATTTTCATCTACAACACCATCATTCACCACGTTTTTGTTGTGAGTCCAAAACTTAGATTTGTCATTGTGTGATTTGAAGAGCTAGGATTGTCCTTGTCAAGTTTTATTATCCCTCTCTGGATTAAAGCACTTTCAATGGTGATGGAATTTTTGATCAATTTTTAAAAAGAGGGAGGACAAGAAGATTAAGATGATAGCTCATCTCTTGATCTAAGCTGCTTATGAAAGTGGTGATCTTTTCCTTTTTAGGAACATGACGTGGGTATGTAGCAAACAATCTTCTCCATCTCTAAAGAAATGTAATGAATCGTTCACCAGGTTTTTGTTTAGCCTTGCAGAGATCAATCATAGTTATTTGATGTTGTACATTGTAGGAATATTATGATGAATTCGTTAATCAATTCCTCAAATGTCTTGATAGGCGGTGTGATTTTCGATAGCCATTCCATAGATTGGCCTCCAAGACTTCTAGGAAACAAATGCATCAAGTATGTATCCTCATGGGAAAAATCTAAAGTCATATTTTAGAAGTCCCTAATATGATTGATTGGATCTGATTTCCCATTGTAATGATCAAACTTTGGGATTTCACAATGTTTGGGAAATGGGATCATGTTGAGGCGTCGGTCAAAAGGATAAGGACAGATGTCATCAAGAGCATATGTATTCATTGTGGTTCCCCCTTGCATGTCTTTAATTTGTCCTTGAAGTTCCTTAACCTGTTGAGACAAGGCTCTAATATCAGACAAAGGTGTTTCATCAAGACTTCTCTTTAAGTTCTCAATATCAAAATCATGAGGCAATTTAGCTCCTTTGTCAGCCAAATACAGGAAATATTTCTCTTTGTTGCACTCTAAAATATTTTCTAAAGCTTTGTGAAATTTGGGATCTTGCTCAACTTCTCTAAGGTGATTTTCTTCATCTCATTCATCATCACTATCTACAGGAGTTCTGCTCATGTCTCTGTTGAAAGGGAAAGGATTTTTTTCTCTTTCACCCATGTTGTCTTTATAGAGGGGATTTCGACTCACACTATAAAGGGGATTGCTACTCTCACCTTCTTCTTGAGTTCTTTGGGTATGATCTTCTTGTTGAATATCCTCTTTCAGCTTATTGTATTGATATCGTGTAAAAATAGGCATATGATTTTGAAATGTTCTTCTAGACTTAGATCACAGTTTGATAAGTGTGAAAATGATGATGTCTTGATATGATAAGACAAAAATCTTATGATATGATCAAGGATGTTCCTAATTCTTGATTTTGGCTTCCAATGATGAAGGATGTCAGAATCTTGTTGGGGAAGTTGAATCAATAATCAGAAATTTGTTTGAAAGGTGCACTTTTAAGATTTGATCCTTGTTTTTGAAGAATGATAAGGATATCAAATAGCCTAATTAAACTCACTGAAGGATTTGACTGGGATGTGTTGGATATTCAATAGAAGGTTGTGGTAGATAATCAAAGTTGAGAGGTTGGTTGTGATTGTGTTGTTGTGATAGAGCTCTTATATGGAAATAGGCTCATGAATATAAAGGCTCTACAAGGTACTCATCAGTAAATCCCCTAGAAAAATCTTGGTATCTATGGAGAAACTCATGGTAATGGAGCAAGACGTTTTGAATTTTATACAAAAACTTTCTTCTTTGTAAGGTTTATTGGTAACCTAGATGTTTCTTGAGTTTCTTGATCCTATTAGCAATCAATTTCCTAAAAAATTTGGTTGATTTCCACTCTCTAAGCATGGGAGAAATGTTAAGATGCTACTAGACCAAAGATGTTACAAACTTATATCTGTCAAATGTAAAAATTGTGGAAAAGTGATAGATGTGCTATTTTGTACCCTATATGCATTGCAGAAACAGGCATATGCGCTAGAGAAACAGTCAAATGCGCTATAACAGACCTCAGATGCGCTACAATATGTCTCAGATGTGCTATAGAAAAATGTTTTGACAATGACCAAAAACTATTTTCAGAATATCCAGCTTATGCACTAAAACACTCAATGCGTGAAAAAAAACTCTAGATGCACTAAACTAACTAGTGAATGCACTAAAACAAACCTCATATGCACTAAGATATACCCTAGATGTGCTAAGACAATTTTCCAAAGCAGTTTTCTGAGTAGTTTTAGCTGAAATTTTGCATGTTCATTTTGGATGATCTTTTATTTGAATTAATGTGATTGAAAACACAACAAACACCTTGAAAACAGTTGTTTTTAAGCCCTATACTAAACATCAAGTTTATGTTCAAAATGTTTTCAAAAAGTGTTTTCATAGGTTTTGCACATAAAAGACAATTCAGGCAGACTCACTCTTAGTACTCAAGTAGGTCATCATAATAATCACAACCCACATCTTAGAATTGCGTTGACTCACACAGACATGTCACCCCCGAAGGGGTGCCTATGTTTTTTTCTATTCTAGGTGCGTACTTAGAGTGAAAAAAGTGGATACTGGATCCCCTGAGCAAATGGTCCTTGGAAGTTATATGGTGAGTGTCTTGGGGGAATATTATTCCCTCCCCTTGCACTGTGATTATTAGGATGTTCGAAAACTAACACGGTTGGCTACTACACTAGGTTTGTAGTAAGGGTTTCTGTTTGGTGCAAAAATAATAAAATCCCTCAAGAGACCTCCCAACCTTTAGAACAAAGGCTTTGGGGATGGTTATCTTGCACACTACCGAAAAAAGTGGGTTTCCCCAAATTTTCTTTAAATTTTATAGTGGGGTGGAATAACCTGGCTTTGGTTTGAACCCACTTGGGTCGTTCCTCTTGGGTGGTTACTTTTTCCCACAAGAGAAGGCCCTCTAAAGGATGTAATAAAGCATTAAAATTATAGAAATTGAAAAAGGAAAGTCTGGTATTATGATCACCCAGTTAAGGGGAGAGCATAGACCTATTGCCACAGACAAAGCAGACAGTGTTCTTTTTAAAGCCCAAATGACAATGATTTAATCTATGTGAAGATTTTGCTTCACAACAAGCATTTGATTCATTTTAACCACAAAATAAATGTGTGGTGACTACCCTAGGATTGGTTCATTTTAAATTGTTGTGTCTACCCTAGGGTTGCTTCTTTTTAACTAGAAAAAAGCTCTGTCTGCGGAAGGCGTCAGACTCAGAACTTTGTTTAGCTACAACCTGCATGTGCTAAAAGATCATACATATGCACTACAAAAATCAGTCAATGTGCTAAAATAGACCCTATAAGTGCTGCAGAAAATCCTAAATGTGCTAAAAGAAATCTTAAATGTGCTAATCTAAGAATACAATTTTTTTTGACAAATTTTAAATGAAATGAGCTAAATGGATGCGTAATTCTATTCCCTATATGTGCTAAAGAAATTTTTGAATGCACTAAAATAGTTCTCAGATGTGCCAAAAGACCTGTAGAAGCATTGAAAGAAACCTTGTATGCATTAAGGAAACCCACGGATGCACTAAAAAGAATTTTTTTCTAAAAATGGCCGAACTCCAGAATGTGAAATCTTGTCAAAAAACTTGCAAGTAGATGTCAAAAAAATGGGGTGAATGCCCCATGGTGGGCACCAGAAATGTGTGGTCGATTTTAAGTGTATCAATATGTAGATTTAAAACAAATCAAACACACCAATAAGACATTATATCAAAACAGAAAATCAAATAAAAAGGAATGCAAATTCAGTCTTCTATCCTTGATGTCATCCTATTGTCCTCTATCTCCAGTATTTTTGTTGATTCCAGCTTGCTCTCAAATTGTATGCTAGGATCAACAAACAATCTTCCTAGAGAATGAGATTAAAGATGAATGCATGCTATGCTAAGATATGATTAACATGCTATGAATGCTATTGAAAGAAACTAGAATTACTAAATGATATAAATGCTAAAATTGATAATAATGCTAAAATGTTGTTTGCTTGTCTCTAATGCATGTATGTGTCTATCTCTCTGTGTGTGTAACCAATGCTTGGATTTGCAGTGATATTTATAGAGTTTTCAAAAGCTTCTGATTGGTTGATGTGATCAACGACTGTGATAATTCTGGCAGATCGAACGGTTGAAGATGGAGAAGACTGGAGAGAAAAATAGAAGAAAAACGGAAAGTAGGATTTGTTTCCTCTTTCATGAGAGACGATAAAGATGAATTGTAAAAATCATCTTTTTTGATAGTTGAGAAAATATTTTGAAGATAAATAATGAATTTATCAAATTCATTATTCATTTATTGGTGACATGGAAGATTTTCTTAATTAAATTAAATATTTAATTAAGATTTGGAGAAAATGAAAGATTCTTAATTAAATAAAATATTTAATTAAGATTTAGAAAGTGACATGTGAAATTAATTAAATAAGCATATTTAATTAATTTTAGAAGAAAGGGAATTAAATTCAATTAAATCAAAGATTTAATTAAACTTAAATGTGCTAATTAATTTAAATAAACAATGATATTTATTTAATTAATTAAGTGAACTTAAGAAAGTGTTAATGAAATAAAATGAATTTATTTAATTAAAGTGGAAAAAATAAAGTAGGTGAACGATATAAATAAATTAATTGAATTTATTTATATGTAGAGGACTTTAGAAAAATTAATTAAATAACATATATTTAATTAAATGCTAGGATTAATTAGACATGACCATTTTTATGCATATACAATTTGTCTTACTGATATCTCAATGTCTCATTGACATTACTTCGTTATATCCAAGAGTTGTGTTTCGTCGAGCACTTGTAGATATACCTTGTCAATGTGACATAAGTGATTCTCTCCTCGATATGCCAGTATCTTATTGAGATTTTACTATTTTACATCATCGATGAGACATATAAATAAATCTCTTCAACATAGGGGTGTCTAAATCGGTGCTAAACCCGAAGCTAAACTTGAAGCTAAAGTCGAAGCTAAAAGCGATGCTACACTTGAAGCAAATATTGACGCAAAAGACGACATTACTTCAGGTGCTAATTAGCGCCGACTTGTACTGATTGGCACAATAAATGCCAAAAATTGTGCCATCCCAACAAATAGCACCGATGTTTTCAAAAAATTGCCAAAAAATACATTAAAATAGTGGGTGGAAGCAAAAAATAGAGCAAAAAGTGGAGCAAATCACATGTATTTGTTGCAGTGTTAGATTCTTGTTGGTTGACTCTACCAATCCATTTCCCTGTGGGCAATAATTTGATGAAGTCTTGAGGTAGACCCCATATTTGAGAGAGAATTCAGACATTTCAGAATCCACAAAAGCTCATGCATTATCATATATGATGGTTTTTGGAAAACAAATTCTTGCTACTAACTCTTCAAGGAAACTTACAATCTCACTTTTCATAGAATTTTTTAGGGCAACAACTTCTATCCATCTTGTGAAGTAGTTAGTTTCCATAAGTATCCACTTGTGGTCAACATTGGAAATAGGGTTTATCATTCTAAAAAAATCTAGACCCCATTGGGTGAAAGGCTCCTTAGTGACAATTAGATTCGGCGGCATAGAAATCTTTTTCCTCTTGCTGACAAAATATTGACACTGAGTACATTTTCACACTAGATGGTGTGCTTCAGAAAACATGGAGGGCCATTAGTATCCTGCTCGCATTATTTTTAGGGCTATGGTTTGGGCAGAGAAATGTCCTCCTTCAGGATTGCTATGGAATTCATTAAAAACTCTTTTTTCTTGGGGCTTATCTAAACATCAGAGTAGGATACCGTCGTAATTCCTTTTGAAAAAAATCCCTTCAATTAGTACATACCTGGTGCCCTGTAGTCGGTAGTAATACCTTTTTTGTTGTAGGATTCATTGGACTTGAACTAGTTTGTGTAGGCCTAATCAGTTTCTTCTTCCATCAAGGAGCTTAGTTCTTGCGAAAGGTATTTGCAAAGACCTCTTCCCTGAACCAACTTGGTTGGTCTAATGTCAACATCATACTCTAGGATCTTGGTGATCCAGTTGGACCTCTTTTCAGTTATTTCATCTTTGGTGATATACTCTCGCACACTAGGATGAGTGACAAGAATAGTGATTTTGTTGGCCGATACTAGTTGTCAGAATTTCTTGAGGCTTAAACAATAGCAAAGGCCTATTTTTCTAAAAAATTGTACCTAGCTTCATATCCTTTGAGGGTCCTTGAGTAAAACACGATTGGATGCTCTTCAAAATTATTTTCTTCCTTTTGAGTGAGTATCGGAGCTATTTTGTATGGGCTGTTGTAGACATAAAGCAAGAAATATTTGGAAAATTTCATATTAGCTAACACTGGGGCTACTGAGATGGCTGCCTTTATCTACTTGAAATCTTTCT
Organism: Sequoia sempervirens; assembly: GCA_007258455.2. Classification (NCBI taxonomy): domain Eukaryota; kingdom Viridiplantae; phylum Streptophyta; class Pinopsida; order Cupressales; family Cupressaceae; genus Sequoia; species Sequoia sempervirens. Next base: position 395,194,859 of record VDFB02270651.1, on the reverse strand, counting down.
TTCCTTTGAGAGTCCATTTGAAGAATAGATTCTTCTTTAACATTAGCGTGATAGGCCTTGCGATTCTCAAAAATTCCAAAATGAACTAGCTGATGAAATTAATTTTCCTAAGAAAGATTGCAACCCCTTTTGGTTGATTGGAAAAGGCAACTCCATTATAGATTTCACCCTTTCGGGGTCTATTGCTATTCCCTCCTTTGATACTACAAAGCTGAGTAATTTACCTTGGGGAACTTTGAAGACACACTTCTTGGGATTTAAGGAAATCCCAAACTATTGGAATATTTGGAAGACTTCCTCTAGATGATCAAAGTGGTCATCCATCGATTTTGAAAAAACTGTTAAGTCATCCAAATATTAGAATGATCTAATTAATTAACCTTTTGAAAGTGATATCCATCACACACTGGAAGGTCACGCTAGCATTAGACAACCCAAAAAGCATCTTTGCATATGCTAACATTCCCCACTTGGTAGTGAACATTGTTTTATGCTAGTCTTCCTTCTTTACATAGACCTGGTTATAACCCAAAAAATCATCAAGCAATGAGAACATCTCTGATCTGGCCATGATCTGTAGGATTTTCTCCATTGAAGGTAAGGGGTAGTGATCTTTTAGCGAAGCTTTGTTCAAATCCCTGAAATCTACACAGAGCTAAATGTCACCATTCTTCTTTCATACTGGTACGAGATTTGATACCCAAGTGGAATGCTTGATTGGGTTTATGATCCTGGACTCGATCAATTTAGTGAGCTCTTATGCCATCAATGGTTCAAATTTTGGATTGAATGAACTTTTCTTCTATTGCATGGGTTTTGATCCTTCGGTCAAGTTAATAGTATGTTGAATTATGCCTGGATTGTATCCCTTAAGATCATCATAGGTCTAAGTTACAACCCCGTCATATTTAGAACACATCCCCTTGAGTCTTTCTTTGTCCTTTTGTGAAACATCCTTTCTGACTTTCAATTTTCTACCATTTCTGACATCGAGCTCTTCATAGTGTTTCTCATTGGTAGTGAATCTTTGTTTACTATTTCTAGCATCCTCATAGTTGAAAATATTCTCAAGCGAAATCAAACCTCAGGGGAGATTGTTACCTTTTAATTGGATCACTTGTCCCTCTGAAGTCTTTCCTGCTTCCATTTGTGAATGGTTGGAAAATTTTCCTTGGTTCTATAGAAAGGAGGAAATTTGAATATCATCCTCAAAGACCTTCCAACTCTAGTTATTGTTAGGGATCAATAGTTGGACCATGACTTGTACTGCATTATGCTTGGTTGTTAAGTTGGGAATTGGTTCAAATTGTGAACCAATTAAATCCATCTGATTGGTGACAATATTTTTAGATCGAGGAATGACCTGTATATTAAAAAATTCAAAGCTTTCAATCAGATCCCATATTCTATGTCTGTGGGACTTCATTCTTACATTTTTGGTAGTTTCCCACCCATGGATTTGGCTTACGACCAACTCTGAATCTCTGAATGCTTGCACTCTTCTCATGCCCATCCATTCAACAAGACACAAACCATGGACCAAAGCTTCATATTCGACATCATTATTCAAGCATGGGAACTGGAAATAGAAAGCTTTAAGGATTTATGATTCGGTTGGGGATAGTAGTCAAATGCTTGCACTAGAGCCAGACTTGCATTTTTCACCATCAAAATATGTCAACAAACTATTGTCGCCTAGAGCACTAGGCTCTTCCTGTTCTTTTATCAATTTTGGGAAAACTTGGTCATCATCAAAGATCACATAAGTACCCAATCCAGTGGGATGGAAGTTCCCAAACGGGTCAGATTCAATGAACTGATTGAGGAGGATCTCTTCTTCAGGGGTCTACTCACTTATGTCCTACTCATCCTCTAACATTTCAACATAATATGTCTCTCCTTTTGAGAAAAAGGTGTGTGCTTCTTCAAAGCATAGAACCGCATTGTCTACTATATGTTCTAGATGCAAGGATTCATATAGGATTTTCATCTTTTCCCCATGCTTGGTCCACAATATTAGGTGGAACAATCAAGTACTAAGTATCTGCCAAGCTTCACGGTGAAGTCTCTTGAAAGGAACATCATGAACATTGAGGGAATGTCTATCAAAACCACCTCTTATGTGATCATTTAGCTTGGGAACGAGAAGAGGGTCAAAGATAGATCTTTGATACGACCAATGGTTAGAACCTTCTTTCCGTCTAGTTGCATGATCCCTTTCTCAAGAGGCTCATACTCAAGTTTTAAAACATCTGCCACTTGTTTAGGCATGATTGTTGTACTAGCTCTAGAATCGATCATGTTATTATGTAGGAGTTTATCCCCAACAATGAGCGTTAAAAAGAAAGGTGTGGGTTTTGGCTTACTTATCTCTTTCTCTTTTGGGTTGTTGACCACGTTTACATATGTCATGGCTTTGGAAGATTGAGGATCCGATAAAGGCTCTTTATCTTTAACTTGATCATGTGATGGAATTGCATCCATTTGCAGTATTTGTCCTGCCTCTTTTAATGCCTTTTGGAGCAACACCTTTTGCTCCAGAATCGATATCACGTCCCACAAAGATACATTAGTGGGCACCTTCTTCAATTGCTCAACCACGTTGAGTGTTCTGATTAGAGGAGCTTTGGGTTTAAACGGTGGTATATTCTTCATCCTTAAAATAGGCTGATCCGATGCGGGTGCACTTGGTGCTTTGTCCATCTCCTTTGTTGGCAATAGTGGAGCTTGCAATTGTTGGATGTGTTAGGCCTGCATAGTTTTCTTTTCTTGTGGTTGTGATTGGGGATGTTGTGGAACTTGTGGCACATACTCTCCAATGAACCTTATTTTGGATCTTGTATTATAGTCTGATTGTACTTGTGGAGCACTATTCGTTAGAGCATCATTTGCGAATACCGCATCTTCTTCTTCCATCCAAGAGAAAAGCACTTGGTATGGTGCGATGTCCAACTCTTGCTCTAAAGACATTCCTTGCATTTGTGCCCTAAAGTGGGAATTCTCCATTTCAAGAGATTGATATTCTTCTGTGCTTGAGAAAGTGCCTTAGCTTCTTTGCTCCGCTATCTTTTGTTGGAGATTTCCCCTTGGAAAATTTTGGGGCATATGGCTATCACTGCACGAGAAGAACCATACATTCTTGTCTTCTGCCAGGTTGTTCTAGCCTAGATTAATTCTTTAATTGGGTCGTCCTTGAATTTTTGTAGTGGTATAGTGATTGAAACTATCTAGTTTGCAGACGTTGATTGTTGACCTTGCACCTTCAAGGATCCTTGATACATGTTCTATTGGTAGGATTTCCTTTCTCCTTGATAGGTCTGTGAGGTAGGATTTGGAGGTGCTGCTTGCTCTCGTCGGATGAGGACTAGCTCATTCATGAAAGATCATGAGTTTTTTCATGTTGTTGACATCACCTACTAATGAAGAGGAGCCCGATGTGCTTGGTTACGTGCTAGGGATATGTACATGGATGATGGTGTAGCCATCTTAGTTGCTTATGAAGAAAAGGTGCTCAGAGTTGATTATTCCTGTGGGTAACCAGAGATTTCCATGGACATGGACATTGGCGGACACAACAGGAGCTTCCCAATGTCAATCAGACTATTGTATTCTTTTGCGAAAAAATTGTATGCGTTGGGCAAAATATCTCCTCCCATGGATTGCACCATGACTGCAATGTTAGAATTAAGAAATTTTAGGTAGAACATGAATTCCATAGTGGCTGGAGGCCTGGAAATCACTAGAATTCTTTGCCAGGTCTTGTGAAATCTGGTGTTGAAATCGCTCATGGCTTCTTGCAGGGCTCTTTTGATAGTGATTAGTTGCTATAGCAAAGAGGAGTGATCTCCCTTTTTAGATAAATGCTCGAATAACTTCTCTCCAAGTTGGTCACATGAGGTGATCAAACTGGAATCCAAAGACTTGTACCAGTCTTGGTATTTTCCTTTGAAAGACATGACCAATAATCTTAGAGAAACATTCTCCTCCACGATGCTATGAAATCTGCATACCTCTACTATATCTTGGAGATGTTTGAAAGGAGTCTTGAAGTCTTCCCAATTTTTTTTTGGGATGGATTGAAGAGCATTGGTAGGTATGGTAGGCCATACATTGGGGGTCTAGTAGGTGGTTGTAGCAGACTATCGCTATCCTAGGTCACAAAATTTCTAAGAGGGGCAACACCTAGATGAGCCATTGAAAATAGACTCCTATAGATGGGGTAGATGGGTATTCTAATTTGGAAAGTTTGACCACTTAGGGGGGTAGATAAGGGTCTAGATGGTGGGTGAACACTTCTTGCCTAGTTGCTTCTTACAAGTGATACAAAATTGGTAAGTCTTCTTCTTCTTGATGTTGAAGTAGGTAACTGGGAGAACTGGAAATGGCCTCTTGAAGACACTCTCGTTTGGATTTTGGGCATGAAATTTCTGACCTCTTTTCTTAGTTTGATTTAAAAATACTTTTTATTTCTAATCAGATGTTCGAAAAACTTGCGTCCCACTGGGCATGCCAGAAAAAGAACTATTAATCATCAAAGCTTGCGCTTCTTCGACAGTCTTATGGGAAATTCAGTGAGTGGGGAACTAATTTGTGCCTCACTGAGTACTTCTGAGATTTTTATAGAAATATGACTCTTCATTGTGTTTTGGGGAAAGAGGTAGAAAGAAGTGTGAATAAAACATAAAAAAGAGGTGATCCGCCAAAGATTTTACAACGTTTCCAACCTCAAATTGTTTCTTATAACTAATATGATGGACAAAAATGCCACAGACCCTTCATTGTTGAGAAGAGAACAAGCAACAAAGGCTTAGTGAAAGAACAATGCAGTTATTTAGATCTTCTCATGGGAAGCATCCATTTAGGTCCATCTAATATAAGAATGCTCTACCAATTAACAAAAATTCAAAAATTCATAGAAAAACTCTTCTCTTTACAACATAATATGAAGAAAGACTAAATTTTACGAATGGAAAATTCTAAAAGACGTAGTCCAATTTTTGAAAGCTAACATTTAGCACAAAAGCTTAACGACATGAAAATTAACAACCCATTCTATCAAAGTAGAATTAACACAATGCTTTAATCATGAAAGAAAGATAAACAAGAAACCTAAAAAAGGTTATATCATGCACAATCTCAAAGATTTCTTATAAATAGTTCAAACTTCAAATAAATGAACATAAAAACAAAAGTCGGATGCTGGAATCCGATGATAGTTCAGACTTTAAAAATATAACATGCTAGAGAAATAATAGTGTTTTGTAACACCTTCTACTTCTGAAAAGAAAAACTTCCTATTGGATTTATCTTCAAAAGGAAACAACTCTTGAAGCAAATTCTTCTGAACCTTAAAATAAGTTGCCACCTTCTATTTATAGTCAGTAAAAGAGAGCACCACCATAAAAAATTTTGGAAACAAAAATTTCCAGATGCCCTATCCTGATAGCTCATGATTTGATCCTAGATCTTGATTAGATCGCAACGATCTTTGCTCATTAAGTTCCAAGTGCAACATTAATGGGTCTTTAGATATTTAGCGAAGATAGCTGTTAGAGAATGATCGGATTGTAAAAATGCATCCTAGAAAAAATATTATTGGTCAATATTTAGGTTGATGATGCTGAATAGAAGGCTCCACTCCAAAAGAAAAATAACATGCCATGTTCTAACAAGCTCCACCCTAAGGGATCACTCCGCAAAAATAAACAAACTGCCCAAAGAAAAAGATGATGTGTTGAGCGAGTGGGGATTTATAGCATTATGAGAATGAATTTAAAGAGAGAAACTCCACCCAATTGACACATGTCCCAGCCCGTGTTTGAAAGAAAAATGATATTATAAAAAGCCTATGCAACCACCACGTGGCACATTGCACACTTTTGGAAGAAAATTTGTTTATTTGAGCACAAATTAGTTTGAAGCTGAAAAAAGAGCAAGGGCCGAAAACTCAAAAAAGACTAAGGAAAAAAATTCTTTACATATTAGTAGGGGGAGGGGTACGCAAACCCTAGCCCATACTTGTCGGCTGCCACCATTGCCATGATAGGGTAGGTATGGCTTGGCGACTGAATTGCCATTACTGCTAGTAGTGTGGTCGACCGCCGACTGGGATTTAAATCCCTAGTTTGACATAACACTGTCGATAATTTTAAATTGCAAATTTAAATACTTTTTAAATCCTTTAAAATGTCAGCTAGACTTTAAAGCATTTTAAATGCTTTTTGATATGGGTGTTAGATCCAGCCAAGGGGGGGAAATTTTTTTTTTAAAGGAAAAATTAAATTAAATTTAATGAGATTTTGAAATCTGCCACTCCCCTCTAGCCCAAGTGCCGTAGGTGGCGCCATCGGGCTACCACCTAGTAGCCACCAGGAGGTCTTTTTCTAACCGTTTTTTCAATTTTGTATAACTTTCACCAACGATGTCGGATTTTTGACTTCTTATAGTTGTTGGAAAGCTGGTTCCAAGAGTATGTAGTGGTATAGGATTGGTTCCCTGATTTTTACATTTTGACATGTTTTTGGAGCTTGGAAGCTATATGTTCTTGTTTTCATGATTTTGATCATATTTTTCGCATACAAAACCAGATTTTCAATTTTGAAGAGGTGTTGGAGAGCATTTGTAGTGTAATACATAGTGGTTTAGATTGTTTATCATTTTGAGGAACAAGTTGAGCATGGTACTTGTTTGATCACTTGTAGGTGCTTGAGATTTAGGGTGTGATTATGTGAGCATCTAGATGAGTCAAGAGGTGAAACCTTGAGGGAGTACATTTTTTTATTTGTTATTTATGATGCTATAGTTGATTATCAGATTGGTGCTTCTAGGTATAGGTTTACAAGTGATTTTCAGAGTTGGGACTTTGATGGTGACAGGTACACAGGTTTTCTTCAATTTTGAAGACATGGTTTGAGACTTGGAGTCTTGTATGGATGATAGTTGAGTGCAGGTATAGTATTGGATATGGTTATGGTGTCATGGATATGTAGGTACATTTGATGCTTTGGCATGAAATGATCATGTATGTGGTGTTTGGTGGTGATATGGTTTCATGTTAGGAGATTTTACTTATCTTCTTGATGCTTATTTGGTTCCTTGAATATGATTACTCATTTGTGTACATGTTTGGAAAATCAGATCTGAGGTTGATTTTGTGTTTGAGTCATTTGGTCTACATGATTATCTTCTTTGATATCTCAGTTTGTAGGTTACTAATGTGATGATGAGTTTGCATGTTTCAGTGATTAGATCTATGAGTTGTAGTTATATGGATTGATAATTCATTCAGTTGTAGTGGGATGAATTTGATGTGGACTGTAAATATCCACCAGTTTTGATTCATTGTTGGTGTAGATTTCATTAGTTGGCCTTGTCTTGGTCATTTGTACAATGGTATGTTGCTTTGGGATTGAGAGGATGGATAATTTGAGTACTTGATTAGTTGGTTTATGGGACTTGTAGCATTGGTTTGATCACGATGTCATGATAGATTGTCACATTTATTAGTTATACACTTTAGTGGGAGCTTTTGACCATAATGATTTGGTGGTGTTGGATTGGTTTGTGATGTTTTGATGGTGGTTATATGTATCTTCTTGACTTGGAGATCTTGGTAAACTTGTATGTTAAACTAACATTGCATTTGAGTGTGTGTAGACTTGGATGATCTTCATGGAGAGGATGGTAGTCATGATGCCATGTGTAGCTTATATCACAATTCAGTGAGAGTTGTTGGAAGTGGCATGGATGCATCATTGGGTATGATTATCTTCAGGTGATTGGAGATATGATTTCTTGGTTTAGAGTATGTTTTATATTATGTCATGGTTTACTCTTGATGCTAGCTTATAGTTTTGGCATGATATGTGTTCTATTGAGACTAGGATGTATGTTATGATGCATGTGATCTCCTAGGAGGAGATGGATAGATCATGTTGTCATGATAGGTTCCTGATTTTGCGGTTGGAGCTTTGATATTGATCATGTGTGGTTCTCTTTGTATTGAGTACATTGATAATTTGTTTGATTACTTTATGATGGTTCTATGTTGCATTTGGAGTTTGGCATGGATTGATTGGTTACAGGTGCTTGTGGATACTTAGAGATGTAGGTGATGGTTGTAGTTCTTTTGTGATTAGAGACATTTTCTTGAGATGGTTTCTCTTTGGAGGTTTTAGCAAGAAGACTGAGGAGATTTCACCTAGATATGGATGTGAGTTCATGATAGACCGATAGAGGAGATTGTTCTTGGAGTGACTCATGATGATTTGGTTATCCTGGAGGAGCATTCTCATTCCCCACTCTTGGTCTACTTGGCAGCTTGTTATTTGAGAGGTATTTTCCCATTATATCTTTTAGATGTGTTTTGTTTTGTGCTTTGATTTCTCATGAGATTAAGTTGATTCATGGTGATTGATTATAGATACTCATTTGAGGATGGTTTAGCATGAGTTTATATGATTTATATTTCATAGATATGGATCTTGAGCTATGGATAGCTAGTTCTGGAGTATTCATTTTGAGGGATGTTATGGCATTGTTATCTCCTTGTGCATTTGAGTTTATGATATCATTTTTTGATGAGGATTGTTAGGAAATGGTTTATGGGCTGATTTATAGTATTGGGGATGGTCACCTTGAGTTTGATCTTCTTGATTAGAGATGCTTACATCCATGTTGGCATTGTTACATTGATTCATATGTTGTACTTGATCTATTAGATTGGTGTTTCAGATGTTGTTGAGGCTTTTTATTTGGGATTGTTTAGGAGATCATACTTGACATAGCAGTACACTTTTGAGGTGTTGGTAGAAGGAAATTATGGTTTATAGGTTTATCTCTTCATGGTTCCTTCCTGGATGTTCATGTTTTGGGAGGATGGTGGCAACATGTGAGAGATTATGCAACTCTTTGGGTTGTATGTGTGGATCATTTTTATTGTTCTTGGTACATCATGCTTTGATTTACTTATCACACCTTGATATAGTGTTGATTGGTAGACTTGATATGATTTGACATTACCTATGTAGTGGGAGTTCCTAGATATGTATGTTCTTCATTGATAGGTTTGGCACATGGAGCTTGTGATTACAATTTATAGGTTGCATATGTTCTTGGCATGAGTTTGATAATGCATTGATACCTTGGAGGTATGGATGGTTGGATGTATTATCATGTGTTGTGGATGCTATTTTTGATCATGTGTTTTTTTAAATTGATAGCTTGGATTTGATGCTTGTGCCTATGGTTTGGTGCACTTTCACCTTGGCATGTTCCTTTTATTCCATAGGTGGAACGTTGGAGGATGAAAGGAGTTCTTGCTTAAGATGGTGATCACTTTGTTCTTATTGCAGGTATCTTGATGGAGCATGAGAGCATGTTGTAGATTCATGTGGTTTCATGTATGACTATGATGTGCATTTCATGTATTGATCCCTTATGCAATGTATACAACAAGTGGGAGAATGTTGAGATATGGTGTTGTACACCATTGCTTAAATTGATTTATCATAATATTGTAATTAAATAATTATTTAGTTGTGATGCACCTTGGTGGTGTGGATAATCACACTAGGTAATTATTTTGGGGACCACTTGATGTTGTATTGTAACATTGTATTATTATTTAATGTGTGGGAGACATGTGATAATAATTTAATATTCGAGAAATATTGAATAATGTGATGTATTAGTACCCAATATTAAATAAGGGGTAAGTGATTTTGTGGTACATGGTTTTACCTTACCACTAGTTGTATTTTGTGTGAGATTCCATCTATAAAAGAAAACACATATGTAGTGGTTTAGGTTGGTTGAGTGGGTTGGCTATCATTATTGAGTCTTTTTGAGGAGTGCATTTGTGAAGCATGGCATGGGATGTGTGGATTCACACCTGGACACAGGGGAATGCATTGGAAGGCTTGATGCTTCAAAGGTATTCATTGTAACTCTTGTATTGATTTATTGTTGAATAATATGATGGAGTATGGATGCTTTTGGAGGCTGGGTTTTTCCCTCTTGAGGGTTTTCCTAGGGTATATATTGTGTTATCTTTTCGCTTGTCTATTTTATCTATGCATTTTGACAACTTGTATGCATGTTTATCTCTCACAGCTTATGTAGGAAATGATTTAAGATTGTGGGTTTGAATGCAAAATTTCCTAACAGATATTATAGCACAAGAGAATGAGATCATATACACATTTCTAAACATCACCTTACCTAATCTCCATTCATCTCTTGCTTCTAAGAATTTTTTAGTGAAAGAGGATGCAATTGTAATGAATCATGACAATCATATTATAAGCGAGGATGATAGGTTGGTGTTAGATGATCAAATCTTTAAGATCTATGACAACCCTCTTTATTTTTATTCCCCTACCTATCCTATTTCGGAAGAAATTATGGGACAAAGGAATGAAATTTTGGACAACCATGAAAATCACATTTGTTCTTCTCCTAGTATCTCTCCTAGTTGTGAAGAAGATACTTTGATGTTAGAAAATCTAATTGTTGAAAGTCATGAAAATCTTAGTTGCCTCTCTTCCCCTAGGACAAACGTTATTGAACAAGAGAATGGAATCATTGGTAAACAAGAAAACCCAACCATTGATGAGTCCCCTACTTGTGATAAAGTTACTTTGGAGGAACCAAACATTGAATGTCATGAACATCTAATTTGTTGCTCTCCTAAAAAATCTCCTAGTACGGATGATATCATGGTGGAAGAAAATAAGACAGTTGACACATTTATTTCAAACAATAGTGATGTGACTTCTTTAGATGATGGTCAAACTATGACACTAGACTCCCCTTCATTAGAAAGGCATCAAGCCAAAACTGCTGAGGTTATGAATGCATAAGTGTCTATTAGATCCCCCCTAATTATTGGACCTCCTAAATACCCTGTGGGACATCCTAAGAATCCTCTAATTCTTTACCCACCCTCACAAAAACCACAAGTTCAAAAAAAATCTGTCCTCATCCTCGAACCACCTAAGAAAAAAATGTTCTAGCATTTTAGTTACCATACCATTACTCATACATATAACATGAGGAATAACCTGCAACCAAGATAAAAAACTCAAACATCTCTCCCATTGCCTAACCCTATCTTACCTAGTCCTCCTCGTTTTCCTTTAAATAGTGGAAAGGAATATAATCTTTTTGAATAACTTAAGAATACTCTTATTAAAATATCCCTATGGGATCTTATTCAAACCTCACCTAACTATCATATCATGCTTCAAACAACCTTACAACAAGTTACTATTCCACCTAACAGTAGTTCAAATGATGTGGCAATGCTAGTTCAAGGAATGAATGAAATGAACTTAGATATTGTTTTTCACTAGAGTGAGTTACCTTCCTTAGAAATTAAAAAGAGACATGAAGCATTCAATATAATAGTCTGTTAATCAAATCGTGATAAAATTAACCCTTGTTGACAATGGTTTGGCCTTAAATGTGTGTAGTGTGAGCCTTTTGGAAAAGATCAAATTGAGTAGAAGCGATATTAAACCCAATTCTTTATCTATCCATGGATTTGATAATATAGGAAAGCAACTGCTTGGAGTCATCACATTACCTATTAGAGTTGGGAAAGTAACATTACAAACTCCGGTACATGCTATGCCTCATGATATTTCTTACAATATCCTCTTAGGAAGACCTTGTATTCATGAAATGAATGGAGTGCCTTATACTTTACATCATGTAATGAAGTATGTATATAACAACAAGGTTTACAAGCTAAAAGCTGATCCTAAACCTGAAATTTGCTTGATTTTTGAGAGAGAAGGACAAGATCCTTTGGAAGCACTAGACTAAACTACAAAAAAGGAAGTTACAAAGGAAGAAGAACACAAGAAGAAAATTGATGAAGTCACTAAGCTATTGGAAGATGATTGGGGTTCCTTATATTTCACACCAACATTCATGGGTAAATAAAAGATCACAAACAAAGAGTCTAAAAAGGGAAAAGAAAAAGCAGTAATGTGAACACAAAATTTGAAAGCATCCACCTCAACTACTTTAGAAGATCAAACAAATTACAAAATTTGACGAAGTTGATTATGAACAACATCAAATCCTAAAGAAATGAAAAATATTTATGGAAGAGGTTATGAACTTGTGAAACAACTTGGTTATAGTGGAAAAGGATGTGGTGCTAGAGAACAAGGTATCCATGTCCCTATAGAGCCTAACACACAAGAAACAACTCGTCCAGTATTGGTTATTGTCCTTTGATAGATACATGTGGAAATATTTTATTAGATATGCATAAAATTGATACTTTGTCTAGTCATTATAATAAATAAAATTAACTACTACTCCTTTCCTTGTAATAGTTGTAGGATCATATGATACTCACTATTGCATGTTTTACATTCATTGAAAATAATTTCCTTATCGCAAGGAGTGGCATACCATCATCCATCCTTGGCTCATTCTTGTCCCGTACTAAGTGGGGGCAAGGGGTTAGGTAGCTTTGTCCTTTTATGTCACTTTTCATTATCTCTTTTGGCTACTTGATTGCCTTCCATGTATATATAAGAGCAAGCTTAGGATGTGGAAGACATGCCTTAAGTTGGCTTGCATGTGACATACTTTTCTTTCTAGGTTTAGAATTGTATTTTTTGGGCCAATCCCTTATCCATGACGTAGCTTTATTTCAGAAATGTATGACTTGGCATAGGGTTTTTCGAGGAAATCTCTCGTGTATTAGGAGAAAATATTGGCTACTTTAAAGTAGTTGCTCACAATAATGGTGTTAGCAACTGCTTTAAAGTGGGGGCATACATCAATGCCATCTTTTGAATTATTTCATGGCATGATTTTATTTTTTCTTGCGACGTGTACTTTTCTTGGTGGTGTCATTGGGTTTTATGTCCTCAAAGAGTGTGATATTTCTAAGCATACAATCTCCCTTGGTGGCATGATGTGAAATGAGAGGCATCCCATGAGTGGTGATTTGATACTCTTTGACTTGTCCTCTCTTGGAGACATTAGGCATGATATTCCCTAAGAAGAAGACCTTACATGAACAAAGAAAAATCCCCTTTATCAAAAAATTATAGACATGAAATTCAAAAGCATTCATAAGTACATCTCATTGTGGTGCCTTATCGAAGTTGTTAGGAGGATAATTTCAGTATGGTATGGGAGGATAATATGACTCTCATTTTCCACCTCATTGGGATAACTCACCTTGTGGAAGGCCTAAGGTTCCACTACCCTAGAGTGAGCACACATGTTACAAACAAACAACCTAGACTTGGTCCACATAGTGTTGGATAGACTGTCAAAGCTTGATCTTTGTTATGGACAAACAACCACATTTCACATTGTGTTGGAACGCTTGTGCTTGATCCTTTATTTGATTTTACTCCTTTTGGTCTTTGATAGGGTATGACTATGTATCTTTGTTATTGTTGCATACTTAAGTGCCTTGAATGTCTACTTTAGTGTGAGTTTGTCATGGGGGAAAACTCTCACTAAAGTGGGGGAAAATTGTATTAATAGAAAAAGTATCCCTTTTTCCTGCATTTGGAAATAATTAACAATAAATGAACCTAATTTTGCCTTGATTTAGTGTTGTAATGTGTTTTACACATTCATATTGAGTCTAGGGACCTCGTTAATAAAATAGACTTGATTGTGCATTATTTAGGGTGTTGCAAAGTGTTTTCTTACACTTTCACACTAATCTAGGGTTTCATTAATTAATTGTGGTTAATTAAGGTTAATTGACCCTTTAATTCAAATCTAAGCCTTATTAATTTCATTTTTCAAGGATCTATCCTTACACCCATTAATAATATTGCATGATACTTACATTGGCACAATTGGAGTCCTAGAAAACTGTGCTAGGACCCATTCACCACTTTGAGCGAATGGGTCCTCCTAACATAGGACACCCTTTTCTTGGCATATTTGAAATGGGTTTTTGATGTTATTTCATCCCCTCGAAGCTTGGTCCTAGGAAATTATGCTAGGACCCATTCACCCAAGATGGCGAATGGGTCCTCTTCACTTAGGACACCCATTTTTAAATTTATTTGTGGTGGGATCTTAATGATTTTCAATCCTAGATCTGATTTCGGCTTGGATTATTTGAATGTTGGGATTAATCCTTATATTTAGTATAAATATAAGGTTAATTCACATAGTTTCATCTAAGCTTTCAAGTATTTAAGAATTATAGAAAAATTATGATCAAGAGAGCATCTTCAAGATCATTTCAAAGGAATTCAAGGACTACATATTATTGAAGTTTTCTTGTAGCATTTCAAGTTCATAGCATCATGTCAAAGGCATAGTGCATCAAACATGTGGTTGAGCTAATGTGTGTTGATGTAGTATTGAAGTTCCAAGTTAAGCATTATTTCACATCCAATTCAAGATCAAGATCTACATTCTAGATGGCCACTTCATGTTAGTTTGCAGATTTACATTCCAAGAAATCTTCCAAGGTATCATCATTTCATGTTGCATGTTTCATGCTTGAATTTCATTGCAGCTTCATCATAAGGTTTACTTACCTAAAAGGGATTTGACCAAGGAAAATACCTATCCTCTAATAATCAACAAGTTTTTCTCTCCTTTGATGTGTGTTTGAAATTTTATAGGTTGAAGATCAAGTGGAGAGCAAGATTGAAGAATTTTTTTTCAAAGTTGTCAAGTTGTCATCCTTATTGTAAGAACATGAAAACAAGGCTACATAATTTGTTTTAGGTTTTTAGGAGTTGAGCACCAAGGAGTTGGAAGTGTAGATCTTGAAGAATAGAACCCACATCTCAGTTTTTAGAAACCCTAATAGGGACCCATTCACCACTAAAGATGAATGAGTCCTCCATGACCTAAAAACAAGTTTTCTCTAAGGTAGACATTATTTCATCCTTCCAAAACTTCCCTTATAGTTGCTATAATAGTTAGGAGTCATTTTTTATTGTTATTTATGCATTTTGGCTTTTATAATTGAGTGAAACATCCCAAGAAAACTTAGTGGTTTATCATCTTGTTTTTTCATTTTGATAAACCCTATTTTTTTCTTTGTTTCATCTAGAATCTTCATTGTTGCTATTGGATTTTTTTTTAATGTGAGACTATTTCTAGCCATGTGTGTGATTGTATGAGAGCTTGATTGTATATGCATCATGACCAATTTTTATGTCTCCACCACTATTAGGGACTAGTGGATCTATTGGAGTGACACAAGATCATGCATAAAAGGGAAGAACACCTCATATCCTTATTATTTATTTCATTATATCAATGTTGCAAAATGTATAATTCAAGAATTTTGAGTCCTTTTATATAATTTTAATATTATGTTGAGACCTCCTTAGTGGAAGAATTATAAACCAACCAAGATAAGTGATTATGGAATGCTTGTTACATTTACCACATGTAAATGTTGGTGTTGAATGTGCATGCCATATTATTTAATATTTTCTCATTATTATTAAATTGGTAGAATAAAATTAGAACAAATTTGGATTTGGGATTAAAATGAATGTAATATGATAGAAAATATTTATGTATTATATTATTGGAATATGTGTTGTTTTCATCTTCTTAGTGTTGGGTTGTGTTCGAGGACCTGCCATAGGGTGATATCATTTTGGTTCTCTTCATGGTAGGATGTAAAGTGGAAATTGTGGAGAAATTTTTGATTCATCCCTAATGTCCCTAGACTCATCTGGGAGTACCTTGTTGACCTCCTAGTTCTTGGGAAGCATCTTGCCTATTTGGTTTCATTTTGAAGATTGGGTGTTTATGTTGACCATGGTCTCCAAGCCATTTGTCTTGATTTTGGATTTTCTTTTGTATAATGATCTTATTTTTGTGAGTTTTATGAATTATCCTTGAGTATGATACCTAGAAACAATCATCCTTTCAATCTCTCATTAGGAATACAATACAAAAAAGGACTACAATTGAGAAACATGACTATAATGTAAATTTTGGACTTCAACATAAAATTTGGACTCTAACATAAATATGGGACATTGGGTACTTTGGTGTGTTGCAGTCCTCTATATTATTAGACAATGAGTACTTTCAAGAAGTTTTTGGAAAAAAATTCTATACGGAACTTATTCCCCTTGTCCTTGTGAGACTTCCCATATCAATTTGTCAACAAGTGTCATTATCAGAATGCTATGTCATCTTTTGTATTGGGGAGCATGCCTTTGCATGAAAATGAATTGTTATCATTCTAGTCAATAGAGAGTTGGTACTTCCTAGTGAGGCCACCTCTTGTGAAGGTTTTCCCTTGTGTTTGGATGCCTTTGGTTGGGAGATGTCCTATCTTGTCCTAGGTAAGTGTTTCTTGCATAAAGGGAAATATTGGTCACCTGTTTAGTTGATATGTATTATCTCCTAGTTACCCCATAACTTGCATAGGGTTTTTTGTGGTTTGTGGGTATTGTTGTAATGTCCCTGAATATTAGGCGTGAGTGTTGCATAGTTAGAAAAAATACTTTTTTATGGCTCAATTACTTTTATTTGGCTTGGGGGACTTGGGAATTAATTTCCCATAATTTATTATTATTTTATGTGGCACCAAAATAATTTTAGAATTTTTCTATTAGGTTGGGCGATCCTTTTTGGAGGTAAAAAGGGAAAAAAAATAAATTTGACATTGGGAACCCAAATTGGGTTGGCCAAGTTGGAGGGAAAAGGTGAAGATATAAATACAAGTTCTTTGGAGGCATTTCATATCATATTGGAATTGTTATTTCTATTATTTTGGACTGTACTTTTGAGCAACTTATTCCAAGGATGAAAATCCTTGAGAATAAATGATGAGTTGAATGAAAACCCAATCTCATCTTGGGAAGGCTTCATAACGAAAGTCTACTTGCACTTCATTGGAGGATTTAGAGTTTTTGAGAAGAATTTTCATAACATTTTTGGAGTAGAATTAGATCACAATATGGAGTGCCACTTTAGAGCAGATTTGATCACCTACCTTTGGAGGAAAATTTTGCATATTTGAAGCAACAAACTCTAAGTGATTTCCGAGGAGGAATTCACCCATATAGGGTTTGAAATTTCAAGACTATTTTGCATATATTTGGTATGTATAATCATAGCTTTAGATTTGATTTTTAGAGAAGAAATTTGGGCATATATTTGGCATTTTTGAGCCCATGAATTCATTATAAAATCAATCCAGATTATTCAATTTTGTAGCAGCAAACTTCTTGAACCAAAAATAATATTTATTGAACCTATGTTTGGCATTTGCATGGTTTATTTTCATGGATACTATCATAATTGATGTTTTCTACATGTGTTTGACATATTTTTATGTATGTTTGGTATATGTTTATTGGATTCCTATAAGTGTTTATCATTCTGAAAATAGAAACCAGAATTTAGTCCTAGGGTTTGAGTAGAAAACTAAATCAAAAAAGTGAAAAAATATAAATAAAAAATCTAGGGCATAAATAAAAAAATTTAGAGCAGATCCCATTGGGGATATTACAATGGTATCAAAGCTTTGATCTTGCCAGCTTGGCTGGTTCTATATGCAATCACCATTTTAGTTTTACTATCATAGATGAACTGGACAACAACCTACACAACAAGAAATGGGATAAGGAAGTTCAAGGAGGAATGATCAACCATGGGAAGACTTTTCACATAATTTTTCCCAAAAATAACAAAGGTGTTGTAAACTTTTCAACAATAGATAAAGGCTGCAATTAGAAAATTGAGGAAAGAGACAAAAAAAAATAGAAGTTATCATTGAAAAAAGGTTAGATAAGGAAGAAGAAGTCTTGTTTATGACTTGCAGCCTACAAGTAATTATGAGGAGGAAAAAAATCAATCAGTATGCATCCCTAAAGAAGACATGTTCAAAATATTACTTCAACCCTATGAGGACATCGAAAAAGGAGATTCACCTGTTGAAGCTATAAATGAAGAGCACATGAATATTGAAGAAGATACGACCATGGAGATTGTCAAACTAACCATGTTAGATTAGCTACATGAAGGTATGGGTTCTTGTGATGTTTCATTAATTGAGCCTAGAATTTCTTCATCACCTTTACATCATTTTGGAAAGAAATCAAATTGTGGCTTGGGTGTCCTTAAGTTGGATTTTTCCCATACATATGTGAGAAATTTAGAAATTTTAGTATGTAGTGAACAAAGCGAATTAGACAAGATTGATTTAACATTGTAAGATATAGAGGATCACTTAGTGGTTAAGGAGGTTATAGTTGTGCATACTCTTTCTAGATTGACTAATGAGGAAGATCATGATGTAGAAGACTCTACTCATTATTTTGATGGAGATCCTTTGAGGAAGCATGATGATGACCTAATTTCCACACATGGATGTAATGAAGAAGAAGCCATGAAGGAAGCTAATTTTGAGGTGTACATTTATGAAGACCGAACAAAAAATTGCATGGAGGTGATGGGTCTTGTAAGTTACATCACTTGGAAGGACAATTGAAGGTAAACAAAGGTAAGATTGTGGCAGCCCCATCTCATTCTGATCACGTTCATAAGATGATAGCCATTTTATGTTGGAAGGCTCTATGAAATCATGTAGTTTTTGAAGGAGGTAGATCTCTTGATGATTTACACAAAATCAAGGAGGATTTGATGGTAGTGGAGTCAAACTACCTACATTTACTTGATGATAGAGATCATCTCCTCACACTTGGTGAGATATACTTAGATTCTTTGAGAATAAAGCAAGAGGGGGGACAAGATCACCCTTGAGCTTGAGGATGTAGTGGATTCCTTGAGGAGCACTCAAAGGGCTCTTCAATAATTAGAAGATAATGAGGATAATATTTTTTGGAATATGATAAAGTGTGGAGACATGGAGGAAGGACATAGAGGATCACATGATGAAGTCATGAAGATAAATGTGACCTATATACATAAAGATTTAGCTTGTAGTCATGGGACAAAAATTATGGCACATGACACACTTAATTTTCTATTGAAGACATCTCTTGGAACAACAATTGATGATGGAAAATTAACAAAGGATGAAGACTTGTTTGAGTTCCTTGAAGGCACTGCAAAGAGGTATGATGAAGGTACTTATTTTCTATTTTATGACAATAGTCATATTTCCTTGCATAACCATGAGACAAAAACTATGTCACATGAGGGGAATGGTGTTGAGGGATCTCCCAATGTTGGCACTCAATATGTGAGTACCAAATATAATAAATTTATTGTAGATTTATGCCACAAAGGTTTTGATTTTGCATACCATACTATGAAAGATGTGAAGAAGACACAAGATATGTGTGAAGGGTGGTTGCAAAGAGCTAGGAGAGAAAAGATGTTGGCTACCCAAACAAAAAAACACTTGCAAGAGATCAAGGAACATTGTAACCAACTAGATAAAGAAAATAGGTGAAGGGGGTCACACCTTATATCTCTATTTATTCCAAGGGAAGAATGCATAGTGGTGGAGCAAGCAAAGGAAAGCAAACAAGAAGAGTATGTAGATTTCCGTGGACAAGTGGAAATGTATGAATCAATTTTTTTGTTCATATACCTAATGTGCATCATGAGTTGCCTTTGTTTGAGGGCCTTTGAAGGCCCAAACCTTAGAGGAGGTTAGGCTAGTTGAGTGCATACACTTAGTGGACCAACCACCAGTGTCAAATGTTCACATGAAGAGGGAGTCATAAGTGATTCAATTTGTGGTGATTCATTGGTATTTCTTGGAAAAGATGAGTGTTGGTTGGTGAAGAGGTGGAACCCTATCATATTATTATTTGGTAGTGTTGGAGGTTGCGCTATTCCAGAGATTGGTAATTCATGTAATGGAGACACTTGCATTTGTGTGGCATACTTTTGGGTTGCAGATGGCTTATGAGCCTAGATATGGAGACATTGCTATGATTTGTTATTTTGAGGCACTAATGTTTCTATTACAGCTGGACTATGGCATTGGGTGTGGAGGTGAGCATGTTTGCATAGGTGTTCCAACCTTAGTATATGAAAAACTACTCGCTACATTGATAAGGGGTGGCTGTTATGCTTTACGGAACATGGATTTCTTGCATAAATCTTGGAGGACATAAACTATTTTGGATTTTGGAAGAGAGTTGGATTATCTCCTCCTCCTTGGAGAGTGGCATAGGGATGATACTCTATCATCCTACATCATTGGAGATACTATTTTCTCCCTCATAGGTCTAATTTTCAGTCATGAGGTTTTTGTTTTGTTTCATATCAATAACTTAGGAGGAGTTGTTCTAAATTTCCTTGCACCTATGTTGGTTATTCCTCACATACATGGGAGGTTTGCATGAGTTGGAGGGTGGTTTTATGTTGATATAACATTGAGATGCTTTCATATCCTCATGTATGATGGATGCAAGGATGTGGTGATTTGGGATCTAGGTGGTAGCATCATTGACACACTTTTTTGTTGGGATCTTGATGATTTGCTTCACAACTCATAAAGCATTGATAATTGTATCAGAGTGGAGCATCACAAGCTTGGAGACTTGTGTTTTTGTTTTAGAGTTCACATCTTTCATCACTTGTTGATAGGTATGACTTTCTTTAGGGCTTCAGATTGGTCTAGTGTTTAGTCCTTGATGGATTTTGCATTCTTGAAGGATGGGGACTTTGGAGATTTACATCATGCAAGTTTTTTATTGCTTGAGGACAAGCAATATATGGAAGGGAGGACTATAATGTCCCTAAATATTTGGCTTGAGCATTGCATAATTAGTTTTTTTTTTATGGATCAATTATTTTTATTTGTCTTGGGGGACTTTAGAATTAATTTACCATAATTTATTATTATTTCATGTGGCACCAAAATATTTTTATAATCTTTCTATGAGGTTGGGCGACCCTTTTTGGAGGTAAAAAGGGAAAAATAAATAAATTTGAAATTGGGTGCCAAGATTGGGTCGGCCAAGTTGGAGGGAAAAGGTGAAGATATAAATACAAGTTCTTTGGAGATATTTCATATCATATTGGAATTTTTATTTATATTATTTTGGACTGCACTTTTGAGTAGCTTATTTCAAGGATGAAAAACCTTGAGAATAAAGGGTGATTTGGATGAAAACCCAATCTCATCTTGGGAAGGCTTCATAATGGAAGTCTACTTACACTTCATTGGAGGATTTCGAGTTTTGGAGCAAAATTTGCATAACATTTTTCAAGAAGAATTAGATTGTAATTTGGAGTGCCACTTTGGAGCAAATCTGAGCACCCACCTTTGGAGGGAAATTTTACATATTTGAAGCAACAAACCCTAAGCGCTTGCCAAGGAGGAATTCACCCATGTCTAGGGTTTGACATTTCAAGACTATTTTTCATATATTTGGTATGTAATCATAGCTTTAAATCTGATTTGTAGAGAAAAAAATTGGGCATATATTTGTCATGTTTGAGCCCATGAATTCATTATAAAATGAGTCCATATTATTTAGTTTTGTAGTAGCAGACTTCTTGAATCAGGAATCAAATTTATTGGACCTATGTTTGGCATTTGTATGGTTGGTTTTCATGGATTCTATCATAATTGATGTTATCTACATGTTTAGCATAGTTTATGGATGTTTGGTATATGTTTATTGGATGCCTATAAGTTTTTATCATTCTAAAAATAAAAATCAGAATTCAATCCTAGGGTTTTAACAAAAAACTAAATAAAAAAGTGCAAAAATATAAATAAATAATCTAGGACATAAATCATAAATTTTAGGGCAGATCCCATTGGGGGTATTACAATTATCAAGCATGTTTAGGGGATGGAATTGAGGTAGATGGTTCCCTCATCTTACCCTTGGATTGAGTTTATGAGAGAATGTGATTATGGGGTTAGGACTTGATCACCATTGCGGTGTAGTTCCCCTATATTGTAGGTTCATTGTGGTGGTTTCATCCCACAATTAGTAATTTATTTTCTCATACCACCCTTCTTGGAGAAATGGAAAATTCTTGTAAGTGGTGTTGATGTCTAGTATTGTGCAGGGCATGGAGCATCATCATAATGGTATTGTTATGTATTATGTGTCCTTGTGGTTGACATGACACCTTGAGTTCCTATTACTGTATAGTGGGATACATTGGAATCATAAGTTAGTTGTTAAGAGTCATTCTTATGTCACTTAAAAAATTCTTCTCTTTGCTAATGAATTGGGTGCGAGGTTTGAGGCACTACAATTGGTATCATAGCCCATGTTCAAATGATAAGAGCTCTATTTTATGTGATTTATCAAGAGATTAATGTGTGATTGTTAAGTCCTTACCTTGAATGTATGGTAGTTCTCGATTTTTAGCCTAATGTGCCTTAGTGTGACATCATATATAATTTTAGAATTTTTAACCCATGCATTTTTTGTGAGGGAGGGATGCCTCCTAAACCTTACCACCCTCTCTAGAGTGGAAAATTAAATCCTAATCATGAGTTACTTGAGATTAGAAGAGATGACTTTCCTATGTTTAGACAATTTCACCTTGAAGATCCTTTAGGTAGATTACAAATTGTATTCCTTCGTCATGAGATTTTAGTGAGGTTGGATCCTCATTAGACAATACCACATTTGATGGATTATTATACTTCATAGGAAAGGAGAGGAGAGAAACTCCACGATGAAGGAAAAAACACTCTAGGAGCCCTTGTCATCCTAGAGTGAAGGATGTACCCTTGTAGGAGTTGATTTGTTAAAAGGATAGGAAAGTGGTGGACAAGGATAATGTGATGACGTATTATGAGAGACCCGATTTGTGCCCATATACTTCCCTTTGGGGAGTTTCTTATCTAGAGCTACATGAGAGGTTTGAAAGATTATAATTGTTGGAGTTTATGTGTCAGAACTAGAAACCATGAGAGCTACCACAAAGGAAGCCAAAATAATCAAGGAGATTTTATTTAGAGGATATGGTGGTTGGGTAAGAGGATGACCTGAGGTTCCATCTTAGCTAGGATTTAGGGTTAGGGATTATCAACCTCAACCCATGGGTATTTCAAGACACCACCAACACCACTAAGATTGTTCAATCATAATAGTAGTAGAGGTAGAAACCCCCACAAGTGTCTTAGCATGGACTAAGTTTTGGTGGTTATTCTCTCAAGGATAAGAGTTATCAATATGCTAGGAACTTTTGGTTGAGGTAGGAAACCTAGTATGATCTTGACTTGTTTTATTCATGCAAATATTCAACAGTTGAATTCACCTTAGTCAATTATGACTTGAGTCAGGGGACCATTTTTCTCTTATGTCTAGTAAGGTCACTTTTTGAGGTATTTCCCTTAGAAATCTATGGTAGTTGATGTTCAAAAATCTACAATGTAAAAGCTAATAGTGGGAGAGGATGAAAGGTCTCAAAAAAGTGGTTACAATGGTAGGAAACCTTCAGGAAGAGAATTAGAGTTCAATTATAATGGCCTGAAGTTTACTAGATGGGGTCCATACGTCTATGTTGTTTGATGTTGATGTTATAGATTTTTTTCCATCCATGGTAGTATATTGTAGGATTATGGCAATACGAAGGTTGAGTTAACTACTAGTGTTGAGGTGCTTATAAGATCCCTCGTGTGTGGTTGCATGTTGGATTGGTACCTTCAAAACCACTATTGATTTACATATCCTAAATTTAGGATCCTACGAGATGATGCTAAGTATGGATTGGCTAAAGGATAATCAAGAGAGTATTGATCATTAACAAAAGGTTGTAGAGTGTGTGAGGGACCCTTCAAAGAGTGAGTGTTGTAAGGTTTCTCTTGATGTTTGTTCCCTTCCTAGGGAGTTTTTGTTGTGTGAGTGATGATAAACCCTTGTGGGGGTCACGTTTGTGCTTTTGTATCCTCTTGGAATAGTATGATTTTGAAAACCTTATTGTGCATGTATCATATTACAAGAGTGACATATCTTTCTTATCCACCTTGTCATAATCGGAAAATATTATTTCCCCCTTTATGTGGTGTTTTCTTGCTTGAAGGGAAATTCACATATGTGGCATGCACTCAAATGGAACCTAATTAATGATGCCCTTATCATTTTTTAAATTTTCTTCTCTTGTGACCCTTGGTCACACTTGATTTATTTTTAAAATTGAGCTCATTCTATACTTTATTTTTGGAACTGATAATTTTTCCTATTTTTGGAAATGATAATTATTCCTCCTTGTCATTCTTTTATTATTATGGTGGCTATACCATAATGGTTTAAATTAATTATCATGTATCATGTAATGTAGTCCTCTATCATGTTTATGGAAAGCCTATATTGGATTGTAGAAGGGAGTAGATTGCAGATAACTTTATAGTTCTTAATGTTGTATTGATTTGAACTATGTTAAGTTTAAAAATTATTTTTCCTTGTGGAATGTAAGTGGATGCTTTGTGAAGGTTTCTAAAGTTATGAGTTGTATGGTATGCATAGGGATATTTTTTTTTTAGTAGTTTGTGACAAGTGGTATCAATTTCATATGTTTGGTCATGAGTGAGGTGTAATTTAATCTCAATATAATATTGTTTGGTATTCCTTGTCCATTAATAACTTTTTTGAGTTTACCTCTAATAAGTGGTACCATAATACTCTTGGTTAGGCCCCATTAGAGGATTTGAATGGTTGGCCTTGCCAAGCCCCCATTGAGTTGGGATAGGTTGGAGGATAATTTTATTTTGTGTCATGAGATACTCTAGGATATTATGCCCTAGGTGGTTTAGGTTAAAGATTAGTTGTTGAAAATACTAGATAGACTTGAAAGAAGTATGATAATGCCAAAATATTGGATATAAATTTCTCATTGGGTGATCATGTGTTCTTGAGAGTGAAATCACACAAGATCCCAATCCATTATGGAAAAATTTCTAAGATTGTATCATATTTTTTTGAACCTTTTTAGATACTTGAGAGGACTGGTCTAGTTGCAAGTCAATTTTCCTTGCCACCTAGCCTCTTGCATATCCATGAAGTATTCCATGTTTAAGTTCTTAGACAATAAATTCTAGATGTTACACATGTTGTTGATTATCCATGACATGTTCCATTATGGGAAATTTTCTAAGATTGTATCATATTTTTTTGAACCTTTTTAGATCCTTGAGAAGATTGGTCTAGTTGCAAGTCAACTTGCCTTTCCACCTAGCCTCTTGCCTATCCATGATGTGTTCCATGTTTCAGTTCTTAGATAATATATTCTAGATGTTACACATTTTGTTGATTAGGGTGCCTTGAAGTTCAAGGAGCACAAACAACTTTTTTTAGGTCCCATCCATATATTGCAACATTAGGGTCCAATACTTCAAGGATGAGAGATAGATTAGGTAAAGATCTAGTTGGACTTTCTTGATGATAATTCAACTACTTGGGAGGATGTGATGTAGTTGAAGGTTATTTATTCCCAATATTTGTAGGATTTTAAGAGTAAGCATAGTCCTAAGGGGGAGGATATAATTCTTTTGATGTTTGCATTGGATTATTTTTGTGTCTATGAATTTAACCCTAATGATCATTATACTTTATTCTTTGTGTTGTCGAGGTTTTATAAAAAATAATTCTATATTAGAATCTAGATTTTAATTGTATATTTTTATATACATATGATACACTCATTTTTAGATATGACAATGTTATATATATACATGTGTTCATAGATATATGTTTTATCATTGTGTTAACATTCTAGATGTTTATCAATTATTGAATTCCTATGTTTGGATGATGTACTTTGATGTCGATCTATTTCAATTGTGTGGAATATATGATTTATATGATGTCGTACCCTATTGGATGATTTTCATTGATTTAACTACTATATATGTAGTGCTTGAGGATGCTTGACGTGTGACTTTGATGTGTTAGGGTTATTTTATCACTTGAATAGACAAGTTTGGGTTATTTCCCCAATGGTGTTATATTATATATGTAACATTAGGACTAATGTGTTTGCAAACCCTATCATACTCAAAGAAAGTGCAAGATGTTTCTTGTGAGACCTTGTATAAATCTAGATTTGAATTGATGGTGATTCTAGAATTTTCTATGTTATGATTTAATTGTAAATGTGTTGTAGTTGTATATGATTATTCCCTTATTGTATTTGTTATATATTTTGATGGATGAAATATTGAATGTTAATGATTGATGAATTTTGGGGATCAAGAAATTATAAAAGAAAAGGGAGAATTGTTATTTAGTTGCAATGGAAATTCTATGTGAATTAATTAATGAAGTATAATATATAAGTTGAATTAAATTATTTCTTAATTTCAAAACTAAGGAAATAATTGGATAACTAAGTTACTTTATATTGATGTTAATTGGGAAATGAAAATATAAAGGTTAAAATAGAAAATGGAAAATAAAAGGAAAAATAGAATAAAAAAGAAAAAGGGGAAGGCATTTTTTTGATCATTATCATTTTTATAAATTCCTCTCTCAAAACCCTCTTCCTCTCAAAAATTAGAAAATGGATGAAATTTGTTGCATTGAAGGCGCACTTGGATTGTTTGTGAAATTGCATAAAAACTAACAATTTGGTGTGCTCTAAACTGAAGGTATTTTCCATCCTTTCTCTTGTATTTTGAATGCTTTCAATTCATGGATTCTATGCCCACTTAAGCAATAGAATATTGCTTTGTTTTCAGTTATGAATACATCATATTTTTCTATGATAATCATTATAGAACATTGCTTTGTTTTCAATTATGAATACATAATAATGGTTTTCCTCTATTTTATCCTTGGTTCTATGGCCTTGACAAAGGTATTTAATGGATTGGCCTCATTGCTTACAAGTTATAACTTCCACCTTCTTGTGTTACATTTTTATCTTCTATGTTTGTTGTTTGAAGAAAGTTTTGGGCCAACAATTCACTCAAACTATTCTTCTTGAGCTTGATATATTGTATAATCCACTATTCTCTAGCTTTTACTAGTTTTGGATACATGATCCTACTGGCTTCACAACTACATAATCAATAAATTCCCTATCTAGTGACATGACACATGGCATGCACCTTGAAAATCCAACTTGGGAACCAGTTCACCAAGTAGAAATTTCCTTTCCTTTAGCTTTGAGGACAAATCTTTTCAAGGAGGGGGGGGGAATATTAGGACTCCTTATTCCCAACTCTTTCTTTATTGTTATTAAGGTTTTAGACACATATGCTTTGTAAGTAATTTCTATTGAGGCATTTTGAGTAATCTCATGTACTTGGAAAACATTAATTCTCTATTACAATTAGTATGAACATAGATCATAGGCTATTGTTTTAGTTACCATGATCTAAATCTTATTTAGTTCTACTCAAAGGAGGTTTCCCCCTCAAAGAGACCAACAATATATTATTGCAAATCTATCAATTTCAAGCAATATAATTTCTAATTTTTTGTATGTAATTTATATTTTCCAATAATTTTGTTATTGACATAATCTCTTGTAGGAAGGATCATCACACAAGTAATCTCCCAATAGCTATGAGGAAAGGGTAGGAGCCAATAATTTAAATTTTCAATCAAATCCATGTCATGGTATCACTCTCATGCATAACAAAAATTACCCAAACAAGGTTCATGTTGAATCTAGGGATAAGGAATGAATGTTTAAAAATTAGGACTAGTAAATGGCATGAATATGTGGAAATAAGCACATATAAGGTTGGGAGAAGGATAAATGTATGGAAATGTGTGTAAGAGTAAATAAGGATGGATTGAGATTGAATAAGGATCCAAGCTTCACACAAAAAACATGTCACATGTTGGTAAGTAATTGTAGTAAGACACTCTCAAAATGTGTCCAAAACTAAATATAAAATTGCATTGGTTTACAAATTTCATGATTACAACTATTAAAGCTTGATTATAAAATTTAAATAATAATAAAATATAGATACATATCATTATTTTTCTTTTTGTGAGGATGCTATAAAATATTGATTAAGATGGTCTAATAAGAAAAAGTCCTAAACAAATATATGAACTAGGTGGAATGAATTAAGTTTGCAATGTGAAGAGACTAGATGCTATATGCTATCCTTTCCTTTGGGTGGGTATGTTCTCATCATCTTTATATGGAGTTAGAACACTTTATTCCAATGGATTAGTGCATTTGTTGACTTGCAACAATGAACTGGAATCAAAAGAATATTTTGTATTTGGGTGACCAATACATTATGAGACCCATGAAAGATTTTACAACATCTTTGACGAAAATCATGATTTTTTATAAAAAATTATTCATTATAAATTTTTATTCATAATAAAGATTTAATATATGTAACTCTATTTATTAGAAAGATGATCCAACATTAAATTTATTCATAATGAAGATTAAATATATATAACTCTGTTTATTAAAAAGATGATCCAACATAATACTTATATTTCGTTATAGCTCTTTATCTCAATATTCACTTTAAAATTATTTTCTTACAGACTTTAAAATATTTCACTATAACTCTTTATCTCAATAATCACTTTAAAATTATTTTCTTAAGTTTCCTTCAAATTCCATTTTAACCGACGGATACATTCTTGCAACCTTGATGTGATGGGTCATGCGTGTCTTGTTATTTTCAACTTTAATAAAGCAAGAAAATTTGATGGTATATTTTTTAACTTTAATAATGCTGTTTCTGAGATCCATCCAGTTAGTGCGTAGGGGTCCAAAACAATTGAGCTGGACCTGGTCAAACTGTGATATTCTTAATTACGAGAGAAAAACACCCTACTTCTGGTGGTCATTGCTGACAGAACAAACACGCCATTGAAATAATTACAAGCAATTAATATACCAAAATTTTGGTTAACACTCACCTTTTAATTATGATAACTGATGAAACATTTCAAATACACCATAAACTTGACATCCTTAATATGATAATCAACTAATTGTCTATAATGGAAACAAATGGCATTTTTCTTTTCTGATCTTCTGACACCGCTTACATTACAGCACAGGGACTTTCTTCAAGGCGTGGTCAAATAATTTAGCATTCAAACCTGAGCCCACACTGAAGAGAATAACTTTTCAGAAGGCAAGATTTAGTAGAAAGAGAAACAGATTTAAACATTGAAGACTCTAATCATTTTACATTGTAAAGAACTGAAACAAATAACATTTTTTTTGCTCATTAACCATGAGTTGCTGGGATTGTATATTGGATTGCATTTGTTGTCTGCCGTACTTGAAGTACTGTTGTTGTTGTTGGTGGTGGTGGACTTGTTGTTGGAAATCCGGTGGCTCTATGGATGTTCATATGAATGCCGAGTTAACCAGTACTTCAACAGCTAGAGCAGTACCCTGAATATCTTTAAGGTCATGAGATACTTTTAAGTGGGCTTTGTTTGACGTCTTTAGAGATCTTATTTCTGCAAGGACAGTAGCAATAAAACAAAAGCAACAGGTTGCTTTTCCAGTCTGATAAAGCAGGTACCTACCTAATAGATATGAATATTTCTTCTTACATAATGTAAAAGGTTTTGATTTCTCCATTTGCTTCCCAATGGATTCCATCGTATGAAATAAATACATGATGTAATTGTTTTCTTTTAAATAGCTTTTATGCAGGATCTCTCCTGGTAGACCCCTAGTAAACAAGAGCAGTACTCTTTGGTTATTTATAGAGCTTTCTTTACTGTGTGTAATTATCCTTCCTTACTAAATTTGATTACATGACAACTTTGCATTGATTCTCACGAGTCATTTCTGTTGAAATATAGATCATGATGGTTAAGAATGACTGTTTTAAAATACATATGATATTGTTTTATTCCTAGGAGATTCTTGATTGGATATTATCTAGTAATTTATAAGAGAACAATTTACTGTTTGAACAGGTGAGGTCACGCCTATTAGATATGTGAGGATCTGAATTGGATTTGTCACCTTTTTTTTAAATTTATTTATTTATAATCAGTGAATAATTTCTGGTTTATATGGGAATTTTTTTTTGTAAAAAAAATTTACATTGATAAAACTCAATCAGTTATCATTACAATAATGAATTTTTTGCTTCATTTTTAAGCATATGCAGATATAAATATGCACATCAAAAATGATTTGAGACACATTTTATAAATCATACAAAAAATAAACATGAATACCTTAAAACATAGGAATTTTTTTTAAAGCCTACAATTTTTTTTCAATTAAACATGAGAAAAATACAACACCTATTCAATGATCTCTCACTTGATGAATACTTTTCATAATGACCAAATTCTTGAAGTGTCAACTGTTGTGGACAATTATGCCCATTGATTCCTTGCACCAAGAAATTACTTTAGTACTCACAGCCTTTGTTAATAAATTAGTAACATTATTTTTTATATCAGCTTTTTCCAACAATACTCATTTATGTTCAACCATTTCTCTTGACCAAAATATATAGCATTTTGACTATCATTGTAAAGCTTTATCATATTTTTGTACCAAACCAATAGAATACAACCTTTGTAGCCATATTACTTCCTTACATGCTAAATCACTGTCATGTACTTTGCCCCTGGTATAGATAATGCATTTATTGTTTGTGTACATCTCTATAATATAAATAATGTATATAGAATTTGAAGTAAATAAGAAAACTAGGTGTTGATGTATCGGTGTACTATTGATCGGAGCTGCCGAAGGCCCGCACGTGCATGTTCCTACATAGGCTACTTTCGGGTGCCCGTGGCCTATAACAGGCTGGGGCTTTGTTCTTACCTGCTGCTAGGGGTTGGGGGGCATTTGTTGTGGTGGTTTGGGGGCTATGTGTTGTGGGGGAAGTGGGTGGTGGAAGCAGTGTGGGTTTGGAGAGGGTACTATGGTGTGGGCTGGGTGTTGGGATTCAGTGAGGAGGTATGGCAGAGTCTTCCAAAAGCCTGGTGCTTGCTGAGCCAAAGCCATCTCATAATTTTTTGGCAGCCATGCATGCACAAAAGTTGGATTCATCCTTTGTGGGTGAGAGCTCTAAGCTCAAGAAAGTGAACGGGTGCCTGCCGCGAAGTCAAGATCGACCTGTTATGGTTATTTCTCCCGAATTGGTTTAGGAGGACATAGCTTATTGGAGCCAAACATGTTCTGATCTGCAAGTTCTTGGGTATTCATGTCCCTCTCTCGGTGTTAGAGTCTTGGATCCGTTGAACCTGGTAGGTTGAAGGGGATTTCGATCTGTTGGTGGTTGCGAATGGCTATTTCATGGTTGATTTTTCTTGCATCTCAGATCGTAATTGTGTTTTTGAGGGAGGGCCATATTTTTACAATCATGTTGGCTTGTTCATTAAGCCCTGGCATGGCAGTTTTAATGCGACAGAGGATCTTCCTACACGGGTTCCTGTTTGGGTCCGTCTTCCATGGCTACCGTTGGAGTTTTGGAGGGAGGATATTCTTCTCCGGATTGCTACTTTGTTGGGGAAGCCAATTGCCATTGCTCAAAATACTTTGGATAAAAAGGTATTCTCTTATGCTCGCATCTGTGTTGAAATTGATTTAAATAACCCTTTGCCAGATTCTTTGGAAATTTGTATTGGCTCTGCCTCGTGGATTCAACTGCTAGATTATGAGTCCCTTCCTTTTCGTTGCCGCTTTTGTCACGAGTATGGAAACCTTCAGCGCTAGTGTCCTCGGGTACCCAAAGCGGCATGTGCTTCTTCTTCTCCTTCTTCAGGGCCTTCGATGGAGAAGGGGGATAAAGGTAAGGCGTCTGTGGTTGAGGGTGGGCCCGATAAGGATGGATTTATTCCTATTAAGCAAAGAAATAAAGGGAGGGGTCAGAAGCGGGGCCTATAAGGATAGACAGAGTGATCAGGGTTTCAATCGGTTTGAGGTCTTGGATAATCAGGCTTTGGAGGAAGGGATTCCTATTGAGCTCTCTTTCGGGGCCACTGGTATGGATGTTGGGTTGGAACAGGGCTGGAGTAGACAATTGTTGTTCAAAATATTTCTCTGGCATTGGAGCAGGGGATTTTTGTGCCTCTTGGGGCCTTTGCAGATGTGCAGGATGATATTGTTTTAGCAAATATAGCTAAGGCAGTGTTCTCTTCAGGTAAAGGGCGGGGATCATCTCTTGCTTTGGGGGTGCTGCAACGCCCTCTCAAGAAAGGGCATTTTGAAAATTCTTCAAAAGTTGGTTGTAAGAAGGATGCAGACAAGCTTAAATCTATTGGGGATCTATTGGTGGAATTTGGTTCTATTAAGACCCTTGAGGCCCACTTCTCTCAACCTTCCTCATGATTATTCTCTCATGGAATGCAAGGGGGTTGAATAGCATCTCCCGTCAAAAGGCTATTCAAGATTTGATTGTTGTTCATTCTCCTGATATCTTTTGTGTTCAAGAAACTAAGCTTCAGGTGGACCTCATGCTTCAACATGCCCCTCGTATTTGGTTTTTTTGGCCAGTGTCAGTGTATTGGGTCTAGGGGAACCTCTGGGGGTCTAGTTCTTCTCTGGGATCCTCGTAAGGTTGTTCCTCGTTGGTGGATTTCAAGCCAGTCTCCTATTTCTGTGGTGGCTTCGGTTTTGGATTCTAGTGAGACTATTTTGGTTAGTAATGTTTATGCTTCGATTGACATCCGTGGTAAAATATAACTTTGGGCTCATATTCGATATGTTAGGTCTTGTGCACCCTTTCTGCCTTGGATCTTAGCTAGTGATTTCAATGCTGTGTTGAGCTTGGAGGAGAAAAGGGGAGGTCTGCCTAGGCTTGGTCCTGCTTTATATTTGTTTTAGACTAATGTGGACTCTCTTGCTCCGGTGGATGTAAAACCCTCTAACGAAATATTCACTTGGAATAATAGACGGAGTGGGCTTGAAGTGATTTCCCAATGGCTTGATCGTTTCCTTGTCTCTTGCTCTTGGGTTAGAGGTAGCTTGGTCATTTGCTCTGAGATTCTTGACTGGTGTGGCTCTGATCATTGGCCAATTAAGTTTTCGACTTCAGCGTTCCCAAATCCAAAGAATCCTCGTTTCAAATTCTAGCGAATGTGGCTGCGTGATCCGTCTTTGGGTGATCTTGTTGCTCAGTGGTGGCAGGATGGCGCCCATGCGTATGGTTCAACTATGTATTCTCTAGTTAAGAAGCTGCAATATCTTAAGTATCATCTTAAGCGATGGAATAGGTCATGTTTTGGTAATTTTTGGGCCAAAAAAAGAGAAGTGCACAATTGCCTTGCTGTTATTACCCGCCAGATTCAAGATTTGGGATTCTCGGAGGCTCTTGGGCATACTGAGGCCTAAGCTCTGAAATTGGTGGAGTGGGAGCTTCGTGAGGAGATTTTCTGGAAACAAAAGGCTAGGATTGATTGGCTTCAAGAGGGTGATAGGAATACAACTTTTTTCCATCATTCGGTGCAAGCTCGTCAGAATAAGTGTTTTATTTCTTCTCTTGTTAACTCTGAGGGTATTTCGATCTCTTCGCAACAAGCTTTGCCAAGAGAGGCTTGTCTGTTCTACTTTAATCTATTCACTGAGGATTCACTTCCTGCTGAGGCTGATGAGAATAGGGTCCTTGCTTGCATTCCCTCTTTAATTTCTAATGAGTTGAATGCTTCTCTTATTCGCCTAGTGACTTTGTCAGAGGTGGAGGAGGTGGTGTTTGGGATGAACAAGGGGAAAGCTCCTGGCCCTGATGGTTTCCCAGTTGAGTTTTTCCAGGAGTTTTGGGATATTGTGAAGTTGGATTTTTTGGAGGTGGTTCAGGAGTCTCTTCATAGTAAGCAGATGCTTCATGCCCTGAATGCTAATTTTCTAGTTCTCATTCCTAAGAAGGAAGGTGCTCACATACTTGATCTCTTTAGACCTATTGCGCTTTGTAATGTGGTGTACAAGATTATTACGAAGTTGATTGTTGAGAGGCTTAAATCTTGTTTTCTTGTGATCATTCTGAGGAGCAAGGCGGCTTTGTGGCAGGTCGTCAAATTTTGGATGGGGTGGTGGTTGCGTCTGAAGTCATTCATTCCATGGAAACCTCTTAGGATAGGTCTATGTTTATCAAGTTGGATATGGAAAAAGCTTATGATAGAGTTAAATGGAATTTTCTTCAGAAGATTCTGTTGGCCTTTGGTTTTTCCTCTGATTGGGTGAGCTAGATATTGAGCTGTGTGATCTCTTCCTCCTTTTCGGTTATTGTGAATGGGGAACCTTCAAAGCTTTTTGGGGCTACTAGGGGCCTTCGTCAGGGGGATCCGCTCTCTCCTTATTTGTTTATTATTATGGCGGAGGGGCTGGGCCGGCTTCTTAATTCTTGGGTTTCACAAGGTTTGATTCATGGGTGGTAGTGGAGGATGGGATTGCCTACGCTTTCTTATCTCCAATTTGTGGATGACACCTCTCTTATGGGACTAGCTCACATTAGGGAGGATGAATCCTTCAGGAAAGATTTAGACATCTATCTAGAGGCTTCGAGCTAGAAAGTCAATGAGCAGAAGTCTTCTATATTCTTCTTTAATACTCCTCAAGCTATCCAGTGGTGTATTGCAACTATTCTGTGGTTTCAAATTGGGTCTCTTCCCTTTGTCTACTTGGGTATTCCTCTTGCTGTTGGTCGTCAGCCCAAGTCCTCCTGACAGCTGTTGCTTGATAAGCTTAGGCAGAAGGTTACTCATTGGAATCATCGTTGGTTGTCTACTGCTACTAGAGTGACTCTTCTAGAGTCTGTTATCCAGGCCCTTCCCATCTACAGGTGCTTTGGTCAAGCGGCTCCTATGTATTTCCTTAAGGAATTTGATGCTCTTTCACGTCAATTTCTTTGGAGCGGTAATGTGTTGTCTTCAAAGTGGAGCCTTGTTAAGTGGGAATTTTTTTATAGACCAAAGCAGGAGGGTGGTCTTGGTTTACACTCTGCTATTTTGAATGGGAAAGCTCTTTGGTGCAGGAGCACCTGGGAAACATGGGTTTTCCTGAAGTCCACAAGGAAGTTCAATTTTTGTTGTGTTGTCATAAGGTCATGTTGACCATTGTGTTGGGTGCTTTGGGTTGTTTTTGAACTTTGGGAAAGAAGTTGACAAGTGCTAAATAGTTTTACAACATCATTTTGCTATATGGTGGAAAGTTGTCAAAGATTGCAAAACACAGTGGGTTTTCTAATGTTTGATCTAGGTCATCTAAAAAGCTCGACCCATGAAGCCCAACTGCCTTGGAATCCTATTTAAGGCATGAATCGACCCTAAGGTAGGGTTGGAAGTATTATTGTTGAGTGAAATTTTTGTAAAATTAAAAAAAAATAGTGTTTGAGGACAATTTTCTGTATTTTTTGCATTCAAACCGAGCTCAAATGGAGTAACTCTACTGTTGTTTAGTTTGTATCATGTAGAGTTAACTTTTTTCAAGCTTGGAGTGCCATTCTTTTACCCTTTTCAATCATTTTCATCCTTTGTCTGTACATAGTTTGCTTACTGTTTTGTTTAGGCCTGTAACAGGCAGTTTTTGAAAGAAATGGAGCTCTAGAGCACTTTCCCATCGTACAATTTGTACGGCCCCTTGGGATTAGTGTCTAGGATCTCTCATTGTAAATATGGTAGCATTTAGGTTTTGTTTGAGTTCAGTAGTGGCCAGCAAAATGATGCCCTAGGAGAGCTAGTGCAGGTCCAGTTAGGGCAGGCTTGGAGAAAACGTCTTGTAACTTGTAGGGGAATTAAGCTTTTCAAGAAATTATTTCTTGTGAATTTTTTTGAAGGTCTTGGCTATATATGGTGAACAGGAGGAGAGTTTATCAATCCATTTGATAGGAGAATTTTCTGACAGTCTGGAAACAGTCATGAAAAGTTTAGAAACCCTAGGGTTCTGACCATTTTAGGGTATTGACAGTGTACGGCCTGAGCAGGCTTGATACCCTGAAAATATTGGAGGTGTAGGCATGAGAACCAAAGATTCTTTACAAAGAACTTAATTCTTTGGTGGGTTTAGAACAAAAAGGCATTTTATCTCTGTTCAGAGGCCTAATTGGGGCTTGGGCTTGTAGCCCTTTCCAAACCCTAGGTGAAAGTTTGATGAGAGCGATGGATGGTTGGAGTCTTGTGTTGGAACAAGAACCCTAGTTTGATCAATTTGAAGCTTTACAACACCTTCTCCACCCTTGAAAGAACAAGTGGAGTGTTGTGGAAAGATTAACCTTTAGGAAGGATTAAGCGTTAAAGGAATAATGGAGGAATTGCATCAAGGATAGCTTGATTGTTGAAAACTGACAAGGTAGAGAGGTTGGCCAGGAGAACCAGGGGAACCTAGTCAAGAAGCAGTTCCTATAGGTTAAGGTGGTGCAGCATAACACTGAGGAGGTCTTCCAAGTGAGACCCAGAGCAGGAATCAGTGACTGATTCCTCCAACCCCTTTCCCTATCAGATTGGTATCAGAGTAGTGAAAGATTTGGGAAGCATCTTATATGTCAGAGGTTGATTCCAGTGATTCTTTCACCATGGTGACCAATGCAGAACTGGCTAAGATGGTTGAAGAGTAGGAAGAAGACAATAAACAATTGAGGGAAAGCATAGCCCAACTTGAGGTAGTAGTGATGAGTGCACAGTTTGAGGGAAGAATACCAAAGGAAGAAGAGGTTGCAGAGGAGGATAAGACCCCTACACCTAACCCTATCTTGAAGGAGGAGCCTTTCTTGAAGGCATTAAAAGACTTGAGTGGAAAATCACTTGAAGGCATATCACTATTTAGTGGGAAAATGGAACCAGACCTAGTCATGGATTGGATAGAAGGCATGGAGAATCATTTTGAGTGTGATGGAGTCACTGAAGCCCAAAAGGTGAAGGTTGCTAAGTCAAGATTGAGAGGATCAGCCTTGACATGGTGGAAGTTTATTCAGATAGAGAGGGAAAAAGAAGGCAAACAACCCATATCAACTTGGAAAGGAATGGTTGCTAAGGTAAAGGAAGCCTACATGCCAGATGACTATGAGATTCAATTACACAAGAAGAGGCAAAGTCTAAGGCAGAAAGACCAAGATGTAAACACCTATACTGAAGAGTTTCAAAAGATTTGCATGAGATCTAATGTAACAGAGGATGAGAGCCTCAAAGTGGCTAGGTATCTTAATGGCTTGAAATGGAACATCCAAGAAGAGATGGCTCTTTTGAGTCCTAAAATAGTACATCAATGTTATCAGTTGGCTATCAAGATTGAGGAAAGGAACAAGAGGAATCAAGATCAAACTTCTAAGGGCAGAGGCAAAGGCAGGGATTAAAGAGATCAAAGAGGACAACGTGGAGGTTACCAAGGTAGGGGCAATGATCAAAGAAACTAAGGAGAATCTAAACTCATTGAACATGGAGGTGAAACATCTTCCAGAGGAGGATATAATAGAGGTAGAGGACCTCAGGGAGGTTCAAACAGAGGAAGAGGAGCAGGTAGGAGCAATTCTTATTTTGCAAACATGAAGTGTTACCATTGCAATCAAATAGGTCACCCTGCTTATAGATGCCCTGAGAAAGCTTCCTCATCAAGCAATGAAAAGAGAGTGGCTTATGCACAAGAGGACACCATGAGTCCTAAAGCATCTGAGATCAGTCATATAGAATCTGAGGTAGGAGAGAATCTGATGTTTAACAGGGTTTTGATCAGACAACCGGTCAAGGAAGAACCTAAGCAAAGAAGAGCTCTTTTTAGAGTAAGGTGCAAGATACTTGGTAAAGTATGCAAGGTTATAGTAGACTCAGGTTCAACAGACAACATAATCTCAGAGGAGGCAGTAATGAAACTGAAATTAGAAAAGTCACCTCATACTAACCCCTACAAGGTCACTTGGCTAAACAAGGGGCAGAGTGTTTTAGTCAATGAGCAAGTAACGGTGGATTTCTATTGGAGGATAGAAATATAATCTGGTTTGTGATGTTTTACCCATGGATGCATGCCATCTACTACTAGGCAGACCATGGTAGTATGACAAAAGTGTTAAGTATGATGGGAAAGAGAACACCATATCATTCAAGAAGGATGGGAAGACTTTCAAGTTGCAGTCACTGTTAGAAGAAGATGAAGGATAGTCCAAGACACCTAACATCATGTTGAGCAGTGGTAAGGAGTTCCTCAAGGACCTACACCAAGGGAATGAAGGATATGTGGTTATGATACAACCTAAAGAGGAAGTTAAGGCTGAAAAGACAGTCCTACCGCAAGCAGTCCAAAAGTTGCTTGATAAGTACAAGAGCATAGTTAGTGATGGTACACCTACAACTTTACCACCAAAGAGAGCAATAAGTCATCAAATTGACTTCATACCTGGAGCCTCATTACCTAACAAAGCAGCATACAAACTCACACCAGATCACTAGGCAAGTGCAAGAATTATTGGACAAGGCGATACAAAAGAGCATCAACCCTTGTGCAATACCAGTGGTTTTAGCAACCAAGAAAGGAGGTAAGTGGAGACTTTGTGCTGATTCTAGGGCAATAAATAGGATCACCATTAGGTATAGGTTTCCTATTCCTAGAATTGAAGACTTGATGGATTGTCTTGGAGGTGCTCAGTTCTTCACAAAGTTGGATCTCAAGAGTGGATACCATCAGATTAGAATTAAGGATGGTGATGAGTGGAAGACAACTTTTAAGACAAATGATGGGTTATATGAGTGGAAAGTGATGCCATTTGGTCTCTCAAATGCCCCTAGCACGTTCATGAGACTAATGAATGAAGTGCTTAAAGATTTCACAGGGATATTTGTGGTAGTATATCTTGATGACATACTAATTTTCAGTAATACAGCAGAAGAACATTTGAAGCATGTGGAGATGGTTTTTAAAAGGTTGCAAGAGGAGAAGTTGGCAATCAACCTTGAGAAATGTGAGTTCTTCAAGCAAGAGCTTGTCTACTTGGGTTTTGTAGTATCCAAAGGAATGTTAAAGATGGATCCAAGCAAGGTGGAAGCCATCCTAAACTGGCCTACACAAACCACAGCAACAGAGGTAAGGAGTTTTCATGGATTGGCCCAATTTTATAAAAAAATTATAAGGAACTTTAGTGGTATATGTGCACCAGTCCTAGATACTATCAAAGGTGGTCTAAAAACAAAGTTTAAGTGGACTCAAGAGGCTGATAAAGGGTTTGAGAAACTGAAACAAGAAGTGGCAACTCAACCTATTCTATTATTGCCTAGTTTTGACAAGTTGTTCACAGTTGAGTGTGATGTAAGTGGAGTAGTAGTAGGAGGAGTATTTAGTCAAGAAGGTAGGCCTGTGGCCTTCTTTAGTGAAAAGCTCAATGAAGCCAAGAAAAAGTACTCTACCTATGATCTGGAGTTATATGCTTTAGTGCAGTCCCTTAGGAAGTGGAGGCATTATTTGTTACCCAAAAAGTTTGTGGTCTTTACTGATAACCAGGAACTTAGTTATATCAACACCCAAGAGAAGTTAAGTAATAGGAATTTGAAATGGATGGAATACATCCAAGCCTTCACATTCACTATCAAGCACAAGAAAGGACAAATGAACAAGGTGGCAGATGCATTGAGCAGAAGGTTGTTGACAGTGCAGGAGATACAACTAAAGATCATTGGATTAGAGAGTTTCAAAGACCTATATGGTGAAGATGAAGACTTCTCAGAAGCTTACAAGGTATGCTCTGATTTTGAGAATCATTTTCATAGCCAATATTCTGAGTATACATTGCAAAATGGACTGTTATTTAAGGGTAATCAGTTATGTGTTCCAAGAGGGTCAATGAGGGAAAATCTGATTCAAGAAAAGCATAATGACAGTCTTAGTGGGAATTTTGGCATTAATAAGACCTTAGAGCTAGTGCAAAAATTCTATTACTGGCCTAAGTTAGCAAGAGATGTTAGAAGGTATGTGGAACAGTGTGTTGTATGCATGAAAGCTAAGGGAGGAGCTAGCAATGCTGGTTTATATCAACCCCTGCCCATTCCTAATAGACCATGGGAGTGTGTGAGCATGGATTTTGTGGTAGGTCTTGGTCACGCCCACAAAAGGATATAAAAGTCACAGCAGAACTAAACCTGGGAATTGGACATTCCAACAGGTGACTAACATCTTCTCATGATCATTCATTTACTTTATCAAACTAGGGAACACATACTTGAAATGGAGCAGCATGGTATGTGCACTAAGAACTAGTTTCTAGTCACCATCTATAGAAAACAAATGCTTAAAAGTAATGCAACGTAAAGCTTTCTAACTCAAACACAACTTTAGCTAGAATAGAAATCATAGCAACTATTATTAAAGGACAAAATGTAAACTGGCCTTATGCTGCAGGAACAGACACAGGGATGGATTCCCAATGCTGCAAGAGCAATACAAAGCTGAGTTTGCGTTGAAATCTACAAAAATAGATTCTAACTAGCAATCGACATGAAATGAACAGTTAACTACAACAACTTGCTACAAAATACTTACTAAGTGGGCCCCCTTAGCAAGCATCAACTAGATTACACAAGAAGTTGACTCAAAGCTTCATTGAATTTTATTCATACTCAGAACCAGGATACATCGATTACTCTGTTTGGAAAATAAAATTAAAAACATAACTCTATTGCTTATTCAACTTAACTTTAACACATACTATTTCATCCTCGTTCACTCACGCAGGAGGAACAATTATTTAAATGAAAAAGGCGACTAACTAACTAACAGAGGGAGTCGTGATCATAAATACATTCTGAATCCGTGGAACAGATATTCATAAATGAAAGTCTATCTGCTCGACGTGACCCAGAGAAAATATAGCATTACACACTCCCTAAATCAAAGGACCGTTTAAGCATCTTCCCAAAGATTCGCTCAAAGAGTTATTACTGAAACGGCTTCTTCAACAGAGTCGAGATTCTTGCGCTTGATCAGCTTCTGCTCCCTCCAACAATCCTACAATAAATGACAGAGGCAAAGGAAAGCATACACAAAAGTGACACGCCGTCTATTCATTAATCACATGTTAATCCTATTCCATTATCCAGAATCATAAGCATACATCAGCCATGCGGGAGGTCAAAAAAGGTAATTAATAAAGTTGTCAAGCTGCAGGAATATGGAATTCATTGCTACAGGATACTACCCAAAAAGTCTTTAATCAACAAGTTTAAACAACTATTAATAACAAAAGTAAGAGTATCAAAAGTTTCAAACTATGAGCATATTTAAGGCTCATCATTCTACCCCTTACTTATCGTAATGCTGGTCCTCCAGCATTGACTTTCCTTGTTATTTCCCTGAAATTTGTTGGAGTAACATGACCCTGCAATGAAGTTCCAAACTTGTAGTAAAAACCTCTGGTAAACTCCCATCTTTCATATATGCGGTTCTTTATTTCTTCATTGATTTCCTTGGCTTGGTAAGGATAGAGTGGCCACATTAAAACTGGGGGTTGGAAGGTCAGTGGCATCCATAATTCAAATCTGCTTTGCAAACCCAGTTGCATGTACCTTTCTGTTCTCCTGAGTGCTGCTGTGAAGTTCAAAGGGCTATGAGGCTCTGTCTTTCTTAGACCAACTGTCAATCTCTCCCACCTTGTCTCAATCCTGGAAGAGGTGAGTTTCCAAAATGTATATTTCTGTTCTTTGAACTCACTGTATACCTGTTTTTTGATGTCAAAAATTTTCTCTCTTTCCTCAAGTTGATTGCATCCATAAGTAACTCTAAACCAGGTTCTTAAAACGGTGCGTGGGTCTGAACTCTCAGCTCTTAGGAGAATAGGTTCATCTCTTTCCACTTCTTCATATGTTTCCAATTGTCTCCCATAATTTATCTCATTTGCAGCCCAAGACATAAGTGCTCTTAAATGGATATCACCTATATAAAGAAGTGGGTTCCACTCAGATTCTGTAGGAATTAAATAACCATGTAAATAAAGTTCACACATGGAGTTTTTCAACCAATTAGGGGCCACTTCATAAGCATCATAGAATTCCTTGGCTGTTTCAATATTGGGATCCAAATTTCTAGAGATCCTCATTAATTGGAACCAAAGAAACTGTTCCTTGAGGCACATTGCATATACTTTGGGTGGCGGCCTACACTCCATTATCTGTCCAGTTATTTTCATAATTTTATCAATTTTCTTCTGCATATCTTGAATTTCTTGCTTTTTCCTTTCAATTTCCCTTTGCAACTTTTTCTTTTCTTCATCCCATAAACTTTGCTGGACTTCAGTTTTGGTGAGATGGCGAAAACATAAAGTGTGGAATGACACAGGTGTCTTCTTAATTCTCAGAAATTCCAAGTATGCAATCAATAGAGTCATTTTATACACAACTAAATCTGTGCAAGCTTTAGTAGGCAATGGATTATCATAAGGTATTTCAAGCTGTTTAAGCACACCTTCTTCTGGCTATAGAACAAAATCCTCTTGCTGCAGGATAAAACCCTGTTGCTGCATGGAAGAAGATTGTTCTTCCTCAGAAATTTTCTCAGCTGCATAAGCCAAGTCGTCAAGACTCAGCATTTTCCCCTTATCAACATTACTAGGTTGTGCTGCCTCAAGAACAATAGAGGGGTTTTGTGGAACATTTGTAGGCATATCCAGGGAGTTATCATGACCTGATTCAGTAGAGTCCTCCAATATTATGACAGTTTCTGTTTGAATAGAGGTTGTAGCAAGCTTAGACTATTTTCTCAATGAAATCCTTCTTGGTAGTTTTGTAGGAGCAGCAGCAAAGGATGCTTCCTTAGCAGTCCTCTTCCTAGCTGGTCTTGAAGATCCAGATTCGGCAGGGGAAGAAGAAATTGAAATTGGAGTATTAACGGGTGTTGCTGCAGGAGAGACAGAAACAAGAGAAGACTTCACAGGAGAGGATGAGGCAAAAAGTTTTTGTCTTTGAGTATGTGGGTCCGACTCAGGAGTCTGCCCTACCCCAGATGACTCACCTACAATTGTCTTTCCTTTTTCTCTCCTAGCGGCAGACCTTGTTTGCACACCGGTAGAGGACGTTGGAAAATAAGCTGCAGGACTGGGTGCTGCAGGAGCAGCAGATTCTTGCTCTGTTTCAGTACTTGTGGACTCAAATCTCATTTTATTTCTTCTAGGCTGCACAGGTAGTGCCCTAGGGGGTTCAGGCGGTTGAAGACCTTTTCGGGTAATAAACTCATTCCAAGAAAGAGATGAAACATCCCTTAAAGATCGCTCAATCTATAGTTTTATTAGGGCATGATGAGTGACAGAGTTTTCTTTACCCTTTTGGGTTTCATGTGCACTACTTTGCAAAAGGTTTAATAGAAAGTTCAGAACATTCACTACTAGTCCATGTCTCATATGACTTAACAATTTGAAATGATATGAATGTAGGTAAGAGAAGCGCCCTTCACAAGTTAAATACTTGATAACAAAGATGGCGTACTCAGAGTATGGATAAGGCAGGGACATTCTTTTGCACCCTTGCTTTGATATTTCCAAAGGCCCATCAGCTGGTAGGGTAAACTCTGCCCTAGCAGAGACAACATTCCTTCCAACAAGAAAATTTTTACCAACTGCCGGTAATCCAGTAACTTCTACAATTCTTTCCTCTGTCACAGCCACTGCCAAGCCCCATACCGTAGCCTCATTTTCTAAAAATGTTCTTAGGAATTCGCCTGCAGCCTCTTCATCAAAAGAATCCATTCTCAAGAAATAATTTAACCATCCACAATTAGCGAATGCTTGCATTATCTGAAGATCCTATATCAACGCGTCATGAGCTGCAGGCTCGTGCCTCACCAGTTGACCACCCATGACAAAAAATCCTTAAAACAAAAACTCAGACTGATGCTGAAAGCTTGAAAAAGACTCTTCTTCCTTACTGCACTTCCTTTTCCTTACCAAGAATAACAACTAGAGTTTTGCCTAAAATAATTTTAATAACTACTTAAACGAAGTAGTTAACTTGTTCTTAGGATATGGCTTCGCAATCGTACTTTTAGAAAGTACAACATAACTATTTTGGAAAACGTAAATTTAGCACAAGAAAATTTCAAATTAGAATACCCCCGCCCCCTACTTAGCATTCGACATGTGTCCTCACATGTGCAGGGTGATAAAATCAAAGCAGGAAATCACAGCTGATGAATACATTACAATTAATGAATAGATAGAAAGAATAAATTATGCGATAATGAAAAGATTTCGCGTACCTTGAATTCAGTTCTCGGGAATGCCATAAAGGACAACAATGTATCACGAAATGATAGCTAAGAGGTTGAATGCATGAATGAGGTGGAGTGGTGATATGGATGACATGGCAGAAAAAGGAATGAATGATGTGATAGATGAAAAAAAATGGAGAAAAGTGGTTTTCTTTTAAAAAAAGAAAACTTTATTATGGGCGGTCAACACAGTACTTAAAGAGAAGCTGCAAGAAAAAGGCCTAAGCCTTTTGCTGCAGGAAGATCAGTCGAAACAAACTTCTTTAGGAACTCTTCCTTTGATGTCGGCTTATGATATAACCGCAGTCGGTGGCCATTAACTAGCAATTTGAAGCGGACTGGATCAATTGTGGCCAGCTGTATGGATCCATTGTCAAACACATTCTCAACTTCATAAGGACTAAGCCAGCGTGTTGTGAGCTTACCTTGATTTTCTTGATTTATGGAATCATATAACAGAGCCCAATCACTAGCAGAGAATTGCTTGGTTTTGATGTGTTGATTGTGCCATTTCTTCCTTTACTGTTGGACTGCTTCTGTATGCTACAGGATAGCTTTTCTCATTTCGTCCAAGGCATTCAGCTACAGGAGACGTTCCTTCTGTGCTTCTGAAATTTCTATATTGAGTTCAAGAGCTATCCTCAAAGTTTTATGCTCAAATTCAATGGGCAACATGGCTGTTTTCCCATAAAGTAGTTCAAAAGGTGTAAACCCGGTTGTTGTCTTCCATGCAGTTTTGTAGGCCCAAACTGCTTCAAGAAGTCGACTGCTCTAATCTTTCCTA
Organism: Sequoia sempervirens; assembly: GCA_007258455.2. Taxonomy (NCBI): domain Eukaryota; kingdom Viridiplantae; phylum Streptophyta; class Pinopsida; order Cupressales; family Cupressaceae; genus Sequoia; species Sequoia sempervirens. The sequence continues at coordinate 395,150,053 of VDFB02270651.1, read as the reverse complement.
TGGAGCTGCACTGTCTTTATTAGTATCACTTTAATTTCCCTGTTTGTAACCTCCGACTGACCATTGGCTTGAGGGTGATAGGGGCTGGACTTCCTATGTTTAATTTTATAGTCATTCATTAGTGCAGTGATCAAATTGGATGTGAACTGAGCTCCCTGATCAGTTACAATTTCTCTGAGAACTCCAAATCTAGTGAAAATTTGCTCATACAGAAATTCAGCCACCTTGTTATCTCGAGCATGAGTCATTGCCATTACTTCAACCCACTTTGTTACATAATCCATGCAAACCAGAATGTATGACTTACCATTTGATGGTGGATCAATTGGTCCAACAAAATCCATTCCCCATTTATCAAAGGGGGTGACAATTACCTGTGGATACAGTGGCATTTCATCCGACCTGGTTGGTCTTCCCATATGTTGGCACCTGTCACATTTCCTTGTATAAGCTACAACATCCTTGTGTAATGTTGACCAATAGTATCCTGTTGTAAGAACCTTCATTGATGTTCTCTTTGCTGCAAAATGTCTCCCACATGGTTCATCATGGAAAGCATGCAAGCTATCATAAGTCTCATCTTCTCTCACACATCTTCGCATAATTTGGTCAGGTCTAGTATAAAATAGACAATTTGCTATCCATGAAAAGTTAAAACTTTTCTCAATTAACAGTTTCTTTTTCTTTTGGGGAAAAGTGAGCTGGTATTTTGCTTGCTGCTAGATAATTGGCAATGTCTGCATACCATGGAGCATGTACAGCAATGGAAAATAGGTGTTCATTAGAGAACTTATCATCAATGACTTCGTGTTCAGCAGGTGCAGTTATTTGAAGCCTTGATAAAAAATTAGCTACAACATTAGCTCTTCCTGGTTTATCAATGATTGTAATGTCAAATTCTTGCAACAGCATGAGCCATCTTGCCAACCTACCAGAGATGGCAGGCTTGTTCATCAGATACCTTATTGTTGCATGGTCAGTATGAACAAATATCTGATAACCTGTGACATAATGCCTAAATTTATTTAAAGCATACACTACTGCTAGCAACTCCTTTTCTGTAACAGTGTAGTTTAGCTCAGGACCTTGAAGGTTTTTACTGATAAAATAGATAGCATGCTCAATTGAATTTTCTTTTTGGCTTAAGACTGCCCCTATGCCAAAATCAGAAGCATCAACATGTATTTGAAAAGAAAAATTTCATTTTGGACCTTGAAGAATTGGGGCTTTAACAAGCAAGTCCTTTAGTTGCAGGAAAGATTTTTCACAGGCCTCAGTCCAATCGAATTGAGAATCCTTAGTTAATAAGGCATATAGTGGACTGACAATTTTGCTGAAATCTTTTATAAACCTTCTATAATACCCTGCATGGCCAAGGAAGCTTCTGACATCCTTTTGTTTTGTAGGAGTTTGTAAATTTAGAATAACTTCAATTTTAGCAGGGTCAACCTGAATTCCATTTTTGGAAATATGATGGCCTAGAACAATACCTTCTTCCATCATTATAAAGCACTTTTCACTGTTTAAAGACAAATTTTTCTCTTTGCATCTTTTCAATACTTTTTCTAAATTCACCAGTGCTTCTTCAAATGTAACTCCATAGGTAGTGAAGTCATCCATATAAATTTCCATACAGTCATGAGATATATCAGCAAAAATACTAATTACTGCTCTCTGAAATGTTGTTGGCGCATTACATAGACCAAAAGGCAAGACTGACTAAGAAAACGTCCCCCATGGACAAGTAAAAGTGGTCTTATCTTGATCTTCAGGGGCAATTTTTATCTGATTATACCCACTGTAGCCATCCAAGAAGGAAAAATATCTTTTACCAGACAATGAGTCTAGCACTTGATCTACAAAGGGCAGTGGAAAGTGATCTTTTTTGGTGGCAATGTTCAACTCTTTGTAATCTACACACACTCTCCATTTTCCACCTTTCTTAGGGATAATAACTAACGGAGAGACCTACTGGCTGTCAGAGATTGGATAGATGAAACTAGCATCTAGCAACTTTTGAAGCTCATTCTTAACTATTTCTCTAAGTGCTGGATTTATTCTTCTTTGAGGCTGCCTAACTGGTAAACAGTCTTCTTTAATATAGATCCTATGAGTACAAATTTGAGGATCTATTCCTTGCATGTCCCCATATTCCCATGCAAAAGCTTAATGCTGATCTTATAGCATTTTGAATAGGATAGCCTGTTGAGATTGAGAAAGCTTGCTATTGATATTCAAACAGTGACCTAGAGACAATTCTATCTGCTTAGTGAGATCACTCATAGAATCTACAGGTGATGTTTGTACCTCTTGTGGAAGCAGGCTATGAAAAATTGCAGGAAATTTAGGCAGCGAACTCTCAAAATTTAGTTGCTGCAGGAAACATTGTAGATGACTGCTATTTGTATCAGATGAACTACCCGTATCAGAGTTAGACTGCAAAATTTTAAAAAGCAAGGCATCCTCATTCTGAAGTTGTGAGAATGGATCAGTTTGAAGCATCATTAATTGAACCAACGAATTGGATTCTTTAGTTTCTTCCCCCACATCTGGCCAAACAGGTTGGGACAAATCTGGTTGAGGTCTAGCAGGTGGATACAAAGCCAATTTTTTTGTGGACTGTCCATCAGAAATAGTCATATCTCCAGAACGACATTCTATAAAAGCATCAGCAGTTGCTAACCATGGTCGACCTAGGATAACAGGGTATCCTCCTAAAGTTGCCTTAACAGATAATATTGTAAAATCAGCTAGATACTCCCAGGATTCAAGAGTGACAATTACATCTTCCACCATTCCATCAGGTTTGACTGTGGAGCTATCTGTAAGTTGCAGGACTATAGGTGTAGACCTAATGTTTAGAATGTTCAAGTAGTCCATAGTATGCTTGGTCATGACATTGATGGCAGCATTAAGGTCAATCAAAACATTTTTTATAATTTGGCCATTTATATGTATTTGCACTATAGGACTTCCAGGGTCAATGTACTTTGGAATGACTACATTTCCCAACATTATATCAGCCAGTTTCCCTAAGATATGAATTGTTTGGGGATCATTTTTCTTCCATCCAGGCTTCTTCAAATAGGCCTATTTAATGACTTTTCCAAAAATGGGAACATCTTTAATGGCCTGAAATAAAGGGATTTGAATTTGTACATTCTTGAGCTAATCTAGAATGTCAAAAGTGGGTTCTTCCATGGATTTAGATGTGGTACTTTGTAACCTATGAGGAAAAGGTGGCTTGTCTTGATTTTGCAAAACAAACTCCTTAGAAACTGTATCAGTTATAGGCATATGCTCAGTAGGAACAACAGGTGCAATAGGTTCTTCAGGGGGAGAATCTGGCATGTCAGTAATTAGAGGTGGTTGTGGAGCAGGAAGAATGGTTCCAGACCTTAAATGGATATCATTAATGTTTAAGGCATAAGCTTGATATTGGTTGGCCTCAACAAAATACATGGGTTGCTGTGGCTGTTGCTGTTGCTTATTATTGGGATTTGGCAACGGCTGGGTAGGCATAGGCATTTGTTTTGGAGGGCCTGTATTTGTGGTAGTTGCTACAGGAGGTGGCATTAGGGCCTGTGGTTGTGGCTGTGGAAGTTGCAGGAACCCAGAGGACTGGTTCTACCATTGATGAGAACCTCTCCATTGAGGATTCTACTACCAATTACCTTGAGGTGGGGTCCATTGTCCTTGTGGCTGCTGCCAACCTTCTTGAGGAGATTGCCATTGAGGGGTCTGATAATTAGGCCAATTTGGTTGAGATATAGTCCAAGGTGGTGGTGGTCCATATGTAGGTTGCCATTGGTTATTATAGCTAGAATAAGGATTACCAAAAGTCAAAGGGTCTTGAGGCATACCTTGTCTTTGAGCCCATGGTCTCCTTTGTGCAACGAAGAACACTTGATCATCATCACCTTCTACTGGCTTGAAGTTAGTAGGTAATTGCTTAGCTTCTAGATTATCCACCATCTTGCATTTACAGTCACGTTTCTTCTGCCTACAATGTGGACAGAACTCGGCCAAAATTGCTTCAGCTGCCTCATGTTTCTTCTGAGCTTGCATAGTGTCCAGTTGTGTAGCCATATTGTTAATGATATCCTGCTTGAAATCAGATAGAAAATTTGTTATCTCCATCCAGGAGACTCCATTAGAAGAAGACTTGCCTACTGTAGTTTGATGACCTTGACCTTTCTTCACATTTGCTCAAGAGTAATTGAGACATATTTTCTTGATATCATCCCAAGGCAGTTGGGTTATATCACCTCCTCCCATCAGGTCCAGGGTGTCTATACAGGCATCACTGATTCCCCTTAGAAAAAGTAGTTTTTGAGAGTCTTCATTGAGAGTATGGTTTGAATTCCCTTTCAGGGAAAACAAGAATCTTGAGATATAATCCTCCAGACTTTCATCCTCCTTCTGCTGAATTCTGAATATGTCATCACCTTTACTAGCACTTTTACAATATTCCTTATATTTCTCAAGGAATTTTGTTTGCATGGCTGTCCAACTATCAACAACACCTCTTCCCAAACTCATGAACCATCTGAGAGCTCCTTCCTTCAGGGTGGAAGGAAACAACTTTAGCTTGTGAGCATCTGAAGTGTAGTCATAACTGCGACACAGGATATCAAACTCAAACAGAAAAGTTTCTGGGTCCTCCGTAACTAGGCCGTAGAACTTGGGAAGTAATGAAGAAGGAATATTCTTAAGGTTATCAGTGTCTTGCTGAGGAACAATGGGAAACTCAAAAGCAGGAGGTGGATTATTTGCCATATTTGCGTTCTGAAATATAAGAGCAAATGGATTTTCCTCAGGTTCTTCGTCAACTGGGTTAAATGGTAATTCAACAAACAGGTTTTCAGGGAGAAACCTTCCCAGTGCGTCTCTTCTTCTATGCATGCAATAGAATAAATGGTATTTGAAAAGAACTTGACAATACTTAAACGACTGACTAAACTACTGCTAACAATGACTATAGCAGGTTCTTAGATTGACACCATCCCCGGCAACGGTGCCAAAAATGGTCACACCCACAAAAGGATATAAAAGTCACAGCAGAACTAAACCTGGGAATTGGACATTCCAACAGGTGACTAACATCTTCTCATGGTCGTTCATTTACTTTATCAAACCAGGGAACTTATACTTGAAATGGAGCAGCACGGTATGTGCACTAAGAACTAGTTTCCAGTCACCATCTATAGAAAACAAATGCTTAAAAGTAATGCAATGTAAAGCTTTTTAACTCAAACACAACTTCAGCTAGAACAGAAATCATAGCAACTATTATTAAAGGACAAACTGCAAACTGGCCTTATGCTGCAGGAACAGACATAGGGATGGATTCCCAATGCTGCAGGAGCAATACAAAGCTAAGTTTGCGTTGAAATCTATAGAAATAGATTCTAACTAGTAATCGACATGAAATGAACAGTTAACTACAACAACTTGCTACAGAATACTTACTAAGTGGGCCCCCTTAGCAAGCATCAACTAGATTACACAAGAAGTTGACTCAAAGCTTCATTGAATTTTATTCATACTCAGAACCAGGATACATCGATTACTCTATTTGGAAAATAAAATTAAAAACAAAACTCTATTGCTTATTCAACTTAACTTTAACACATACTGTTTCATCCTCGTTCACTCGCACAAGAGGAACAATTATTTAAATGAAAAAGGCGACTAACTAACTAACAGAGGGAGTCATGATCATAAATACATTCTGAATCCGCGGAACATATATTCATAAATGAAAGTCTATCTGCTCGACGTGACCCAGAGAAAATATAGTATTACACACTCCCTAAATCAAAGGACCGTTTAAGCATCTTCCCAAAGATTCGGTCAAAGAGTTATTACTGAAACGACTTCTTCAACAGAGTCGACATTCTTGCGCTTGATCAGCTTCTGCTCCCTCCAACAATCTTGCAATAAATGACAGAGGTGAAGGAAAGCATACACACAAGTGACACGTCATCTATTCATTAATCACATGTTAATCCTATTCCATTATCCAAAATCATAAGCATACATCAGCCATGCGGGAGGTCAAAAAAGGTAATTAATAAAGTTGTCAAGCTGCAGGAATATGGAATTCATTGCTACAGGATACTACCCAAAAAGTCTTTAATCAACAGGTTTAAACAACTATTAATAACAAAAGTAAGAGTATCAAAAGTTTCAAACTATGAGCATATTTAAGGCTCATCAGGTCTTCCTAAGACCAAGACTGGTTTTGACAGTGTTTATGTAGTAGTGGATAGATTTAGCAAGATGAGTCACTTCATTCCTTGCAAAACTACTCATGATGCTAGCTACATAGCTCACCTTTTCTTCAAGGAGGTTGTAAGGATCCATGGCTTGCCTCTAAGCATTGTTTCTGATAGAGATGTGAAGTTCATGAGTCACTTTTGGAAGACTCTATGGAGCAGATTGGGTACAAATCTGTCTTTTGGATCAGCTTACCATCCTTAGACTGATGGTCAAACAGAGGTGGTTAATAGGGTGCTAGGTAATCTTCTGAGGTGCTTAACTAAAGAATATGGACAGACATGGGATATGGTGATTTCTCAAGCTGAGTATGCTTATAATGATAGTGTGAACAGAACTACAGGGAAAAGTCCTTTTGAGGTTGTGTATGGGATGCACCCAAGAGGCATTTGTGAGCTTAGAGACCTTGGATCTATGGAGAATAGGAGTGGACATGCAAAGGACTTCACTTAGACCATGAAAGAGATTCATGAGCAGGTCAAGAAGACAGTCACATCAACAACCCACAAGTTGAAGGAGAAACTTGATTTGATAAGGAAAGATATACAATTTGCAGTTGGGGACTATGTTATGGTCCACCTCAACAAATCCAGATTGTAGAAGGGAGTGTCAACCAAGTTACAGATGAAAAGAGTGGGTCCATGCAAGGTAATGGCCAAATATGGCAAGAATGCATACAAGGTGGAGTTACCATCAGATTTGGGCATCTCTCCAGTGTTCAATGTTGCTGATTTGATCAAGTATAAAGGGACAGTCAAGGATTTGGATCAGGATAGTAAGGATATCTTCAAGGACATTAGAAACATGTCCATACCAACTCCAGACAAGCTACAAGTAGAGAAAATCTTGGAGTTAAGAGTGAAGAAGGCTACAAGGCACAAGGTGTACATGGAGCATCTTGTCAAATGGAAGAACATAAATGAATTTGAAGCTACCTGGGTAGAAGAAGCAGAATTTAAGAAGCAATGCATTGATATGTCTCTGATCTCTCCTAAAGTCCCTTAGTTGTTTGTGCTGAGAGGGGGAGAATGGTGCAGGAGCACCTAGGAAACATGGGTTTTCCTGAAGTCCACAAGGAAGTTCAATTTTTGTTGTGTTGTCATAAGGTCATGTTGACCATTGTGTTGGGTGCTTTGGGTTGTTTTTTAACTTTGGGAAAGAAGTTGACAAGTGCTAAATAGTTTTACAACATCATTTTGCTATATGGTGGAAAGTTGTCAAAGATTGCAAAACACAGTGGGTTTTCTAATGTTTGATCTAGGTCATCTAAAAAGCTCGACCCATGAAGCCCAACTGCCTTGGAAGACTATTTAAGGCATGACTCAACCCTAAGGCAGGTTTGGAAGTATTATTGTTGAGTGAAATTTTTGTAAAATTGAAAAAAACAGCGTTTGAGGACAATTTTCTATATATTTTTGCATTCAAACCGAGCTCAAATGGAGTAACTCTGCTATTGTTTAGTTTGTAGCATGTAGAGTTAACTTTTTTCAAGCTTGGAGTGCCATTCTTTTACCTTTTCAATCATTTTCATCCTTTGTCTGTACATAGTTTGCTTACTGTTTTGTTCAGGCCTGTAACAGGCAGTTTTTGAAAGAAATGGAGCTCTAGAGCACTTTCCCATTGTACAATTTGTACGACCCCTTGGGATTAGTGTCTAGTCTCCCTCATTGTAAATATGGTAGCATTTAGGTTTTTTTTGAGTTTAGTAGTGGCCAACAAAATGATGCCCTAGGCGAGCCAGTGCAGGTCCGGTTAGGGTAGGCTTGGAGAAAACGTCTTGTAACTTGCAAGGGAATTAAGCTTTTGAAGAAATTATTTCTTGTGAATTTTGTTGAAAGTCTTGGATATGTATGGTGAATAGGAGGATAGTTTATCAATCCATTTGATAGGAGAATTTTCTGACAGTCTGGAAATAGTCATGAAAAGTTTAGAAACCCTAGGGTTCTGACCATTTTAGGGTATGGACAGTGTATGGCCTAAGCAGGCTTGATACCCTGAAAATCTTGGAGGTGTAGGCATGAGAACCAAAGATTATTTACAAAGAACTTAAGTCTTTGGTGGGTTTAGAACAAAAAGGCATTTATCTCTGTTCAAAGGCCTAATTGGGGCTTGGGCTTGTAGCCCTTTCCAAACCCTAGGTGAAAGTTTGATGAGAGCGATGGATGGTTGGAGTCTTGTGTTGGAACAAGAACCCTAGTTTGATCAATTTGAAGCTTTACAACACCTTCTCCACCCCTGCAAGAAAAAGTGGAGTGTTGTGGAAAGATTAACCTTTAGGAAGGATTAAGGGTTAAAGGAATAATGGAGGAATTGCATCAAGGATAGCTTGATTGTTGAAAACTGACAAGGTAGAGAGGTTGGCCAAGAGAACTAGGGGAACCTAGTCAAGAAGGAGTTCCTATAGGTTAAGGTGGTGCAACATAACACCGAGGAGGTCTTCCAAGTGAGACCCAGAGCAGGAATTAGTGACTGATTCCTCCAACCCCTTTCCCTATCACTCTTGCTGCCAAGCTTTACTGGCGATGGTGCACCAATCAACATCAGTTGAATGGGCTTGTATTCTCAACCATAAATATCTTCGGGGTGTTTCTTCTTTTGAGGTTCCTCGCTATCCTCTAGAAGGGAGTGGTTCTATGATTTGGCATACTTTGAAAGTGGGGGCACAGTTGATTAAGGGTGTTCTTTTTTGGATTTTTCATTCAGGGTCACAGGCTCTTTTTTGGTTAGATTCTTGGGATGGTCACTCTCCTATTCTCTCTTCTTTTCCTCACCTTTAGTCCCTTTGTGATGTTTTTATTGTGGGTGGCTGGGATACTGTGGAGCATTATAAGGTGGCGCAACATGGTGGTTTGGTTGTAAGTTTTCGCTGGAAGCATCCTTCTGAGTTGTCACTTGGAGTGTCTGAGGGGGATAGGCATGAGCTTTCCCAGCTTTTGGCTTCCTGTGCTTGTAATTCTTTGAGGGGACCTGATTTCTTGGCTTGGGATGGTTCTGATTTGTCTGGAAAGTACTCTGCGACAGCTGGTTATAAGTAGTTAGGTAGGCAGTTGTTTGGGGACATTGAGGTCCCTTGGTGGAAGCAAGTTTGGCACAAGTTTTCATGGCCCAAGTGCAACTTCTTTATGTGGTTAGTGGCTCAAAACCAATGTCTTACTTGGGATAATTTATGTAAGCATGGATTCCAAGGCCCCTCCATGTGTGTTTTGTGTCATGGTTGTGAAGAGAGTGTCTCCCATCTCTTCTTCCAATGTTCCTATGCTAGGGAGATTTGGCATTTCTGGTGGGTGGTGTGGAATACGACCTGCTAGCATGCTACCTCTTTGGTGGAGTTTTGGGAATAGTGGGGCAGGGCCCCTATTTCTACCCCCTTTCTTTAGGCTGCTTGGGCTCTTGGGCCTTCCTTTATTATATGGAACCTGTGGTTGGAGAGGAATAGGCAGATTTTTCAGGATTCATTGTTGATGGCCCCTCACCTATGGTGGAAAATTCTACACTCTTTAGGGGAAACTATTGCAGCTAAGTGTGATATGACTATGCTAGTGGACCCTTGTGATGTTGGTTGTTGTAATCATCTTCATCGCCCTCCTCTGCAATGACAACTCATGCGCAATAGATGTAGGCATCCTACCCCGAAGGTGAATAGGGAGGGAAGATGGACCCCTCCTCCTCTTGGAGTCCTAAAAATCAACCCGAATGACTCTTCTCGTGGAAATCCGGGTCATGCTGGCATTGGGGGTGTGGGTTGGGATAGCTCTAGAGATGTTCAGTTTATCTTCTCTATGTATAAGGGTGTTCATATGAATAATCTTATGGAGGCTCAGGCCATTTTATTGGCTGTGGAGCGGGGCAGTCAATTAGGATGGCGAAGGATCATATGTGAGTCTGACTCCCAGGTTGTGAACTTATTGAAAAGGCGGTATTTGGATGATGTGAGTTGGCAGCTGGCTTTGATTGTTGAACAAATTCTCACTCTCTGTGCTTCTCTAGAGTATATTACTTTCACTCATATTCCTCGAGAATGGAATGGTGTTGCTGATTGCTTGGCTAAATGGGCTTCTGATCATATTCATGATTGGAATTTAGTGGATTGGGGTCAACTACCCCCGGATTTGTCTCATCAATTGGATCACTTGGTTGAACTTGATAGGGCCATTTAATGCCCTTGCTTTGTAATGTTTCCTTGTTTTAATAAATTTTTACCCCCCTTGATGTTGAAGTAAATAAGAAAACAAAACATATGATATCTAGTATTTTATTTGGAAAAAAATATTTATCTAAAAAAGTATGTATAATAATATTTTTCATTGTCACAAAATTTCATTGTTCACAAAATGATAATAAGGTTCTTACTCAATTCTTATATATATATATCAATAATAAGCACACCAAAAAATTATTTTATAAATTACATAAATATTTTAAGATTATAGACTAAATAAAAAGTCCATTCATACAACCAATTTTTTAAAAAATGTAATTTTCTAATCTCACCAAAAAATTGTTACAATCACTAACCTTGATTAAAAACACCATAATTAATAACATAAACCATTATATCTCTTATAATAATAATTAAATACCATTATATTTCTTATAACAATAGCTGTGTGAGTTCTTTAAAAGTAACTGTATAACAATGCCATTCCCCATTCTTCTATCATTATTTTTAAAATTTTATTGTTTATATGATTTTTTTAAAACAAGCCACCATTCAAATTTAAATGAAAAGACACATTTCTTTCTTTATTTAGTATAAAGTTTCTTTTCTATTCAAATTCTAATTATTTGTATTTATTTATTGTTATTGTTCTCGTATGAGAGTTGGGGGTTTCACTTTGTTTTAACACTATTTATTTTATGTTGGATATTTTGAGAATGTGCAAGAGGTTGTAAGAGTATCTAATCTTATTATGACATTGTAAGATGGAAGTTACATATGATAAATTTTTATGACATGTAAGTGCATGATTATAAGTTATATTAAAATTCTGACTAGCATTGTGAGAAGTCGAAAAACATCTTTGAATGACTTTAAATATGTCAAAATATGACAACCAAATTGAGGGGTTATATATGGAAAAAATTATAACAAGTTATGATATTTGTAAGACCACATTCTATAATAGCTTGGTAGACCATGATAAACTTGGGTTTTAGAATTCAAGCCAAATATGGTACCACTTTTGGGTTATTCTTTTGACTCATGATTTTATAAAACTACTCTTAGTTTGTGGTTTGATATTTACCTATTCAGTAGTATTTGGAGATGGAATATGTATGATTGATTTGCAAGCACTATTATGCTTTTAAAGTTACTCCAATTTTACATGTTGGTGATACTTGTATAATGATATGTCCTTGGATTATTGTATTGTGATCTTTTTTCAATCATACAATTGATTTGTACTTTGGAGCGGTTTTTCCTCTTGAAAGGGTTTCCCTACATAAAATTGTTTGTAATATTATAATTTTGTGTGTGTATTATTTCTTATAATTGTAATTTTTTTTTTGTACATATGAAAGCATATTTCAGACATTGCTTCCTTCAAAGAAAATGCTCTAAGAAGATTGAAAGAACTATTGATCACAAAGAAGATTTAATCAAGCATAGATAATGCATAAGCTCCACCTTTATTAGACAGACAGGGGTCTCCTTATAAAGGAGAAATATCAAAGCATGAGGTGTTGAGGTGTTTCAACACCTCTCTAGTATTAACTAGCTGGGAAAAATATCAGGAAAATATCTTGAAAATATCTAGTCTATGTCAATGAGTCATACAACAATAAATTCCTAAGTAGGCTTAGGTCAACCTATGTGTATGCAAGCATTAATGTATACAATGACACCCCCCTTAAGCATAACTTAGGTGGGGATGGATAAAATGGGTCCCAACTAATAGCCTAGTGAGGCACCCATGTACAAACAACTTTCTCAAAAGGCAGAGAAAAGGAGAAAGCCCAGTGGGAGCAAAAATCCTCTCCAAAAGAGAAACAGAGAGAGAAAGGCTAGAGGCCCCCCCGAAAAAGATGCCATTGTCGATGAAGAATAGGTGATGAATCACTCACTGCAACATGATACAGATCAGGTATGGAGACACCTACGTGAACATCAACTGAATTCTCATCAAAGGAAGATTGGTACAATCTAAGTCTCACTGGATCCATGCACAAATTGTACAATCTAAGTCTTATTGGAGCCATGCACCAAGTCTCCAAGATATTTCCTAATCTATTGAGTACAGGAAGATTACATCCAATATGTCATCAATGACAAGGTACAAATGAAATGTCTCAAGAGACTCTCTCAAGAACATATGCAGATATACAATTAGATACCCCCCATAAGAGAGAGTAAAATAAAAACCAGTATGACCCCCCCTTTTTGTCAAATTCATGAAAAAAAGTGAAAAACCCCCTTTAAACACAAAATTCCCCCTTTTACAAACTATTGTGGTTGATCAAAACCATTACAAGAATGGTTAGTAAAAAAGTTTGTTTTCTACCTATAGAAATTTTTTTTTCCTCTCCCCCATTTTTTTACAAAATTTTGAAGTTGATCAAAACCACTATGTGGCTAGTACAAAAATTTACCTTCTTTACAAAGGAAAGAAGAGGGATTATTTGACCATAGTCAATAGGGAAAATAGATCAGTCACTCACCCAATGAAATTTGATGCCTCTCCAAGACCTTCACATCACCAATTTTTTGGTAGATTCTTTGGAGAATAAGGTGCCAAGTGTGGAGGTGATAGGTTGATTGGAGACTCCAAAATGTATGCCTTCTCCTTTGTTCTTTATGCTTGGAAAACACCCAACATAGACTGAGATTAGCGTGATGTGATGGGCCATTTGATACAGGTGAGGAGTGTGCATCCTCTTGTGCAGCCTGTGATCATACAAAAAAAATTCACCAAATTAGAGGGATGCAGGCATGATGGCTTGAACATATAAGAGGAGGCTCTACCTCTTTCCATGTGCTACATAAATTCCCTGTGTGCCCCCAAGCTAGCTGAGTAAAGGGTTCTCTAATTGCAAATGCATCACAATACGGATTTGAGCATCTACTGGCAGTATGTTGTGGGCGATAAGAAATGGATGAGGGTACCCGTTTCTTCTAACGAGGTTGTGTGAGCGCCACTAAATACCCAAATCGCGGCTTCATTTTCCCTTGCTAGACTGTGTTTCTATTCCAATCCCTCCAATTTGCAGATCGCCCACTAAATGGGCATAAACACACCTGCCAAAGTAAGATATGCGCTCTGATGACACTTTTTCATAGCAAAATCATGCCCACAGCTACTTCAATCACTGTTTCACCATGATTTCAAGGTGAAATAGGGACTTATAAAGCATAAACAAAGGGGAGAAAAATAGAGAAGGAAGAGGATACAGAGGAATGTGTCAGCCTGTAGAGAAAGAGGAACAAAATCGCTAATCTCATGGGTTTTTGTGGCCTGGATCGGCCCTCAGAATAGAGGTTTCTGCCATAAAAATATTCCCTCTGATTAAGAACAATATGTTCCCTCTATGCACACCCAACAAACAATGATTTTGAATGAAAAACCAGAGATTTGGGTTGGCCTAAAAACTTCTTTGATGGCTCTGATACCATGAAAGAACTAATGATCACAAAGAATATTTAATCAAGCACAAATAATGCATAAGCTCCACCTTTATTAGACAGACAGGGGTCTCCTTAGAAAGGAGAAATAACCAAGTATGAGGTGTTGAGGTGTTTCAACACCTCTCCAGTCTATTAACTAGCTGGGAAAAATATCAAGAAAATATCTAGAAAATATCTAGTCTATGTCAATGAGTCATACAACAATAAATGCCTAAGTAGGCTTAGGCCAACCTATGTGTATGCAAGCATTAATGTATACACTGACAAAGATAGATGAATCAAAGTGAGAATATAAGGTGATACTCTAAGAAGCTAGATCAATTGATATAGAAACATATTGTAGTTATGAAGTAAGTAGTAATAATGAGGATCATAAGATAATAGTTATAGACAAGATTATCAAAGCATATGCAATAGATAAAAAAGTGACAATGACTAAATAAGATAAGACAAGAGATCTCTCCAAGAGAGGGAAAGAAAGGAAGAATAAAGAAAAGAGATAAAATATATAAACTAGAGATAAAAAAGATGAAGGATAACGAAGACCAAATGCAAAGGATGACAATAAAAAAATAAAAGATATAAAACATGCCTTACAAGTAGGGAATATAAGGCACAATAAGTATAATGATCAATAAAGATAACATGCTACTTAACAAACATAAAATAAGCAAGCTACCAAATATAGAAATAAGATGGATATAAAAAGTAAATAAGAGAAGGTAAGATCAAATGATAAGTCAAAAGTTAAAGAAGTAGTGAAAGTCAATCATTACACCAGGTTGTGATCTCTTTACTAATTAAATTATCCTAGGAAATGTTCCCTATTGTGGATCTTTAAATTCCTATTTAGGGATCCTCTTTCCAACCATTTCAAAGAGATAAATCAGAAGCTCTTGATAAGTTTAAGATCTTTAAGGAAAAAGTTGATAATGAACTGGATATCAAGATCAAGCATTTAAGGTTAGGATAGAGGAGGTGAATTTAATTCATATGAATTTGAAAATTTTTGTGAAGATCATGGCATTAGGAGACATTTGTTTGCTCCTAGGACCCCTCAACAAAATGGGGTAGTAGAAAGGAAGAATATAATATTGCAAGAGATGGCTAGGACAACAATGAAAGATGTTGATCTATCAGATATGTATTGCAACGAAGTAGTTCACACTACTATTTATTTGCTTAGAAAAGTGCAATTGAGGGTCAATTGCACTAAGACCCCTTATGAGCTATGGTATGGGAGGCCTCCTACTATTAGATAATTCAAAAATTTTGGCAGCAAATGTTATATCATAGGAGATGAAGAATACCTTGGTAAGTTTGATTCAACAAATGATGAAGGAACCTTTCTTGGTTACTCAACCATGATAAAGGCTTACATATGCTATAATAAGAGATTGGGAAGGATGATTGAAAGAACAAATGTTAAAGTTTAAGAAGAATTGTGTCAAATCTCACAAGAACTTGAGGTTTGCGGATCTGATATACCTCCCTGGATTGAAGAAGAAGAAGTAGTAGTAGAGAAAGAGAAGAATGAACTAGAACTAGTCAAACTCTCAAAACTCTTGAAAATTATGTACAAAAGAATCATTTTATAAATCAGATCATTTGAGATAAGGATGAAGGTGTGCTAACTAGGAGAAAGTTTGCAAGAGAAAATGATCAAGTAAATTTGCGTTTGTTACATCAAAAGTAGAGCCCAAGAACTTGGTTGATGCTAGCAAATATGATCGTTGGATAAAGGAAATGGAAGAATAACTAGATCAAATAGAGAATAATCAAACATGGAAATTGGTTCCCAGACCTGCTGATAAGAATGTCATGGGAACAAAATGGGTGTTCTAGAACAAGTTGTTAATGAAGATGGTAAAGTTGTGAGAAGTAAATCTAGACTGGTTTTCTCTTTCTGCTCATAAGAACTTCAAAGTCTATCAAATGGATGTCAAGTCAACATTCTTGAATGGTGATCTAGAAGAGGAGGTATATATTGAGCAACTAGATGGTTTCTAGTTATCAGAAGATCCATACATGGTTTGCAAACTCAAGAAAGATTTGTATGGTTTAAAGCAAGCACCCAAAGCTTGGTATGCTAGATTGGATAAGTACTTATGTCAATAAGGATTCAAGAAAGGTAATGGTGCAGGAGCACCTAAGAAATCAACAGGCAGTTTCATTAGGTAAATAAGAACCTAGAAGAATAGTTTTGTTTTGTTTTCATAAGGTCATGTTGACCATTGTGTGGAGAGCTTAGAGGTGTTTTTGATCTTTGGGAAAGAAGTTGTCAAGAGATAAATAAGTTTAGAAGCTCATCTTGCTGAGTTGTCAAAGTTGCCAAAGGTTGAAAAACACAGTGGATTTTATAATTTTCATCTTTAGGTCATCTTAGGTTCGACAACAAGAACTTAACTATTTTTGGAGCCTATTTAAGATATGCTTCGACCATGGAATAGGGTTGGAAGTTTTGTTGTTATAGTGAGATTTTGTGAAATTGAAGAAAGACAGCGTTCTGTGCTAAAAATTCTGAGTTTTGCAACTAAATAGAGATTTCATGGATTAGACCTACTACTGTTTTGATTGTAGGATGTGGTGTTAGCAGTTTACAAGCATTTTACATCATTAAATAGTTTCTTTGTTCAATTTGCAAGCACTTTTTGTAAATAGTTTAATTTTTGTTTTGTTGTTGGTCTAAACCAGACTATTTTTAGGAAATGGAGTGCTAGAGAACTTTCCCACCGTACAAACCGTACGTCCCTTTGGGAATAGTGCCTGGTCTTCATGCTTGTACAGATGGTAGGTTGTA
The DNA here is from genome assembly GCA_007258455.2 of Sequoia sempervirens. Classification (NCBI taxonomy): domain Eukaryota; kingdom Viridiplantae; phylum Streptophyta; class Pinopsida; order Cupressales; family Cupressaceae; genus Sequoia; species Sequoia sempervirens. Next base: position 395,133,347 of record VDFB02270651.1, on the reverse strand, counting down.
GGCTTTGTGTGTATGCATGAGTTGCTAGCAATGTCTTTCCCTAGGCGAGCCAGGCAGAGTCCGACTAGGGAAGACAAGGAGTGAAAGGCACATAATTTGCAGGGGTGCTAAGATTTTGGGAAAATTCATTTTGGAGAATTTATTTGAGGGTCTTGGCAAGGCCTGGTAGTTAGGAGGAGACTCCATCAAACCATTCGGTGTGAGAAGATTCTGACAGTTTGAAATCAGCCTGGAAAAGGCTAGTAAACCCTAGGTTTTGGCCATTTTTATGCAAGGGCAGTGTACGGGCAGTATAGATTCAAAACCCTAAAAATATTCAAGGTATGAACATGGGAAACACAAACCCCAAGCAAAGAACCTAGGTCACTTGTATGGTTTTGGAGTAAATTGCATTTTTCTCGGGTTAAGAGGCCTAATTGGGGTCTAGGCTTGTAGCCTTTTCTAACCCTAGGAGAGGGTTTAGTGGCAGCGATGGAAAATTGGAGTTTTGGCATTGAGCAAGAACCCTAATAGGCTGCTATGAAGCTTTTACTTCATCCTTACACCCTTGTAAAATCCTGACTGAACGTTGAGGGTAATTGGCCTTTAGGGAAGAGTAAGGGTCAAGGGTGAGATAGTGACAAAGCATCAAGATTGGCTTGATGAAAATGAAAGGAGGTTGATAGTAGGGTTGGACAATAGGACCAGGGGACCTATACCTGAAATAGGACCTAAAGGTTAAGGTGGAAGAGTCACCTAGGAGTTCTTGAGAACAAGGACCCAGAGCATGGGACAGTGAGTGTCTCATCCAACCCTACCCTATCAGATTGGTATCAGAGCAAGCAAAAGATTTGGGAAGAATCTTGTATGTCAAACCTTGAATCCAGTGGTTCTACCATCATGGTGACAAATGCAGAATTGGCCAAGATGGTTGAAGAGCAAGAGGAGGACAATAAGTTGTTAAAATAAAGAATAGAGCAACTTGAGAAAGCATTGAACAATGTGAAGGTTGAAGGAAAAGTACCAAAGGAAGAAGAGGTTGCAAAGGAAGACAAGATCCCTGAACTTGACCCTGTTTTGGAGGAAGAGCCTTTCTTGAAACCATTGAAGGCATTGAGTGGAAAAGGACTTGAAGGCATACCACTGTTTAGTGGAAAAATGGAAGCTGAATTAGTCATGGATTGGATAGAGGGAATGGAAAACCATTTTGAATGTGATGACATCACTGAGGCACAGAAGGTAAAGGTGGCCAAATCAAGACTAAGAGGTTCTGCCTTGACATGGTGGAAGTTCATTCAGACAGAGAGGGAAAAAGAAGGTAAGTAGCCTATCCCTACTTGGAAAGGAATGGTTGCCAAGATAAGAGAAGCATGCATGCTAGATGACTATGCAATTTAGTTACACAAGAAGAGGCAAAGCCTAAGGTAGAAAGACCAAGATGTGAATACCTACACAGATGAGTTCCAAAAACTTTGTATGAGGTCTAATGTTTCAAAAGATGAAAGTCTCAAGGTGGCTAGGTATCTTAATGGCTTGAAATGGAACATACAAGAGGAGATGGCTCTACTAAGTCCTAAGACAGTACATCAATGTTACCAATTGGCTATCAAGATTGAGGAAAGGAACAAGAGGAAGCAAGACCAAGCTTCTAAGGGTAGAGGCAAAGGCATAGATCAAAGAGGACAGCGAGGTGGCTACCAAGGTAGAGGCAATGACCAAAGAAACCAAGGAGAGTCTAAATTAACAGAGCATGGAGGTGAAACATCTTCTAGAGGAGGATACAACAGGGGTAGAGGACCTCAAGGAGGTTCAAACAGAGGAAGAGGAGCAGGCAGGAGCAATTCATACTTTGCAAACATGAAGTGCTACCATTGTAGTCAAGTAGGTCCTCTTGCTTATAGGTGCCCGGAGAAAGCATCTTCATCAAGCAATGAGAAGAGAGTGGCTTATGCACAAGAGGACACCATGAGTCCTAAGTCATCTGAGATCAGTCATATTGAATATGAGGTAGGAGAGAATCTGATGTTCAACAAAGTTTTGATCAGACAACCGGTCAAGGAAGAACCAAAAAAAAGGAGAGCTCTATTTAGAGTAAGATGCAAGATACTTGGTAAAGTATGCAAGGTCATAGTAGATTCAGGTTCAATAGACAATATAATCTCAGAGGAGGCAGTAATGAAACTGAAATTGGAGAAGTTACCCCATACTATCCCCTACAAGGTCACATGGCTAAACAAAGGGCAAAGTGTTTTAGTGAATGAGCAAGTAATGGTGGAGTTTTCCATTGGAGGGTACAAGGATAAGTTAGTTTGTGATGTGTTACCCATGGATGCCTATCATCTACTATTGGGTAGACCACGGCAATATGACAGAGGTGCCATATATGATGGAAAAGAGAACACCATCTCATTCAAGAAGGATGGAAAGACTTTCAAGCTACAGTCACTGTCAGAAGAAGAAGAGGGACAGTCAAAGACACCAAACATCATGTTGAGTAATGGGATTTAGAGTTCCTCAACAACCTACATCAAGGGGGTGAAGGATATGTGGTCATGTTACAACCTAAAGAAGAAGACAAGGCTGCAAAGACAGTCATACCCAGAGCAGTCCTAAAGTTGTTGGATCAATTCAAGGACATTGTCAGTGATGGTACCTGCAACTCCACCACCAAAGATAGCCATAAGTCATCAAATTGACTTCATACCTGGAGCCTCATTACCTAACAAAGCAGCATACAAGCTTACACCAGATCAAAATCTAGAGGTAGCTAGGCAAGTGCAAGAATTATTGGATCAGGGATTGATTCAAAAGAGCATCAGCCCATGTGCAATACCAGTGGTTTTAGCAAGCAAGAAAGGTGGTAAGTGGAGACTTTGCACTGACTCTAGAGCTATAAACAGAATTACAATCAGGTATAGGTTCCCTATTCCCAGAATTGAGGACTTGATGGATTGTCTTGGAGGAGCTCAGTACTTCACCAAGTTAGATCTCAAGAGTGGATACCATCAGATCAGAATCAAGGATGGAGATGAGTGGAAAACAACTTTTAAGACAAATGATGGTTTATATGAATGGAGAGTTATGCCATTTGGCCTCTCTAATGCCCCTAGCACATTCATGAGGCTCATGAATGAGGTGCTCAAGGATTTTATAGGGATATTTGTGGTGGTATACCTTGATGACATCCTCATATACAACAAGACAACAAAAGAGCATTTGAAACATGTGGAGTTGGTTCTTAGAAGGTTGCAAGAGGAGAAGTTGGCAATCAATCTAGAGAAGTGTGAGTTCTTTAAGCAAGAGCTAGTCTATTTGGGTTTTGTAGTGTCCAAAGGATCATTGAAGATGGATCCAAGCAAGGTGGAAGCCATCCTAAAATGGCCTACACCAACTACAGGGACAAAGGTAAGAAGTTTTCATGGATTGGCTCAATTTTATAGGAAATTCATAAGGAACTTTAGTGGTATATGTGCACCAGTCCTAGATACAATCAAGGGTGGTTTAAAAACTAAGTTTGTGTGGACTCAAGAAGCTGAGAAAGGGTTTGAGAAACTGAAACAAGAGGTGGCAACTCAACCTATTCTCTTATTACCTAGTTTTGACAAGTTGTTCACTGTTGAATGTGATGCTAGTGGAGTGGCAGTAGGAGGAGTGCTAAGTCAAGAGGGCGGGCCTAAAGCCTTCTTTAGTGAGAATCTCAATGAAGCAAAGAAGAAGTATTCAACTTATGACTTAGAACTTTATGCTTTGGTTCAGTCACTTAGAAAAAGGAGGCATTATCTTCTACCCAAGGAGTTTGTAGTCTTTATTAACAAGCAGGCACTCAGCTTTATCAACACTTAAGAGAAGTTGAGTAATAGGCATTTTAAATGGATGGAATACATCCAAGCTTTTACCTTCACCATCAAGCACAAGAAGGGACAACTAAACAAAGTAGGAGATGCATTGAGCAGGAGATTGTTGATAGTGCAAGAGATACAAATCAAGAGCATTGGCATAGAGAGTTTCAAGGATCTCTATGGAGAAGATGAAGACTTTTCAGAGGTCTATATGTTCTAACTTTGAGAACCATTTCCATAGCCAATACTCTGAGTATACATTGCAAAGTGGGTTATTGTTTAAGAGAAATCAGTTGTGTGTTCCAAAAGGGTCAATGAGGGAAAATCTGATTCAGGAAAAGCATAATGGTAGTCTTAGTGGACATTTTGGCATCAATAAGACTTTAGAACTAGTGCAAAGATTCTATTACTGGCCTAAGTTGGCAAGAGATGTAAGAAAGTATGTGGAACAATGTGTTGTGTGTATGAAGGCTAAGGGAGGAGCTAGTAATGCTGGTCTATATCAACCCCTACCCATTCCTAACATACCATGGGAGTGTGTGAGCATGGATTTTGTGGTAGGCCTTCCTAAGACCAAGACTGGTTTTGACAGTGTCTATGTAGTGGTAGACAGATTTAGCAAGATGAGTCATTTCATTCCCTGCAAAACTACTCATGATGCTAGCTACATAGCTCATCTTTTCTTCAAGGAGGTTGTAAGGATCCATGGATTTCCTTTGAGCATTGTTTCAGACAGGGATGTGAAGTTCATGAGTCATTTTTGGAAGACTCTATGGAGTAGATTGGGCACAAATCTGTCTTTTGGATCAGCTTACCATCCTCAGACCGATGGTCAAACATAGGTGGTTAACAGGGTGCTAGGTAATCTTTAAGGTGCCTAACTAAGGAGTATGGATAGAAATGGGATATGGTTATCTCACAAGCTGAGTATGCTTACAATGACAGTGTGAACCGAACCACAGGGAAGAGTCCTTTTGAGATTGTGTATGGGATGCACCTAAGAGGCATATGTGAGCTTAGAGATCTTGGAGCTATCAAACATAGAAGTGGACATGCAGAAGACTTTAGTCAGACCATGAAAGAGATTCAAGAGCAGGTAAAGAGGACAGTCACCGAGGCTACACAAAAATTGAAGGAGAAGGCAGCTATGTCAAGGAAAGATGTGCAATTTCAAGTAGGAGACTATGTTATGGTCCACCTTAACAAGTCAAGGTTGTAGAAGGGAATTTCAACCAAGTTGTAGATGAAGAGAGTGGGTCCATGCAAGATACTGGCCAAGTATGGCAAGAATGCAAACAAGGTGGAGTTACCTACCGATCTAGGAATCTCACCAGTTTTCAACATAGCTGATTTGATCAAGTATAAGGGGACAGTCAGTGATGTGGGTCAGAACAGTCAGGAGATCTCCAAGGACATCAGTAATTTACCCTTACCTACTCAAGATAAGCCTCAGGCAGAGAAGATCTTGGAGTCAAGAGTACAAAAGTCTACAAGGAACAAGGTGTACATGGAGCACCTTATCAAGTGGAAGAACAAGCATGAATCAGAAGCCACATGGGTACAGGAAGATCAGTTCAAGGAGTTTGGTATTGACCTATCAATGATCTCTCCTTCCAATCCTTAGTGTTTGGGCTGAGAGGGGGAGAATGGTGCAGGAGCACCTAAGAAATCAATAGGCAGTTTCATTAGGTAAATAAGAACCTAGAAGAATAGTTTTGTTTTGTTTTCATAAGGTCATGTTGACCATTGTGTGGAGAGCTTAGAGGTGTTTTTGATCTTTGGGAAAGAAATTTTCAAGAGATAAATAAGTTTAGAAGCTCATCTTGCTGAGTTGTCAAAGTTGCCAAAGGTTGAAAAACACAGTGGATTTTATAATTTTCATCTTTAGGTCATCTTAGGTTCGACAACAAGAACTTAACTATTTTTGGAGCCTATTTAAGATATGCTTCAACCATGGAATAGGGTTGGAAGTGTTGTTGTTATAGTGAGATTTTGTGAAATTGAAGAAAGACAACGTTCTGTGCTAAATTTTTTGAGTTTTGCAACTAAATAGAGATTTCATGGATTAGACCTGCTACTGTTTTGATTGTAGGATATGGTGTTAGCAGTTTAAAAGCATTTTACATCATTAAATAGTTTCTTTGTTCAATTTGCGAGCACTTTTTGTAAATAGTTTAGTTTTTGTTTTGTTGCTGGTCTGAACCAGACTCTTTTTAGGAAATGGAGTGCTAGAGCACTTTCCCACCGTACAAACCATACAACCCTTTGGGAATAGTGCCTGGTCTCCATGCTTGTACAAATGGTAGGTTGTAGGCTTTGTGTGTGTGCAGGAGTTGCTAGAAATGTCTTTCCCTAGGTGAGCCAGGCAGAGTCTGGCTAGGGAAGACAAGGAGTGAAAGGCACAGAATTTGCAAGGGTGATAAGATTTTGGGAAAATTACTTTTGGAGAATTTAGTTGAGCGTCTTGGAAAGGCCTGGTAGTCAGGAGGAGGCTCCATCAAACCATTTGGTGTGAGAAGATTTTGAAAGTTTGAAATCAGCCTGGAAAAGGCTAGTAAACCCTAGGTTTTGGCAATTTTTGTGCAAGGGCAGTGTACGGGCAGTACAGATTCAAAACCCTAAAAATATTCAAGGTATGGACATGGGAAACACAAACCCCAAGCAAAGAACCTAGGTCACTTGGAGGGTTTTGGAGTAAATTGCATTTTTCTCGAGTTAAGAGGCCTAATTGGGGCTCTACGCTTGTAGCCTTTTCTAACCCTAGGAGAGGGTTTAGTGGCAACGATGGAAAATTGGAGTTTTGGCATTGAGAAAGAACCCTAATAGGCTGCTATGAAGCTTTTACTTCATCCTTACACCCCTGCAAAAGCCTGACTGAACGTTGAGGGTAATTGGCCTTTAGGGAAGAGTAAGTGTCAAGGGTGAGATAGTGACAAAGCATCAAGATTGGCTTGATGAAAATGAAAGAAGGTTGATAGTAGGGTTGGATAGTAGGACTAGGGGACCTATACCTGAAATAGGACCTAAAGGTTAAGGTGGGAGAGTCACCTAGGAGTTCTTGAGAACAAGGACCCGGAGCATGGGACAGTGAGTGTCTCATCCAACCCTACCCTATTAGGGAATTTTGATAGCAATCTTTATATTAAGGTTTAGGAAAACAAGTTATTGGTTTTACGGTTTTATATGTTGATGATAGATCATCTTTGGTGGAGATGATGATATGTGTAAAAGTTTTGCAAAAGAAATATAGAAAGAATTTGAGATGTCAATGACTGGTGAGTTGTCCTTCTTCCTTGGGCTTCAAATTGCTCAATAAGATGATGGTATCTTTATTTCACAAGCTAAATATGTTAAGGATTTGTTGAAGAAGTTTGTCATGGAAGATTCCAAACTAGTTGGTACTTCTATGGTGACTGGTTGTCACTTGAGAAAATCTAATGATTCTCCAAAAGTTGATCAAACTCTTTATAGGTCTATAATTGGAGGTTTATTGTATTTGTATACAATTCTAGACCTTATATTATGCATGCAATATGTTTGGTTTCTAGATTTCAAGCTAATCCTAAGAAATCTCATGAGAAATCAGTTAAAATAATACTTGGATATTTGAAGGGAACTCCAAATAATGGTTTATGGTATAAGAAGGATCAAAATTTCTCTTTGAGTGTCTATATTGATGTAAACTGGGAAGGATGTGTGGATGACCAGAGAAGTACAAGTGGAAGTGCATTATTTTTGGGAGATAGATTAGTCTCTTGGTTTAGTAAGAAGTGGGATTCAATGTCCTTATCCACAAAAGAACCTTGATATATTGTTGCAAAATCTTGTTACACCTAGGTGCTCTAGATGAAGAAAACTTTGAAGGATGTAAAGGTGGTATATGATGAACCTAAGCACATCTCTATTTGATATCAATAATGTATTCAAGAACTAAGCACATCTCTATTTGATATCACTTTTTGAGAGAGAAGGCAAAAAATCATGAAGTTAGATTGGAGTATGTGCCTACTAAGGATCATATTGCAGATATTTTCACCAAGGAACTTTCAAAAGATACTTTTGAGTATCTTTGATAGAAGTTAGGGGTTATTGCCCCTCCTTTTTCTAACTAGATGCATAATTGGTGCATTTGTTTAGGGAGAGTAATTCAAGATATATCTTTATGCCTGGATTGATGGTGGCTCCCTCTTAGGGGGAGCTAGTAATGGTTGCTACTGATAGGGGGAACTTGTTAGTTGTTTCAAGGAGTGTATGTACATCAAAGGGGGAGAATCTTGAAGAGGAGAAGGAATGTCCTCCTTAGAGGGAGATGGTATGATTGCTTGAAGAATCTAAGTGTTGTTGGTTAAAGGGGGAGAATGTGTTTCTATTTCAATTGAAGATCTCTGGCCCTTTGTCCTTAAAGTCAGAGAATATTTTGTTGTTTTATGTAGGTGTGTGTTTCCCTTTGTCCTTGATGTTAAAGGGGGAGAGTGAGTAGGCGTGTGTTGCCGTCAATTCCAAAGAGGGAGATTGTTGGTAGTGGTTGTCATTGATGTCAACACTGATTGTTGGTTGCCATTTTTGTCAACACTTGGTGAGATTATTATATATGTTTGTGATATTTTTGGTAGTGGTTGATGACAACACTTGGTGAATTATTTGTGGTTTTCATTGTTCTTAGCACATGAGAAGTAAGGGAAGTTGTTGGAATTTTGTGTCTTTGATGTTTATACTTGGTGAGATTGTTGCAATGATTATTGCTTGGCATTGGTTGTCATTGTTGACAACATTTAGTTTAGGCTAACAGTGATGTATGGTGGTGTTGCTAAAGTTCATGGTTGGATGTCATGCCTTGTCTAATGATAATAAAAGAAGTATTAAGTATTATTGTTAGCAAAATTGGTTTCATAATTATATATTAATATGAGGATTAAAAGTGTTTTTGATTCTCTATAGTGCATTATATGCTTTCTCCTATATTATTTTTGATCAAGTATATGTTGCTGAAAGAAAGTTTTGGCCTTCACAAGTTGATTGAGTGTTTCAACTTCAATAAATTGTATTGAAGTCTATTTGGGAGAATGCTTTGCATTCCTCCCCTATTGAAGATATGGCCTTGTGGTTTGGGATTTAAAGTTAGTGTTCTATGGATGTTGCACTCCTATCTTTTCAAGTCACCGATGTTGACGAGGATATTTTGTAAGTTGTAGAAGGTTGGTAGTGTTGTTGGTTGTTTGGTTTGGTCTAGAAAATGCTCTACATTTCTTTGCATTGATGTCTTTGATCCTAAAACTTGGTGAACGTGTTATCAATATCCATGTAGTGTTTGAGTTCTAATTTCATGTGTTGAAGTGGTCCACAAGTTGTTCTGTTAATGTAATATCTCATTACTATGCATTATGTGTCACTAGAATGAAGTATTCTATTCTTGTTTGGCTTGTAGTGGCTATTGGTGGCACAAAAGTATGGAATAAGTGTCTAGAAGTGTTGTTGTATGTTCATGGAATATCCCCATGTGATCCGCACATTGTTGGTTGTGATCCTTGGTGTTGCATTGTGTCTTGAGTTGGTTTTTTGGGTTATTTGTGGATATCTGGCTGAAAAGGCTTGTTCCTTTACTTGAGCTATATGCTTAAAAGTTTGCACCAACATATAAAGATGTGTTAAGGTAGATTTGGGTCCTAACCTATCTTGGTTGAGATCACATTAAGTTAATTCAATTGGAAACTATATGTTTTTGGGTCAACTGGTTATGCACTACATATTTCATCTACAAGTTTCCTTGCTACCAACTTGGGTTGTTGTGCACCAACATGTGAAGTGTTTTTGGATCATATTGGAAGATGTAAAAATATTTTTTTTGGTCCTCTCTATCCTCAGTATAAGACCGTAGTAGGTTGTTGTGTCTGACTTGGATAAATCATTGGTTGTATTCTTTTTTGGCTGACATAATTGAAGTTGTGAAGTATTGTGTGGATATAAATGCAAGATCATTTCAATTGCAAATGTATGGATGTTTGAATAAGGGTGAAGAAGTGTGAGTGTGGAATATATTGAATATCCAATAAAGTTAGTGCTAAAGTGTGAAGAAGAAATATCAAATGTGCTTGAACACCTCAATCAACAAAGTGAATTGTTGACAAATATTGTAATTACTTTTAAACATTTTGTATCTTGGTCTAAGATAGTGAATCTCATTAGGTCCTTTGTATCTTTCCCTTGGAGTTGTATTTTCTCCATCTCTACAAGTCCTTTTGTATCTTTCTCTAAGGTAGTGCACCTTAGTTTGCAAGTCCTCTTTGGTAGTGAGCCTTTATATTATGAGTTAACTCTCACCATGGTTTTTCCCTCATTGGGTTTTGGGTGATCCTAAAATAGTGGTTTACACTTTTTGGGACATCATGATTTTTGCTGAATCACATATGTTTAGAAAATATAATGATTTAAGCCTTGAACATTTCCATTTAAAGGATTCCAATTGAACAGGGTTTGACCAAACCACCTTGGATATAACCCCACTAGTTTTAAACCATACCTATAATGGAGTCTCCTTTACACCTATCAAAATGCTGATAAAAAACCACTTTTAATTTACCTTTTGGGGGATCAAATGAATTCATTTAAAATTTTATTTTTGTAAGTATGTAGTCCTTATTATAAGCTTCCCAAAAAGTATAATTCCAAATATATTTAATTTGATTATTATATTTATTTTTTATTTCGTGTGAATGTACGTTTTTCATCGAAAATCAAGCTCTTTGTTATGCACATGTGGAAAAGTAGTAGATTATCAATTTTTTTTGAAAAATATGTTCGTGCTAGGTATTGATGTCCTTGATACAACAAAGAAAAATAATAATTTCAATTCATTCAAAAAAGTTATGTTGGATACGGTCTGCCTATGTCTAAATTGTAATTGGTTTGAATTCAAAACTTAATTAAGAAAAAATAATTCAATAAAATACTATGAAGCAAAATGAATTTTCTAGATATCGTAGTTACAAATATAAATTAAAAAAAATAGAATTTTATCCTTCATATAAGAAAATTTATGTTGTTTACGGTGAACATCACTCCTTGGTGTTTACTATTAAAAAATAGTTTTTGAAGGAGATGGAAAAATAAATGCAATCTCATTTCAAAAAAATTAAAAAATATATATTTAGAATCTACAGAAAAAATTTAACAAATCACTAGTTTGCATCATCTTCAAATTCCTCATAGATTAGCAACTATAAGTGCATGAAAGTGAAGATTTAGTTAATTTTTTTTTGTTCAATGTCAAGTTTTGCCAAAAAGTGTAAACCACTATTGTGGGATCACCCTTTTCCATGTAAATCTGGTGTCATCTTGTGGATTTGTGTTTCATTTTTTCTTTCATTGTTGATGATCTAATTAAGGATAGAATTGATATATCTTTCATTGCTAAATATTGTTGAAATTGTTTCAAAGGTTTAAACTGCAGTATGTTTCTTTGTTGCTAATTTGTTTAAGGGTTTATGTTTGGTTAAGAAATATTGTGCTAAAGAGTTCAAGTTCTAAAGGAGTTTAAATTTTTGTAGATACTAATTGACCCCCCTCTAAGTATCTGGTGTGTTCAACAATGGGTACCAACATTGTCCAACCTATTTGGTCCAATTTTAACTATGTCATTATCAAAATTTTAACATTTACAAATCTAAGTTCATTTGTTGGCTTTTGATAATTAATTTTCTAAGAAATAAAGAAATACATATAAATTATACAAGTCTTTTTCACCATTTGAATCTTCAATTACAATTTTTTACTTGATACATATATGCAACTATAAATTTGACCCTCAAATTTTTAAACTTAAATTTAATTATGGGCCTAAGCTTATCCCTTTCCAAGTAGTCATTACTTGTTGACTTGAGTATTTAATATTCAAATTTACATGCTAGGTTATTATATAAAAGTAAAAAACCCTAATTATTTTTATCAATCAAGGAAGATCCATCTATCTCTTGTTTGATCATCACATTATCACTTATGTCCAATATTCAATCACTAAAAGATCTGCTAGCATCATTATATATGTATTAGTAGTGGCATATAAGACATGTTGTATGACTATTTGACTTGTTTTTGATCTTGTTCAAAATTTTAAATTGATTCTAACCAAGTTGATTGATGTTAAACTCCTAGTACAAAAATGTCATTGGCATATTTAAACACCATCAAATCTAGGTATTAGGGGCAAATAGGTTTCAACAAGTAATAGGAGCAAGAGTTGATCCCATGTAGAAGGAAAAACCATAAATTCAAGTTGAAACCACATGTACAAGTATTATTTTTACAACTACAAAATTAAACTAGGGTAAAGAATGAATCTTCTCACAATCTATAAAGACATGATTGTCTTAAATTTGATCTCAAAACACTAAATCAGATCACCTAACACAATCTACAACAAAATACTTTATTACAATATATATACTATGTTGCTAGAGCTATTCATTGTTAATGTTATTATGCTCTTTTATAACTCCGAAAAACCCCTTATAACTCCATTCCTTATTATAAATTTCAACCTTAACCAATTAAAAAAAACTTAGAAATATTACTACTAAATATTAATTTTAGAATCAAATTTATATGCGACTACCATCTCTATTTTTTTATCTACAATCATAGAAATCCTTTTATAAAGATAAAAATTTCAGTAAAGATAAAAATTTATTTGAAATTATTAAGTCTTGATAGGCTTTCCTACAATGGAATTCATTCATGTACACAAAAACCCCAGATTAAATCTCAGGTCTTTATCGTACGTGCCCATTATTTGTAGAAATTTGGGGGTTTGAGAGAGGCACTTTTTCAACAATGCTACCCAACACCCGAACTTCAAAGCCAATTACGCCATCACACGATCGTAGATAACCTCGGCAGTGCTCAAAAGCTCAACGAAATGAGTGAAATTCTCTTGCAAATACAGGCGGAACAATGACTCTACATGGAGGGCATTTTCTCTCTGTCTTCAAAGCCTTCACGAAAGCTCAAAGATTAGAACCCGCCGTTGAAATCTTCATAAACATGGAGACCCGTTTCAATTGCATGCCAGGTATTCACTCTTACAACACCCTCCTCAAAGTGCTCATTCAGTCCAATTCTATCCATTTAATACCCCAGTTTTGTGTGTACTTGGAAATAGTTAAGATAAACCCTAATTTACTAACATATAATCTTTTAATCAAAGCTCTCTATAAACTAAAGCAATTTGAAGAGGTGTGGAGACTGTTGCTATCTGAAATGGAGGCCAAGGGTTGTGTGCCCAGTGCTGTGAGTTATGGAAGGAGGAAGGAACTTGTTCCCACTATGGTCACCTACAACACTCTCATCAATGGTCTTTGTAAATTGGGAAAAGTTGGTGAGGCTGGCCGCCTATTACAGGAGATGCTACAGGTAGGTTATAGTCCAGACTGGATTACATTTAACTCCTTAATTGATGGCCTTTGTAAAGCAGGAAGAAATAATAATTCATTGACTATCTGGAATGAACTTAAATAAAAGACACATGATCCAGATATCATGCTTTATAGTAAAATTATACACGCTCTTTGGAGTGTGGGCAAGGTACAAGATGCCCTCAAGATTTTGTCTGATAGAAAAACTAGAAATTGTTGTCCAAGTATCATCACTTACAATACACTCTTAGATGGTATTTATAAGATGGGAGAGGTAGAAAAGGCTTCTGATATTTGGAATGAGATGGTGGAGAAAGGTTGTGGACCAAATATTGTCTCCTATAATACTTCGTTAAACAGTCTTTACAAAATTCATAAACTTCAACAGGCCATAGAGATATTAGAGGAGGTTCTCAAGAAGGCATTCCTTCCACATAATATTACATGGAACATACTTGTTAAAGAATTTTTCAAGAAAACGATTGAAAATAATTATGTCGAGTTTATCGAATGAATGCCATGCAATAGTACTTTGATTGCTTCTTTTGCTTGTCTATTTAGCATCAAATGGATCAAAAGGAAAATATTGCATTTGATAAGAAAAATGGAAGGAGCAATTCAAAATTGATCAGTGGTGGGAAATATAGATATATATGTTCATAAAATCTGTAGATGCAATATGATATTGATGAACCCATGCTTACCAAATTAGAGCTTTTCACATTTTCCTAGAAATTTAGGTTTTGAATTCCAATTATTATGTGATTTTGATGAATATTGATAGGTAAAGATATAAATATTTATGATTCTTATTTTAAAATTTAGATAATTTTTTTAAGGATTTACACTAACACACATTTTATACTAATGTGTTTACATTGACACACTTTTCATACATAACATCTAACAATGTATCTTTTTCAATATCATGTTTCTTAATTTCATAATTGAATTATATTTATTTGTACATGTATATATGCATGAGCACACACAAATGTGTCTACTTTAAATTGTATTATGGAATCTTGATAGTGGATACTTATCAATCAAAGGTCTCAAATTTACATTTTTTTGGATAAGGTTCTAACATTTCTATAGATTGTAGACATTTATAATTTATTTTGGTACTCTTCACAATGGGCTTTAGGTCTCTCTGGTTAACAATGTATACAATTACAAGATGTAGAATTTCATGCTTTTTAAGATATTCTAGAGGCATCTATCTCAGTGGTTATTACTAATTAGTAAATCTAGATTCAAGAATTTTTCAAGAGATATTTAGCTCACATGACCATTTGTATTCAAGTATTGTATTTAGATTACATGATTTGGGTTTCAATGCTTCTTGTCCATCCCATGTAGTCATGTTTATAAATATTTAATTAGCATTTAGAAATTAGAAGCTATGGTTCTTTTTTCCTTAGCCCTATGATGTTGTATCAAAACGTACTTTTGAGTCCCACAAATGCTATTGATCATGTGTGGGCATTGATGTACATTCTTCCCTTTTTTTTGTTGACAACTAGAAGCTACAAAGTTCATTGTTCTTTTGGAGGAGGTTTAATTATTTGTATAGTTAAATGCAAGAATTTTGTTGAATAATATTTACCAAACAATGTGGTTTAGGCATCTCTGCTTATGGATAATACTTAGGGTTTTAAGGGCTTCCTTCAAAGAATATTTAATTATGTTGGTGTTGTCTTTCAAAATATTTAATAGTATTTTTATCTGATGATTCTTCATTTGCACATTCTCTATAATCAGGACAATTATGCTATAGTGTTCTTAGTATTCCATTCATTAATTTAATAACTAATATACTTAAGCTTGGTGGATGGCATGTGTAGTGCATACATGGTCACTTGATTCATTGCAATTGGTGTTTATTTTTTCTCAAACCAATTGCTCAAGTTGGCATTATTATCACCTTGTGCATCAATGTGTCTATGATGGACACCCCATTGGAAGGAGGGATATAGATTTATCATAGTTTTGAGCTGCAGATTAGTTGTTTTGTTATTTAATAGTTATGGGTAGGAAGTAGTTGTATATGTAGGTTTGGATTAGATAAAATGCATGCATAGTATTTTAATGATTTGTTTTTGTTTCTAATTCATTTATCTATGAAAAATACAGGCTACTATTTCTAATTCAATTACAGATCTTGTAAACTTTGAGACATTGGATTTGAGGGGTAACATGTTGCTCTCATTGTTATATTCCATAGGACTTCTGAAAAGGCTCAAATATTTGAATATGTTAGGAAATAAATTAAAAAAATTACAGACACCATTTCAATGTGCAGATAATATTTTGGCTTAGTAGACATCAATGAAACAAATATATATGTATACATAGAGTAGCACACTAATTCAATGAAGCAATAGGGTGGTCAAGAGCATTAACCATAAATATATCAATATCAAGTTTCAACTATTAACAATAGTAAATAACATTAATGGGTTGAAACTCATTGAATCTTCATACATAATACATCCAAATTTCAAACAAATTCTTATCATTTTTAAAAATATTTATTTAAAAGGAAGGAATGAGATCTTGAATGTAGTCACCTCTACAAATATGAAGATTTGTTCAAGGACTCGTTCGTGCAGGGGCATCAGGAGCCTCATAACCATACTTTTTGTTATTTTTGAGTTCTAGGTTGTTTGTGTGTTTTGGAGTCAAATAAGGTCATTTATGAACATTTGGAATCATATTGGTTCATTTTGTAGTGTTTAGAGGGTCATTGGGTAAAAAATGTAAAAGTTGCTAATATTGTCAAAAGTTGCTAAAAGTTGTCATGCAACTTTAGCAAGGTGGAAAAAAATCAAGAAAATGGTTACATGCAAACAAGAAATAGTTACAAACCATTGGGATCAAGATTGTAAATTCAGAAATACACCTTCCAAATTTGAATAGTGGATTGGAGAATTGATATTGGAGTTTTTGAGTTAATGAAGGAAGATTGTTTCAAAGTTTTTCTAACATTCCAGTTTTTTCTTCTTTCTTGTATGAAATTTATGGCCCATTTAATGATATGAAACTAGTTGGAATGAGTGGGAATGTGAATAATCTTTCTTTTTGTTTTTGTGGCATTGAATTTCATTGAGTTTTGTGTAAGATATGGTCATTTTGGTGAAGGATACCCTATTCTAACAATGTTTTCCAGAATTTTCAGTCTGAAAATGTGGTCGTATGACTATGTATGGTACATTACAGGCCTGGAACCAATTCTAAAAGTTTAAGGCATGAGTCTAGTTTCATATTTTTTTGGTTTGAACAATTTTCATTAATATTTGTAAAAGTTATGGCGTTTATGGTGAGAGCAGGTTTGTGGCTGGCCTAAGGTTTCTAGTTTTGGGGAAAATGCCATAACTTTCCTTTCCACCATTGGATCTTTATGAAAATTTGAGGAAAAGTCTATAATTAGGTTATCTTCAATCCCATTGAAGCGATTGGATTCATAATTTATTTTGTGAAAGTTATTAATGACTATTCCTTTCATTTCATAGTGAGGCAGCATATGGGTTTAAATGTGTAAGGTTCTAAGAAAGTATGCATTGTATTGATATGAATAAATGGGAAATTGTTTGCACATCATAAAATGTATTGTAAGAGGTTTTTGGAAATTCCAATAATCCATGCTTTTGTTTGGAGAATGCTCATCAAATTCACTGAGAAAGTTCACTAAGAAGAACTAGGCATGACCCTAGATTGAAACTATGTTTGTATTGAATCAAGATTTGTTGTAAAATCCAGTACATTTGTAGATACTTAGAGGTTTTATGGCCATACTGGACATGTATTTGGTAATAGACACAACAAAGATGTATATTAGATTGTCTAAAAATTTTGTGGTATGTCAAAGACATGGTCGAGTAGTGTATATACGGGTTGTATACATGTTTACCCATTGGAATTTTGTATTTCATTATATTATTTCATAGTCTCAACTGCATTCGAGCTATTTTTCCCTGGATTAAAATTAGTGTAAAAGAATTTAAAACAAACAACTCAATCTGATTTACAAGGCGTCTATCATAGACTTATTGGAAACTACAATCTAAAAAATATTGAATCATCATGGGAGACACTAATGAGCACAAACATATATGTGTCTAAAAGTAATGTACTAATTCAAAGGAATTACAACGTGGTCAGCAACAATTAACCATAAATGTTTCAATATTACCTTTTGACGGGAATTGTAAATCAACTTTCAACATTAATGTGTTTACATTGACACACTCTTCATACATAACGTCTAACAATGTTTGATTTTTTTCAATATCATGTTTCTTAATTTCGGAACTGAACTATATTTAGGTGTACATGTACACATGCACAAGTGCACACAAATGTGTCTACTTCAAATTGGATTATGGATCTCCAAATTGTTGCATCTATATTTATATTTGTATTGCAAGAAAACACATTCTAAAAAATAGAGTTAAATTAAGGATAGGGTTCAACTACAATTAGTGTTCAATTAGCATTCAATTAGGGAAACAATTTAATAAGGTTTAGGGTTCAATTAGGGCTATGATTTAATAATATTATTTAATAATAATTACAATAAATTATTATAATAATGATAATTTTAATATAATATCCCAAGATAATATAAGTTATAATATAATTTAATATAATTAATTAAGTATAGCTTATCTATCTTATTAAATAATCTATATAAATAACATTGAGATATATCATTTGAGACCTAAACTTAAGTATAATTATATATTAATTTAATAATAATTACAATAAATTATTATTATATGAATATAGTATTAATATAATATTAATACAATACACTAATCATATAATATTATATAATCTAATATGAATTTTTATATACTATGATAATAGTGGGAGGCGGGGAGGGCAACTTGCCACATAGATTGTGGAAAGTCCATTTTTGAGTGGACTAGACTCAGGTGGATGGGTGTCAGGCTTCGTGGCAGTTAATGATCAAATGGAAAGGTGCAGTATTTTCACTGCAAGTATGATGGTGAGCTGGGAGTTATTATGTGCAATCATGACGCTGTACCAGTGGAGGCTTGGGATGGATTGTTTTGATTTCCAAAACATTTTGAAAAGATTTCCCACCTCGTCTCTATGTATACTCATTCGCTTGAGTGACGAAAACTTTGGTATTTGCAACTTGTCTTGATGATGGCATATTGGTTGTGTACATAATAATAAAGCAAGTGTTCATTGTGGCTCATTTATATTCAAGGCTGAAGGTAGCAAGGGTGACGTTACAATTTCTCTCTGTGCTTGCCGACTTTCTCTCGTAGGCTCCTAGGTGTAGGGAAAAATGGCCGAGCATTTCAAGTTCATAGTTGAAATGTCAGTGAAATTGTTGGTCTATTTTGGTGTGGACACCCTAAAATGTGGAAAATTGTCTACTTTTCTAGGGTTTAGGACCTAGAATGACAATCTTCACTCTCTCTCATTCAAGAACAAACCCTTGAGATCTCAATGCAAAGGAGAAATAGATCTTGCAAGAAGGTTGTCCTAAGGGTTGAATATAAACTAATGAGGGGTTGACCACCAAGTAAGAACTTGGAAAGACAAGATGAAATGCAAGTTGTAATACTAAACCCTAATCCAATGCAAAATTTCACTAAATGACCTAGAAATGTAAATGAAACAAAACAAAAAGCTATAGAAAGGACTGTGTGCACTTGGAAATCTAGAGATGGATGGAAGGAGGTTTGAAACATTGAAATTTCTGCCTTTAATGCTGAGTGGGACTCATTCACCAAGCTGGGAAAATTAGTCTAGAATCTGGGTTTTTGTGCAAGAACATGAATCTGCCAAATGGGTATCTGAATCTGCAAAAACCTATTTTTTTACCAAAACAGGGACTAATTTTCCAGAAGTCAAGAATCAGTCCAGTTGGGGTTTTCTAGAACTTCAAGGTTTAAATTTGCTCTTCTCAATCTGCTCAATCTACTTCTAGAATTTTTCGGATCTAAATCTTTATAAATCAACTTGTAGGTGCTCTCCAATGTTCTCCAATGCTTGATGACAACTTTGACAACTTTATGCACTTTGACAACTTCCTCCAACCTTGCTCTTCAATGTTTCTTCAATCTAAACCTACAAATCACACACTAAAGATGGGGGAAAATGTTGTTTTGTTAGTGGATAGGGGTTTTCCTTGGTCAAACCTTGTTTTGGTAATCAAACCTTGAAATAGAAATGGAGAATAATGGATGAACAAAATATGATGTTGTAACTCACCAAACCCTGTCAATGAGATGTTGTAAACATGTATGAGATGGCTCCAATGGATGTAGATCTTGACTCTTGCTTGGATAGGATAGATCTTGAATTGAATACTTGCTTGAATCATGAAACCCTACATCACAATTGTTAGCCCAAAAACAAACGTGATGCGTGAAGTCTTTGAAATGATGATTGATTCTTGAATAATGCTTGATAATATGCCCTTGAAGACTCTTGAATGCTCTTGTGAATGCTTGAATGCTCTTGTGAACTCAACTTTGCTATAAGGATGCTCATTTAACTTGCTAGGTGTAAAATGAGTGAAAGAAACTTGTATTTATACTTAATTATGCAAGAATTCCCAACATTACAAAACTACAATCCAACATCAGATATAGGAGGATAAAATACCACCAAAAATTTGAATTAATTTTGATTTTGGGCTACAAAGACTCATTCGCCCAAAATTAAAAATGCTTAGAAATGCGTGAAACCATGTTCGAGACCCAAAAACCTAAGTGGGACTCATTCGCCCAAGGTGGCGAATGAGTCTTAGATCACTAAATCTAGGGCCATTCAACTTGAAACACCTGAATTATGATTGGGAAATGATTTGTGTCAGGATTATCCTTAGAAAGATGCATTAAGTGGGGCATATGGATGCAAAATAAGGGCAATTAAAGAATAATGGTGATCCCACAATAGTGGTTTACAATTTTTGGCCGAACTAGACACTAAAATAATTTTTTTAACTAAATCTTCACTTTCGGGCACCTATAACAGCTAAACTGTGAGGAATTCGAAGATGATGCAAACTAGGGTTTCGTTATTTTTTTCTGTAGATTCTAAATATATATTTTTTTCAATTTTTTTTGAATTAGTTTGCCCTTCTTTTTCCATCTCCCTCGAAAACTAGTTTTTTTTCATAAAACAACATTTTTAAAAAGTGACGCTCACTATATACCCCTGGCACTGCCAGAGGATAAAATTTAATTATTTTGAATTTAGATTTGCAACTATGATATCTAGTGCTTCCACTTGGTTAGATAGTTTTTTCTTGATTATTTTTTCTTTAATCAAGTTTCGAAGTCAAACCAATTACAATTTAGACATAGCGCAACTGTATAACACGTAACTTTTTTGCATGTATCGAAATTTCATTTTTTTTGTTGGATCAAGGACTCAATATATGGTGCACATATTTTTCAGAATTTTTTTTGATAATCTACTATTTTTCCACGTGTAGAACAAAGATCTTGATTTTCGGTGAAAAACCTATGTTTAATAAAACTAAAAAAACAAATACATAATAAAACCAAAACATATTAAAATTATATTCGTTGGATAGCTCATTCCAAGAACTACTTGATTCCATTTGGGTTTGTGAAGTCTTCGCCAATTTTCATCTTCAACCTGAGCTCTGAAGTGCAAAAATCTAGACTTTTTGGGTGTCTAAGGGGGAGAATAGGGGATAAGGGTGGTTCGAACGAATCACCCTTCCATAATACATTTTGTTTGTTTTTTGGGTGGGAAAGAATTAAATGGGTTCGCTTGAACCAGTAGGTTCGTATGAACCCCTAAAGTCAATTTTTTTCTATGGGATCATTTTTTGTGAGTTTTCCTTCCTCACTTGAATTGTAAACCACTTTTGTGGGTTTACCCATAAAAAAGTCCAATTATTAATGACAACCCTAGAAAAGTGTGAAATTGTGTTACAACACCTTACAACACTTTAGATAAGCCATGATTAAGGTTAAAAATAGATTTATTAGGTTTAGTTAATTAATAAAACCTTAGAAAAGTGTGAAAGTGTGTTACAACAATTCACAACACTTTAGCAAGGTACCATTTATCTTCATTAGTTCATAAGGGCCCAAGACCTAATGTGAATGTTTCAAACACATTACAACACTAAATCAAGGCACCACTAAGCTCAATCTAATAAGGAGGGCCCAAACAAGTGTGAAAATGTCCCAACAATATTTTTTGACACTACATTTAGCCCCCACTTTAGTGAGAGGATGAGATTGCTTCAAACTCACACTAAAGTAGAAAAACTCACTTCAATAGGGGTCCAAATGTGCCAATGCTAGTAAGATAGGATGATGATCAAGATCCTAGGATCATGATCCCATGGAAAACCAATATAGGTGCAAAAGGACACACATGGAAATGATATAAAGAGCATCATGAAGGCACAAGCATGCACTGTCAAATATGAAAAGAAAAGTAAAGAAAAATAAAAAGATCGGATGAAGTTTTGAACATTTCTCCATCGTAATGTGGATTAGATCTAGGTTGTTTGTCTAAAAAATCCAAGCTCACTATGAGGCAATGGAACTCTAGGTTCTTCGTTGGGTGAGGATCTGAAAGAGGTGAGACACATACACACATGAATGGTATGCAATCACACTCACATGCGAGTGGCTAAGGGAAAGTCATGCCTTGGTTGAGCTTCTTGTCAAAAACCATACCAAAGTTATACCTCTTGATAACTTTAATAAGGCGCCATGCAAAAAGAATGATTTTTGAGCTTTATGAGACAAGAAAAACTTTGTATGCTTGGAGCTCATGAACAAACCAAATGGCTCCATAAGCATGCAAGTTGTATTATGCAAGGTGGCCATATAATAGAAAATGAAAAATGCAACAACAAGAAATGTTCAAAGGAGTCTTGCTTAGTTCGTGTGAGTTCTTAACTTAGGGAATATTGTGCCTAATGTTTCCAAGAGAGGACCAAACAAAGAATAAAAGATTCACAACTTAGGAGATGTAGTATGTTGCATCAAGCCACTAAGAGGAATATAATATTCTAAGAGAGATCACACTCTTGAAGGACATCACACCAAATTCCATCCACAAAGCAAAAAACACATCGTATAAAGTAAGAAGACTGTACCATGAACCATGAGAAAGAAAAATGTAAAAGAATAATGCCAATGTATGCCCCTACTTAAAAAAAAATGCTAAACACTCTCCTGTGAATAATTACTTTAAAGTAGCAAACGATAAATGTTAACAATAAAAGGACATGAGAGCTAACCTAGAAAACCCTATGCCAAGTCATATGTTTCTAAGTAAAGCCACACCATGCAAAAGAAAAGCCCCAAAATGAAAATACAAACACACATAAGGGACCTATGGATTTGGGGTCAGTATGTTCTTGCTAAAATATTTTTAGAGAGCTTGGAACTGTCATCATTCCCCAAATACTCATAGAATTGAGAGAATGACACAAAGAGAGTGAAAAAAAATAAAAACCTTTCAGGTGAACATGGAAGAAACATGAATGTTTTGATGCCTCGTGTCATCCCCAAAAGGAAAACATAAGAAAAATGAAAAGATAAAGGAAAAGAAAAGATTTTGGGTCAACATGGAAGAGACATGAATATCTCGACGACTCACGTCATCCCCAAAAGGAAAACACAAGACAAAGAAAAGATAAAAGGGAAAAGATAAAAGAGAAAAGATAAAAGATTTATGACATAGAGAAGAATGAAGGTACAAATAGAGGAATGCCACAAAGAGAGATAGATACATAAAGAAAACATCATGGGGGATCACATCACACACATGCAATCATACAAAAGAAAATGAAAAAAATAATAATACAAAGAATAGTATGGCACATGTGAGTCAACCTATGAGTAGGTCGTCTGCATCCCAATTGTGTTCATTGTATATAGAGGGCGGAAAACTAGCCAGAGGGAAAATAGCAAGTTCCGAACTAGGGCCCTCACCAAGATCAACACTCTTCTTAGGAAAATTATCGTTTAAGCTCATGGAAGAGGAAAACAATATATTCAATTCATTATGCACCTCTTCGTTGATTTTAGCAATTTCCTCATCATCATCTAAGTTAATCACAATAGGAGGTTGAATGAGAATGTATAAAGAAGGGTTCAAATCTTGTAGTGGTTGTTGTATTGGGATGAAGGTAGAGTCATCATGGAATGCTTCAGTCAAGTTTGGATTTTTATTTTCTTTTTTTATTTCATCATTTAACCTGTGAGCAAGGGAACAAAGTCTATGCCTACTCTTTCTAGCACCTTTGTTTCTTTTAGTTATGTTTTCAAGTTGATTTTGTGTGGGAGAGGGTTGGTCAACTATAGGTTTCTTTTCTTCCCTAGGGGGGGAATGAAAGGAACCACAGGAGGTTGTTCAACCACTTTCTCTTTGACTTTGTAAACTTGTTTTATTCTAGGAGGCATGACATGATTGTTTTCATTGTCTCTTGGTATTTTGTAGGAAGTAGGTTAAGGTTCTATCTTAGGTTGGTCTTGGTTATTTAGAATTTCTTTAGGTTCAATCAATGTTTCGTCTAGGATGGTAGTATTGGTTGTGGATAGAGACATGTTTTAGAGCCCCTGGATAATTCTACTATTTTCTTCACCTTGAAATTTTGATGGGACCAGAAAAAGAAGTATTCTCATGGTTTTATAGGTTCTATAGGCTTAGGCTAAAAGAAATCTAAGGAAAATTTACCTTTGGAGGACAAAGGGCGAAAGCCACTATGGTGTATGGTGAAGATTTCATAGTCAAAGGGAAACTTTAAGCATTTGTGTACGACTGAAGGGACTGCATTCATGGAGTGAAGCCATGGATAGCCGAGCTCCACACAAAATTGGTTCGACTGTGGGATGATGGAGAATGAGATATCTAATTTTTTAGTCCTATTTGCAATGGTAAGGTGATCAATCCTATCATGGGGCAAGCAAAACCATTATGCATCTTGATCCATGCTTTTTGTTTATTGGATATGTCTTGATAGAGTTCATGCAGAAGTAAGAATTATTTAGTGGTCACATTCTTGTCATAGATGGGATATATTAATATCCCATTAGTGGGCTTATCATAGATACAACCAGCTATGTAAAGAGGACCATCCGATGCATGTTTAAGTATATCTTTAGAGGTGAAAGCAGTGTCAAGAGGATTTTTAGGTCGACCCTTACGATGTTGAGTCTCAACTAATGCCACCAAACCATCGAAAGGATTTTGTTCTTGTTGATCAGTATCCATAGGAATTTGTTGAATTGTATCTATGTTCTCATCACTTGTGTCAACATTCATCACATTTGTCTTTGTAGTTTCATTAGCTTTGACAAATGAAATATTGTGTTTCGGCATAGGGTTGGTAAGAGATTGCAAGTTTTTGTTAGGAGGGGAAACATATTTATTTCCTTGATCATTAACACCTCCAATGGAAAGATGACTAGAATAAATGAGGTCTTCCACAAGATATTTAAGATGCTTACAATGTTCTGTATCATGTTCATTTTGTCAATGATAATGGCAATAAGTGTTTTATCTAAAGTTCAGGGGTAAAGGCTTATTAAGATCAAGTGTTTTGATGGGAGGCACTGTAATCATTTTTTGTTGTAAAAGTTGGTACATGGTGTTATGAAGGGTGTCAGGTAAGGGAGTGAATTGTCTTTTTTAGATCCCCATAGCTAAAGGGTATTGTGACCTTAACAACAACTACTTGGTTATTGAAATTCTAAGTTTTTTGTTGAGGGGGAATAAATTGAAGGAGCCCTTTGTTCTATTTTATAAAAGGTTGGGAATTGTTTTGGTTTGTGGGCTCAAATTTCTCAGTACAGCTAGAGGTGGACTTTGTATCTTGACTACTAACCAAATTTTGATAATCATTGAGGGTGGTACACAAGTACATAAAGGAGGGAAATTTCATCATGGTAATATTGTCTTGTATCTTGTTTTGTACATTTTCTATAAACATCTTTTGAAGGTGAGGATTGAGAGCCTTGACATCGATTTGGGAATAAAGTGATTGATAGCATGAGATAAATTAGTTATCTTTTCTTCTTTTTGCTTGCATCTCATCAAGTTGGCCAAGGTCATCTTATGGGTCATATGCACTTGGAAATGGTTAACAAAAGCCTCAAAAATTTCATTGAATGAACAAATTGAGTTGTTCAGTAAAGAAGAAAATAATTCCAAGGTAGTATCTTTCAAGGACCTAGGGAAAAGCTTAGCCAAGAGTTTATCATCAAGGACAAAGTCACTACATAAGGAAATATAAGCATTAACATGGTTATAAGGATCTATCTTTCCTCTGTATTTCTCAAATATAGGCACCTCTACACCTTGTTACATCAGTGTTCGTAATATCTCCAAGGATAATGGACTGATTTTGACAAAATATGTAGGTGAGCCATTTTGATTTTGATTGATGGTGGAAATTTGTTTTTGAAGGGATGAAACAGTTTGGAAGAGTTGATTTATGAGAGGGTCATTTCTTGTGTTATGAGATGAAAGTGAAAAAGGTAAAGGGGTGTATGTGTTTGAAGGACAGGTGAATGAAATTCTTATAGGTGGTAAAGTGGTAGGAGATATGACATGTGATTCCACAAAGGTACTAGGGATACTAGTGGAAATACCCAAGGAAGGAATCACATTTCTAGTTGGTTGCATTGTTGTTGTGACTTGAGGGTTGGTATAGGTAGGTATAGATGCAATTATTGTGGGAGGAGGAATTTGAGCTTCTCCTTGACTTGTGACATTGCTTGTAGGTAAGGGACAACTAGTGGTTGAAGTGAGGTGTTTTCCAAAGATTTGAACTATGCTTTTCACAAGGTCAAGTCCATCTTCCCTTTCAAGCATGCAATGAATGTTGTCTATAGTAGGTATTGTGGTAGTTGAAATTTTGTCTTTTTGCACTTGGTGTTGTAAGTTTTCTTTGTCTTCATAGATTTGGATTATGTTTTGTTGTGGGACACTATCATTCCTTGTTTCAGCATACATCACACTACTTAAAGGCAAAGAGTTGTTAAGGGTATGGTCCATACCTAGTGTACTAGTGTCAATATTAGGAATGAAAGAGCTAGATAGCCCAAGATCCACAACGATTGTGTTATCGTGGGATGACATGAGTCTCAAACTTTTTCTCTCTACAGTATTAGCAATAGGACACCAAATACTCATACAAGGGCTACTAAATGCAAGATGAATGCAAATGCAATATAAGTTAAGAACAATGAAATGACTATAACATAAAATTTGTAAAATAAAATAGAAAGCTATAAATAGCAAACAAAAACTTAGAAACAGATATTTTAGTGCCAAAAAATGCAGTATAGAATGTGCATAGTGACTGATTCGCCCAAGGTGGCAAATGAGTCCCAATAGGGCTTCTTTTCAAAAAAATTAGAAAATTTCAATTGATTTTTATTCTTTTTATGTTGTATGACCTGAATTCTAAGTGCAAATGTAGATTTTGTTTGATTTTTAGTGAAACAAGATGCAAAAATTCAAGCTATATGAACTTTCACTAATGCAAAATTAGTAACCCTAGAATACCGATTAACTAATGAAAACTCTAATACAATGTTAATGCAAGCCAAATCTAGGATGATGATGCAATCTAAATCAGAATTATGATGTTCTAAATGTAGGTTCACCAAAATGAAATGTGGAAAATTGTGTGCTTTTCTAGGGTTTAGGACCTAGAATGACAATCTTCACTCTCTCTCATTCAAGAACAAACCCTTGAGATCTCAATGCAAAGAAGAAATAGATCTTGCAAGAGGGATGTCCTAGGGGTTGAATATAAACTAATGAAGGGTTCACCACCAAGTAAGAACTTGGAAAGACAAGATGCAATGCAAGTTGCAATACTAAACCATAATTTAATGCAAACTTTCACTAAATGACCTAAAAATGTAGATGAAACAAAACATAAAGCTACAGAAAGGACTGCTTGCACCTAGAAATATGGAGATGGCTAGAAGGAGATCTAAAACACTGGAATTTTCGCCTTTAATGTTGAGTGGAACTAATTCACCGAGCTGGGCGAATCAGTCTAGAATCTGGGTTTCTGTGTGAGAACGTGAATTTGCCAAATGGGTATCTGAATCTATAAAAACTTGATTTTTGACCAAAACTGGGACTCATTCGCTAGAAGTGGTGAATCCATTTGGTTATGGTTTTTTGGAACTTCAAGGTCTGAATCTACTCTTCTCAGTCTACCAAATATGCTTATGCAAGTTTCTAGATCTTAATCTTTGTAAATCAACCTGTAGGTTCTCTCCAATGTTCTCCAATGCTTGATGAAAACTTTGACAACTTTATGCACTTTGAAAACTTCCTCCAACCTTTCTCTTCAATGTTTGTTCAATCTAAACCTACAAATCACACACTAAAGAGGGGGAAAATTGTTGTTTTGTTAGTGGATATGGGTTTTCCTTGGTCAAACCCCGTTTTGGTAATCAAACCTTAAAATAGAATGAAATAGAAATGGAGAATGATGGATAAAAAAAATATGATGTTACAAATTGAACTCACAAAACCCTATCAATGAGATGCTATAAACATGTATTGGATGAATCCAATGGATTTAGATCTTGACTCTTGCTTGGATAGGATTGATCTTGAATTGAACATTTACTTGAATCAAAAAACCCTACATCACAATTGTTAGCTCAAAAACAAACATGTTGCGTGAAGTCTTTGATAGGATGATTAATGCTTGAATAATGCTCTAGAATTCTTGATAATATGCCCTTGAAGACTCTTGAATGCTCTTGTGAACTCAACTTTTCTATGAGGATGCTCATTCAACTTTCTAGGTGTAAAATGAGTGAAAGAAACT
Organism: Sequoia sempervirens; assembly: GCA_007258455.2. Taxonomy (NCBI): domain Eukaryota; kingdom Viridiplantae; phylum Streptophyta; class Pinopsida; order Cupressales; family Cupressaceae; genus Sequoia; species Sequoia sempervirens. The sequence goes on along the minus strand of VDFB02270651.1, from coordinate 395,105,271 downwards.
TGTATTTATACTTAATTATGCAAGAATTCCCAAAATTACAACACTACATGTCAAAATTAGATCTAGGAGGATAAAATCCCTCCAAAAATTTGAATTAATTTTTATTTTGGGCCACATAGGACTCATTCGAGCCCAAGGTGGTGAATGAGTCCCATCAAGCATAATGTATGGGACCAAAATTAAAAATCCTTAGAAATGTGTGAACCCAGGTTCAAGACCTAAAAACCTAGGTGGGACTCATTTTCCCAAGGTGGCGAATGAGTCCTAGATCACTAAATCTGGGGCTATTCAACCTAAAACACCTGAATTATGATTGGGTAATGATTTCTATCAGGATTATCCTTGAAAATATGTGTTAAGTGGGGCTTGTAGATGCAAAATAAGGCCAATTAAAGCACAAAGAAGTCCAATTATTAATGAAAACCCTAGAAAAGTGTGAAAGTGTGTTACAACACCTTACAACACTTTAGATAAGGCATTATTAAGGTTAAAAATAGATTTAATAGGTTTAGTTAATTAATAAAATCTCAAAAAAGTGTGAAAGTGTGTTACAACACTTTAGCAAGGTACCATTTATCCTCATTAGTTCACAAGGTCCCAATACCTAATGTGAATGTGTCAAACATACATTACAACACTAAATCAAGGCACCGCTAAGCTCAATCTAGCAAGGAGGGCCCAAACAAGTTTGAAAATGTCCCAATGACATTTTCTGACACTACACACCCCAATAGCCCTAGACTGCAAGGAGCACAAGAACACTTTTCATGAGGTTACAAACCAACACCTCAAGCACATTTTTCTCAACATCGACCTGTTAAAACTGGTGGATATGAAAATGGTGCTTAGCAAGGAGCATTTGGAGTACAAGAAAATTTTAGGGCGAACATGCAGGTGGTTTCAAGGTTTCTAGCATCCATTTTGGACAACCGTGTGCCCATGGTGGAGGCAAGGACTTTGATGGGAAAATTGTTCAAAAAGGACCTATTGTGTAGTTTGGAGGATGTTTTAAAGGCGTACATTCTAGGTAAGGGAGTCACACATCCGAGTGACATGGAACTATTAAAGAAAATGGGCGAGGCAATCAAAATTTACTATTTCCTTCTCGATTTAAAGGGGATGGCCCTGGTGAGGCACATAATGATAGTTGCGGTCACGGTGAATTTTTTAAAGAAGGTGTTTTGACTAGAAAAGGTCAGTGAATTTGAATGGGTCAAATAATTTGATGCCTTTTTAAATGCCAATGGCTTTCTGGAAGTACTGGGTGTCTTTTGTTTCATTTTGCTTTGGTGTCAGGTTTGGGTTTATTAAATGCATTGTGTCACAATGTCTATAATTTTTTTGGTATGGTGGTTCTTGGTTTTAGTGGGTACATCATAATACTTGGTTTTTGTAAAAATAATAGTCTCCATGACAGTAATGGTTGCGAGCCAAGGCCAGGTTTTTTTTTTGCACAGTTTGGTTTGGATAGTTTTTGCTTTGATCGAATGGTAGGCTAGCTTAGATAGATGCCATTTTTTCTTTCAGTATAGGTAATTGTTCTAGTGTAGTTCTGTGGATGTCAAGGTCCAGGTGTAGCAGGCCCTAAAGGGTAAATTTTTATTTGGTATCTAAGCTCAATTCTTGCAATGGAGATGCTTGTAAATCTTTTTAGTAAATTAATATACTCTCTTACCAAACAAGAAAAACACTAATAATATAATATAATATATATTTTTTGCTCCATAATAATATAGTATAATATGAGAATAGTATAATATTAATAATATTATTAAAATATAATAATATAATAAGAATAAGAATATAATAATAGTATAATATAATATTAATAATAATACAATAAGAGTAAGATATAATAATAATGTTTAATGTAATAAAACTAAACAATATTATTAAATATATAATTATACATTACACTAGCACTCCCGCAAGCACACTAGCCTAGCGAGGGAGTGGGCCCCAAACACTAGTTCCTAGTATAAGGTGAGAAACCCACACAACCAGTTGCCAACAATAGCAAGACTGCTATGGGTCAAGTTTGAAGACTTGAACTTTGGTGGCCACAACACCAATGCCACCACTAATCCAATGCACCACAAGTTCATGCCCTATATTACTTTTAAATATTATTCAATACAATATAAAAAAATTATATCAATATAATTTCTTAAATAATGTTATTATTTTTATATTATTAATATAATAATCATAAAATAATAACCAAAAAATTGCAACTACAAAGTAAACAAATGAATCATACATTATATTTTAAGTTTATTCAAACAAAAAAATCAATTAACAATACATTTAACCATTAAATTCCTTGATCAATTTTGCTTTATATCAATAATTAATTGTTCAACTTAATTTTAAGTTAAGAGAATGTTCTACGAAACAAATCATATTGTAATAATAGACTTAAAAAAGGAAAACAAAGATTATTTTATAGGTTAATCTACCTATAACCTTAAACTTAATGCTACTACTTCAAAAATACATAAGATAGAAATACATGTAAATGGAATAACATTAGAAAATTAATGGTGAGTGTAGACACGTCAAATTGACATAATGCATTCAACTAGGTCATATTCATCCATTCGGAAAATAAATCAAGTTTATTTATCAATCTCCTAAAGTCATTAGCTTAAATCAAATAAATCAAACTTATCATCAACCTTTTTAATCAAATAAATTAAACATCCATCATAATACATTTCCATCCTTCTTGATTTAAATAAATCAAATATCTAAGTCAAAGAGGTCAAACTCATCCTAATCATCATCCTAGCTAGTTAATCCTGATCTAATGCTAATCTCACCTACTTGCATTCTCTAGATATCTCCACTTGCACAAATAAATCAATTTTATTGATTTATTAAATCCAAGATTTTCCATCAACATGGCATTTATGGGGAATATTCCCTCAATTTTGAATTCAAAGGAAAGTTGATTTGTCCCTCCAACATTGCATTTATTGCTCATTTTCTTGTCCCCCACTTAGCATTTACTCTCAAATTTGAATTCAAATTCTCCCTCTCATGGGCACTCTTCCCAAATCTTGCACATGCATCAACCAATCACCACTTGACAAGTGTCCTTCTTTCATTAGTCCAATCTTAGTCCCACATTGGTCTCTCTTCAACACTTAACATTTTGAAAATCCTTAAATAGAAGCTTCATCTTTGAGCAAATCCTCCACAATCTTTATGCAAAGTCACTCTCTTGGTTTGAGAACTGATTTTGTTCATCCACTTCACAATCTTAGCATTTTCATCTCCAATCTCATACAAGGTTACTCTCTTCAATGGAGAGCTAATCTTGTCCATCTTATCATCATCATCTAAGCTTATCAATCAAGGATTGGGAAAGGGTCACTAGCACATGTGACACCAATCCACTATGAGATGAAGTTGATTCATGTTGTTTGTATGTTTATTTGGTTTTTCTTGTTGTTTTAATATCTCACTTAGCATATCTAACATGTTTCATTATCTCATAGGGATGCTGAGGATTATTTTGGTTTTAAAATGCTAACCATATGCAGATTTTCACATCCACAGTGAGAAAATACATGTGTCAAGGGAAAAGGTAAACACAAGCACTCATTTATGCAATATTTTAAGTTTTCGTGTACATGTTATTGTTAAAGGAATTGTCATTCCAAACTTTTTATTGGATTTGCTAAAGAGTTGATAGAAATAGTAATTTTAGAGTTAGAACACATGAATATTAATGAAGGATTCAAGGAAGATCAAATAAGTTAACTATATAAGATCAAAAATTAAAGAAAGGAAAACAAATTGCAACCAGAAAAGTAGAAGAACATATGCTCCAAGCCTTAGAATACAACTAATGTATATAATAAACTCCTTCATTCAATACAATGTCCTTATGTATAAACAATATTCATTCTCCTTAGTTAATCTCAATATCATACATATATGGTTGTACTCTACATTCCTATAAAATAATCTAATGATATTATATTATGATGCAACTAATTACAAACACACAACAAACAAAAAAGCAAAGAACATATGCTCCAAGCCTTAGAATACAACTAATGTATGTAATAAACTCTTTCATTCAATACAATGTCCTTATGTATAAGCAATATTCATTCTCTTACAATATAATCCAATGATATTATATTATGATGCAACTAATGAATATATTATTACAAGCACACAACAAACACACAACAATAACATTGCAAAATAGATTCTCCAAATTGATGTATCTCAACATTTCCTATATAGATTATGTAATAAGATAGATAAGCTAGTTTTATAATCAATGTACAATATAAAAATAGTTTTTTAAATTTTTTTTCTAAAGTTAATTGTTGGTGTTAATAAAGTCAGGAACAAAAGATTTCATTTCAAAAGTGATTCAAATTTAAACACTTCAACTTATTTTTTTTATTAATATAATAAATGAATATTACACCATTTTAATTGATAGTAGTTTAATTGTTATAATTAAGTTAACTTAAAGTAAACTATTAATATTATCAAATAATAGTAATGTTAAAATAGAGGCTATTACTTAAAATATTTAGTTTTAGTCAATCAAGATTAATATTAGATCTTTGAGCTAGTGTAGTTTTGATATAGAGAAAATTTGTTGGATTTGTGTCTTTCATTGTGGGGAGTCTCTTAGGGTGGAAACAGTCTTATACTAGTAATCAACTCATTTATTTTAAAAAAATATTTAATTGACTTCTCAATATTCATAAGGTTTCTTGTAAAATATTGGCAAAATTTTCCTAAAAAACTTATTGAAGTTAAGTTTTGGAATAGTAACTTGAAGATGTTGCATGTTATGCAAATAAATAGCTACACATTTGTTTTTCTATATATTCAAGAGAATAATTTGTAGGCTAGATTATGAAATAATATACTTAAAAATATGAACACCTAATAGAACAACTTTCCTTTGAGATAATGTAGTTAATACATGGTTGAGAATGACAAAATCATAGATCTCCACAAAGTTTAAGAGTGAGCGTAGAGCCAAAATGCATGTTTGGTTGTCTCTTTCTTCTTACAAATGGAACATAGAAGTAGGGGTTGATAAAATTATGGTAAATCTACTAGAAAGAGGTAGTATTGAAGGAGTTTCCAAGATAACTAGGCCACCAATTGGAGCATTTTTACTTACCACTCAATCAATATCATAAAAGTTTTCTATAAAAGAATGTTATAAATTTATAACATCTTGGTTTTTCAAGGGAATTTTATAGAAAAAATAATAATTAGTAATAGACTTTATTGATGTAGACACCTAAGTTCATCTATATAATTTGATTAATTTTTATCATTAATCATCTACTATTTCCATAATTATTTAATTATTATTTTTTTGATATTACAGGGGTGTCCCCGCAACCCAATCCAGCGGCCTAGCAGCCCTGACCTTGGGTACCTGAGGTGAGCTAGGGCGAGACATAAAACAGAGATACAATTTTGTTGAAATTCAAAACAACAGCTTCAATAGATTCAGATTTACTTCATTAACAGAGTTCTAATGTAGCCTTAAAATTGTTCAGTATTCATTAACCTGTGCTTTCTGCTGTTCTAAGAAATCTGTTTCTTTCAAGGAATCTCCTTGTACGTAAGATTTGACAAATTATGTTTGAAAATTTAGATTGTGTGGAGGTAGGTATTACAAAAATATCATAAGTCTGGATTGTTTGTTGGTGGGATAGATAAAATTTAGATTCTTTCTAATAATACAAAATGGGATGACAAGACTGGGGAATACTTCCAAGGTAGGTGATAAAAACATTGCAAAGATATAATAATCTGTAACACCTGTGCTTTCTGCTATTCTTTTTTTATTGCTTAATACAATATGTGCAAAGATATGTCATATGAGGAGAACCGTGAAGATATGTAGTGTTTTTTTAATGGAACCGACTAAATTCATAAATATTATATCCATTTTTGTCCGAACGAATCTGCCCGTGGCAAGTTTGGAAATTTGTCCCTCATAGATTTACAGATTCTTTATGAAGCAACAAATTTTAAATTTAACAACTTCCCAAGCCTCACTTCAATAAATAAATAATATTTGTTTATAAATTAGTTATAATACATTAATATATATAGTCGATTCTTATGTGTAGAGGTTGGTTTATTATTGTTCACATTAATATACATATTTTTTTCTAAATTACACAATATTTAAGTTAGATACTCATATAAATGAGTATCTTTTTTTATTATATTTTAACTTTTTAAATTAAAATTGGAAAAAGTTATATTATTTATAGAAATATTTTAGATTAATAAAAATAATATCAATATAGGTCTACAATTATAATTGAACCGTCTAAAATTTGGTGGGTTCATATAATTTCTAAATCTTTTTGAAATAAAACTCTTAATAACTTTTTAACACATCACAGTTATAATCCATTGTCAAGGAGATGATAAAGATGGGCATAGAATTTTATAACACTAACTTCTAGAATAGTTAAAGCTAACAACAATAAGAAGCAAATTTATATTAGCCTACTACTTGTGTTTCTAATCATCTCAAGGAAATGTCTAATACAAACAAGATTGGGTTTTCTTCACATTATTATAACTATAATGAAGATACGATGGAGATTTTTCAACATATGATGTAAAATCAAACACGGTTCCTCTTTTTTGTGAAACAACTAAAAGAAGTATTTAACAGTTCCAAGCTTGGGATTTTATAAATAAATGTTTGTACTTGTGTTGATGTGAAATTGTGACATAACATCACTATTAGTACAACTAATTGCTCTTGACTTCACTTTCTTGTCATTCCAAAATTTGCAATGATGAGTGTAAAAGTTTAAACCTCTTCGATATGTACAACATTCTAATTCGTAGAGCTTTGTAAGTTTCTAGTGATCTTGACTAATTGTAGGCACGTATCAGCCCTCAATTCTTGTTTTGCATTTTGATTGTCACTAATGAGAAACCATGAAATAGAATATTGAGTACCTTGTAACTTAATATATATTTTTTCTTTTAATATTGAACAAAGAAAATCATATTTTACAAGAATGAAGCTTCCAAAAATAGCTGAAATAAAAATTTGTAACTTAATATGTTTGACTGATTGCTATTTCTTAATTCCTTATTACAATTACATTATAGAGCTTTCAATTCCATAATTACTTACACCTTCATAAGACAATGGGTTAAAGACAAAGGAAAATGAAAAGATGCAATCCTATTGTAGGACAAGACTATTTAATCACGTTATTCAGGTTTATAAAGACTTGTTTTTGGTATCGATTCTTTTAACTGAAAAAAAATCCAAAAATCTAAATGAAAGCATGAGAAAGTTATTTACTTACTTAAATGTTTTGGGATGAATGAGGTTTTGAAGGTTATTCATCATCAACCAATCTCTCAATACATGTGTTGAGGCCAACAAGAACCTCTACATCTATTTTTGAAATTAGGAGAGAAATAAGACTTGGGGTTCAAATAGTAAACCTAGGTAAACCCACAAAAGTGGTTTACAATTCGAGTGAGGAAGGAAAAGTTACAAAAATTGACCCCATGCAAAAAAAAATTGGTTTTAGGGGTTCAAATGAACCCTTTGGTTCAAGCGAACCAAAAAAGGGTTCGAATGAACCATGGTTCAAGTGAACCAATTAAATGCAACATCCCACCATTCCCGCCAAAAAACACATGGAAAATAATTTTTGAAAGGAGGTTCGAACGAGCCCTAGTTCGCTCGAACCCCCTTTTTCCCACCTTCTCACCCTTTGGCACCAAAAAAGTCTAGAATTTTGTGCTTTGAAGCTCGGGTTGAGGATGAAAATGGAGGATAATTCATAGACCCAACTGGATGATGGTAGTCCTTAGAATGAGCTATCCAACGAATATAATTTTAATATGTTTTGGTTTTATTATGTATTTGCTTTTTTAGTTTTATTAAACATAGGTTTTTCACCAAAAATTGAGCTCTCTGTTCTGCACATGTGGAAAAATAACAGATTATCAAAAAAAATTGAAAAATATGAGTGCACCAAATATTGAATTCCTTGATCCAACAAAAAAAATTGAATTTCAATACATACAAAAAAGTTATGCATTATACGGTCCACCTACATCTGAATTGTAATTGATTTGACTTCGAAACTTGATTAAGGAAAAAAAAATCAATAAAACACTATCTAACCAATTGGAATCACTAGATATCGTAGTTAAAAGTCTAAATTCGAAAGAATTATAATTTTATCCTTCACAGAAAAAATTTATGCATTATACAGTGAGCATCACTCCTTAAAAATGTTGTTTACTAAAAAAACTAGTTTTCGAAGGAGATGGAAAAAGAAGTGCAATCTTCAAATGTGACAAATCACTAGATTGCATCATCTTCAAATTCTTCATGGTTTAGCCACTATAGGTGCCCAAAAGTGAAGATTTAGTTAGAAAAAATTATTTCAATGTCGAGTTTGGCCAAAAATTGTAAACCGATATTGTGGGATCACCCTAAACAACATCATAAATATTTTGGTTGAGTTGGCGGTTCTACCTTCGATCAATTATGCACCATATGGGTTCATTTTGGTCTTATTTGACCATACAAATGTTGAATTGCTTCTTTGGCCTTATCCATGGCTTCATATAGATACCCCATGGGGTTTTGATCCCCATCCACCATTCATAGAACTCTAGCAATGGTTCTAACACTTAAATATAAAAAAAATAAAAATCAACAAATTGTAATATTAGAAAATAAAAAAATAAATCATTAATCAAAGCTAGAAAACTTACATTGATGATATCCTCCATGAATTTGGAAAATCTATCATAAAAAGTGGTCTTCACAACCTTTTCTGCTTCAACCTTCCTATAATAGACTCTCAAACCATCTTTCAAGCATAAACATGCTCTTGAGGTTGGGCAATATAGCTCTAATATACTTCACAAGGTGAGAAAATTAGTAGCAAGGCGTGTAACTCATGATTGCACAAGATCCTTACCAACAGTGTGCTCTCTCATGAGACTTAGGACCCATGCGTGGTTTAGATGTACTTTGTGATATTTCTTCCATCTTCAACGACATTTTTCACATGTAACTTAAAGTTTTCCTATGTCCTCAAGGAGCAAGTCAAGCTGGTGGGTAGCACATGGGCTTCAAAAATAATGTCAGGGGCCTCACCTCTAGAAGTTTATTAACTGTCACATATGCATCTACATTTTCAATCATAATTTATATGACATTTTGAATTCCCACTTCCATCATCACCTTATCCAACATGTTGCACAAGGTCTAAGTTGCATTTTTTATTAATTTGGATTAGTTTTAAAAATACGAACTATCCCCTTGAAGCCACTAAAACATTGATGAGTGTCCTATTTCTTCCATCCATCCACCCATCATATAATATGGTGCAACCTTTCTTTTCCTAAATTATCCTTTATTCCTCCACTAGTTGGCATGTGTTTTGGACCTCAATCTACAATGATGGCCCACTCAACTCATGACTTGGGGCCTTGAACCCCTTACTTGCCATGGTCAATGCATTGACCAATTGTTCCCAATAAGGATTAGAAGAAACATTGAATGGATTATTATTGTAGTACCAAAATCTCACACATGCCATCTTCACCTCATGTTGTCTATTCCATACAGTATGTTTCGATGAAGGTTGCATGTTATGTGTATTTTGAGGGAAAAAAAGCTAGAATTGTGGTTGTCCACACTTCTTGATCTTATGTCAACATTGTTAGTGTTGGGATTCTTCCTTGTCCTCAATTAGCTAAATTACACTCCCTTACCCATGCACATTCCTTCCCCATGGTGGTTTTTGGGCATGTTCTTGAAAATGAAGACTTTTATTTGCATAAGGATTTAGTTTGTAGATTAAGTAATTTTTTGCCTACCCTTCTGGATCTTCACAAATGGCTCTTGGATTCTTAGAGGCTAATTTTATTGAGGGAAATATCAAGCTATTCCCTTGTGCTAGAGTTTCTTCATTGCATCTTTTAACTCTTCAAAAGATAGGGATTTAGTGATGGATGGTGGGTTATGGTTGTGGTGAGAGAACTCTCTCTTGATCAAGCCTTGAACAACTTCCTTCAACCCCCTTTTCAAACCTCTCAATGTCAAACTTGTGTGAGTTCACCTTTTGAATCTTCCTCTTCAATTTTGGGAAGATTCCTACTATGAGGCCATTAACAACTCTCTTGGAAATTTCTTGCATGTTGATACTACCACTTCTTTCATGGGTCACTCTACCTTTGTTTGTATTTTGGTGGACATTCATGTCTCTAAGAATCTTCATGAGGATATGGTTTTGATGGTGGAACATAAACCTTGGACTCAACTCCTTGACTATGAGGGTCTCCATTTTGATGTAGAAGATGCTTTACCATTGATTGAACCTAGTTTTTGGTTGTCCACTCTCTATGTGCAAGGGGTTTGATGATGTGGTGGAAGAATACTAATGAAGATCACTTGATTGTTCATGCTTCCAACTCTCTAGTTGAGGACTCCTCTCAAGATGATGAGTTTTCTCAAGGTGTTGGTTTTGAAGCACTTGGTGTGACATAGGCAGGTTATACCCCTACTAGTCCATCAATTGCCATTGGTAAGTCCCATCCACCTCCAACTTTGGTCATTTAGTCTACTATGGCTTTGGCTTTGGCTTAGCTTCAACTTATTCATGTGGTGGTAGTTTGACATTTGGTTTCTTTGCTTAGTCATTCCATCATTCCTTTTGCACACATAAATGCACCCTTTGTGGAGGAATGCCCACTCACTTCTCCTTGCTCTAAGGACTTGGATGATAATATTTATTAGATTTTTGTAAAAAGAAGGAAGAATCATCTTCCTATATTATCTTCCAATCTCATACTATATTGAAGGGTGTGAGATTGAACAAGATTGGAAAGGATAAAACCAATAATCATGATAATTAATCTAAGGTTTTTCATGAAAATAAATAATTATTTAAGAAAATTCATTAATAAAAAATATTTTATTGTTGAGATGGACCCATCATAATCTTATCCTTGTCATGTGCTCAACAAGTAGAACAACTTCACAAGGCACGTGCATCAGACAACAAGTTGGATAAAAGGCTCTGCAATGTGAAGTGGGTAGGTGATGCAACGTGCATATAAAATTCCTATGCTTAATAGATTTTATATTTATCAACCACCTATTTCTATGAGAAGTAGATTACACACTTGTCTAAGATACCTTACACCGGAACCAAATCAATATTGAAAATGCTTAAACATTCAAAAAAGAATATTTTTTTATGTACTTAAAAAAATATAAATAAAATTTAATGAATATAATATATTCAAGTACACTTAATATTAATAATGAGTAATAAATTATAATTATATAAAATTAAATATATTTGAAATGATTATCATTTAGGCTTTGTTGTTGTGAGTTTCAAGCTTGGCTCAAACAACTTACTTGTACACAACCCCCCAACAGTTTTGTGACAAAGTATTTTTTTTATTATTAAATCAAGTACAAAATTACAAATAAGAATAATAAAAGGGCAGTCGACACGCTGCTACACAAGTATACTCCATACAATACTAAACAATGTCATTTAACTACTAAGTGGACTTAACCTTGGGGATAACTTTTTGGTTAAGCGCCCTTGAGTTGGAGCAATACTGGAAGCATCACCTAGATGCAGGATGCAATGAGTGATAAGTGGACCATTCATTATCATGAGAGATGGGTTCTTGTGAACCACTACTCATGAAACATGGGTCAATGAGTTTGACTCGTAAAACTACATGGTTGAATCTTGATAGCAATATCACCATTTAACCATGTTTTAAAGCTGTTTGGAACATAAAAAAATCCTTTTCAGTTAAGCGCATGAGAAGTGACAGAATTGCTGCTTCCCTTTTACCGAGAACAGCTATTTCGGGGAGTTCCAACTACACGCGTAAACAGTCAAGCAAATGTTAGTTGCCCATTCAGCTGCAAGAAAAGCCACACATGGTAGGACACGTGACCTGACGTGTGGTCACGTGTTCCAAGGGCCTTAAAAAATCAAGAACAACAAATTCCTCACGTGTCGTCACGTGTCCCAAGGGCCTTCAAAAATCAAGACAATTAACAACACATTCACGATAAATTTTGTCGGTTAAATGTAGGGTGGCCCGTCTATCAATGTTTGATTCGTGTGTTTTGCCGTTAGATATAGTCTGCGTGTACTACTACTTCCTCAACATCATCTCCCATCTTCCCCACCCGCGTGTTGGAAAAGGACCCATTAGCTGGGTATGGAGCCTGAACTGAAAGAGTCTCTGTTACACAGGGTTCCTACCCCTGTTAATGATGACGACATTAACAGATTGGAAGCGATTTTGTCTGATTTTGATCAGCCATGGAAAAAGAGGATAAAAGATGCAGTGTTCTTGGAGTCAAAGCTTCTAGGCCGCCTTGCTGCACCTGCAGTTATAGTTTACATGATAAATTATATAATGAGCATGTCCACGCAAATATTCTCTGGGCATCTGGGGAACTTGGAACTTGCTGCTGCTTCTCTTGGGAACACTGGGATTCAAGTTTTTTCTTACGGACTCATGGTATGTGCCATGCCTATTTACACTGCAAATGAATCTTTGAGTACGAAATTTTTAAGTAGAGTAAAAGACTTCAAATGAGCTTCAAAAAAGAGATCTATTTTGTGATAATAAGTTTCCACAATTTATATTGATAGTTGTTTAACAGATTTCTGGATTCGATTGTGTGATAATTTTTGCATCAATTTTTTGAATCACTTTCTTCTCCTTCTAGTTGCTTAACAGATTTCTGGATTTGATTGTGTGATTCTGATGATGGATCACAGAGTGTGATTTGAAACGTTGATGCAAAAATTATCACACAATCGAATCCAGAAATCTGTTAAATAACTATGAATCTATTTTTCTTTTAACTATAAAACAGTTTTCACTCTAAAAAATCGACAGAAACACATGAGACATAAATTAGAGATACAATTTTTTTGATATCTAAAATGACAGTTTTAATGGATTCAGATTTAATTGTTCAGTATTCATTAACAGAGTTTTAATGTAACCATATAATTGTTTAGTATTCATTAACACGGTCTTAATGGAATTGTCTAATGATAATCATTGAATGTTATTACTGATATACATTGAGTGACTCTAAAACCAAAACGAAGTGCTCGCTAGGATACAAATTTCAATCATATTTTTACTGAGGGGACTGTAAAGCCATTTAAGTTATTATTGGTGAGAATAATGTGCAAATACTACTAATCCTGAGAGAAAATATGGCAGCCATAGTATTGGTCCATTGGAAAAGTGGGTACTGCGCCCATCTAAATATGAGGCCTTTTCTATATTGGTATTCCTTATCAAGTCGTCTTGTCTTTTATTCTCTTCTTCTTTTTCGGAGAGCGTTATTTTAGTTTTTAGTATAGTTTAGGGGTGATTTATTTTCTCTCAATAAAATTTTAGATTTTTTTTTAAATTTTATTAAATTATTTATTATTTGTTTTTGACTTCAATTTTTTCTTGTCATTTTAAATATTTTTTCTAAAGATCTTGAATAATATAACTTGTTTTAAATGGATTCAATTTTCTTAACAAAGCATCATCAAAATTCAATAGTTGAACACAAATAGATCAATAGTTGAACACAAAAAAACAATTTCTTGTTATAAAAACAGCTCATAATTATTTAAAATACAATTTATATGAAACAAAAATGGACCAATAGTTGAACACTAATTTTTTTAAAAAAATCCTTCACAAGAAAATACATGGTATTTATTGTGCTCACCTTTTATATTTGTGATAGGACAAGCTATTAATATGAAATACTCCACATTGCTACTCCAATAGTTGTACATATAAGAACAATATTTTTTCACTATGATAACAATACTTGTATAAATGCATGTCTTATTTTATTAAACGGACATTTTATTTTATAAATCACACACTTATAGTGGACAACTATGATAGGGGAGAGGACCCAGTAGTTGTGCACTCTAACTTTGCGCTTCTAATTATCCTACGTGGAAATTTCAAATCACAACAACTTATCTGGAAAGTCCCCTAGTTATAACTAAGGTTTCAGGGTCATATCATCAAATATGATGCCACATCAACATGCTTTTTGTCAAGGTGTTCAAAAAGGCCCCCAAAAAAAGTGAGACAATACTTGTGCATTCACATCATGTTTTATTGAGTGCTGATGTGGAATCACATGATTGGTTGTTTTTTAGATCAAAGGAATACATTTTGTTTAATTATGGGTAGTCATCATCAACACTAACAACTTTAAAGTCACAACTATTGGTCCAATATTGATAAAAATATTGGGCATTATATAAACAACTACTATCACAACTATTGAAACATGTCCTCTCCCCTATTTTATTTGAAAGAAACAAAAAATTATTTCACTTGATGAATGTATTTATGTTTTTTATACTAGCACACATATATTAAATATTAATATATATAAAATAGGCGACGAGTTATCATTCTAATTTTCTTTTTTCATTGATTTATCTTTGTGATCAAATCTTTGATTTCTCTTTGCCATAACAAAATATTATTTATTTGCTCTTTTTTTTTCATCAAATCTCTTTTATTTGATTTTTTTGTTTCATCAAATCTACTATAGTTGCACATGACTTCCACTTGCGTGTTTCAAATTTTTTATATAGATTGTTGAATACCACCAACGTAATAATATTCATAGATTCTCATATGACAACCATTTAATTATTTTTAATTTACAGACGAACTGTTTATTTATAATATATAATATAAATATATAATAAGACTGATATTATAAACACCCACAAAACAAACGGCATCCTGTAATGTCCGAAAGACATCAAAACTCATAAATTGGCTGAATATGCGACAAATTTGAAGCAACCGAAAACGATACAAAATACGTACGTTATTCGAGAAGGGAAACATTAAAAGAGAATTAATTTGTATGGTACGTGTGGGAATATAGGCCGTTAATTAGAATCCACAGTCCCCTACTCCACGTCTGCTCAGGTGCCATTCAAATCTTTTAAGTTTTTCAACTACGCTTCTTGTCGCGTTGTGAGGGGAGGGAAAGATATGGTGTTCTTCATTTTTAGGCATTTAGAGTTTGTACGCTGTGTCTTGCTATGCTTTATCGTTTCATTATTCAACAGATCTACCATTTCGACTCCTAACTTGGTGACATTCGGCCATATCTGGCGGCTTCTGCGAATTTGGCAGCTTTTCTATTTTTAGCTTGTTTTTAAATTTAGCACCAACTTTTGAATTATGTTTCTAAATTTAGCTGTACTGCTAAAAAAAATAGGGGAATTGAATATTATAGTTATGGATATATGAAATCCTAAATATAGGAGAAGCCGGTATTGACATGGTGTGATGGTTAATAGGTGGCATTGTTGTTCTTGCCACCAAGGTTCAAACTCCGTTGGGGTGGTATTGTTGAATGGTTG
>VDFB02270651.1:394987650-395089689 GCA_007258455.2 Sequoia sempervirens | reverse complement strand
AGTGTTTAGCATTTTTTTTAAAGTGGGGGCATGCATTGGCATTATTCTTTTACATTTTTCTTTCTCATGGTTCATGGTGCAGTCTTCTTACTTTATACGATGTGTTTTTTGCTTTGTGGATGGAATTGGGTGTGATGTCCTTCAAGAGTGTGATCTCTCTTAGCATATTATATTCCTCTTAGTGGCTTGATGCAACATACTACATCCCCTAAGTTGTGAATCTTTTATTCTTTGGTTGGTCCTCTCTTGGAAACATTGGGCACAATGTTCCCTAAGTTAAGACCTTGCATGAACTAAGCAAGACTCTTTTGAATGTTTCTTGTTGTTGCATTTTACATTTTCTATTATATGGCCACCTTGCATAATACAACTTTCATTCCTATGGAGCCATTTGGTTTGTTCATGAGCTCCAAACATATAAATTTTTGCGTGTCTCATGAAGCTCAAAAATCATTTTTTTTGCATGGCGCCTTATTAAAGTTATCAGGAGGTATAACTTTGGTATGGTTTTTGACAAGAATCCCGACCGAGGCATGACTTTCCCTTAGCCACACGCATGTGAGTTTGATTGCATACCAATCATGTGTGTATGTGTCTCACCTGTTTTGGATCCTCACCCAGTGGACAACCTAGAGTTCCATTGCCTCCGAGTGAGCTTGCATTTTTTAGACAAACAACCTATATTTGATCCACATTACAATGGAAAAATGTTCAAAACTTCATCTAATCTTTTTATTTTTCTTTACTTTTCTTTTCATCTTTGACAGTGCATGCTTGTGCCTTCATGATGCTCTTTATATCATTTTCATGTGTGTCCTTTTGCACCTATATTGGTTTTCCATGGGATCATGATCCTAGGGTCTTGATCATCATCCTATCTTACTGCTAGCATTGGTACATTTGGACCCCTCTTGAAGTGAGTTTGTCTACTTTAGTGTGAGTTTGAAGCAAGCTCATCCTCTCACTAAAGTGGGGGCTAAATGTAGTGTCAAAAAATATTGTTGGGACATTTTCACACTTGTTTGGGCCCTCCTTATTAGATTGATCTTAATTGTTCCTTGATTTAGTATTGTAATGTGTTTGACACATTCACATTAGGTCTTGGGCCCTTATGAACTAATGAAGATAAATGGTACCTTGCTAAAGTGTTGTGAACACACTTTCACACTTTTCTGAGGTTTTATTAATTAACTAAACCTAATAAATCTATTTTTAACCTTAATCATGCCTTATCTAAAGTGTTGTAAGGTGTTGTAACATAATTTCACACTTTTCTAGGGTTGTCATTAATAATTGGACTTTTTATGGGTAAACCCACAAAAGTGGTTTACAATTCAAGTGAGGAAGGAAAACTCACAAAAAATGATCCCATAGAAAAAAAATTGATTTTAGGGGTTCATACGAACCTACTGGTTCGAGCAAACCCATTTAATTCTTCCCACCCAAAAAACAAAAATGCATTATGGAAGGGTGATTCGTGGGGTCGAACCACCCCTTATCCCCTATTCTCCCCCTTAGACACCCAAAAAGTCTAGATTTTTGGCTTAAGAGCTCAGGTTGAAGAAAAAATGGTGAGACTTCACAAACCAAAATGGAATCAAGTAGTTCTCAAAACAAGCTATCCAACGAATATAATTTTAATATGTTTTGGTTTTATTATGTATTTGTTTTTTTAGTTTATTAAACATGGAGTTTTTCACCCGAAAATCAAGCTCTTTGTTCTACACGTGGAAAAATAGTAGATTATCAAAAAAATTGAAAAATATGAATGCACCATATTCAAGTCCTTGATCCAACAAAAAAAAAGAATTTTGATACATACAAAAAAGTTACGTGTTATACGGCTCCTATGTCTGAATTTGGTGGTTTGACTTTGAAACTTGATTAAAGAAAAAATATTCAATAAAAACTATCTAACCAAGTGGAAGCACTAGATATCAGAGTTACAAATCTAAATTCAAAAGAATTAGAATTTTTATCCTTCATGGAAAAAAATATATTAAAAAAACTAGTTTTCGAGGGAGATGGAAAAAGAAGGGCAAACTAATTCAAAAAAAATTGAAAAAAATATATATTTAGAATCTACAGAAAAAAATAACGAAACCCTAGTTTGCATCATCTTCGAATTCCTCACAGTTTAGCTGTTATAGGTGCCCGAAAGTGAAGATTTAGTTAAAAAAATTATTTTAGTGTCTAGTTCGGCCAAAAATTGTAAACCACTATTGTGGGATCACCATTATTCTTTAATTGCCCTTATTTTGCATCCATATGCCCCACTTAATGCATCTTTCTAAGGATAATCCTGACACAAATCATTTCCCAATCATAATTCAGGTGTTTCAAGTTGAATGGCCCTAGATTTAGTGATCTAAGACTCATTCGCCACCTTGGGCGAATGAGTCCCACTTAGGTTTTTGGGTCTCGAACATGGTTTCACGCATTTCTAAGCATTTTTAATTTTGGGCGAATGAGTCTTTGTAGCCCAAAATCAAAATTAATTCAAATTTTTGGTGGTATTTTATCCTCCTATATCTGATGTTGGATTGTAGTTTTGTAATGTTGGGAATTCTTGCATAATTAAGTATAAATACAAGTTTCTTTCACTCATTTTACACCTAGCAAGTTAAATGAGCATCCTTATAGCAAAGTTGAGTTCACAAGAGCATTCAAGCATTCACAAGAGCATTCAAGAGTCTTCAAGGGCATATTATCAAGCATTATTCAAGAATCAATCATCATTTCAAAGACTTCACGCATCACGTTTGTTTTTGGGCTAACAATTGTGATGTAGGGTTTCATGATTCAAGCAAGTATTCAATTCAAGATCTATCCTATCCAAGCAAGAGTCAAGATCTACATCCATTGGAGCCATCTCATACATGTTTACAACATCTCATTGACAGGGTTTGGTGAGTTACAACATCATATTTTGTTCATCCATTATTCTCCATTTCTATTTCAAGGTTTGATTACCAAAACAAGGTTTGACCAAGGAAAACCCCTATCCACTAACAAAACAACATTTTCCCCCATCTTTAGTGTGTGATTTGTAGGTTTAGATTGAAGAAACATTGAAGAGCAAGGTTGGAGGAAGTTGTCAAAGTGCATAAAGTTGTCAAAGTTGTCATCAAGCATTGGAGAACATTGGAGAGCACCTACAAGTTGATTTATAAAGATTTAGATCCGAAAAATTCTAGAAGTAGATTGAGCAGATTGAGAAGAGCAAATTTAAACCTTGAAGTTCTAGAAAACCCCAACTGGACTGATTCTTGACTTCTGGAAAATTAGTCCCTGTTTTGGTAAAAAAATAGGTTTTTGCAGATTCAGATACCCATTTGGCAGATTCATGTTCTTGCACAAAAACCCAGATTCTAGACTAATTTTCCCAGCTTGGTGAATGAGTCCCACTCAGCATTAAAGGCAGAAATTTCAATGTTTCAAACCTCCTTCCATCCATCTCTAGATTTCCAAGTGCACACAGTCCTTTCTATAGCTTTTTGTTTTGTTTCATTTACATTTCTAGGTCATTTAGTGAAATTTTGCATTGGATTAGGGTTTAGTATTACAACTTGCATTTCATCTTGTCTTTCCAAGTTCTTACTTGGTGGTCAACCCCTCATTAGTTTATATTCAACCCTTAGGACAACCTTCTTGCAAGATCTATTTCTCCTTTGCATTGAGATCTCAAGGGTTTGTTCTTGAATGAGAGAGAGTGAAGATTGTCATTCTAGGTCCTAAACCCTAGAAAAGTAGACAATTTTCCACATTTTAGGGTGTCCACACCAAAATAGACCAACAATTTCACTGACATTTCAACTATGAACTTGAAATGCTCGGCCATTTTTCCCTACACCTAGGAGCCTACGAGAGAAAGTCGGCAAGCACAGAGAGAAATTGTAACGTCACCCTTGCTACCTTCAGCCTTGAATATAAATGAGCCACAATGAACACTTGCTTTATTATTATGTACACAACCAATATGCCATCATCAAGACAAGTTGCAAATACCAAAGTTTTCGTCACTCAAGCGAATGAGTATACATAGAGACGAGGTGGGAAATCTTTTCAAAATGTTTTGGAAATCAAAACAATCCATCCCAAGCCTCCACTGGTACAGCGTCATGATTGCACATAATAACTCCCAGCTCACCATCATACTTGCAGTGAAAATACTGCACCTTTCCATTTGATCATTAACTGCCACGAAGCCTGACACCCATCCACCTGAGTCTAGTCCACTCAAAAATGGACTTTCCACAATCTATGTGGCAAGTTGCCCTCCCCGCCTCCCACTATTATCATAGTATATAAAAATTCATATTAGATTATATAATATTATATGATTAGTGTATTGTATTAATATTATATTAATACTATATTCATATAATAATAATTTATTGTAATTATTATTAAATTAATATATAATTATACTTAAGTTTAGGTCTCAAATGATATATCTCAATGTTATTTATATAGATTATTTAATAAGATAGATAAGCTATACTTAATTAATTATATTAAATTATATTATAACTTATATTATCTTGGGATATTATATTAAAATTATCATTATTATAATAATTTATTGTAATTATTATTAAATAATATTATTAAATCATAGCCCTAATTGAACCCTAAACCTTATTAAATTGTTTCCCTAATTGAATGCTAATTGAACACTAATTGTAGTTGAACCCTATCCTTAATTTAACTCTATTTTTTAGAATGTGTTTTCTTGCAATACAAATATAAATATAGATGCAACAATTTGGAGATCCATAATCCAATTTGAAGTAGACACATTTGTGTGCACTTGTGCATGTGTACATGTACACCTAAATATAGTTCAGTTCCGAAATTAAGAAACATGATATTGAAAAAAATCAAACATTGTTAGACGTTATGTATGAAGAGTGTGTCAATGTAAACACATTAATGTTGAAAGTTGATTTACAATTCCCGTCAAAAGGTAATATTGAAACATTTATGGTTAATTGTTGCTGACCACGTTGTAATTCCTTTGAATTAGTACATTACTTTTAGACACATATATGTTTGTGCTCATTAGTGTCTCCCATGATGATTCAATATTTTTTAGATTGTAGTTTCCAATAAGTCTATGATAGACGCCTTGTAAATCAGATTGAGTTGTTTGTTTTAAATTCTTTTACACTAATTTTAATCCAGGGAAAAATAGCTCGAATGCAGTTGAGACTATGAAATAATATAATGAAATACAAAATTCCAATGGGTAAACATGTATACAACCCGTATATACACTACTCGACCATGTCTTTGACATACCACAAAATTTTTAGACAATCTAATATACATCTTTGTTGTGTCTATTACCAAATACATGTCCAGTATGGCCATAAAACCTCTAAGTATCTACAAATGTACTGGATTTTACAACAAATCTTGATTCAATACAAACATAGTTTCAATCTAGGGTCATGCCTAGTTCTTCTTAGTGAACTTTCTCAGTGAATTTGATGAGCATTCTCCAAACAAAAGCATGGATTATTGGAATTTCCAAAAACCTCTTACAATACATTTTATGATGTGCAAACAATTTCCCATTTATTCATATCAATACAATGCATACTTTCTTAGAACCTTACACATTTAAACCCATATGCTGCCTCACTATGAAATGAAAGGAATAGTCATTAATAACTTTCACAAAATAAATTATGAATCCAATCGCTTCAATGGGATTGAAGATAACCTAATTATAGACTTTTCCTCAAATTTTCATAAAGATCCAATGGTGGAAAGGAAAGTTATGGCATTTTCCCCAAAACTAGAAACCTTAGGCCAGCCACAAACCTGCTCTCACCATAAACGCCATAACTTTTACAAATATTAATGAAAATTGTTCAAACCAAAAAAATATGAAACTAGACTCATGCCTTAAACTTTTAGAATTGGTTCCAGGCCTGTAATGTACCATACATAGTCATACGACCACATTTTCAGACTGAAAATTCTGGAAAACATTGTTAGAATAGGGTATCCTTCACCAAAATGACCATATCTTACACAAAACTCAATGAAATTCAATGCCACAAAAACAAAAAGAAAGATTATTCACATTCCCACTCATTCCAACTAGTTTCATATCATTAAATGGGCCATAAATTTCATACAAGAAAGAAGAAAAAACTGGAATGTTAGAAAAACTTTGAAACAATCTTCCTTCATTAACTCAAAAACTCCAATATCAATTCTCCAATCCACTATTCAAATTTGGAAGGTGTATTTCTGAATTTACAATCTTGATCCCAATGGTTTGTAACTATTTCTTGTTTGCATGTAACCATTTTCTTGATTTTTTTCCACCTTGCTAAAGTTGCATGACAACTTTTAGCAACTTTTGACAATATTAGCAACTTTTACATTTTTTACCCAATGACCCTCTAAACACTACAAAATGAACCAATATGATTCCAAATGTTCATAAATGACCTTATTTGACTCCAAAACACACAAACAACCTAGAACTCAAAAATAACAAAAAGTATGGTTATGAGGCTCCTGATGCCCCTGCACGAACGAGTCCTTGAACAAATCTTCATATTTGTAGAGGTGACTACATTCAAGATCTCATTCCTTCCTTTTAAATAAATATTTTTAAAAATGATAAGAATTTGTTTGAAATTTGGATGTATTATGTATGAAGATTCAATGAGTTTCAACCCATTAATGTTATTTACTATTGTTAATAGTTGAAACTTGATATTGATATATTTATGGTTAATGCTCTTGACCACCCTATTGCTTCATTGAATTAGTGTGCTACTCTATGTATACATATATATTTGTTTCATTGATGTCTACTAAGCCAAAATATTATCTGCACATTGAAATGGTGTCTGTAATTTTTTTAATTTATTTCCTAACATATTCAAATATTTGAGCCTTTTCAGAAGTCCTATGGAATATAACAATGAGAGCAACATGTTACCCCTCAAATCCAATGTCTCAAAGTTTACAAGATCTGTAATTGAATTAGAAATAGTAGCCTGTATTTTTCATAGATAAATGAATTAGAAACAAAAACAAATCATTAAAATACTATGCATGCATTTTATCTAATCCAAACCTACATATACAACTACTTCCTACCCATAACTATTAAATAACAAAACAACTAATCTGCAGCTCAAAACTATGATAAATCTATATCCCTCCTTCCAATGGGGTGTCCATCATAGACACATTGATGCACAAGGTGATAATAATGCCAACTTGAGCAATTGGTTTGAGAAAAAATAAACACCAATTGCAATGAATCAAGTGACCATGTATGCACTACACATGCCATCCACCAAGCTTAAGTATATTAGTTATTAAATTAATGAATGGAATACTAAGAACACTATAGCATAATTGTCCTGATTATAGAGAATGTGCAAATGAAGAATCATCAGATAAAAATACTATTAAATATTTTGAAAGACAACACCAACATAATTAAATATTCTTTGAAGGAAGCCCTTAAAACCCTAAGTATTATCCATAAGCAGAGATGCCTAAACCACATTGTTTGGTAAATATTATTCAACAAAATTCTTGCATTTAACTATACAAATAATTAAACCTCCTCCAAAAGAACAATGAACTTTGTAGCTTCTAGTTGTCAACAAAAAAAAGGGAAGAATGTACATCAATGCCCACACATGATCAATAGCATTTGTGGGACTCAAAAGTACGTTTTGATACAACATCATAGGGCTAAGGAAAAAAGAACCATAGCTTCTAATTTCTAAATGCTAATTAAATATTTATAAACATGACTACATGGGATGGACAAGAAGCATTGAAACCCAAATCATGTAATCTAAATACAATACTTGAATACAAATGGTCATGTGAGCTAAATATCTCTTGAAAAATTCTTGAATCTAGATTTACTAATTAGTAATAACCACTGAGATAGATGCCTCTAGAATATCTTAAAAAGCATGAAATTCTACATCTTGTAATTGTATACATTGTTAACCAGAGAGACCTAAAGCCCATTGTGAAGAGTACCAAAATAAATTATAAATGTCTACAATCTATAGAAATGTTAGAACCTTATCCAAAAAAATGTAAATTTGAGACCTTTGATTGATAAGTATCCACTATCAAGATTCCATAATACAATTTAAAGTAGACACATTTGTGTGTGCTCATGCATATATACATGTACAAATAAATATAATTCAATTATGAAATTAAGAAACATGATATTGAAAAAGATACATTGTTAGATGTTATGTATGAAAAGTGTGTCAATGTAAACACATTAGTATAAAATGTGTGTTAGTGTAAATCCTTAAAAAAATTATCTAAATTTTAAAATAAGAATCATAAATATTTATATCTTTACCTATCAATATTCATCAAAATCACATAATAATTGGAATTCAAAACCTAAATTTCTAGGAAAATGTGAAAAGCTCTAATTTGGTAAGCATGGGTTCATCAATATCATATTGCATCTACAGATTTTATGAACATATATATCTATATTTCCCACCACTGATCAATTTTGAATTGCTCCTTCCATTTTTCTTATCAAATGCAATATTTTCCTTTTGATCCATTTGATGCTAAATAGACAAGCAAAAGAAGCAATCAAAGTACTATTGCATGGCATTCATTCGATAAACTCGACATAATTATTTTCAATCGTTTTCTTGAAAAATTCTTTAACAAGTATGTTCCATGTAATATTATGTGGAAGGAATGCCTTCTTGAGAACCTCCTCTAATATCTCTATGGCCTGTTGAAGTTTATGAATTTTGTAAAGACTGTTTAACGAAGTATTATAGGAGACAATATTTGGTCCACAACCTTTCTCCACCATCTCATTCCAAATATCAGAAGCCTTTTCTACCTCTCCCATCTTATAAATACCATCTAAGAGTGTATTGTAAGTGATGATACTTGGACAACAATTTCTAGTTTTTCTATCAGACAAAATCTTGAGGGCATCTTGTACCTTGCCCACACTCCAAAGAGCGTGTATAATTTTACTATAAAGCATGATATCTGGATCATGTGTCTTTTATTTAAGTTCATTCCAGATAGTCAATGAATTATTATTTCTTCCTGCTTTACAAAGGCCATCAATTAAGGAGTTAAATGTAATCCAGTCTGTACTATAACCTACCTGTAGCATCTCCTGTAATAGGCGGCCAGCCTCACCAACTTTTCCCAATTTACAAAGACCATTGATGAGAGTGTTGTAGGTGACCATAGTGGGAACAAGTTCCTTCCTCCTTCCATAACTCACAGCACTGGGCACACAACCCTTGGCCTCCATTTCAGATAGCAACAGTCTCCACACCTCTTCAAATTGCTTTAGTTTATAGAGAGCTTTGATTAAAAGATTATATGTTAGTAAATTAGGGTTTATCTTAACTATTTCCAAGTACACACAAAACTGGGGTATTAAATGGATAGAATTGGACTGAATGAGCACTTTGAGGAGGGTGTTGTAAGAGTGAATACCTGGCATGCAATTGAAGCGGGTCTCCATGTTTATGAAGATTTCAACGGCGGGTTCTAATCTTTGAGCTTTCGTGAAGGCTTTGAAGACAGAGAGAAAATGCCCTCCATGTAGAGTCATTGTTCCGCCTGTATTTGCAAGAGAATTTCACTCATTTCGTTGAGCTTTTGAGCACTGCCGAGGTTATCTACGATCTTGTGATGGCGTAATTGGCTTTGAAGTTCGGGTGTTGGGTAGCATTGTTGAAAAAGTGCCTCTCTCAAACCCCCAAATTTCTACAAATAATGGGCACGTACGATAAAGACCTGAGATTTAATCTGGGGTTTTTGTGTACATGAATGAATTCCATTGTAGGAAAGCCTATCAAGACTTAATAATTTCAAATAAATTTTTATCTTTACTGAAATTTTTATCTTTATAAAAGGATTTCTATGATTGTAGATAAAAAAATAGAGATGGTAGTCGCATATAAATTTGATTCTAAAATTAATATTTAGTAGTAATATTTCTAAGATTTTTTTAATTGGTTAAGGTTGAAATTTATAATAAGGAATGGAGTTATAAGGGGTTATTCGGAGTTATAAAAGAGCATAATAACATTAACAATGAATAGTTCTAGCAACATAGTATATATATTGTAATAAAGTATTTTGTTGTAGATTGTGTTAGGTGATCTGATTTAGTGTTTTGAGATCAAATTTAAGACAATCATGTCTTTATAGATTGTGAGAAGATTCATTCTTTACCCTAGTTTAATTTTGTAGTTGTAAAAATAATACTTGTACATGTGGTTTCAACTTGAATTTATGGTTTTTCCTTCTTTATGGGATCAACTCTTGCTCCTATTACTTGTTGAAACCTATTTGCCCCTAATACCTAGATTTGATGGTGTTTAAATATGCCAATGACATTTTTGTACTAGGAGTTTAACATCAATCAACTTGGTTAGAATCAATTTAAAATTTTGAACAAGATCAAAGACAAGTCAAATAGTCATAAAACATGTCTAATATGCCACTACTAATACATATATAATGATGCTAGCAGATCTTTTAGTGATTGAATATTGGACATAAGTGATAATGTGATGATCAAACAAGAGATAGATGGATCTTCCTTGATTGATAAAAAATAATTAGGGTTTTTTCCTTTTATGTAATACCCTAGCATGTAAATTTGAATATTAAATACTCAAGTCAACAAGTAATGACTACTTGGAAAGGGATAAGCTTAGGCCCATAATTAAATTTAAGTTTAAAAATTTGAGGGTCAAATTTATAGTTGCATATATGTATCAAGTAAAAAATTGTAATTGAAGATTCAAATGGTGAAAAAGACTTGTATAATTTATATGTATTTCTTGATTTCTTAGAAAATTAACTATCAAAAGCCAACAAATGAACTTAGATTTGTAAATGTTAAAATTTTGATAATGACAGTTAAAATTGAACTAGATAGGTTGGACAATGGCGGTACCCATTGTCCAACACACCAGATACTTAGAGGGGGGTCAATTAGTATCTACAAAAATTTAAACCCCTTTAGAACTTGAACTCTTTAGCACAATATTTCTTAACCAAATATAAACCCTTAAACAAATTAGCAACAAAGAAACATACTGCAGTTTAAACCTTTGAAACAATTTCAACAATATTTAGCGATGAAATATATATCGATTCTATCCCTAATTAGATCATCAACAATGAAAGAAAAAATGAAACACACATCCACAAGATGACACCAAATTTATGTGGAAAAGGGTGATCCCACAATAGTGGTTTACACTTTTTGGCCAAACTTGACATTAAACAGATTTTTTTTAACTAAATCTTCACCTTCATGCACTAATAGCTGCTAATCCATGAGGAATTTGAAGATGATGGAAACTAGTGATTTATGAAAAAAAAAATGTAGATTCTAAATATATATTTTTTAAATTTTTTGAAATCAAATTGTATTTATTTTTCCATCTCCTTCGAAAACTATTTTTTAATAGTAAACACCATTTTTAAGGAGTGATGTTCATCGTAAACAACATAAATTTTCTTATATGAAGGATAAAAATCTATATTTTTTTAATTTAGATTTGTAACTACGATATCTAGAAAACTTATTTTGTTTCATAGTATTTTATTGAATATTTTTTTCTTAATTAAGTTTTGAATTTAAACCAATTACAATTTAGACATAGGAAGACCGTATCCAACATAACTTTTTTTGTATGAATTGAAATTATTATTTTTCTTTGTTGGATCAAGGACATCAATACCTAGCACAAACATATTTTTCAAAAAAAAATTGATAATCTACTACTTTTCCACATGTGCAGAACAAAGAGCTTGATTTTTAGTGAAAAACCTACATTCACATGAAATAAAAAATAAATATAATAATCAAATTAAATATATTTGGAATTATACTTTTTGGGAAGCTTATAATAAGGACTGCATACTTACAAAAATAAAATTTTAAATGAATTCATTTGATCCCCCAAAAGGTAAATTAAAAGTGGCTTTTTATCAACATTTTGATAGGTGTAAAGGAGACTCCATTATAGGTATGGTTTAAAACTAGTGGGCTTTTATCCAAGGGGGTTTGATCCAAGGTGGTTTGATCAAACCCTCTTCAATTGGAATCCTTTAAATGGAACTTTTCAAGGCTTAAATCGTTATATTTTCTAAAAATATGTGATTCAACAAAAATCAGGATGTCCCAAAAAGTGTAAACCACTATTTTAGGATCACCCAAAACCTAATGAGGGAAAAACCATGGTGAGAGTTAACTCATAATATAAAGGCTCACTTCCAAAGAGAACTTGCAAACTAAGGTGCACTACCTTAGAGAAAGATACAAAAGGACTTGCAGAGATGGAGAAAATACAACTCCAAGGGAAAGATACAAAGGACCTAATGAGATTCACTATCTTAGACCAGGATACAAAATGTTTAAAAATAATTACAATATTTTTCAACAATTCACTTTGTTGATTGAGGTGTTCAAGCACATTTGATATTTCTTCTTCACACTTTAGCACTAACTTTATTAGATATTTAATATATTCCACACTCACACTTCTTCACCCTTATTCAAACATCCATACATTTGCAATTGAAATGATCTTGCATTTATATCCACACAATACTTCACAACTTCAATTATGTTAGTCAAAAAAGAATACAACCAATGATTTATCCAAGTCAGACACAACAACCTACTATGGTCTTATACTGAGGATAGAGAGGACCAAAAAAATTATTTTTACATCTTCTAATGTGATCCAAAAACACTTCACATGTTGGTGCACAACAAACCAAGTTGGTAGCAAGGAAACTTGTAGATGAAATATGTAGCGCATAACTAGTTGACCCAAAAACATATAGTTTCCAATTGAATTAACTTAATGTGATCTCAACCAAGATAGGTCAGGACCCAAATCTACCTTAAAACATATTTATATGTTAGTGAAAACTTTTAAGCATATAGCGCAAGTAAAGGAACAAGCCTTTTCGGCCAGATATCCACAAATAACCCAAAAAAGCAACTCAAGACACAATGCAACACCAAGGATCACAACCAACAATGTGCGGATCATATGGGGATATTCCATGAACATCCAACAACACTTATAGACACTTATTCCATACTTTCAAGCCACCAATAGCCACTGCAAGCCAAACAAGAATAGAATACTTCATTCTAGTGACACATAATGCATAGTAATGAGATATTACATTAACAGAACAACTTGTGGACCACTTCAGCACATGAAATTAGAACTCAAACACTACATGGATATTGATAACACATTCACCAACTTTCAGGATCAAAGACATCAATGCAAAGAAATGTAGAGCATTTTCTAGACCAAACCAAACAACCAACAACACTGCCAACCTTCTGCAACTTACAAAATATCCTCATCAACACTAATGACTTGAAAAGATAGGAGTGCAACATCCATAGAACACTAACTTTAAATCCCAAAGCACAAGACCATATCTTCAATTGGGGAGGAATGCAAATCATTCTCCCAAATAGACTTCAATATAATTTATTGAAGTTGAAACACTCAATCAACTTACGAAGGCCAAAACTTTCTTTCAGAAACATATAATTGATTAGAAATAATAGGAGAGAGCATATAATGCACTATAGAACATCAACAACACTTTTAATCCTCATCTTAATATATAATTATGAAACCAATTTTTCTAACAATGATACTTAATACTTCTTTGATTATCATTAGACAAGGCATGACATCCAACCATGAACTTTAGCAACACCACCATACATCACTGTTAGCCCAAACTAAATGTTGTCAACAATGACAACCACTGCCAAGAAATAATCATTGCAACAATCTCACCAACTATAAACATCAAAGACACAAAATTCCAACAACTTCCCTTACTTCTCATGTGCTAAGAACAATGAAAACCACAAATAATTCACCAAGTGTTGTCATCAACCACTACCAAAAATCTTACAAACATATATAATAATCTCACCAAGTGTTGAAAAAAATGGCAACCAACAATCAATGTTGACATCAATGACAACCACTACCAACAATCTCCCTCTTTGGAATTGACAACAACACACACCTACTCACTCTCCCACTTTAACATCAAGGACAAAGGGAAACACACACCTACACAAAACAACAAAATATTCTCTAACTTTAAGGACAAAGAGCGAAAGATCTTCAATTGAAATAGAAACACGTTCACCCCCTTTAACCAACAACACTTCTTCTTCAAGCAATCATACCATCTCCCTCTAAGGAGTACATTCCTTCTCCTCTTCAAGATTCTCCCCCTTTGATGTACGTACACTCCTTGAAACAACTAACAGGTTCCATCTATCAGTAGCAACCATTACTAGCTCCCCCTAAGAGGGAGCCAACATCAATCCAGACATAAAGATATATCTTGAATTACTCTCCCCAGACAAATGCACCAATTATACATCTAGTTAGAACAAGGAGGGGAAATAACCCCTAACTTCTATCAAAGATACTCAAAAGTATGTTTTGAAAGTGCCTTGGTGAAAATATCTACAATATGATCCTTAGTAGGCACATACTCCAATCTAACTTCATGCTTTTTTGCCTTCTCTCTCAGAAAGTGATATAAAATAGAGATGTGCTTAGTTCTTGAATACATTATTGAATTCTTGTAAATATTAATTGCACTTGTATTATCACACAATATAGGAATAGGTTCATCATATACCACCTTTACATCCTTCAAAGTTTTCTTCATCTAGAGCACCTAGGTGTAACAAGATGTTGCAACAATATATTAAGCTTCTTCTATGGATAAGGACATTGAATCCTACTTCTTACTAAACCAATAGACTAATCTATCTCCCAAAAATAATGCACTTCCACTTGTTCTTCTCTAGTCATCCACACATCCTTCCCAATTTACATCAATATAGACACTCAAAGAGAAATTTTGATCCTTCTTATACCATAAACCATTATTTGGAGTTCCCTTCAAATATCCAAGTATTATTTTAACTGAATTCTCATGAGATTTCTTAGGATTAGCTTGAAATATAGAAACCAAACATATTGCATGCATAATATAAGGTCTAGAAGTGCAGAAAAATACAATAAACCTCCAATTATAGACCTATAAAGAGTTTGATCAACTTTTGGAAAATCATTAGATTTTCTCAAGTGACAACCAGACACCATAGAAGTACCAACTAGTTTGGAATCTTCCATGCCAAACTTCTTCAACAACTCCTTAACATATTTAGCTTGAGAAATAAAGATACCATCATCTTATTGAGCAATTTGAAGCCCAAGGAAGAAGGACAACTCACCAGTCATTGACATCTCAAATTCTTTCTACATTTCATTTGCAAAAATTTTACACATATCATCATCTCCACCAAAGATGATTTGTCATCAACATATACAACCACAACTCAATAACTTGTTTTCCTGAACCTTAATATAAAGATTGCTATCAACATTACCTTTCTTGAATCCTTACTGACATAAGTAATTATCCAATCTAGCATACCAAGCTTTGGGTGCTTGCTTTAAACCATACAAATCTTTCTTGAGTTTGCAAACCATGTCTAGATCTTCTGATATCTAGAAACCATCTAGTTGCTCAATATATACCTCCTCTTCTAGATCACCATTCAAGAATGTTGACTTGACATCCATTTGATAGACTTTGAAGTTCTTATGAGCACAAAGAGCAAGAAACATCCTTATTTCCTCCACTCTGGCTATCGAAGCAAAATTCTCCTCAAAATTAATACCTTCAACGTATGAATATCCCTTGCAAACCAGTCTATATTTATTTCTCACAACTTTACCATCTTCATTAACAACTTGTTCTAGAACAGCCATTTTGTTCCCATGATATTCTTATCAGCAAGTCTGGAAACAAATTTCCATGTTTGATTCTTCTCTATCTGATCTAGTTATTCTTCCATTTCCTTTATCCAACAATCATCTTTGCTAGCATCAACAAAGTTCTTGGGCTCTACTTTTGATGTAACAAACGCAAATTTACTTGCTCATTTTCTCTTGAAAATTTTCTCCTAGTTAGCACACCTTCATCCTTATCTCAAATGATCTAATTTATAAAATTATTCTTTTGTACATAATTTTCAAGAGTTTTGAGAGTTTCACTAGTTCTAGTTCATTCTTCTCTTTCTCTACTACTACTTCTTCTTCTTCAATCTAGGGAGGTATATCAGATATGCAAACCTCAAGTTCTTGTGATATTTGACACAAGTCTTCTTAAACTTTAACATTTGTTCTTTCAATCATCCTTCCCAATCTCTTATTATAGCATATGTAAGCCTTTCTCCTAGTTGAGCAACCAAGAAAGGTTTCTTCATCACATGTTGAATCAAACTTACCAAGGTATTCTTCATCTCCTATGATATAACATTTGATGCCAAAAATTTTGAAGTATCTAATAGTAGAGGCCTCCCATACCACAACTCATAAGGGGTCTTAGTGCTATCGACCCTCAATTGCACTTTGCTAAGCAAATAAATAGTAGTGTGAACTACTTCCTTCCCATACATATCTAATAGATCAACATCTTTCATCGTTGTCCTAGCCATCTCTTGCAATATTATATTCTTCCTTTCTACTACCCCATTTTGTTGAGGAGTCCTAGGAGCAAAAAAATGTCTCCTAATGCCATGATCTTCACAAAACTTTTCAAATTCATATGAACTAAATTCACCTCCTCCATCCTAACCTTAAATTCTTGATCTTGATATCTAGTTCATTATCAACTTTTTCCTTAAAAATCTTAAACTTATCAAGAGCTTGTGATTTATCTCTTTGAAATGGTTGGAAAGAGGATCCCTAAATAGGACCTTAAAGATCCACAATAGGGAACATTTCCTAGGGGAATTTCATTAGAAAAGAGATTACAAGGTGCAATGATTGGCTTTCACTACTTCTTTAACTTTTGACTTATCATTTGATCCTACCTTAGAACTCTTATTTACTTTTTATATCCATCTTATTTCTATATTTGGTAGCTTGCTTATTTTATGTTTGTTAAGTAGCATGTTATCTTTATTGATCATTATACTTATTGTGCCTTCTATTCCCTACTTGTAAGGCATGTTTTATATCTTTTATTTTTTGATTGTCATCCTTTGCATTTGGTCTTCATTATCCTTCATCTTTTTTATCTCTGGTTTATATAGTTTATCTCTTTTCTTTATTCTTCCTTTCTTTCCCTCTCTTGGAGAGATCTCTTGTCTTATCTTATTTAGTCATTGTCACTTTTTTATCTATTGCATATTCCTTGATAATCTTGTCTATAACTATTTTCTTATGATCCTCATTATTACTACTTACTTCATAACTACAATATGTTTCTATATCAATTGATCTAGCTTCTTAGAGTATTGCCTTATATTCTCACTTTTATTGATCTATCTTTGTCAGTGTATACATTAATGCTTGCATACACAAAGGTTTGCCTAAGCCTACTTAGGCATTTATTATTGTATGACTCATTGACATAGACTAGATATTTTCTTGATATCTTTCCCAACTAGTTAATAGACTGGAGAGGTGTTGAAACACCTCAACACCTCATACTTGGTTATTTCTCCTTTATAAGGAGACCCTTGTCTATCTAATAAAGGTGGAGCTTATGCATTATTTGTGCTTGACTAAATCTTCTTTATGATCATTAGTTCTTTCATGGTATCAGAACCATCAAAGAAGTTTTCAGGCCAACACAAAACTCTAGTTTTTCATTCAAAATCATTGTTTGTTGGGTGTGCATAGAGGGAACATATTGTTTTTAATCAGAGGGAAGCTTTTTATGGCGAACGCTTCTATTTTGAGGGCCTATCTAGGCCACAAAAACCCACAAGATTAGCAATTTTGTTCCTCTTTCTCCACAAGTCGACGCATTCCTCTATATCCTCTTCCTTCTCTATTTTTCTCCCCTTTGTTTATGCTTTTTAAGTCCCTATTTCACCTTGAAATCATGGTGAAAGAGTGATTGAAGTAGCTGTGAGCATGATTTTTCTATGAAAAGGCATCATCAGAGTGCATATCTTACTTTGGCAGGTGCGGTTATGCCCATTTAGTGGGTGATCTACAAATTGGAGGGATTGGAATAGAAACGCAGGCTAGCAAGGGCAAAGGAAGCCATGATTTGGGTATTTAGTGGTGCTCACACAACCCTATTAGAAGAAATGGGACCCCTCAGCCATTTCTTATCACCCACAACATGCTGCCAGCAGATGCTCACATCCATGTTGTGATGCATTTACAATTAGAGAACCCTTTACTCAGCCAGCTTGGGGGCGCATAGGGAATTTATGTAGCACATGGGAAGTGGTAGAGCCTCCTCTTATATGTTTAGGCCATCATGCCTACCTCCCTCTGATTTGGTGTGACCACAGGCTGCATAGGAGGATGCACACTCCTCATCTGTATCAAATGGCCCATCACATCACGCTAATCTCAGTTTGTGTTGGGTGTTTTCCAAGTGTAAAGAACAGAGGAGAAGGCATACATTTTGGAGTCTCCAATCACCCATCTCCTCCACACTTGGTGCCTTATCCTCCAAAGAATCTGCCAAAACATTTGGTGATGTGAAGGTTTTGGAGAGGCGTCAAATTTCATTGGGTGAGCGGTTGATCTATTTTCCCTATTGACTATGGTCAAATACTCCCTCTTCTTTCCTTTGTAAAGAAGGAAAACTTTTGTACTAGCCACATAGTGGTTTTGATCAACTTCAAAAGTTTGTAAAAAAATGGGGGAGAGGAAAATTATTTTTCTATAGGTAGAAAACAAACCTTTTTTACTAACCATTCTCGTAATGGTTTTGATCAACCACAACAGTTTGTAAAAGGGTGATTTTTGTGTTTAAAGGGGGTTTTTCACTTTTTGTCATGAATTTGACAAAAATGGGGTCATACTTGTTTTTATTTTATTCTCTCTTATGGGGGGTATCTAATTTTATATCTGCATATGTTCTTGAGAGAGTCTCTTGAGACATTTCATTTGTACCTTGTCATTGATGACAAATTGGATGTAATCTTCATGTACTCAGTAGATTACGAAATATCTTAGAGCCTTGGTGCATGGCTCCAATGAGACTTAGATTGTACAATTTGTTCATGGCTCCAGTGAGACTTAGATTGTACCAATCTGCCTTTGACAAGCATTCAGTTAATGCTCACACAGGTGTCTCCATACCTGATCTGTATCATGTTGTAGTGAGTGATTCATCACATGTTCTTCATCGACAATGGTATCTTTTTTGGGGGCGCCTCTAGCCTTTCTCTCTTTGTTTCTCTTTTGGAGAGGAGTTTTGTTCCCACTGGGTTTTCTCTTTTTCTCCACCTTTTGAGAAAGTTGTTTGTACATGGGTACCTCACTAGGCTATTAGTCGGGACCCATTTTATCCATCCCCACCTAATTTATGCTTAAGGGGGGGTGTCAGTGTATACATTAATGCTTGCATACACATAGGTTGACCTAAGCCTACTTAGGCATTTATTTTTGTATTACTCATTGACATAGACTAGATATTTTCTAGATATTTTCATGATATTTTGCCCAGCTAGTTAATAGACTAGAGAGGTGTTGAAACACCTCACCACCTCATGCTTGGATATTTCTCCTTTATAAGGAGACCCTTGTCTATCTAACAAAGGTGGAGCTTATGCATTATTTTTGCTTGATTAAATCTTCTTTGTGATCAATAGTTATTTCAATCTTCTTAGAGCATTGTCTTTGAAGGAAGCAATGTCTGAAATATGCTTTCATATGTACAAAAAAAAATATTACAATTATAAGAAAGAATACACACGAAAAATTATAATATTACAAACAATTTTATGTAGGGAAACCCTTTCAAGAGGAAAAATTGCTCCAAAGTACAAATCAATTGTATGATTGAAAAAATATCACAATACAATAATCCAAGGACATATCATTATAGAATTATCACCAACATGTAAAATTGGAGCAACTTTAAAAGCATAATAGTACTTGCAAATCAATCATACTTAATCCATCTCCAAATACTACTAAATAGGTAAACATCGAACCACAAACTAAGAGTAGTTTTCTAAAATCATGAGTCAAAAGAATAACCCAAAAGTGGTACCATATTTGGCTTGAATTCTAAAACCCAAGTTTATCATGGTCTACCAAGCTATTATAGAATGTGGTCTTACAACTATCATAACTTGTTATAATTTTTTTCATATATAACTCATCAATTTGGTTGTCATATTTTGACATATTTAAAGTCATTCAAGATGTTTTTCGACTTCTCACAATGCTAGTCAGAATTTTAATATAACTTATAATCTTGCACAGTTTACATGTCATAAAAATTGATCATATGTAACTTCCATCTTACAATGTCATAATAAGATTAGATACTCTTACAACCTCTTGCACATTCTCAAAATATCCAACATAAAATAAATAGTGTTAAAACAAAGTGAAACCCCCAACTCTCATATGAGAACAATAACAATAAATAAATACAAATAATTAGAATTTGAATAGAAAAGAAACTTTGTACTAAAGAAAGAAAGAAATGTGTCTTTTCATTTAAATTAGAATGGTGGCTTGTTTTAAAAAAATCATATAAACAATAAAATTATAAAAATAATGATAGAAGAATGGGGAATGGCATTGTTATATAGTTACTTTTAAAGAACTCGCACGGCTATTGTTATAAGAAATATAATGGTATTTAATTATTATTATAAGAAACATAATGGTTTATGTTATATAATTATGGTGTTTTAAATCAAGGTTAGTGATTGGAACAATTTTTTGGTGAGATTAGAAAATTACATTTTTTTTAAAATTGGTTGTATGAATGAACTTTTTATTTAGTCTATAATGTTAAAATATTTATGTAATTTATAAAATAAGTTTTTGGTGTGCTTATCATTGAGATATATATATATATATATATATATATATATATATATATATATATATATATATATATATATATATATAGAATTGAGTAAGAACCTTATTATCATTTTGTGAACAATGAAATTTTGTGACATAGTGAAAAATATTATTATACTTACTTTTTTAGATAAATATTTTTTTCCAAATAAAATACTAGATATCATATGTTTTGTTTTCTTATTTACTTCAAATTCTATATACATTATTTATATTATAGAGATGTACACAAACAATAAACGCATTATATATACCAAGGGCAAAGTAGATGAGAGTGATTTAGCATGTAAGGAAGTAATATGGCTACAAAGGTTGTATTCTATTGGTTTGGTACAAAAATATGGTAAAGCTTTACAATGATAGTCAAAATGCTATATATTTTGGTCAAGAGAAATTGTTGAACATAAAAGAGTATTGTTGGAAAAAACTGGTATAAAAAATAATGTTTCTAATTTATTAACAAAGGTTATGAGTACTAAAGTAATTTCTTGGCGCAAGGAATCAATGGACATAATTGTCCACAACAGTTGACACTTCAAGAATTTGGTCATTATGAAAAGTATTCATCAAGTGAGAGATCATTGATTAATAGGTGTTGTATTTTTCTCATGTTTAATTGAAAAAAAATGATAGGCTTTAAAAAAAATTCCTATGTTTTAAGGTATTCATGTTTATTTTTTGTATGATTTATAAAATGTGTCTCAAATCATTTTTGATGTGCATATTTATATCTTCATATGCTTAAAAATGAAGCAAAAAAATCATTATTGTAATGATAACTGGTTGAGTTTTATCAATGTAAATTTTTTTACCAAAAACTTTTTCCCATATAAACCAGAAACTATTCACTGATTATAAATAAATAAATTTAAAAAAACGGTGACAAATCCAATTCAGATCCTCACATATCTAATAGGCGTGACCTCACCTGTTCAAACAGTAAATTATTCTCTTATAAATTACTAGATAATATCCAATCAAGAATCTCCTAGGAATAAAACAATATCATATGTATTTTAAAACAGTCATTCTTAACCATCATGATCTATATTTCAACAGAAATGATTAGTAAGGAAGGATAATTACACACAGTAAAGAAAGCTCTATAAATAACCAAAGAGTACTGCTCTTGTTTACTAGGGGTCTACCAGGAGAGATCCTGCATAAAAGCTATTTAAAAGAAAAGTTAATCTCTTCAGTGTAGGCTCAGGTTTGAATGCTAAATTATGTACGCGGTGTCAGAAGATCAGAAGAGAAAAAATCCATTTGTTTCCATTATAGACAATTAGTTGATTATCATATTAAGGATGTCAAGTTTATGGTGTATTTGAAATGTTTCAGCAGTTATCATAATTAAAAGGTGAGTGTTAACCAAAATTTTGGTATATTAATTGCTTGTAATTATTTCAATGGCGTGTTTGTTCTGTCAGTAATGACCACCAGAAGTAGGGTTTTTTTCTCTCCTAACTAAGAATATCACACTTTGACCAGGTCCAGCTCAATTGTTTTGGACCCCTACGCACTAACTGGATGGTTCTCAGAAACAGCATTATTAAAGTTAAAATAATATGCCATCAAATTTTCTTGCTTTATTAAAGTTGAAAATAACAAGACACGCATGACCCATCACATCAAGGTTGCAAGAATGTATCCGTCAGTGGGTTAAAATGGAATTTGAAGAAAACTTAAGAAAATAATTTTAAAGTGATTATTGAGATAAAAGAGTTATAGCAAAATATTTTAAAGTCTGTAAGAAAATAATTTTAAAGTGAATATTGAGATAAAGAGCTATAACGAAATATAAATATTATGTTGGATCATCTTTCTAATAAACAGAGTTATATATATTTAATCTTCATTATGAATAAATTTAATGTTGGATCATCTTTCTAATAAATAGAGTTACATATATTAGATCTTTATTATGAATAAAAATTTATAATGAATATTTTTTTATAAAGAATCATGATTTTCGTCAAAGATGCTGTAAAATCTTTCATGGGTCTCATAATGTATTGGTCACCCAAATACAAAATATTCTTTTGATTCCAGTTCATTGTCGCAAGTCAACAAATGCACCAATCCATTGGAATAAAGTGTTCTAACTCCGTATAAAGATGATGAGAACATACCCACCCAAAGGAAAGGATAGCATATAGCATCTAGTCTCTTCACATTGCAAACTTAACTCATTCCACCTAGTTCATATATTTGTTTAGGACTTTTTCTTATTAGACCATCTTAATCAATATTTTATAGCATCCTCACAAAAAGAAGTGATCACAAGAGAAGAAAATAAAAAAAATGAGAGTGGATAGACTACTCATAAGTAGAATTAATAAACCTATGCAAGTTCTTACAATAATTAGAGAATTTATCAATAACTAATATATAGCATCAAGTTCGAATGTACACATTACATGTACTATATGACTGATTCTAGCCACAATCAAGGAAGTAAAGCACTAAACTATACCTAGAAGGTGAGTTAGATAACATGGTCAAGCATACCAATCAAAGAAAATCTTCTAATACTCTAATCTCTTCACACAACATAAGCTCACAATTTCATTAGTCACTCATAAGCATAATCCAATTTTTCACACAATTATGGCTTCATTATAGCACAATCACACATTATTCAAAAAGATAGTTACAAGGTTTCCTATGGCATCACCCAAGGTATTCACAAGAAAATTTCCTTTTGACATAAGAATGGAACTTTACTAAAGCATCACATTTAAGATAATTACAATCACCAAGAAATGACACACAAAGTCACACACTAAAATTATTTTAACAATTCAAGACTAGCTAGGATATAATCAAGATCACAAGCCAAGGAAACTTAATGTGTTCACCTATGCTAGGAATGATCAACATTCAACCATGCAAGAATTTTCCAATCAAACGGTAAATCTATGTAATCACAACATGCATCCCTTTATACTTATAAAAAGATAACATTAACATGCTTCACAAGGGATGATAATATAGTTTGTGGACTCCAATCCACACTAACACATTTTTTCTACAATTCACAATTACTTTTACAACATAACATACACATTATACACATATGAAGAAACAAATTTTTAGAGTCAACAAATACAAAATTTACTAATATATTTAATATTTCACTGAACATTCATCACAATTACCATGCATGTGACCCAATTATACCCCTTTTATTTAATTTTCTATTTAATATGTAATGTTATCACAACCAAGAACTTACCACAAGAATCTAAGGAAAGAATAAATTTTGGGGACTCAAGTCATTGACCCAAATGATTTATTTTAAACAATTCAAAATTTACATGTATGGAATAGTCAATTCACATATGTGGCATGCACTCAAATGGAACCTAATTAATGATGCCCTTCAAGCAAGAAAACACCACATAAAGGGGGAAATAATATTTTTCGATTATGACAAGGAGGATAAGAAAGTATGTCAATCTTGTAATATGATACATAGACAATAAGGTTTTCAAAATCATACTATTCCAAGAGGATACACAAGTACAAATGTGACCCCCACAAGGGTTTATCATCACTCACACAACAACAACTCCCTAGGAAGGGAACAAACATCAAGAGAAACCTTACAACACTCACTCTTTGAAGGGTCCCTCACACACTCTACAACCTTTTGTTAATGATCAATACTCTCTTGATTATCCTTTAGCTACCAATCCATACTCAACATCATCTCGTAGGATCCTAAATTTAGGATATGTAAATCAACAGTGGTTTTGAAGGTACCAATCCAACATGCAACCACACACGAGGGATCTTATAAGCACCTCAACACTAGTAGTTAACTCAACCTTCCCTTATCATTTTTTTGTATTGCCATAATCCTACAATATACTACCATGGATGGAAAAAAATCTATAACATCAACATCAAACAACATAGACGTATGGACCCCATCTAGTAAACTTCAGGCCATCATAATTGAACTCTAATTCTCTTCCTGAAGGTTTCGTACCATTGCAACCACTTTTTGAGACCTTTAATCCTCTCCCACTATTAGCTTTGACATTGTAGTGTTTTGAACATGAACTACCATAGATTTCTAAGGGAAATACCTCAGAAAGTGACCCTACTAGACACGAGAAAAATGGTCCCATGACTCAAGTCATAATTGACTAAGGTGCATTCAACTGTTGAATATTTGCATGAATAAAACAAGTCAAGATCATATAGTTAGGTTTCCTACCTCAACCAAAATTTCCTAGCATATTGATCACTCTTATCCTTGAGAGAATAGCCACCAAAACTTAGTCCATGATAAGACACTTGTGGGGGTTTCTACCTCTACTACTATTATGATTGAACAATCTTAGTGGTGTTGGTGGTGTCTTGAAATACCCATGGGTTGAGGTTGATAATACCTAACCCTAAATCCTAGCTAAGATGGAACCTTAGGTCATACTCTTACCCAACCACCATATCCTCTAAATAAAATCTCCTTGATTATTTTGGCTTCCTTTGTGGTAGTTCTCATGGTTTCTAGTTCTGACACATAAACTCCAACAATTATAATCTTTCAAACCTCTCATGTATCTCTAGATAAGAAACTCCCCAAAGGGAGGTAGATGGGCACAAATCGGGTCTCTCATAATACGTCATCACACTATCCTTGTCCACCACTTTCCTATTCTTTGAACAAATCATTCTCCTACAAGGGTACATCCTTCACTCTAGGATGAAAAGGGCTCCTAGAGTGTTTTTTTCTTCATCATGGATTTTCTCTCCTCTCCTTTCCTATGAAGTATAATAATTGATCAAATGTGTTACTGTCTAATGAGGATTCAACCTCACTGAAATATCATGACGAAGGAATAAAATTTGTAATCTACCTAAAGGATCTTCAAGGTGAAATTGTCTAAACATAGGGAAGTCCTCTCTTCTAATCTTAAGTAACTCATGATTAGGATTTAATTTTCCACTCTAGATAGGGTGGTAATGTTTAGGAGGCATCCCTTCCTCACAAAAAATGCATGGGTTAAAAAGTCTAAAATTATATATGATGTCACACTAAGGAACATTAGGCAAGAAATCGAGAACTACCATACATTCAAGGTAAGGACTTAACAATCACACATTAATCTCTTGATAAATCACATAAACTAGAGCTCTTATCATTTGAACATGGGCTCTAATACCAATTGTAGTGCCTCAAACCTCGCACCCAAGTCATTAGCCAAGAGAAGAATTTTTTAAGTGACATAAGAATGACTCTTAACAACTAACTTATGATTCCAATGTATCCCACTACAGCAATAGGAACTCAAGGTGTCATGTCAACCACAAGGATACATAATACATAACAATACCATTATGATGATGCTCCATGCCCTACACAATACTAGACATCAACATCACTTACAAGAATTTTCCATTTCTCCAAGAAGGGTGGTATGAGAAAATAAATTACTAATTGTGGGATGAAACCACCACAATGAACCTACAATATAGGGGAACTACACCACAATGGTGATCAAGTCCTAACCCCATAATCACATTCTCTCATAAACTCAATCCAAGGGTAAGATGAGGGCACCATCTATCTCAATTCCATCCCCTAAACATGCTTGATAATTGCAATACCCCCAATGGGATCTGCCCTAAAATTTATGATTTATGTCCTAGATTATTTATTTATATTTCTACACTTTTTTTATTTAATTTTTTGTTAAAACCCTAGGATTGAATTCTGATTTTTATTTTTATAATGATAAAAACTTATAGGCATCCAATAAACATATACCAAACATCCATAAACTATGCTAAACATGTAGATAACATCAATTATGATAGAATCCATGAAAACCAACCATACAAATGCCAAAAATAGGTCCAATAAATCTGATTTCTAATTCAAGAATTCTGCTACTACAAAGCTAAATAATATGGACTAGTTTTACAATGAATTAGTGGGCTCAAACATGAAAAATATATGCCCAATTCTTTTATCTACAAATCAGATTTAAAGCTATGATTGTACATACCAAATATATGAAAAATAGTCTTGAAATTTCAAACCCTAGATGGGTGAATTCCTCCTTGGAAAGTGCTTAGGGTTTGTTGCTTCAAATATGCAAAATTTCCCTCCAAAGGTGGGTGCTCAGATCTACTCCAAAGTGGCACTCCAAATTACAATCTAATTCTTCTTGAAAAATGTTATACAAATTCTGCTCCAAAACTCGAAATCCTCCAATGAAGTGTAAGTAGACTTCCCTTATGAAGCCTTCCCAAGATGAGATTGGGTTTTCATCCAAATCACCCTTTATTCTCAAGGTTTTTCATCCTTGAAATAAGCTACTCAAAAGTGTAGTCCAAAATAATATAAATAAAAATTCCAATATGATATGATATACCTCCAAAGAACTTGTATTTGTATCTTCACCTTTTCCCTCCAACTTGGCCGACCCAATCTAGGCACCCAATTTCAAATTTATTTATTTTTCCCTTTTTACCTCCAAAAAGGGTCACCCAACCTCATATAAAGATTATAAAAATATTTTGGCACCACATGAAATAATAATAAATTATGGTAAATTAATTCTAAAGTCCCCCAAGACAAATAAAAATAATTGATCCATAAAAAAAAAACTAATTATGCAACGCTCAAGCCAAATATTTAGGGATAGTATAGTCCTCCCTTCTAGAGATTGCTTTTCCTCAAGCAATAAAAAACTTTCATGTTGCAAATCTCCAAAGGCCCCATCCTTCAAGAATGAAAAATTCATCAAGTACTAAACACTAGACCAATCTGAAGCCCTAAAGAGAGTCATGCCTATCAACAAGTGATGAAAGATGTGAACTCTAAAACAAAAACACAAGTCTCCAAGCTTGTGATGCTCCAATCTGATGCAATTATCAATGCTTTATGAGTTGTGAAGCAACTCATCAAGATCCCAACAAAAAAGTGTGTCAATGATGCCACCACCTAGATCCCAAATCACCACATCCTCACATCCATCATACATGAGGATATGAAAGAATCTCGACATTATATCAACATAAAACCACCCTCCAACTCATGCAAACCTCCCATGTATGTGAGGAATAACCAACATAGGTGCAAGGAAATGTTTAACAACTCCTCCTAAGTTATTGATATGAAACAAAACAAAAACCTCATGACTAAAAATTAGACTTATGAGGGAGAAAATAGTATCTCCAATGACATAGGATGATAGAGTATCATCCCTATGCCACTCTCCAAGGAGGAGGAGATAATTCAACTCTCTTCCAAAATCCAAAACAGTTGATGTCCTCCAAGATTTATGCAAGAAATCCATGTTTCGTAAAGTAGAACAACCACCCCTTATCAATGTAGGGAGTAGATTCTCATGTACTAAGGTTGGAACACCTATGCAAACATTCTCACCTCCACACCCAATGCCATAGTCCAGTTGTAATAGAAACATTAGTGCCTCAAAATAACAAATCATAGCAATGTCTCCATATCTAGGCTCATAAGCCATCTGCAACTCAAAAGTATACCACATAAATGCAAGTATCTCCATTACATGAATTACCAATCTCTGGAATAGCACAACCTCCAACACTACCAAATAATAAGATGATAGGGTTACACCTCTTCACCAACCAACACTCATCTTTTCCAAGAAATACCAATGAATCACCACAAATTGAATCACTTATGACTCCCTCTTCATATGAACATTTGACACTGGTGGTTGATCCAGTAAGTGTATGCACTCAACTAGCCTAACCTCCTCTAAGGTTTGGGCCTTCAAAGGCCCTCGAACAAAGGAAACTCATGATGCAAATTATGTATATGAACAAAAAATATTGATTCATACATTTCCACTTGTCCACCAAAATCTACATACTCTTCTTGTTTGCTTTCTTTTGCTTGCTCCACCACTATACATTATTCCCTTGGAATAAATAGAGATATAAGATGTGACCCCCTTAACCTATTTGCTTTATCTAATTGGTTACAATGTTCCTTGATCTCTTGCAAGTGTTTTTTTGTTTGGGTAGCCAACATCTTTTCTCTCCTAGCTCTTTACAACCACCCTTCACACATATCTTGTGTATTCTTCACATATTTCATAGTATGGTATGCAAAATCAAAACCTTTGTGGCATAAATCTACA
This sequence comes from Sequoia sempervirens, assembly GCA_007258455.2. Taxonomy (NCBI): domain Eukaryota; kingdom Viridiplantae; phylum Streptophyta; class Pinopsida; order Cupressales; family Cupressaceae; genus Sequoia; species Sequoia sempervirens. The sequence goes on along the minus strand of VDFB02270651.1, from coordinate 395,060,567 downwards.
ATACATTTATTATATTTTGCACTCACATCTTGAGTGCCAACATTGGGAGATCCCTCAACACCATTCCCTTCATGTGACAAAGTTTTTGTCTCATGGTTATGTAAGGAAATATGACTATTTTCATAAAATAGAAAATAAGAACCTTCATCATACCTCTTTGTAGTGCCTTCAAGGAACTCAAACAAGTCTTCATCCTTTGTTAATTTTCCATCATCAATTGTTGTTCCAAGAGATGTCTTCAATAGAAAATTGTGTCATGTGCCATAATTTTTGTCCCATGACTACAAGCTAAATGTTTATGTATATAGGTCACATTTATCTTCATGACTTCATCATGTGATCCTCTATGTCCTTCCTCCATGTCTCCACACTTTGTCATCTTCCAAAAAATATTATCCTCATTATCTTCTAATTATTGAAGAGCCCTTTGAGTGCTCCTCAAGGAATCCACTGCATCCTCAAGCTCAAGGGTGATCTTGTCCCCCCTCTTGCTTTCTTCTCAAAGAATCTAAGTATATCTCACCAAGTGTGAGGAGATGATATCTATCATCAAGTAAACGTAGGTAGTTTGACTCCACTACCATCAAATCCTCCTTGATTTTTTGTAAATCATCAAGAGATCTACCTCCTTCAAAAACTACATGATTCCCTAGAGCCTTCCAACATAAAATGGCTATCATCTTATGAACATGATCAGAATGAGATGGGGCTGCCACAATATTACCTTTGTTTACCTTCAATTGTCCTTCCTAGTGATGTAACTTACAATACCCATCACCTCCACGCAATTTTTTGTTCGGTCTTCATAAATGTACACCTCAAAATTAGCTTCCTTCATTGCCTCTTCTTCATTACATCCATGTGTAGAAATTAGGTCATCATCATGCTTCCTCAAAGGATCTCCATCAAAATAATGAGTAGATTCTTCTACATCATGATCTTCTTCATTAGTCAATCTAGAAAGAGTATGCACAATTATAACCTCCTTAACCACTAAGTGATCCTCTATATCTTACAATGTTAAATCAATCTTGTCCAATTCACTTTGTTCACTACATATTGAAATTTCTAAATTGCTCACATATGTATGGAAAAAATCCAACTTAAGGACACCCAAGCCACAATTTGATTTCTTTCCAAAATGATGTAAAGGTGATGAAGAAATTCTAGGCTCAATTAATGAAACATCACAAGAACCCATACCTTCATGTAGCTAATCTAACATGGTTGGTTTGACAATCTCCATGGTCGTATCTTCTTCAATATTCATGTGATCTTCATTTATAGCTTCAATAGTTGAATCTCCTTTGTATGTGTCCTCATAGGGTTGAAGTAATCTTTTGAACATGTCTTCTTTAGGGATGCATACTGATTGATTTTTTTCCTCCTCATAATTACTTGTAGGCTACAAGTCATAAACAAGACTTCTTCTTCCTTATCTAACCTTTTTTCAATGATAACTTCTAATTTTTTTTTCTCTTTCCTCAATTTTCTAATTGCATCCTTTATCTATTGTTGAAAATTTTACAACACCTCTGTTATTTTTGGGAAAAAATATGTGAAAATTCTTCCCATGGTTGATCATTCCTCCTTGAACTTCCTTATCCCATTTCTTGTTGTGTAGCTTGTTGTCCAATTCATCTATGATAGTAAAACTAAAATGGTGATTGCATATAGAACCCTCCAAGCTGGCAAGATCAAATCTTTGATACCATTGTAATATCCCTAATGGGATTTTCTCTAAAAATTTTGATTTATGCCCTAGATTTTTTATTTATATTTTTTCACTTTTCTAATTTAGTTTTCTACTCAAACCCTAGGACTAAATTCTGGTTTCTATTTTTAGAATGATAAACACTTATAGGAATCCAATAAACATATACCAAACATACATAAAAGTATGTCAAACACATGTAGAAAACATCAATTATGATAGTATTCATGAAAATCAACCATGCAAATTCCAAACATAGGTTCAATAAATCTTTTTTTGGTTCAATAAGTTTTATGCTACAAAATTGAATAATCTAGATTGATTTTATAATGAATTCATGGGCTCAAAAATTCCAAATATATGCCCAAATTTCTTCTCTAAAAATCAAATCTAAATCTATGATTCTACATACCAAATATATGCAAAATAGTCTTGAAATGTCAAACCCTAGATGGGTGAATTCCTCCTTGGAAATCGCTTAGAGTTTGTTGCTTCAAATATGCAAAATTTCCCTCCAAAGGTGGGTGATCAAATCTACTCTAAAGTGGCACTCCATATTATGATCTAATTCTAATTCAAAAATGTTATGCAAATTCTTCTCAAAAACTCTAAATCCTCCAATGAAGTGCAAGTAGACTTTCGTTATGAAGCCTTCCCAAGATGGGATTGGGTTTTCATCCAACTCACTGTTTATTCTCAAGGGGTTTTGTCCTTGGAATAAGTTGCTCAAAAGTGCAGTCCAAAATAATAGAAATAACAATTCCAATATGATATGAAATTCCTCCAAAGAACTTGTATTTATATCTTCACCTTTTCCCTCCAACTTGGCCAACCCAATTTGGGTTCCAAATGTCAAATTTATTTATTTTTCCTTTTTACCTCCAAAAAGGATCGCCCAACCTCATAGAAAAATTCTAAACTTATTTTGGTTCCACATAAAATAATAATAAATTATGGGAAATTAATTCCCAAGTCCCCCAAGCCAAATAAAAGTAATTGAGCGATAAAAAAAGTATTTTTTTTAACTATGCAACACTCACACCTAATATTCAGGGACAATACAACAATACCCACAAACCACAAAAAACCTTATGCAAGTTATGGGGTAACTAGGAGATAATACATATCGACTAAACAGGTGACCAATATTTCTCTTTATGCAAGAAATATTTACCTAGGAAAAGATAGGATATCTCCCAACCAAAGACATCCAAACACAAGGGAAAACCTTCACAAGAGGTGGCCTCACTAGGAAGTACCAACTCTCTATTGACTAGAATGATAACAATTCATTTTCATGCAAAGGCATGCTCCCCAATACAAAATATGACATAGCATTCTGATAATGACACTTGTTGACAAATTGATATGGGAAGTCTCACAAGGACAAGGGGAATAAGTTCCGTATAGAATTTTTTTCCAAAAACTTCTTGAAAGTACTCATTGTCTAATAATATAGAGGACTGCAACACACCAAAGTACCCAATGTCCCATATTTATGTTGGAGTCCAAATTTTATGTTGAAGTTCAAAATTTACATTATAGTCATGTTTCTCAATTGTAGTCCTTTTTTGTATTGTATTTCTAATGAGAGATTGAAAGGATGATTGTTTCTAGGTATCATACTCAAGGATAATTCATAAGACACAAAAATAAAACCATTATACAAAAGAAAATCCAAAATCAAGACAAATGGCTTGGAGACCATGGTCAACATGAACACCCAATCTTCAAAAAGAAACCAAATAGGAAAGATGCTTCCCAATAACTAGGAGGTCAACAAGGTACTCCCAGATGGGTCCAGGGACATTAGGGATGAATCAAAATTTTCTCCACAATTTCCACTTTACATCCTACCATGAAGTGAACCAAAATGATATCACCCTATGGCAGGTCCTCAAACACAACCCAACACTAAGAAGATGAAAACAACACATATTCCAATAATATAATACATAAATATTTTCTATCATATTACATTCATTTTAATCCCAAATTCAAATGTGTTCTAAGTTTATTTTACCAATTTAATAATAATGAGAAAATATTATATAGTATGACATGCACATTCAACACCAACATTTACATGTGGTAAATGTTACAACCATTCCATCATCACTTATCTTGATTGGTTTATAATTATTCCACTAAGGAGGTCTCAACATAATATTAAAATTATATAAAAGGACTCAAATTTCTTGAATTGTACATTTTGCAACATTGATATAATGAAATAAATAATAAGGATATGAGGTGTTCTTCCCTTTTATGCATGATCTTGTGTCACTCCAATAGATCCACTAGTCCCTAATAGTGGTGGAGACATAAAAATTGGTCATAATGCATATACAATCAAGCTCTCATACAATCACACACATGGATAGAAATAGTCTCACATTAAAAAAAATCCAATAGCAACAAAGATGAAGATTCTAGATGAAACAAAGAAAAAAATAGGGTTTATCAAAATGAATAAAGAAGATGATAAACCACTAAGTTTTCTTGGGATGTTTCACTCAATTATAAAATCCAAAATGCATAAATAACAATCAAAAATTACTCCTAACTATTATAGCAACTATAAGGAAAGTTTTGGAAGGATGAAATAATGTGTACCTCAGAGAAAACTTGTTTTTAGGTCATGGAGGACTCATTCATCTTTAGTGGTGAATGGGTCCCTATTAGGGTTTCTAAAAACTGAGATGTGGGTTCTATTCTTCAAGATCTACACTTCCAACTCCTTGGTGCTCAACTCCTGAAAAACCTAAAACAAATTATGTAGCCTTGTTTTCACGTTCTTACAATAAGGATGACAACTTGATAACTTTGAAAAAAAATTCTTCAATCTTGCTCTCCACTTGATCTTCAACCTATAAACTTGCAAACACACATCAAAGGAGAGAAAAACTTGTTGATTATTAGAGGATAGGGATTTTCCTTGGTCAAACCCCTTTTAGGTAATTAAAGCTTATGATGGAACAATGAAATTCAAGCATGAAACATGCAACATGAAATGATGATACCTTGGAAGATGTCTTGGAATTTGTAAATCTACAAACTAACATGAAGTGACCATGTAGAATGTAGATCTTGATCTTGAATTGGATGTGAAATAATGCTTAACTTGGAACTTCAATACTACATCAACACACATTAGCTCAACCACATGTTTGATGCACTATCCCTTTGACATGATGTTATTAACTTGAAATGCTACAATAAAACTTCAATAATCTACGGTCCTTGAATTCCTTTGAAATTCTCTTGAAGATGCTCTCTTGATCATAATTTTTCTATAATGCTTAAATAATTGAAATATTAGATGAAACTATGTGAATTAACCTTATATTTATACTAAATCTAAGGATTAATCCAACATTCAAATAATCCAAGCCGACATCAGATCTAGGATTTAAAATCATTAAGATCCCACCACAAATAAATTTAAAAATGGGTGTCCTAAGTGAAGAGGACCCATTCGCCATCTTGGGTGAATGGGTCCTAGCATAATTTCCTAGGACCAAGCTTCGAGGGGATGAAATAACATCAAAAACCCATTTCAAATATTCCAAGAAAAGGGTGTCCTATGTTAGGAGGACCCATTCGCCCAAAGTGGTGAATGGGTCCTAGCATAGTTTTCTAGGACTCCAATTGTGCGAATGTAAGTATCATGAAATATTATTAATGGGTGTTAGGATAGATCCTTGAAAAATGAAATTAATAAGGCTTAGATTTGAATTAAAAGGTCAATTAACCTTAATTAACCACAATTAATTAATGAAATCCTAGATTAGTGTGAAAGTGTAAGAAAACACTTTGCAACATCCTAAATAATGCACAATCAAGTCTATTTTATTAATGAGGTCCCTAGACTCAATATGAATGTGTAAAACACATTGCAACACTAAATCAAGGCAACATTAGGTTCATTTATCGTTAATTATTTCCAAATGCGGGAGAAAGGGATACTTTTTCTATTAATACATTTTTCCCCCACTTTAGTGAGAGTTTTCCCCCATGAAAAACTCACACTAAAGTAGACATTCAAGGCACTTAAGTATGCAACAATAACAAAGATACATATTCATACCCTATCAAAGACCAAAAAGAGTAAAATAAAATAAAGGATCAAGCACAAGCATTCCAACACAATGTGAAATGTGGTTGTTTGTCCATAACAAAGATCAAGCTTTGACAGTCTATCCAACACTATGTGGACCAAGTCTAGGTTGTTTGTCTGTAACATGTGTGCTCACTCCAGGGTAGTGGAACCTCAGGCCTTCCACAAGGTGAGTTATCCCAACGAGGTGGAAAATGAGAGTCATATTATCCTCCCATACCATACCGAAATTATCCTTCTAACAACTTCGATAAGGCACCATAATGAGATGTACTTATGAATGCTTTTGAATTTCATGTCTATAAGTTTTTGCTAAAGGGGATTTTTATTTGTTCATGTAAGGTCTTCTTCTTAGGGAATATCATGTCTAATGTCTCCAAGAGAGGATAAGTCAAAGAGTATCAAATCACCACTCATGGGATGCCTCTCATTTCACATCATGCCACCAAGGGAGATTGTATGCTTAGAAATATCACACTCTTCGAGGACATAAAACCCAATGACACCACCAAGAAAAGGACACGTCACAATAAAAAATAAAATCATGCCATGAAATAATTCAAAAGATGTCATTGATGTATGCCCCCACTTTAAAGCAATTGCTAACACCATTATTGTGAGCAACTACTTTAAAGTAGCCAATATTTTCTCCTAAGACAGAAGACATTTCCTTGAAAAACCCTATGCCAAGTCATACATTTTTGAAATAAAGCTACGTCATGGATAAGGGGTTGGCCCAAAAAATACAATTCTAAACCTAGAAAGAAAAGTATGTCACATGTGAGCCAACTTAAGGCATGTTGTCCACATCCTAAGCTTGCTCTTATATATACATGGAAGGTAGTCAATTAGCCAAAAGATACAATGACAAGTGACATAAAAGGACAAAGCTACCTAACCCCTTGCCCCCACTAAGTGCGGGACAAGAGTGAGCCAAGGATGGATGATGGTATGCCACTCCTTGCGATAAGGAAATGATTTTCAATGAATGTAAAACATGCAATAGTGAGTATCATATGATCCTACAACTATTACAAGGCGATGAGTAGCAACTAATGTTATTGATTATAATGAGTAGACAAAGTATCAATTGTATGCATATCTAATAAAATATTTCCACATGTAGTATTGATCAGTTCAAGATGCACCAAAGTTAAACTTGTCTTGGAAGAATCTCTTGTAAGGTTGTTCATATTAAGTGAAGGCCTTTTTTATGCTTGTATTTCTATCAAAGGACAATAACCAATACCATGATTTGTTTCTTGTGTGTTAGGCTCTATAGGGACATGGATACCTTGTTCTCTAGCACCACATCCTTTTCCACTATAACCAAGTTGTTTCACAAGTTCATAACCCCTTCCATAAATATTTTTCATTTCTTTAGGATTTGATGGTTGTTCATAATAAACTTCGTCAAAGTTTATTGTGTAATTTGTTTGATCTTCTAAAGTAGTTGAGGTGGATTCTTTCGAATTTTGTGTTCACATTACTACTTTTTCTTTTCCCTTTTCAGACTCTTTGTTTGTGATCTTGTATTTACCCATGAATGACATTGGTGTGAAATATAAGGAACCCCAATCATCTTCCAATAGCTTAGTGACTTCATCAATTTTCTTCTTGTGTTCTTCTTCCTTTGTAACTTCCTTTTTTGTAGTTTATTCTAGTGCTTCCAAAGGATCTTGTCCTTCTCTCTCAAAAATCAAGCAACTTTCAGGTTCAGGATCAGCTTTTAGCTTGTAAACCTTGTTGTTATAGACATACTTCATTACACAATGTAAAGTATAAGTCACTTCATTCATTTCATGAATCCAAGGTCTTCCTAAGAGGATATTGTAAGAAAGATCATGAGGAATAACATGTACCACAGTTTTTAATGTTACTTTTCCAACTCTAATAGGTAATGTGATGACTCCAAGCAGTTGATTTCCTATATTATCAAATCCATGGATAGATAAAGAATTGGGTTTAATATTACTTCTACTCAATTTGATATTTTCCAAAAGGCTCACACTACACACATTCAAGGCCAAACCATTGTCAACAAGGGTTCATTTTATCACGATTTGATTAACATAGACTATTATATTGAAGGCTTCATGTCTCTTTTTAATTTCTAAGAAAGGTAACTCACTCTAGTGAAAAACAATATCTAAGTTCATCTCATTCATTCCTTAAACTAGCATTGCCACATCATTTGAACTACTGTTAGGTGGAATCGTAACTTGTTGTAAGGTTGTTTGAAGCATGCTATGATAGTTAGGTGAGGTTTGAATAAGATCCCAGAGGGATATTTTATTGGGAGTATTCTTAAGTTATTCAAAAATATTATATTCCTTTCCACTATTTAAAGGAAAATGAGGACTAGGTAAGATAGGGTTAGGCAATGGGAGAGATGTTTGAGTTTTTTATCTTGGTTGCAGGTTATTCCTCGTGTTATATGTATGAGTAATGGTATGGTAACTAAAATGCTAGAACATATTTTTCTTAGGTGGTTCGAGGATGAGGAAATATTTTTTTTGAACTTGTGGTTTTTGTGAGGGTGGGTAAAGAATTAGAGGATTCTTAGGATGTCCCATAGGGTATTTAGGAGGTCCAATAATTAGGGGGGATCTAGCAGACACTTGTGCATTCATAACCTCAGCGGTTTTGGTTTGATGCCTTTCTAATGAAGGGGAGTCTAGTGTCATCTTTTGACCATCATCTAAAGAAGTCACATCACTATTGTTTGAAATAAATGTGTCAATTGTCTTATTTTCTTCCACCATGATATCATCCCTAGTAGGAGATTTTTTAGGAGAGCAACAAACTAGATGTTCATGGCATTCAATGTTTGGTTCCTCTAAAGTAACTTCATCACAAGTAGGGGACTCCTCAATGGTTGGGTTTTCTTGTTTACCAATGATGACATTCACTTGTTCAATAATGTTTGTCCTAGGGGAGGAGAGGCAACTAAGATTTCCATGACTTTCATCAATTAGATTTTCTAACATCAAAGTATCTTCTTTGCAACTAGGAGAGATACTAGGAGAAGAACAAATGTGATTTTCATGATTTTCTGTAATTTCATTTATTTGTCCCATAATGTCTTCCAAAATAGGATAGGTAGGGGAAGAAAAATAAAGAGGGTTGTCATAGATCTTAAAGATTTGATCATCTAACACCAACCTATCATCCTCGCTTATAATATGATTGTTATGATTCATTACAATTGCATCCTCTTTCACTAAAACATTCTTAGAAGCAAGAGATGAATGGAGATTAGGTAAGGTGATGTTTAGAAATGTGTATATGATCTCATTCTCTTGTGCTATAATATATGTTAGGAAATTTTGCATTCAAACCCACAATATTAAATCATTTCCTACATAACCCATGAGAGATAAACATGCATACAAGTTGTCAAAATGCATAGATAAAATAGACAAGCCACAAGATAACACAATATATACCCTAGGAAAACCCTCAAGAGGGAAAAACCCAGCCTCCAAAAGCATCCATACTCCATCATATTATTCAGCAATAAAGCAATACAAGAGTTACAATGAATACCTTTGAAGCATCAAGCCCTCCAATGCATTCCCATGTGTCCAAGTGTGAATCCACACATCCCATGCCATGCTTCACAAATGCACTCCTCAAAAAGACTCAATAATGATATCCAACCCACTTAGCCAACCTAAACCACTACATATGTGTTTTCTTTTATAGATAGAATCTCACACAAAATACAACTAGTGGTAAGGTAAAACCATGTACCACAAAACCACTTACCCCTTATTTAATATTGGGTACTAATACATCACATTATTCAATATTTCCCCAATATTAAATTATTATCACATGTCTCCCACACATTAAATAATAATACAATGTTACAATACAACATCAAGTGGTCCCCAAATAATTACCTAGTGTGATTATCCACACCACCAAGGTGCATCACAACTAAATAATTATTTAATTACAATATTATGATAAATCAATTTAAGCAATGGTGTACAACACCATATCTCAACATTCTTCGACTTGTTGTATACATTGCATAATGGATCAATACATTAAATACATCATCATAGTCATACATGAAACCACATGAATCTGTAACATGCTCTCGTGCTCCATCAAGATACATGCAATAAGAAAAAAGTGATCACCATCTTAAGCAAGAACTCCTTTCATCCTCCAATGTGCTACCTATGGAAGAAAAGGAACATGCCAAGGTGAAAGTGCACCAAACCATGAGCACAAGCATCAAATCCAAGCTATCAATTGAAAAAAACACATGATCAAAAATAGCATCCACAACACATGCTAATACATCTAACCATCCATACCTCCAAGGTATCAATACATCATCAAACTCATGCCAAGAGCATATGAAACCTATAAACTGCAATCACAAGCTCCATGTGTCAAACCTGTCAATGAAGAACATACATATCTAGGAACTTCCACTACATAGGTAATGTCAAAGCATATAAAGTCTACCAATCAACACTATATCAAGGTGTGATAAGTAAATCAAAGCATGATGTACCAAGAACAATAACAATGATCCACACATACAACCCAAAGAGTTGCATAATCTCTCACATGTTTCCACCATCCTCCCAAAACATGAACATCGAGGAAGGAACCATGAAGAAAGAAACCTATAAACCATGATTTCCTTCTACCAACACCTCAAAAGTGTACTACTATGTCAAGTATGATCTCCTAAACAACCCCAAATAAAAATCGTCAACAACATCTGAAACATGTGGCAGAAGCCTTGGGTGTTTTCCAGACATTGAAACTGGCTAGCCAATTAAAGTTTAAATATGTTTGGATTGAAGGTGACTCAAACAATATCATCTAATGCTTAAAGGGACACCAGAAACCCTCATGGTAAATACAAAACTGGATTGATCTCTCTAAGGAAATAATTAATACCTTTGAAAAAAAATTCATAAAGCATTTTTACCACGAGATAAATACGGTGGTGGATTTTTTCGCCAACAAAGGTTTCAAGGCTCTGAGTAAGGTGATCTAGTAGGGGTAGGATGAGTTGGAGGCTGACGTCAAAGCTTTGATGATGTATGATCATACCCACATGCAGGTGCAATTTCCCATTCTTTCAAATGATGGTTGAGTGTCCTCCCTTGCAGTCTTGGGACTGCATTTTAATTATTATTTTGAGTTGGCCAAGGGATAATAATCTCATCCCCCGGTTGCATGTGATTTACTTCACATGATTTTTGGGCATTTTAGTTGTTTGTTTCCATAGGGTTCTAGACTATTCCTTTCTTGTTGGCGGAATGATGGGTGGCGAAAGTTGCAGAGTGGAACCGATTAGCAACAAGCAGTTGAAAAGAAATTCTAAGCTATGGAAGAAGCTGGAGAATGGTGGCATTACTGTTTACATTGAAAAGCTCCATGGCTGGGACCCAGAGGTTACAAGGGTTTTTGAGAAAGATTGGCATAATGGCAAGATTAACTTGTTTGGCAAACATGTTACTATCAATGAACAGTTGATTGCTAAGGTTATTGGTCTATCTACGAAGAACATTAAATTCTATAGGGATAGGAAGCAGTATGATGAAGCTATTAGCAAGTTCCCCAAGTCGGAGGTGGAGAAGGAGGAATTACGTAGGACCTCCAGAAGCTACTTTGACACAAATAGTATTTTTTTGCATTAGAGGAGGGTTTTAAATGTGTTGATGGAATATGTCACTTTGGATGGGCATTATACCAGATTCTTTGAGTATCACTTCATCCTACTGAATCATTTCAAGCACCAGAATAGGATTTCATTTCCTTTTGATTTGGCTTCTTCTCTGAATACTAGTCTGAAAAACCATACACATAGCCCTATTAGGTATCCTATCCTTCATGAAGGTTTTCTTATCCTCATTTATGATCATTTTAAAGCTATGCTGGCTCTGCCTCCCTAATCGCCTAAGGTCAGGGTTGATGACAAGGGCAAGAGTAAACCTAGGGATTCTTCTTTGAAAAAGGGTAAGAGAAAAATGTCGGAGGACCCCTCCTATGATGTTAATGAAGAGGAATAGTAGTCGAAGTCGTTGTCTGAGTACTCCAGCTATCCTTCAACGGACAGAGAAGAGAAATCCTTCTTCCCTATGGACCTCAAGGCAAGGGATCACTATTTCAAGGAGGAACAAGAATTTCCCACTGATGTGCTTGCTATTGCCCGCAATGGGGCGGTGGATAATTTTAGGCTCATGAGATGGGAATTTTTTGAATTCAAGGAAATCAAGTTAAATCAAAGAGCCATGAGTAGAAAAATGGAGAAATCCATGGAGGATAATAACAGAGGCAGTGGAAATGGTTGGGCTACTGGGTTGTGGATGGAAGAGGAGAAGAAGTATATGGTGGAATGCCTCAAGAAAATAGTGGAAGAATTATAGGATTTTAAAGGCAATCACGATGGTAAGCATGCGGATATGGAGGAAAATTTGAGGAACATTAAAATTTCACTGCACAAAGTGTTGATCATGAACCATAAAATTTTAAAATAAATCACATAGACCATGAACACCATGGTGGAAAATCTAGAAAAATCCCATTAGGTTAAAACTAATGTTTTTCTTGACATGGACAATGAGGAAGGGCAGTCGGATAGTGGGGGACCGAGCAATGGGAGCAGAGCTAATTTGAAAAGGAAGGTTGACCAAGCGTTGGTCAACATCCAGGAGATCAAGAAGTATGCGCTCAACATGAACAATTTGGAGCAGGAAGCGGCAGAGATTCTTCGAAACCTGATCTAGTTGTCAGTTGTTTTGTGGTTTTCTATTAGTTTTTTGTCATTACTGCCCTGGTTTTCTTCTGTGTATCTCTTTATGGGAAGTGTCTTGTTTTTTTTCTATGCTCTATTAATGTTCTATCTTACGCTTTCTTACTGTTAAAGGTTTTGGGTTTCCTCTAAAACCTATTTGTTCCATAATCAAAAACATCTGAAACACCAATCTAATAGATCAAGTACAACATATCAATCAATGTAACAATGCCAATATGGATGTAAGCCTCTCTAATCAAGAAGATTAAACTCAAGGTAACCATCCCCAATACTGGAAATCAGCCCATAAACCATTTCCTAACAATCCTCATCAAAAAATGATATCATAAACTCAAATGCACAAGGAGATAACCATGCCATAACATCCCTCAAAATGAATCCTCCAGAACTAGCTATCCATAGCTCAAGATCCATATCTATGAAATATAAAGCATATAAACTCATGCTAAACCATCCTCAAATGAGTATCCATAATCAATCACCATGCATCAACTTAATCTCATGAGAAATCAAAGCACAAAACATAACACATTTGAAAGATATAATGGGAAAATACCTCTCAAATAACAAGCTTCCAAGTAGACCAAGAGTGGGGAATGAGAATGCTCCTCCAGGATAACCAAATCATCATGACTCACTCCAAGAACAATCTCCTCTATTGGTTTATCATGAACTCACATCCATAGCTAGGTGAAATCTCCTTGGTCTTCTTGCTAAAACCTCCAAAGAGAAACCATCTCAAGAAAATGTCTCTAATCACAAAATAACTACAACCATCACCTACATCTCTAAGTATCCACGAGCACCTATAACCAATCAATCCATTCCAAACTCGAAATGCAACATAGCACCATCATAAAGTAATCAAACAAATTATCAATGTACTCAATACAAAGAGAACCACACACAATCAATATCAAAGCTCCAACCACAAAATCAGGAACCTATCATGACAACATGATCTATCCATCTCCTCCTAGGAGATCACATGCATCATAACATACATCTTGGTCTCAATAGAACACATATCATGCCAAAACTATAAGCTAGCATCAAGAGTAAACCATGACATAATATCAAACATACTCTAAACCAAGAAATCATATCACCAATCACATGAATATAATCATACCCAATGATGCATTCATGCCACTGCCAACAACTCCCATTGAATTGTGATATGAGCTACACATGGCATCATGACTACCATCCTCTCCATGAAGATCATCCAAGTCACACACACTCAACTGCAATGTCAGTTTAACATACAAGTTTACCAAGATCTCCAATTCAAGAAGATACATATAACCGCCATGAAAACATCACAAACCAATCCAACGCCACCAAATTGTCATGGTCAAAAGCTCCCACTAAAGTGTATAACTAATAAATGTGACAATCTATCATGACATCATGATCAAACCAATGCTACAAGTCCCATAAACCAACTAATAAAGTACTCAAATCATCCATCCTCTCAATCCCAAAGCAACATACCAATGTACAAATGACCAAGAAAAGGCCAATTAATGAAATCTACACCAACAATAAATCAAAATTGGTGGATATTTACAGTCCACATCAAAGTCATCCCACTACAACTGAATGGATGATCAATCCATATAACTGCAACTCGTAGATCTAATCACTGAAACATGCAAACTCATCATCATGTTAGTAACCTACAAACTGAGATATCAAAGAAGATAATCATGTAGACCAAATGACTCATACACAAAATCAACCTTAGATCTGATTTTCCAAACATGTCCACAAACGAGTAACCATATTCAAGGAACCAAATAAGCATCAAGAAGATAAGTACAATCTCCTAACATGAAACCATATCACCACCAAACACCACATACATGATCATGTCAAGCCAAAGCATCAAATGTACCTACATATCCATGACACCATAACCATATCCAATACTATACCTGCACTCAACTATCACCCATACAAGACTCCAAGTATCAAACCATGTCCTCAAAATCAAAGAAAACCTATGTACCTATCACCATCAAAGTCCCAACTCTAAAAATCACCTATAAACCTATACCTAGAAGCACCAATCTGATAATCAACTATAGCATCATAAATAACAAATAAAAAAAGGCACTCCCTCAAGGTTTCGCCTCTTGACTCATCTAGATGCTCACGTACTCACACCCTGAATCTCAAGAACCTACAAGTGATCAAACAAGTACCAAGCTCAACCCATTCCTCAAAATGATAAACAATCTAAACCACTATGTATTACACTTCAAATGCTCTCCAACGCCTCTTCAAAATTGAAAATTTCATTTTGTATGCAAAAGATATGATCAAAATCATGAAAACAAGAACATCTAGCTTCCAAGCTCCAAAAACATGTCAAAATGTAAAAATCAGGGAACCAATCCTATACCACTACATAGTGCTTGGAACCAGCTTTCCAACAACTATAAGAAGTCAAAAATCTGACATTATTGGTGAAAGTTATACAAAATTGAAAAAACAGGTAGAAAAAGACCTCCTGGTGGCTACTAGGTGGCAGCCCGATGGCACCACCTATGGCACTCGGGCTAGAGGGGAGTGGTAGATTTCAAAATCTCATTAAATTTGATTTAATTTTTCCTTTAAAAAAAACTTTCCCCCCCTCTTGGCCGGATCTGACATCCATATCAAAAAGCATTTAAAATAGTTTAAAGTCCAACAAACATTTTAAAGGATTTAAAAAGCATTTAAATTTTAATTTAAAAATTTTCAATTTAAAATTATCGGCAGTGTTATGTCGAACTAGGGATTTAAATCCCAGTCGGTGGCCAACCACACTACTAGCAGCAATGGCAGGTCAGCTGCCAAGCCGTACCTGCCCTATCGTGGCAATGGTGGTAGCCGATGAGTACGGGTTGGGGTTTGTGTACCCCTCCCCCTACTAATATGTAAATATTCTTTTCCTTTTTCTTTTTTGAGTTTTTGTCCCTCGCTCTTTTTTCAACTTCAAACTGATTCGTGCTCAAATAAACAAATTTTCTCCCAAAAGAGTGCAATGCGCCACATGGTGTTTGCATAGATTTTTTTATATCATTTTTCTTTCAGACGTGGTATGGGACACGTGTCAATTGGGTGGAGTTTCTTTCTAAATTCATTCTCATAATGCTATAAATCCTCGCTCGCTCAACACATCATCTTTTTCTTTGGGCAATTTGTTTATTTTTGCGGAGTGATCCCTTAGGGTGGAGCCTGTCAGAACATGGCATGTTATTTTTCTTTTGGAGTGGAGCCTTCGAGTCAGCATCATCAACCTCAATATTGACCAATAAGATTTTTTCCAGGATGCATTTTTACAATCTAATCATTCTCTAATAGCTATCTTCCCTAAATATCTAAAGAAACATTAATGTTGCAATTGGGACTTAATGACCAAATATCGTTGCGATCTAATCAAGATCTAGGATCAAATCATGAGCTATCAGGATAGGGCATCTAGAAATTTTTGTTTCCAAAATGTTTTATGGTGGTGCTCTCTTTTGCTAACTATAAATAGAAGGTGGCGACCTATTTTAAGGTTTAAAAGAATTTTCTTTAAGAGTTGTTTCCTTTTGAAGATAAATCCAATAGGAAGTTTTTCTTTTCAGAAGTATAAGGTGTTACAAAACACTATTATTTCTCTACCATGTTATATTTTTAAAGTCTGAACTATCATCAGATTGGCAACTGACTTTTGTTTTTATGTTCATTTATTTGAAGTCTGAACTATTTATAAGAAATCTCTGAGATTGTGCATGATATAGCCTTTTTTAGGTTTCTTGTTTATCTTTCTTTCATGATTAAAGCATTGTGTTAAGTCTATTGTGATAGCATGGGTTGTTAATTTTCATTTCGTTAAGCTTTTGTGCTAAATGTTAGCTTTCAGAAATTGGACTATGTCTTTTAGAATTTTCCATTCTTCATAATTTTTAGTCTTTCTTCATATTATGTTGTAAAGAGAAGAGTTTTTCTATGAATTTTTGTATTTCTGTTAATTGGTAGAGAATTCTTATATCAGATGGACCTAAATGGATGCTTCCCATGAGAAGATCAAAATAACTACACTGCTCTTTCACTAAGCCTTTGTTGCTTGTTCTCTTCTCAACAATGAAGGGTTTGTGGCATTTTTGTCCATCATATCAGTTATAAGAAACAATTTGAGGTTGGAAATGTTGTATAATATTTGGCACATCACCCATTTTTTATGTTTTATTCACACTTCTTTCTACCTCTTTCCTCAAAACACAATGAAGAGTCATATTTCTATAAAAATCTCAAAAGTACTCAATGAGGCACAAATTAGTCCCCCATTCGTTGAATTTCCCATAAGACTATCGAAGAAGTGCAAGCTTTGATGATCAATAGTTCTTTTTCTGGCATGCCCAATGGGATGCAAGTTTTTCGAACGTCTGATTATAAATCAAAAGTATTTTTAGATCAAACTAAGAAAATAGGTTGGAAATTTCATGCCCAGAATCCAAACGAGAGTGTCTTCAAGAGGCCATTTCCAGTTCTCCCAGTTACCTACTTCAACATCAAGAAGAAGGAGACTTACCAATTATGTATCACCTGTAAGAAGCAACTGGGCAAGAAGTGTTCGCCCACCATCTAGACCCTTATCTACCCCCCTAAGTGGTCAAAATTTCCAAATTAGAATACCCATCTACTGCATCTATAGGAATCTATTTTCAATGGCTCATCTAGGTGTTGCCCCTCTTAGAAATTTTGTGACCTAGGATAGCGGTAGTCTGCTACAACCACCTACTAGACCCCCAATGTATGGACTGACATACCTACCAATGCTTTTAAATCCATCCCAAAAAAAAATTGGGAGGACTTCAAGACTCTTTTTGAACATCTCCAAGATATAGCAGAGGTATGCAGAGTGCATAGCATCGTGGAGGAGAATGTTTCTCTAAGATTATTGGTCACATCTTTCAAAGGATAATCCCAAGACTGTTACAAGTCTTTGGATTTTGGTTTGATCTGCTCATGTGACTAGCTTGGAGAGAAGTTATTTGAACATTTATCTAAAAAGGGAGATCGATCCTCTTTGCTACAGCAACTAATCACTATCAAAAGATCCCCACAAGAAGCCATGAGCGATTTCAACACCAGATTTCACAAGACCTGGCAAAGAATTCTAGTGACTACCAAGCCTCCATCCACTATAGGATTCATGTTCTACCTGAAATTTCTTAATTCTGACATTGCATTCATGGTGCAATCCATGGGAGGAGATATTTTTCCCAACGCATACAATTTTTTCATGAAAGCATAGAATAGTCTGATTGACATTGGGAACCTCCCATTGCGTCTGCCAATGCCCATGTCCATGGAAATATCTGGTTAACTACAGGAATAATCAGCTCTAAGCACCTTTTCTTCATAAGCAACTGTGATGGCTACACCATCATCCATGTACATATCCCTAACGTGTAACCAAGCACATTGAGCTCCTCTTCATTATTAGGTGATGTCAACAACATGAAAAAATTCATGTGATCTTTCACGAATGAGCTATTCCTCATCCGACAGGAGCAAGCAGCACCTCCAAAGCCTGCCTCACAGACCTATCAAGGAGAAAGGAAATCCTACTAATAGAACACGTATCAAGGAGCCTTGAAGGCGCAAGGTCAACAATCAACGTCTGCAAACTAGATAGTTTCAATCACTATGCCACTATAGAAAGTCAAGGATGGCCCAATTAGAGAATTAATCTAGGCTAGAACAACTCGGCAGAAGACGAGAATGTATGGTGCTTCTCGTGCAGTGATAGCCATATCCCCCAAAATTTTCCAAGGGGAAATCTCCAACAAAAGATAGCAGAGCAGAGAAGCTAAGGCATTTTCTCAAGCATAGAAGAATATCAATCTCCTAAAATGGAGAATTCCCACTTTAGGGCACAAATGCAAGGAATGTCTTTAGAGAAGGAGTTGGACATCGCACCATACAAAGTGCTTTTCTATTGGATGGAAGAAGAAGATGTGGTAGTCGTAAATGATGCTCTAACAAATAGTGTTCCACAAGTACAATCATACTATAATACTAGATCCAAAAGAAAGTTCATTGGAGAGTATGTGCCACAAGTTCCACAACATCCCCAGTCACAACCACAAGAAAATAAAATTGTGCAGACCTGACACATCCAGCAATCGCAAGCTCCACTGTTGCAAACAAAGGAGATGGACAAAGCACCAAGTGCACCCGCATCGTATCAGCCTATTTTAAGGATGAATAATATACCACTGTTTAAACCCAAAGCTCCTCTAATCAGAACACTCAAGTGGTTGAGCAGTTGAAGAAGGCGCCCACTAATGTATCTTTGTGGGACGTGATATCGATTCTAGAGAAAAATGTGTTGCTCCAAAAAGCATTAAAAGAGGGAGGAAAAATACTACAAATGGATGCAATTCCATCACACGATCAAGTTAAAGATAAAGAGCCTACATCGGATCCTCAATCTTTGAAAGCCGCAACATATGTAAATGTGGCAAACAGCCCAAAAGAGAAAGAGGTAAGTAAGCCAAAACCCACACCTTTCTTTTTAACGCTCATTGTTGGGGATAAACTCCTACATAATAACATGATCAATTCTAGAGCTAGTATGATAGTCATGCCTAAACAAGTGGCAGATGTTTTAAAACTTGAGTATGAACCTCTTGAGAAAGGGATCATGCAACTACACGGAAAGAAGGTTTTGACCGTTGGTCATATCAAAGATCTATCTTTGACCCTCTTCTCGTGCCCAAGTGAAATGATCACATAAGATGTGGTTGTGATAGGCATTCCCCCAATGTTCATGATGTTCCTTTCAAGAGACTTCACCGTGAAGCTTGGCAGATACTTAGCACTTGATTGGTCCCACCTAATATTGCGAACCAAGCATGGGGCAAAGATGAAAATCCCATCTGAATCCTTGCATCCAAAACATTTAGCAAAAAATGTGGTTTCATGCTTTGAAGAAGCACACACCTTTTTCTCAAAAGGAGAGAGATATTATGTTGAAATGTTAGAGGATGAGGAGGACACAAGTGAGCAGACCCCTGAAGAAGAGATCCTCCTCAATTAGTTCATTGAATCTGACCCGTTTGGGAACTTCCATGCCACTGGATTGGGTACTTACGTGATCTTTGATGATGACCAAGTTTTCCCAAAATTGATAAAAGAACAGGAAGAGACTAGTGGTCTGGGTGGCAATAGTTTGTTGACATTGTATTTTGATGGTGACAAATGTAAGTCTGGCTCTGGTGCAAGCATCTGACTACTATCCCCAACTGGATCAAAAATCCTTAAATCTTTCTATTTCCATTTCCCATGCTCTAATAATGATGTCGAATATGAAGCTTTGGTCCATGGTTTGTGTCTTGTTGAATGGATGGGCACGAGAAGAGTGCAAGAATTCAGAGATTCAGAGTTGGTCGTAAGCCAAATCCGTGGGCAAGCAACTGCCAAAAAAGTAAGACTGAAGTCCTACAAACATAGAATATGGGATCTGATTGAAAGCTTTGAATTTTTTAATATATAGGTCATTCCTCGATCTAAAAATATTGTCACCAATCAGATGGATTTGATTGGTTCACAATTTGAACCAATTCCCAACTTAACAGCCAAGCAAAATGCAGTACAAGTCATGGTCCAACTATTGATCCCTGAAAATAACTAGATTTGGAAGATCTTTGAGGATGATATTCAAATTTCCCCCTTTCTATAGAACCAAGGAAAATTTTCCAACCATTCACAAATGGAAGTAAGAGAGACTTCATAGGGACAAGTGATCCAGTTAAAAGGTAACAATCTCCCCTGAGGTTTGATTTCACTTGAGAATATTTTCGACTGTGAGGATGCTAGAAATAGTAAACAAAGATTCACTACCAATGAGAAACACTATGAAGAGCTTGATGTCAAAAATGGTATAAAATTGAAATTCAAAAAGGATGTTTCACAAAAGGACCAAGGACTCAAGGGGATGTGTTCTAAATACGACAGGGTTGTAACTTAGACCTATGATGATCTTAAGGGATACGATCTGGGCATAATTCAACATACTATTAACTTGACTGAAGGATCAAAACCCATCCAATAGAAGAAAAGGTCATTCAATCCAAAATTTGAAGCATTGATGGCACAAGAGCTCACTAAACTGATCGAGTCCAGGATCATATACCCAATCAAGCATTCCACTTGGGTATCAAATCTCGTGCCAGTATGAAAGAAGTATGGTGACATTCAGCTCTATGTAGATTTCAGGGATTTGAACAAAGCTTCGCTAAATGATCACTACCCCTTACCTTCAATGGAGAAAATCCTACAGATCATGGCTAGATCAAATATGTTCTCATTGCTTGATAAATTTTTTGGGTTATAACCAAGTCTATGTAAAGAAGGAAGACCAACATAAAACAATGTACACTGCCAAGTGGGGAATTTTCACATATGCAAAGATGCTTTTTGGGTTGTCCAATGCTATTGTGACCTTCCAGCATTTGATGGATGTCACTTTCAAAAGGTTAATTAATTAGATCATGTTCTAATATTTGGATGATTTAACAGTTTTTTCAAAATCGATGGATGACCACTTTGATCATCTAGAGGAATTCTTCCTAAGATTCCAACAATTTAGAACTTCCTTAAATCCCAAGAAGTGTGTCTTCAAAGTACCCCAAGGTAAATTACTCAACTTTGTATTATCAAAGGAGGGATTAGCAATAGACCCCAAAAGAGTGAAATCCATAATGGAGTTTCCTTTGCCAATCAACCGGAAGGGGTTGCAGTCTTTCTTAGGAAAATTAATTTCATCAGCTAGTTCATTTTGGACTTTTTGAGAATCACAAGGCCTATCACGCTAATGTTAAAGAAGAATCTAGTCTTCAAATGGACTCTCAAAGGAAAGATTGATTTCAAGTAGATAAAGGAAGCCATCTTAGTAGCCCTGGCGTTAGCTAATATGAAATTTTCCAAATATTTCTTGCTTTATGTCTACAACAGCCCATACAACATAGCTTTGATACTCACTCAGAAGGAAACAAATAATTTTGAAGAGAATCCAATCACGTTTTACTGAAGGACCCTCAAAGGATATGAAGCTAGGTACAATTTTGTAGAAAAATAGGCCTTTGCTATTGTTAAAAGCCTCAAGAAATTCTGAAAACTAGTATCGTCTAAAAAAATCACTATTCTTGTCGCTCATCCTAGTGTGCGAGAGTATATCGCCGAAGATGAAATAACTAAAAAGAGGGCCAATTGGATCACCAAGATCCTAGAGTATGATGTTGACATTAGACCAACCAAGTTGGTTCAGGGAAGAGGTCTTTGCAAATACCTTTCACAAGAACTAAGCTTCTTGATGGAAGAAGAAACCGATTAGGCCTACACAAACTAGTTCAAGTCCAATGAATCATGGGTGTTGGATTGGACGCCATTTATGCAAGAAGGACAAAATTTGACTAGCATTCTGCAACACAAAAGGCATTACTACCAACTACAAGGCACCAGGTATGTACTAATTGAAGGGATTTTGTTCAAAAGGAATTACGATGGTATCCTACTTTGATGTTTAGATAAGCCCCAAGAAAAAAGAGTTTTTAATGAATTCCATAGCAATCCTAAAGGAGGACATTTCTCTACCAAAACCATAGCCCTAAAAATAATGTGAGCAAGATACTACTGGCCCTCCATATTTTATAAAGCACACCATCTGGTGTGAAAATGTACTCAGTGTCAATATTTTGTCAGCAAGAGGAAAAATTTTGCTGTCACCGAATCTAATTGTCACCAAGGAGCCTTTCACCCAATGGGGTCTAGATTTTGTTAGAATGATAAACCCTATTTCCAATGCTCACCACAAGTGGATACTTATGGCAACTAACCACTTCACAAGATGGATAGAGGTTGTTGCCCTAAAAAATTCTATGAAAAGTGAGATTGTAAGTTTCCTTGAAGAGTTAGTAGCAAGATTTTGTTTGCCAAACCCCATCATATCTGATAATGCGTGAGCTTTTTTGGATTCTGAAATGTTTGAATTCTCTCTCAAATATGGGGTCTACCTCAAGACTTCATCAAATTATTACCCACAAGGAAATGGATTGGCGGAGTCAACCAACAAGAACCTAGCACTACAATAAATCCCTATGATTTGCTCCACTTTTTGCTCCATTTTTTGCTTCCACCCACTGTTTTAATGTATTTTTTTGGAAAAAATTTAAAAACGTCAGCACTATTTGTTGGGATGGCACAATTTTTGGCATTTATTGTGCCAATCAGTACAAGTCGGCACTAATTAGCACCTAAAGTAATGTCATCTTTTGCGTCAATATTAGCTTGAAGTGTAGCATTGCTTTTAGCTCCGACTTTAGCTTCGAGTTTAGCTTCGGGTTTAGCACCGATTTAGACACCTCTATGTCAAAGAGACTTATTTATATGTCTCATCAATGATGTAAAACAGTAAAATCTCAATAAGATACAGGCATATCGAGGAGAGAATCACTTATGTCACATTGACAAGGTATATCTACAAGTGCTCAACGAAACACAACTCTTGGATATAACGAAGTAATGTCAATGAGACATTGAGATATTGGTAAGAAAAATTGTATATGCATAAAAAAGGTCATGTCTAATTAATCCTGAAATTTAATTAAATATATATTATTTAATTAATTTTTCTAAAGTCCTCTACATATAAATAAATTCAATTAATTTATTTATATTGTTCACCTACTTTATTTTTTCCACTTTAATTAAATAAATTCATTTTATTTAATTACCACTTTCTTAAGTCCACTTAATTAATTAAATAAATATCATTGTTTATTTAAATTAATTATCACATTTAATTTTAATTAAATCTTTGATTTAATTCAATTTAATTCCCTTTCTTCTAAAATTAATTAAATATGCTTATTTAATTAATTTCACATGTCACTTTCCAAATATTAATTAAATATTTTATTTAATTAAGAAAATCTTCCATGTCACCAATAAATGAATAATGAATTTGATAAATTCATTATTTATCTTCAAAATCTTTTCTCAAATCTCACAAAAAGATGATTTTTACAATTCATCTTTATCATCTCTCATGAAAGAGGAAACAAATCCTACTTTTTGTTTTTCTTCTATTTTTCTCTCCAATCTTCTCCATCTTCAACCGTTCAATCTGCTAGAATTATCACAGTCATTGATCACATCAGCCAATCAAAATCTTTTGAAAACTCTATAAATATCACTGCAAATCCAAGCATTGGTTACACACACATAGAGATAGACACATTCATGCATTAGAGATAGGAAATCAGTATTTTAGCATTATTATCATTTTTCGCATTTATATCATTTAGTAATTCTAGTTTCTTTCAATAGCATTCATAGCATGTTAATCATATCTTAGCATAGCATGCATTCATCTTTAATCTCATTCTCTAGGAAGATTTTTTGTTGATCCTACCATACAATTTGAGAGCAAGCTGGAATCAACAAAAATATTAGAGATAAAGGATGATAGGACGACATCAAGGATAAAAGACTGAGTTTGCATTCCTTTTTATTTGATTTTCTATTTTGATATAATGTCTTATTGGTGTGTTTAATTTGTTTTAAATCTACATATTGATACAATTAAAATCAACCACACATTTCTGGTGCCCACAATGGGGCATTCACCCCATTTTTTTGACATCTACTTGTAGGTTTTTTGACAAGATTTCACATTCTGGAGTTCGGTCATTTTCAAAAAAAATCATGTTTTAGCACATTTGTGGGTTTCCTTAGCACATACAGGGTTTCTTTCAGCGCTTCTATAGGTCTTTTGGCACATCTGGGAACTATTTCAGTGCATTCAACAATTTCTTTAGCGCATATAGGGAATAGAATTGTGCATCCATTTAGCTCATTTCATTTAAAATTTGTCTAAAAAAATTGCATTCTTAGATTAGCGCATTTAAGATTTCTTTTACCACATTTAGTATTTTTTACAGCACTTATAGGGTCTATTTTAGCACATTGACTAATTTTTGTAGCGCATATGTATGATCTTTTAGCGCATGTAGGTTGTAGCTAAACAAAGTTCTGATTCTGGTGCCTTTTGCAAATAGAGCTTTTTTCTAGTTAAAAAGAAGAAACCCTAGGGTAGACACAACAATTTAAAATGAACCAATCCTAGGATAGACATGGAATTTAAAAAGGAGAAATCCTAGGGTAGTCACCACACATTGATTTTGTGGTTAAAATGAATCAAATGCTTGTTGTGAAGCAAAATCTTCACATAGATTAAATCATTGTCATTTGGGCTCTAAAAAGAACATTGTCTGCTTTGTCTGTGGCAATACGTCTATGCTCTCCCCTTAACTTGGTGATCATAATACCATACTTTCCTTTTCAATTTTTGCAATTTTAATGCTTTATTACATCCTTTAGAGGGCCTTAAAATTTAAAACAAATTTAAGGAAACCCACTTTTTTCCGGTAGTGTGCAAGATAACCATCCCCAAAGCCTTTGATCTAAAGGTTGGGAGGTCTCCTGAGGGAGTTTATTATTGTCGCACCAAACAAAAACCCTTACTACAAACCTAGTGTAGTAGCCAACCGTGTTAGTTTCTGAACATCCTAATAGTCACAGTGCAAGGGGAGGGAAGAATCTGCCCCCAAGACACTCACCATATAACTGCCAAGGACCTTTTGCTCAAGGGATCTGGTATCCACTTTTTTCACTTTGAGTACGCGCCTGGAAAATACAAAAACATGGGTGCCCCTTTAGGGGTGACACGGTTGTGTGAGTCGACACAGTTTTAAGATGTGGGTTGTGATTATTATGATGACCTACTTGAGTACTAAGAGTGAGTCTGCCTAAATTTTATTTTATGTGCAAAACCTGTGAAAACATTTTTTGAAAACATTTTGAACATACACTTGATTTTTAGTATAGGGCTTAAAAAGAACTATTTTCAGGGCATTTGTTGTGTTTTCAATCACATTAATTCAAATAAAAGATTATCCAAAATGAACATGCAAAATTTTAGCTGAAAATACTCGGAAAACTACTTTGGAAAATTGTCTTAGTGCATCTAGGGTATATCTTAGCGCATATGAGGTATGTTCTAGTGCATTCACTGGTTAGTTCAATGCATTTAGAGTCTGTTTTCACGTATTGAGTGTTTTAGTGCATAAGTTGGATATTCTAAAAATAGTTTTTGGTCATTGTCAAAACATTTTTCTGTAGCGCATCTAAGACATATTGTAGTGCATTTGACTATTTCTCTAGTGCATATGCCTATTTCTACAATGCATATAGAGTACAGAATAGTGCATCTATCACTTTTCCACAATTTTTACTTTTGACAAATCTGAGTTTGTAACATCTTTGGTCTAGTAGCATCTTGACATTTCTCCCATGCTTAAAGAGTGGAAATCAACCAAATTTGTCAAGAAATCGATTGCCAATAGGACCAAGAAACTCAAGAAACATCTAGGTTACAAGAATTAGGATCATCCTTGATCATATCATAATATTTTCATCTTATCAGATCAAGACGTCATCATTTTCACACTTATCAAACTCTGATCTAAGTCTAGAAGAACATTTTGAAATCATATTCCTATTTTTACATGATCTTAATACAATAAGCTAAAAGAGGATATTCAACAAGATCATACCCAAACAACTCAAGAAGAAGGTGAGAGTAGTAATCCCCTTTATAGTGTGAGTCAAAATCCCCTCTATAAAGACAACACAGGTGAACAAAGACATGAGCAGAACTCCTGTAGATAGTGATGATGAATGAGATGAAAAAAATCACCTTAGAGAAGCTAAGCAAGATCCCAAATTTCACAAAGCTTTAGAAAATATTTTAGAGCGCAACAAAGAGAAATATTTATTGTATTTGGCTGACAAAGGAGCTAAATTGCCTCATGATTTTGATACTGAGAACTTAAAGAGAAGTCTTGATGAAACACCCTTGTTTGATATTAGAGCCTTGTCTCAACAAGTTAAGGCACTTCAAGGACAAATTAAAGACATGCAAGGGTGAACCACAATGAAGAAATATGCTCTTGATGACATTTGTCCTTATCCTTTTGACCGATGCCTCAACATGATCCCATTTCCCAAACATTGTGAAATCCCAAAGTTTGATCGTTACAATGGGAAATCATATCCAATCAATCATATTAGGGACTTCCGAAATATGACTTTAGATTTTTCCCATGAGGATACATACTTGATGTGTTTGTTTCCTAGAAGTATTGGAGGCCAATCTATGGAATGGCTATTGAAAATCACACCGCCTGTCAAGACATTTGAGGAATTGATTAATGAATTCATATCACAATATTCCTACAACATACAACATTAAATAACTATGATTGATCTCTGCAAGGCTAAACAAAAACCTGGTGAATGATTCATTACATTTCTTCAAAGATGGAGAAGATTGTTTGCTAGATACACACGTCATGTTCCTGAAAGGGAAAAGATCACCACTTTCACAAAAAGCTTAGATCAAGAGATGAGCTGTCATCTTAATCTTCATTGTCCTCCCTCTTTTTAGAAATTGATTAAAAATTCCATCACCATTGAAAGTGCTTTAATCCAGAGAGGGATAATAAAACTTGACAAGGACAATCCTAGCTCTTCAAATCACCACAATGACAAATCTAAGTTTTGGACTCGCATCAAAAATGTGGTGAATGATGGTGTTGTAGATGCAAATCATGTCTCGATTAAGCCATTTGTTCTTAGTACTCCAAGTACTCCTCGCAACAATAACTATAACAATGTCAACTCAGTCACAAATCAAGGAAACAATCCTCCTCCTCTAAGGAATAACATGAATCAAAATTTTACTCCCAATCAAGGGAATGCCAACAATCAAGGATACCATGAAAACAACAACAATACCTTAGGAAATACATCAAACATGAATCTACAATGATCTTCATTCTTCTCTAGCAAAAGAACTTTTACTCCACTAGGCCAATCTTTAGAATCTATATTCAAAGAGTTGATGGCTAAAAATGCTCTTACTTTTCCACCTCAATGTAACTTTGAACCCAATGTGAAGTTGTCATCATGGAATGATGCATACTATTGTGACTATCATCGGTGCAAGGTTCATCATATGAATAATTGTCAAGCCTATAAGAATGTAATTCAAGACTTAATTGAAAATGGCACTGTCACAATAGGACACCAACAATCAAATGAAGACCACCAATCATTTCACAACCCTTTGCCCAACTATCAAAAGGGTGAGTCTTCTAGAAAAAGTGTGAATCATATCAATGATCATATAATCAATCATATCTGCATTGACAATGAGCAATTCAATGTTATAAAAGTTAAGGAAAAGATGGAACATAGACAAATCAATGCAACAACAAGGGCACAAGCTAAATTTGTCTTAAAGGGCGCTTCTTCAAAATCCACTGTGACCCTGCCTCAACATCAATATGACTTAGTCAATCAACTTGGAAAAACTCCTGCTTAGATTTCTATCTTAGAACTCCTAAAGATTTCCCCAGCACACAAGGAAATTCTAGAAAAGGCCCTTGTTGAAAAAATTGTATCCACTGATCTGGATGTGGACCGATTTCAAACCATGGTGGAACACTTGTCCTCACCTACATGTCTATCATTCTTTGAGAAAGATGATGTTTCCATGACACATCCCCATAATTCATCGCTATATTTAGAAGTCATGATTCACAAGTTTCATGTCAAACGCGTACTAATAGATGGAGATGTCGGCTTGAACATATGTATCATGAAGTTAGTTTAGGCTTTAGGGTTTTCTGTGAACTCCATTGATCCCAAAAGAAATATTACTATTAAAACCTACAATGATGAGGAAAGAGCATCCAAGGGTTTAATCATGTTGTCGATCAGAGTGGGACTTGTCATCAAGAATACTTTTTGTCAAGTGTTAGACCGTGATCTTGCATATAACATCTTGTTGGGTTGTCCACGGATCCATGAAATGCAAGTTGTCCCATCCACATATCATCAATGTCTTAAGTTTCCTTATAATGGACAGGAGATCACAATACCAGCTGATAATTCAAACAGTCATACTTGTGCCAACATCAAATCTAGTCAAGATACTTTGGTTCCCAACAATTGAGAAGCTCTTGTTAGTACTTCTCCCAAAGTTGATACAAAAATCAATCAATTAACCAAAAGCTTTGATAAGCAACTACGATTCAAGGAAAATGGAGTTGGGGAGTACTCTCTCTGTCTTGTTGATCTTTCTACATCACCCCGGTCACATGGGCAAACTTCTATCACACAACATCAGATATCTGTAGCATCAACATCAATGCAACCACCAACAAAGCCAAGTACAAAATTTAATGGATGATTTATCAAAGAAAAATTCCACATGGAAGATCCTGAGGATATTGAATTTCTAAAGTGGCTATATAAAGATGAATATGAAACAATTCTCAATGTCAAAATACCAACTGACCAATATGGAAATGGGTATTCAATCATGCAAAAAATGGGCTATGAGGGAAATGGTCCTATCGGAAAAAGAAAAGGAGTAGTTGAGCATATTCACCTTCTAGGACTTGTCACAAAAGATAAAACAAGACTAGGCTATGATACTAACTCAAAAGAAAGAGCATCCAAAAAATTGCATGATTTTGTCCACACATTGCAAGAAGGTTCTGATACAAGAGAAGCATGTTTAACAGCAATTCAGAATTTCGTGGATAATAACTCTGACACAGACTCTAGTGAATGTGAATGGGACACCATCTACAATGATGAGTTCTGGAAGGACAAAAAGGTTGATGTGATACACAAGTACACTCCAACTCTAATCGAAGGAGAAGGTTCAAGGTCCCAACCACAAGGATCTGAACTACAAGGTAACTATGATTCTAGTGATACCGAGTCGGATTTAATCAAACAAAACTATCTTGAGAACAGTATCATCATTGATCTACCTCATACCTCAGATCCTACAGACAACTCCATTATGACCATTACCAATTTCACATAGCCTAATGACCCACTACCACTGATTCATCCTGATCTCATTGACTGGGATCTATCTAAACCTATCGATATACCTATGTTTCCAAGCGATGAATCTATCATGAACTTCCTTTCTGCAGATGACACAAATGATTGTTCCACTATAAATTTTTGACATAGTCTTTAATCAGGAGAGTTTCAAGTCTCCTAGCTACAAAAGTAAAAATGAAAAAGAAAGATCTAATGGTGAAAACTAGAATCTGGTAGTGTTAGATCAAACAAAAGATAAAACAAAGAGTGTATCAGATGGTGAAAACATTTTTAAGACACCAAATGATGGGATACTTTACACTCTTCTAGAACACTATCAGGAGCAATCTCCTATCTTTATTGAGCCTAGAAAAGTGGTTAATCTTGAAACTATAGAAAAACCAAGGATTATATAGTTAGTGGCATCAATGAAAGATAAAGAAGTACCTATGTTCATGGAATTTCTCAGAGAAAATCAAGTCAACTTTTCCTGGTCTTATGCAAACATGCCAGGTCTTGATCTTGACCTTATATTGCATCACTTGTCCATCAAATCAGGAGTTAAACCTATGAAACAAAACCTCAAAAAGATGCATCCTCATGTTGCACTACTGGATAAAAAAGAACTTAGAAAACTCCTTGATGTGGGATTTATAAGATCAATTGATTATGTAGAATGGATCTCCAACATTGTTCATGTGTCCAAGCTAGACAAAAGTATCAGAGTGTGCACAGATTTCAGAGATCTTAATAAAGCATGTCCTAAGGATGGCTTCCCACTTCCAAACATCGATACTATAGTTGATATGATAGCTGTCCATGCCATGTATTCACTAATGGATGGTTTTTTTGGTTACAACCAAATCAAGATTGCACCTAAAGACTAGGACAAAATAGCTTTTGCATGTCCACGGGGGACTTATTATTGGAAAATCATGCCTTTCAGTTTAAAGAACGTTGGGGCTACATATCAAATGGCTATGACTACATTTTTTCATGACATGATGCACACATTCATGGAAGATTAAGTAGATGATATATTGCAAAAGTCATACACAAGAGAAGGACATCTTGAAGTATTATCCAAAATCTTTGCAAGGCTAGAAAAGTTCAAATTTTTCCTCAACCCTAAGAAATGTGTTTTCGAAGTCACATCTGGAAAAGTCTTGGGATACATAGTGTTTGAAAAGGGAATTGAAGTAGATCCTACCAAGGTACAAGCAATCATGGAAATGCCTCCACCCAGGAATATCAGTCAGTTGAGGTCATTACAAGGGTGACTTCAATCTATCTGAAGGTTCATTGCATAGTTGGCAGATAAGAGTCTACCTTTCACACATCTATTGCATAAGAATGTTCCTTTCAAATGGGATGACAAGTGTGAAATGGCCTTTCAACAGATCAAGCAGTACCTAATGAACCCACCATTTCTCATACCACCAAACCCGAAAAAACCACTAATCTTATATATTGCCACAACAGAGACATATTTGGGGCCATTATTAGCACAAGAGGACTCTACAGGAAAGGAACATGCAATTTATTACATCATTCAAACACTAATAGGTCATGAACTAAACTACACTTTCATCGAGAAAGCTTGCCTAGCAGTAGTGTTTTCCTCACAGAAGTTTCGACACTACATGTTAACTTATACAATCAATCTTGTTGCAAAGATTGATCCACTCAAGTATCTACTAAGCAAGGCTACATTGATAGGAAGGCTAGCAAAATGGGTTATGATCCTGAGCGAGTTTGACATCCATTATGTTGATCACAAAGAAATCAAAGGATAAGTTATTTCCGATCAACTGGCTGAAGCACCACTACAAGCAGAACATCCCATGCACATTGAATTTCTAGATGTTGATGTCTTCACTATAGAATCCAAACAACCATGGTCATTATATTTTGATGGTTCTTTCACTCACCATGGATCAGGGGTAGGCATACTCTTTGTCACCCCTCAAGGACATACCATTCCTTGGTCATATAGGCTAAAGTTTCCATGCACCAACAACATAGCCAAATATGAAGCTTTAATCACTAGACTCAAGATAGCATTGGAATGGAGAATCACAGAACTACAAGTCTATGGTGACTCACAGTTAGTCATTAATCAGATTAATGATGATTATCAGACCAAAGATGAAATTTTTTTGCCATATAAGAAGATGGTTGATGATTTCAAGAATTACTTCATAGATATCAAGTTCATACAAATTCTAAGACTTGATAACAAAGCAATTGAAGCCATGGCCATGATTGCATATTTGTTGCAGCTCCCAAAAAATTAGGCTCACTATGAATTTTTGGTGGAACAATCATTTACACCTACATATGACACACCTAAAAGTAAAATAATTTGCCACTTAGTAGGATTTGATTCACCTTGGTATGGAAAGATTTATGCTTACTTAAAAGATGGCATCTTACCACCTGACTTATCCTATAACCAAAAGCGTAACTTTATCTACCAATCCTCTCGCTATACTCTTATTACTAACACCC
The DNA here is from genome assembly GCA_007258455.2 of Sequoia sempervirens. Lineage (NCBI taxonomy): Eukaryota > Viridiplantae > Streptophyta > Pinopsida > Cupressales > Cupressaceae > Sequoia > Sequoia sempervirens. The sequence continues at coordinate 395,028,407 of VDFB02270651.1, read as the reverse complement.
TCTATCATCATGGTCTTAATGGTACTTTACTTTGATGTCTTGAACGTGACGAATCTGACAAGGCTTTACAAGAAGTTCATGGTGGAATTTGTGGTACTCATTAAAGTGGACTAACCTTATCCAAGAAATTGATTAGAATGGGTTCTACTAGCCAACTATGGAGAGGGAATCATTCACTTTCATAAAGAAGTGCTCTAAATGTCAAATACATGGAAATATCATTCATGCATTAGCATAGGAACTACAACCATTCACGTCGACCTGGCCATTCTCTCAAGGGGGGTTAGATCTAGTTGGTAAGATTCATCCTTCATCATCAAATGGACACAAGCTTATCATCACAGCAACAGAGTACTTTACCAAGTGGATTGAGGCAGTACCTCTCACTAAGGTTACTGATAAAAAAATCTCATCGTTTATACTCAACTATATCATTTGTCAGTATGGAATTCCCAACTCCATCATCATAGATAATAGATGACCATTCAAGAATCAAGATGTTGATGAACTTTGTGAGAGATTCCATATTCATCATAGATATTCAACACTGTACTATCCACAAGGGAATGGCCAAGCAGAGGCTTCAAACAAGACTATATTGAAAATTTTGAAGAAGACTGTGAATGATGTAAGGAAAGATTGGCATGTTCAATTAAATCCCACATTATGGGCCTATAGAACTAGCATCAGAATGCCAACAGGAGCGACACCATATGCTCTTGTCTATGGAGCAGAAACCATATTATATCTAGAGGTTGAGATTCCTATTATCACCTGAAATTGCACCCTTGTTGAACCTGATGTTCAACACCTCAGTGTAACATGGGAAGACCTCTAAAGATGTGGGTTTCTTGTAAACTGAGGTCAACCTCCGGAGAAGGCCGGCTTCCTATGGTGTCACCTAAAACTATTGATTCTATAAGGAAAAGGTAGAAGGAGAATGCTTTAAAATTAAAACTAAATCCTATGGTGATGCACCTAAATGTTACTTGGATTTGAAACCAAACTTCATACACTTTCTTGCAATGACTGAAGATAAATTTGCACAACTTGTTTATGTATATATTTTTGCAAAAGTGTTTCACAAACAGGTCTTGGTGTTAACATTGCTAAAAGGAAAGTTAATTTCACATCTAAAATTCATTACATCTTTTGACACAATTTATAACCTGCAAAAACATGCTTTATGCATAAAGGTTCTAAAATCTGAGACAAAGCTCGAAGGAAATAAACATTTACCTCACTAAAAGCTTGATCAATCAACTAACTGAACATAAAAATGCAAAGAGAAATTACGCAAGAGCTTCAAATCAATAGTAATCAAGGTCTTTACTGAATTTCATCTCCAAAATTGAGTTACAAAAGTTTGCTTAATCTAAGAGAGGACTACAAAAGTCACAAAACTTTAGAAAAAGCATAAGAAGAACCCCTTTATAAAGAGGCAAAATTGCCTTATATACAAAAAGATGTCAGCCCCTTGGACTTACAAAATATCAGCCTTCGAAAAGATCTACCCCTTAGATCTCTTTTATGAAATTAATGTTGTGTGCCATTGCATCCATCCTCATGTCCATCATGGTGACAAATCACCCTCAAGGGAAGCCTTAAGATCTTTTGCAGCATTAAATTATGATCCTTGTGTCCCTCTTCGAATCTCCTTGTCGAGTTTCCTTGAATGCTCCTGAGCTCAAAGCAAATCCACGTTGCTTTCATTCTATTGATCTTCCTCTCACCAATCAAACTGCCACGGCTTGCCTGTAGCTTCCTTCGATCAGTCAAAAGTTTTCAGAAAAAATCACATGTCAGTGAGACACTAATCATGTCTCCCCGATGCGATTATGCCCTTCAGCGGTTATCGGCATAGCTCACAACCGTCGACAAGAGTTCATAGCGAGCCCAAAAGTCATATCAACATCCACAATGGTTGTCACCTAGACCATCGGCAAGACCTATCACTTTCGGGAAGACCTCATGGTGAGCCATCAAGAGTCATACTGATATCCCTTTCCATCACTCAGACCTCCATCCTTCGGCGAGACCTTATCTTAGCGCATTTTTCTCTCCCTGAGCTCCAATCATTCTTCTTGATGAGACTCCCACAGGTCAGCAAGACCTCTCACTGAGCTCCTTTCCTTTGTTGATGCTACTTTGCTTTGGTGAGACTTCACCACGTCAGTGAGACATTATCCTGATGACAGCTACTTCGCTGAGACCATCGCTATCGAAAAAACATCATAGCGAACACAAAATATTATACTGAAGGAACCCCGCTGTCGACAAGACCTCGCCCTGTTGGTCAAACATTATAGCGAGCCCTCAAAAGTTATACCACTGCATCCTTCATCGATGAGACAAACACTATCGGCAAGACATCATGGCAAAGGAACCTTCATTTCTCCCCGAGCTCAAACCTTTTCGTTGAGACCCTCAGTCTTCGGCAAGACATTACGCCGATATCAATCCCTCCCAGCAAGACTTTCACTATTGGTGATACCTCATGGTGATGATTCCTCCATTAGGCAAGCTCATTTCATTGTCGGGGAGACTACACCTAGTCAGCTAGACGTCACGATGGATGACAAGAGTCTTACCGATGGCCCCTTCTTTCTTAGCAAGACGATCAACAGTCAGCAAGACCTTACACCAATAGCCAAACATTACACCGAGGCCTTTTGTTTTGGTGAGACCACCCTTAGTCGGGGAGACATCATAGCGAAGGCACAAGCTTTTGTCGAGACCTTCAACGGTCAGCAGGACCTTATGCTGAAGGCAAAACCCTTCGGTGAGACTCCAATGGTGCAGTCGGTCGGCGAGTCTTTAGCATGTCAGGGAGACATATGAAAACCCACGGCGATTAAAATGTATGGCCGACCGGGACATTTCAAAAATGAAAAGAACCCCTGCTAGTTGGCAAGACATATGGAAGGTCTTGTCGACTTTCTCCTTAGAAGAATTTTATTCCCAACTTGACTAAGGCAGGCTTTCCAACTGAGCTCCTTGATAAATCATCAAATGGAGACCTTCCCAATGAAAACCAAAAACCTGCACACTAGGCTCAACCCTTATGGGAGCCACATTTAATCCACGTGCTGAATTTAAAACATAATTTCCCCTGATTGAGCCCGTAGATGAAAATTGGGTAACAATTCCATCACTCAGGGTCTCATTGAAGGGTCTCACAACAAATGATGAATACAGAGTTTCCCAATTGCAAGAGTTGGAAATCTTTGATGAAAAGAGACAACGAGCAGCTGATCATTTGAAAGCATATCAACAGATGATGAATACAAAGTTTCCCGATTGCAAGAGCTAGAACTCCTTGATGAAAAGAGACAACGAGCAACTGATCATTTGAAATCATATCAATAGATGATGTCTCACAGAGCTCTATAATCACATAGTCAAGCTACGTAACTTTCAGATTGGTGATCTAGTTTTGAAGGAAAACCCACGAAATCAGCAAGATAGAGAGAAGAAAGGAAATTTTGAACCAAATTGGTTGGGTCCGTACGTGGTCATAGTAGTATACGGTTCGAGAGCATACAAACTATCAACGTAAGAAAGGGATTTGTTCAACAAACCCATAAACAGTATGCACTTGAAGAAGTATTATGTCTAAAGTAGTTATCATCACCACAAAAGTCTTGAAAAGAAATAACAAAAACAGCATAAAAAGTCCTGAAAAAACTAACAAAAACAGCATAAAAATTCCTAAAAAAAATAACAAAAATAGTAGAAAAAGTCCTGAAAAAATCTATAAAAATCAAAAAATGTCCTAGAAAAAAAAAACAAAAGGAAATCAGAAAAATGTAATAAAAACAAATAGTAAAAATCTGGCAAACAAACGCTATTTGTAGCTCTCCATCTATTAGCTCGTGTTCTACACTTAGCTTTTCAACCTTCATTTCATGCATCCTTTCCCCATCATCTTAGGGCCATAACAGCATCATACTACCATTATTTTCCTAGAGCAATAATGTCTTACTATGGCTTGACCATTGTACATATTCATTTTAGCAAGTTGTGCCATATTGGGGCCAAACGTTGTCATATTTGGAACAATCAATTTTCAGAGTTTACCAAAATAGTTAGACAATGACATAACATCCACTCTTGCGAACAAACAATCAAATCACATGAATAGCTATTAAATCATTGATCCATATCATAAGTTTTTCAGAAAAATTCATATCATGACTCATATCTGGATGATCTAAAATTTGAATAATGTTTGGAATAGCAATATTATATTTTGAACAATGGTTGTTTGACTTTCGATATCATCCCTCTGGAGCACACTCGACGAGGTATTGAACTAGAGTGGCAAGGAAAGAGGATGATTTTTCTTTGTCTACTATCTTGAGGTTAACTATCCATTTGGTGCAAATATGTCACGAGACATGATTTCCAAAGCATATCATTGGTGACAATTCCAAATTTGCATCAAAATTGTGGTTAATCTTTGTCCGTTTATGCAAGAAATGCTCAGGTCATCTTGGTTCAATTATACCTCAATGCTTGTGTTCACTTGTTATATCAAAAATCATGAAAGTTGTACTTAGGTCATCATTGGTGCTAATTTCCCCTTTGATGCTTATACATACTTCCAACATTTTAAAACACTCTATGATGATTCAAGAATGCTAACAAAGGGCTCAACAAATGGTTAGTTTTTTTTTATTGCATTTCATTTAGATCATTTTACATATTTGCATACGGGATTTGCATCAGAGTTTTGAAAGGCTAAATAAAAATATCAACACTTGTCATGTTCCTTTAAACTATTTGTGGAGGACATTCGGACCTTTGTTTCAGTATCATCTTTCATCCTCATCATCATTTCATTTAGGTCTTCTACATATCATATAGTTTATCATTTATTCTTTATTCATCCATCATTATGCATTATCATGCCATTTCTCTTTTTTGTTGTCACATATAATTTCATTGCATATCATTGATCATTCTCATTTTATACCATCTTCATTTCATTGCATATCATTTGAATCCTTTATCATTTCAGAACATTCATTTATCCATTAGGTATTTCATATCACTTTCATTTTCATATTATCTATCCTCTTCATCTATTAACATCTTATCATTTTTATATTCATTTCATTATCATTTATCATTTCATCATCATTTCATTACATTATTATTTATCATTTCATCATCATTTCATCATCATTTCATTACATTATCATTTATCATTTCATCATCATTTCATCATCATTTCATTACATTATCATTTCATCATCATTTCATTACATTATCATTTATCATTTCATTACATTATCATTTATCATTTCATCATCATTTATCATTTCATTACATTATCATTATCATTTTATCGTCATTACATCATACATCTTATTATTATTAATCATGTTCACTTCATCCCATTATTTATCATTTGTCACATTATATTCATATCATATCTTTCAATCATCTATCATTTACATATCATATCATATCATTTCCACACAACATTTGAACCATTTCACATATCATTTCAGATCTTTGCCTAAATCATATACATACTACATATTCATGATGCATCTCATAAACATAAACATCCATTTTTAATTTTGTTCATCACATCATCATTATCTCTCACATTTGAAAAATCCAAAAAAAACATTCCATGCATACATTACATTTCCACATCATTTTTCATAAACATATCATATATCTCATTGCACACTTTCATAACCAACATCCTAGGACATCCACCTGCATGACATCATTAGTACACATCACAAATCACCATCATATCATGAATCATCCTACATAACATGTCATTCATCAAATCAATAAAATGCATATCGAAATCCATACTATATCATGTAGAAATACATGCATATCATATCATCACATCACAAACACACATCACCAAAACCCATCGCCGTTGCATATCATCGCTCATCAAAAATATATATAAATGTCTAATGTTCAATGACATTGAAAAGTATAGAGAGATACATGAGATATGATCAAAAACAATGTACACGCTACAATAATGATATACATCAATAATATTGCATCAATAAATCAAGGTTGGATGGTAGAGCCCCCTGATGGAGCTGGTCTAGAGGATGGTGGCATGCTACTACCCCCTACATCAGGATGTCGTCGAGGCCCTGTGACCCCTCTGTTGTGTGTCATCATCTGGGATCTACTCCTAGTCCTACTGTGGGACCAAGGGTAAGGCTCTCTATGGTCAGGAGGGCACAACTCGTATCGAATTTGATAATGCTCAGCCTCCTTGGCAATCTCGAATCCCTCTGCAATGGCCTCTTGCAATGATGCACTCTCAACAATGCCCATGAGTCTTTGAGCAACACCCTCTGCCTCTACTTCCCTCCATCTGAAAGAATCCCTCTCTGCTATCAATTGGGCTACCTGTGGGTCTAGGGAAGGAGGAGGTGCCTGTGCCTGTAACTGTACTGCCAAACTTTGAGGCTGAGCCAACTGGCTCTATAACTATTCCTGCTACCCCTGAAGCGTCTGTACCTAGGCCTGCAAAGTATCTATATATGTCTATTGTGTTATAGAGGAGACCCCAATCAATGTCTGTCATTTGGTACCATACCTCGGCCTTCGCATGATCTAAGCACCCCCTAAGATATTTTTCCTCTACCTCACTAGCCTCTGCTCCTCCCCTCCACCATCATCTAAGCTCTCCTCATCTCAACTCTCCACCTCTCCACTCTCCTCCTCCTCCTCATCCCCTTCGCCCATTGCCTGCTCTCCCCCTACCACATCCTCATGTCTCCTACCCCTTGGCTGATGTGCCATCAAAATGGGCATCATCTCATCTAGACATGTCAAATGAGGGAATGGGTGTGTGTGAAAATATGCAGCGTACTCATCCAACATCCCTGCATTAGAAATATCTGGCCTGTAGCCCATGCCTCAGGCTGTAAACTAGTATACTCTATATATGCTACCTAATAAGAAATGCATGGCCCCCATCCAGGATCATCCTTGCGCCACCCATAGTGAGCAACACCCTGCAGCATCCCTTGTGTATAGCCATATTGTCTTTGTACTCGCAATGCCAAAAATCTCTCTATAATAAATGGGGTCCGACCTATCAAATACCAGGGCATACATACAAATGGAATCTCTAGATGATCAGTATCCCACACCTCACAATCCATATATGGCCTCCCTATCATTGAATCAACATCATCAAGAGTATGTCGCCAGTACCCCAACTTGCCCAGCTTGGGCTGGACAAGTGCAATAGAATATGTGTACACATATGGCCTACCTGGTGGCCTCACTCTAGGACAAAGTGGTCTCGTAACAGCAATATGTTCCCATGCCTAGACCTAGAGCAGGGTAACACCACAACATAAACTGGATGATCCACTGTATACTACCTGATGCAAGTCATGGTATAAATGAGCTAACATGCAGTTCCCTTAGGCATATCTCTACTATTGACCTAACATTAGCTCAATGATCCTCCCCCACCCAACTAATAATCCCTTTGACCGGTGATCTGGACAAAGGAAGCCTCCAATGAATGCACCCAAAATGGTCGGTAAGGCTGGATATCCCTAAAAATCTGCCCATGGCACCCAATACCCTACTATTTAAGCATCCCTAAACACCCTCCTGAGTGCATCTATACCACCTAGCTCCTTGTGGTCATAAACCATAAGAGCACCTACCACTGGAATCCCCAGAATCCTGTATATGTCCTCGGGGGTCATAGTCATCTCACCCGTCAGAAAATGAAAGGTGTTATGCTCCGAATGCCATCTCTCTGCTAGCGTAGTCAATAGTCCCCTGTTGACTTGAATCGGTGGCATAGACAATAAAGGTCCTAGCCCACATCCCACTATCAACTATACATCTACAGGTGTCAGATCTCGTATCTGATCCCAACCCATAGGGAAGCTCTCTTTGATCTGGAGGTTTTTGAAACCCTCTTATTTTTTGTCATCACAAGGACAATCAATTAGACTCATATCATCGACCCATATCAACATGATCTATCTACTTCACATCATACAAATCAATCTACTCTATTATCATTTATTATTTGTTTTCTTTTTCAAGAGAGAAAATTTATCAACAATCAAATCATTTTCCTATTTGTACTTTAGTCATGAATGCAAATATGTTTTCAATCACATCATCTACTATTTGTTTTCTATTGCAGAAAGAAAATTTATCAAAAGTCATATCAGCCATCTACTCTTTGTTTTCTGAAGAAAAGTTATCAGACAATCCATCACTCATTCTACTGTTTGTTTTTTATTCACTGAAAACAAAGTTATCAGCTATCTACTCTTTGTTTTCTATTTTTGGAAGCAAAGTTATCAATTCATCATTTATCAGATTTTCTATCATTTCTATCCATATCAATGTGATGATAAGACAATTTTTTTCTATCTATTGACCAAAGAAGCAATATTTATCATCATTTTCATCACATAAGGCATTCTGCATCAATTTCCTAAAAGTGCTAATCTATGGCCTCTATGCGCTACAACCCAAATGCGCTAAAGTTCCCCCAAAATGCGCTAAATCACCATATGCGCCATTTTGTGCCCCAAATGCGCTAATGTTTTCCTCATATGCGCTACTTCCTTATATGCACTAAAACCCTATGTGTATGTGCCATTTCATTCTCCAAATGTGCTGAAACCCTATATGCATTATAGTCCCAATTTTCTACAAACATCCTATATGCGCTATTTCACCTATTGAATGCAATAAATTGTCTATTCCCTAAAAGCACTAAATTACACCCTATATGTGCTAAAAGAAATTTTGAAAGTGCTAAAACTTCTACTCTATGCACTAAAACAAGATGTTCAACCCTAAATCCACGCTAAAATGTATCAAAATTCAATTCAAATCATAAATTCTCAAATCAAAGAGAGTTGAATCGACTCACCGGTGGTCCATACATGATTAGTCTCTGGTATCGGTGATCCCACTCGAATCTATGTCTGTGATACAAAATCTCCATCTCGCCAAGTCAGCGTCAGAGCACAAAATCACTAAAGTCAAAAGGTGAAAATAACTTGCCCTTTTTACCCCTTTTACCTTTTAAAGGTCAACCAAGGTATATTTTTATGGCATTTTATTTTTATTTTTATCTTTTTCTCACACTTTGAATTTATTATTCACACTGGGGCATATTTTAATCAATCATCGGAAGCTAAATCACTGCATCCCTCTCATCATCTGAATTTCATCATCAAATCAATTTTTTTTTCTCATCATCAGTGATTTACCTCCCGAGGGGGCATCATTAATATCAGCAGCATTTTTCAATCAGAAACATATTAGAGCAAATCAAAGGAATATCAAAAACATTTTTTTTAATCAGGGGCAAAATCAAATACAGCAAATTTCAAAAGCATGAATATTTTCTTTAAAGCAATGTGTTTCACACATCACTTCAAAGAGGGACAAAATGTATATGCATAAAAATGGTCATGTCTAATTAATCCTGGCATTTAAAGTCCTCTACATATAAATAAATTCAATTAATTAATTTATATCATTCACCTACTTTATTTTTTCCACTTTAATTAAATAAATTCATTTTATTTAATTACCACTTTCTTAATTCCACTTAATAAATTAAATAAATATCATTGTTTATTTAAATTAATTATCACATTTAAGTTTAATTAAATCTTTGATTTTATTGAATTTAATTACCTTTCTTCTAAAATTAATTAAATATGCTTATTTAATTAATTCCACATGTCACTTTCCAAATCTTAATTAAATATTTTATTTATTAAGAATCTTTCATTTTCTCCAAATCTTAATTAAATATTTAATTTAATTAAGAAAATTTTCCGTGTCACCAATAAATGAATAATGAATTTGATAAATTCATTATTTATCTTCAAAATCTTTTCTCAAATCTCACAAAAAGATTATTTTTACAATTCATCTTTATCATCTCTCATGAAAGAGGAAACGAATCTTGCTTTCTATTTTTCTCTCTAGTCTTCTCCATCTTCGACCGTTCGATCTGCCAAAATTATTACAGTCGTTGATCACATCAGCCAATCAGAAGCTTTTGAAAACTCTATAAATATCACTGCAAATCCAAGCATTGGTTATACACACACAGAGATAGACACATACATGCATTAGAGACAGTCAGCATTTTAGCATTATTATCAGTTTTAGCATTTATATCATTTAGTAATTCTAGTTTCTTTCAATAGAATTCATAGCATGTTAATCATATCTTAGCATAGCATGCACTCATCTTTAATATTGTTCTCTAGGAAGACTATTTGTTGAGCCTAGCATACAATCTTAGAGCAAGCTAGAATCAACAAAAATACTGGAGATAGAGGACGATAAGACGACATCAAGGACAAAAGACTGAGTTTGCATTCCTTTTTATTTGATTTTCTATTTTGATATAATGTCTTATTGGTGTGTTTGATTTGTTTTAAATCTACATATTGATACACTTAAAATCAACCACACACAAATAAGATTGTCTCATCAACACTCTTCAAGTAATGATCAAAAGCATACACCACTATACTATCGGGAAGGTGAGCAACATATGCAGTACACTGGTATACACCACAACCCTGCAGCAAGAAGCCTTGAGCAAGGTGGTAGTGTGGTAAATAGAAGAAGGGAAGGGGAAAACACCAATATACTGAAATGATAATCACAAGTCTCCCTAACATGGCAAACCTACATTGATATATAAAGAAATACTGCCAAAGGAAAATATCGATGAGATAGTGGCATATCGGCAAGAGATATTAACTTGTCTCATCGACATCAGCAACCAACATCAAAGGAACATAAGATTTAATGTCAATGAGACATTGAGATATCAGTCATACAAATAAGATTGTCTCATCGACACTCTTCAAGTAATGATCAAAAGCATACACCACTATACTACTGAGAAGGTGAGCAACATATGCAGTAAAGTGGTATACACCACAATCCTACAACAAGAATCCTTGAGCAAGGTGGTAGTGTGGTAAACATGTCATCATTAAAATTTACAACAAATCACATCAGTTGCCAAAATTAAATCCTACTAAATTATTAAGGGTTTCCAAAACTAATATGATTGAATACTGCACCATCCAAAGATAAGTGATTTTTCCCAATATCGCACTCAATTGCAATGCACTAGCGTGGAAGGAGCTAAGGATATGAGAAGAAGTCCTGAAAGCATGAAATACTTGGGTAAGTGAATAATGAATTTGATAGATTCATTATTTATCTTCAAAATATTTTCTCAAATCTCACAAAAAGATGATTTTTACAATTCATCTTTATCATCTCTCATGAAAGAGGAAACAAATCTTGCATTCTATTTTTCTCTCTAGTCTTCTCCATCTTCGACCGTTCGATCTGCCAAAATTATTATAGTCATTAATCACATCAGCCAATTAGAAGCTTTTGAAAACTCTATAAATATCACTGCAAATCCAAGCATTGGTTACACACACACAGAGATAGACACATACATGCATTAGAGACAGGCAATCAGCATTTTAGCATTATTATCAGTTTTAGCATTTATATCATTTAGTAATTCTGGTTTCTTTCAATAGAATTCATAGCATGTTAATCATATCTTAGCATAGCATGCATTCATCTTTAATCGTATTCTCTAGGAAGACTATTTTTTGAGCCTAGCATACAATCTTAGAGCAAGCTATAATCAACAAAAATACTGGAGATAGAGGACGATAAGACGACATCAAGGACAGAAGACTGAGTTTGCATTCCTTTTTATTTGATTTTCTATTTTGATATAATGTCTTATTGGTGTGTTTGATTTGTTTTAAATCTACATATTGATACACTTAAAATCAACCACACACAAATAAGATTATCTCATCAACACTCTTCAAGTAATGATCAAAAGCATACACCGCTATACTGTCGGGAAGGTGAGCAACATATGTGGTAGAGTGGTATACACCAAAACCCTATAGCAAGAAGCCTTGAGCAAGGTGGTAGTGTGGTAAATAGAAGAAGGGAAGGGAAAAACACCAATATACCGAAACGATAATCACAAGTCTCCCTAACATGGAAAACCTACATTGATATATAAAGAAATACTGCCAAAGGAAAATATCAATGAGAGAGTGGCATATCGGCAAGAGATATTAACTTGTCTCATCGACATCAGCAACCAACATCAGAGGAACATAAGATTTAATGTCGATGAGACATTGAGATATTAGTAAGACAAATAAGATTGTCTCATCGACACTCTTCAAGTAATGATCAAAAGCATACACCACTATACTACCGGGAAGGTGAGCAACATATGCAGTAAAGTGGTATACACCGCAATCCTACAACAAGAATCCTTGAGCAAGGTGGTAGTGCGGTAAACATGTCATCATTAAAATTTAAAACAAATCACATCAGTTTCCAAAATTAAATCCTATTAAATTATTAAGGGTTTCCAAAACTAATATGACTGAATACCACACCATCCAAAGATAAGTGATTTTTCCCAATATCGCACTCAATTGCAGTGCACTAGCGTGGAAGGAGCTAAGGATATGAGAAGAAGAAGTCCGGAAAGCATGAAATACTTGGGTAAGTGCACGAAAAATCTCTAAAAGAGCTTTGTTAATATAAAAAATCTTTCAAGGTTTTGTCATTTGAAGCCATAGTAGAGAAAATTGAAACATGCCTCCTAAAAGAAAACAATTAGAAGTAAAAGAAATTCAGCCTAAAATTAAAGATGAAGAACCTAAAGTAAAGAAGAGACCACTCCATCAGTCCATATTAGATATACTTCCAACGTCTACTAAAGAGGGTAATAAGAATTTTCTCGTGGAAACTGCACAAAGTTGTAGGGATGCCCTCATTTCTAAATCTGGATGGGACCTATTTTGGTATTTTTAGAATAAGAGAAATGAGAAGATTCCAATGTCAAACACCTGGATGTTGGATATAGCAAGGTTGATTGTCCCAAATGTGTTTTTTGATGTAGAATTTATCAAACTACTAGCCAAACACTATCACTCAGCTACCAAACTATTAAGGTTTCCAAATGGCACAGTATTGGTAGAAGTAACCATAAAAGCCATCATTGAGTGTTTTGGCTTAAACAAGTAGGCTCTGACCAAGATAAACCTGCAAAAAAGTGAGGAGGATTATGCTAGGTTAAAAAGACTTATAGAAGTGATGAGGTACCCCTATATATGAAAAGAGGCATTGGTAACAGAACATTCCCCATCTCTACTACCACTACTGAACCATTTAATGTGACATTTTTTTAGTATTACTTTGTGAATACATATTTAGCTCTTTTCCAAGTGTCGAGGATAGATGCTCAAGATAAAATTCCAATAGGCCTAATGATGATGGCCATGAAAATTCAAAACCCTAAAACTAATATTGAATATGACTCTGTTGCATACCTTGAGAAGGCATTAGATGATGAATTCTCCCAAGTTATAGAGGATAGAGCACCAATTACATTCAGACACTATTCCCTACTATGTCATCTAATATTGTAGCAGAATAGGGACCAATGGACTAAAAGAATGGACTTGGCTATAGTAGATGAGCAAGGGAGTCCCACACCTATCCAGAAATTGTGCTATATTTAGGATAGTCGGTGCAAGAATTCAAGCTTTGTTGCATTCTAAGAAGACTTTGTACACAAAATCCTTCAAGTTCTTGGGTATGCAATACCAAGATTGTCAACCAAAATGTTGCAACTAGTGAGACCTTTGACTTTAAGACCAAAGCAAGGTCATACACGCAATTTTGGAGATCGGTTCTTCCTCTCAGAAGTTACAATAATAAGAGTTTATGGATGCCATGTTGCTCCACACATATTGTCAAATTTTTTTCCCCTCATATTAGCATTTCTTGAATTTATGTGGCAAATGATGTGGATGGAGAAAGATGTAAAGCACAAGCAGAAGAAAGGTACTTTCCTGCCAAACCAAACCAAGTGTGAAGATTGGACTGTAGGCTTAGACACACTAGAGGAGTTATAGTAGTATTTGAAGACAAGATATGCATTGAAATCTTGAAAAGAAAGATCCTTTGACCCTAAAAATCATATGAACAACATAAGGCATGGTCTTTTTACCAAAATGATAGTGCCACACCAAGTAGATTTTGAAGAAGATGTTATAAGGAACTGCATTACTTATAATGAGGTACTTAGTAGAAGGAAAAAATGGTAATATATGAAGAAGGTTGAAGAAAGGACGAAGCGGAGGTCCAAGGATTTCCTAGGATACTTTGTTAAGGAAAAGGACCCCATCAAGAGGATAGAATTGATAATTGGTAGATTTGAAGAATTGTAAAGAAAGAAGGAAGCATATCTCAAAGAAGATCATAGTGGTGCAATTGCAGAGCATACCCTAGGTCAAACCTCTGAGCCTCCCATAGAGCAGTTACCTCCCAAAAGATAGAATATAGGAAGCATTGAATAGTTAGTACCTTATGAGGATACTGAAGAGGTGGGAGATACTGAGAAAGTGGCTACAATATTGCAGTCATTAAAAGGTGATATTGAAGTTGATCAACCCATCCTTGAGACCAGTGCCCATAAACATGAGGAAAGGATGGTTGATGTAGAAAAAACAAGTATAGAGGTGCATGAAGATGAAAGGGAAATTGTAGCCACAAGATTCATAGAAGATGATGAATTCATTAAGACTCCTAAGTTTAAGGATTTATGGATGAAGATGAAGATAAAATAATTTCAAAAGAGGATGGAATTAGCTAAAGAAGGAATTGAAGAATTGGAGAAAAATGAAATGGTAGCATAGACTTTCCAGGAATTAAGAGTTGACAACATTGACATTAGCCTCCAAAAGGATATAGAAACGGTCTTGAAGAGCAATATGCTCATTTTCCCTGGCTTGGAATTAAAGAAAATGTTTCTACTTGATCAAGTGTGGGCTCAAGAAGATCTAATGCTAGTTGTAGAATTTGACTCCAATGAAGGTGTGAGTGGAACTGGGCATAACCCAAAGATTGAAACCTTGGCCATATGGATCAAACAGAAAAATACATAAAATCCAAAATTATTGGATGTAATTCAAGGGATGAAAGTGGCAACGATGGTAAGGACAATACAAGATACCACCCCTTTGGAGGTAGCCACAATGACCATGCATTCGGCCATGTTCACTTGAGCAATTGTTAAGGGATCAGAAGATAGATTGAAGGAGTATGAAAAGGAACAAAGGTTCCTAAATGATGAAGTTAATAAACTATTCATGGAGAATGTCAAATTGAAAGAAAAATTAAGAGGAGCAGGACCCTCACAAAGCAAGGATATGGTGTTACACAAGCCTCCTATTACTCCAATGGATATTGTGAAGAACATTTTTGCATAACAGGTAAAAACTCCAAAGAAGGAAGTGGATGATGTAAACAAGGCTAGCAATCAAACCCAAGATGAAGTGAAAAGACAAATTTGAGAAGTTATGGATAAAATCAGTTATGGATAAACTAGAGAATGTGCATGATAGTTATAAAACACTTCAGCAAGAAATGGATCAAATAAAGACAAATATGCTTGTATTATATCCTTTTTTTAAAAGGTGGAAGCCTATTCACCACACTTTGGCTAAGTTATGCAAAGTTTTACAAATAATTCTTGATGCACCCACAGCAGTAAAGCCAACTGAACAAACTGTGAAGATGATTATTGATGAATTTCAATATGTACAAGGGTTTGATAAAAATATTGTAACACAAATGGATTTATTCCATACCTACAAATAGTGGTATATACCTGAAATCATGAGAGATGGTGATCAGTTGGAGGACTTGGATAAGTGGAAGAAATAATTCAATCAGGTTGTTCATAAGTGTGTAACTCATATATAGGAGGATGATGATACTAGTCTTCCTAGGCTAAATCAGATCATGGATGGGTTGATTGTTCTTGATGTGGGATACCTAAAGTTTGTCAATGTAAAAATCATCTTGCAAACATGCAAAAGATCTAGGAATATAATTGGCCATCAGATTTTATGGTGTATCAGTGGAGGAAAAGTATTTGGTTTCAGAAGAATAGGACACTGAGGCAAGAGCATTTGGACATTCATCATGGAGAAGAAGACTTTTCCAGATCAATGATCACGAGTCTTCTACATTGAATAATGGAACCATATGTCAAAATGTCTTAAGTCTTGTTATTTCCTTTATTATTCTAATTAAATAGTTGTTAGTAAAAGAAGTAGTTGTGAAAGTTTGTTTCTTTTTGTAAAAGGCATGTAGCTTGTTGCTTCCTATATAAATAGGAAACCAAGGCCTAGTTTTAAATTATCATCACCATATATCATTTCCATTTTAAATACTTCTATTATTAATATATATCAATTGAAGCAGTATAATGGAGAACATCTTATTATCAGAGATTATCCATGACTATGTTATCATTCTGTATTTTTCTTATGTTTTCCATACTTATTTCTTCTTATATTTGAATGAATATTAGTTATTGAGCCTCAATACTATGATTATGTGAATGAATATGCTAATACAGTAAAGCATTTATTGTGGATGTTGGTAGAGCTACTAAAAAATTTGAAAATTTGAGCTTAATTTGCCTTGTTACATGTTCAACATAAAAATGGAAACTATTTAAAAATAATAAAGTTAACAAAGTTGCTTATTTAAATAATTGTGAGTTATGTGCATTAATATTTTATTAACTTTTGTGTCTTCACAAACATATGTTGATACAAAATGAATGGAAGAAGCATCCAAGTAATCCTATTTTTTTCTGCCAACAATTCATACCAAAGATTGAACAATTTAAGGATATTGCAATAGGTATTAATTAAGGATATGATGATGATGATATATTCTTGTACTTGTGTATTCTATGAAACATTCCTTATTTTCTATGAAACAGTGTATATATTCTTGTACTTGTAAATATTCTTTTACCATTATGTCTATTAAATAAAACAGAGTTTGAATAAAAAATGCTTCACCCTTTTTTGTGAGTATGTGAATTACTGTTTAAGGAAAAATCTTGCAGTGTTTACATTTTTAGTTTACTAGTTTCAAATCTTCATTTTCTATGTATATAAAATTGTATGTGCTCTTTATCTCAAATGACATAAAACAGTAATATCATCAGAATCAAGGTTTTCAATTTCAGCACCATCACTTTCCACACTTTTCATATCCTATTCACTTTTAAGTACAATCATCAAAAATTTATTTTTATTTCTTGTCCCAGTTAATCTTGATTCCTTTCAGCACAACACAATAAGTTGCATATTAAATTTCAAACATTTTCTATGCATTTTTTTGTATATATTATTTTCATAGTGCATCATTATGTAACAACAATTTCACTTCTGAGATATATAGTAAAAATAAATGAAAGAACATGTTTTCTTTGTCAAGGGAAATGTATGGTGAATACCCCATGTCTTTCAAATAAATGTGCAAGTGAAATAAGACATAACTAATTGAATCTGATTTTCTACTGTACAATTGTTTTTTTATGTGCTTTTTACTTTTTGCATGTGGATTACCCTCAGAAAGAGACTACTTATATTTTCTTAAATGAAGCTTTTACATTTCATGTCTATGAAAGGAATTTACTACTTGATAACAGGTTTGTGAACTTCATACAAATTAAGATTGGTGTAAAAGGCCATCCCCGCAAATGTTGTTTGGTCTAGAATTACAAAGGAAAATAAAAAAGCTTGCTAGGAGAATAAAACAGGTTTTTAATTGTCCAAGTACAACATAATCTTACTGAAGCATTTCAAATTTTAGGCCATAAGAATCATCCTTTTCTAAACATGGATTGCAAATAATTCTAAAAATTTAGAAGTCTTGGTCATTAACATTATTGTCTGCTACAATGGCATCCAGTGTATCATTGTCAATGTTCATAGGTTCTTTCAAGTATTTAATATTATCATCATCCTTGTCTTGACCTGCATCATCTTCATCATCATTGAAATTTTACTATAGACCATCTATATTGTTACCAGATGTATTTGGATCATCATTTTCTATACCATCCATATTGTTATCTTCCATAACATCATCTAACTCTATATTGTTGTCTTCTTGTGCCTGAACATAACCATCTTCAACATCATCATGGATGTCAATTTCTTCGATGTTCTCTAATCCCTCTCTCTCATTTTATTGGCCATCATTGTTTTGCTCAGTATCCACTAATGCATCATCAAATACATGCCTTAATCTTGGATCATAATATATGACAAATATCCATTTTGGGTCCAAAATTTCTTCATAGAAAAATACCTACACATGAATGACATACATATATTAGACATTATATAAATTGTATGAACATATATACATCAATTGAATAATGGAACATTATTTTATAGACTACCTTTTTTATACAATAATTGCTATAAAACACAATTTTGACAACATAGTTTATAAAACATCAATCCACACTCATTTATTATTCTTTGGTTTTATGCTCATAAGAACATCCTTAGGGAGACCTTGTTCTTCCCTCTCCTTTTGCGCAGGAATGTGTTTTAAGAAGGGGTAATCAATCAATAACTCATCCCCAATGGTAAGGTCCATAATAGCCTCAACCATTATCAATATATCAACCTCTCTTTCCATATCTCCACCTTTATCATTTATAACCTCAACAAATTGACAATTCGGTCTTACATTAGGGTCCCTTCCCTTACTACTATTTATAAATCCTACAATATTTTTGTGTGTGTATGCACGTCCATCTATATACATAAGATGACCTCTATTCATTTATTTTCCACTTTCCAATTGGAGACGATGTGTATACATATTCGAATTTAGACTATATGTTGACATGCTAGGCTTATATTCTGCTAGCCTTCTCCATTCACCACTATAATATGATGGACCATAATATGGCATTAATCTCCTAGTGGTTTGTTCTAAATTGTTTCTATGTTTTGATCCCACACGTACATTTTGGACAATAAAGAGGCCTAGATTCACTCCATGAATATTGGAGAGTCGTATCATGTAGTTGTATCCCTAAAATTGAAACACCTCGTACACTCTAGGTAGTTGTTGATCACTAGGCCAAGCGCAATATAGTCGACGATCAAATGCCTCTTTGTAAATTGATCTCAAACTTAGGGGCAATTCATCATCTCCATCACATTCATTCTCATAGGGTATGTAGTCCACCCTCCCCTTGTCTTTAAGCAAATTATGCACCTTCACACCGGTTCTTGTTTTGTTACTTGTTTTCATTAATTCCTCATCTTCTGAGTTGGTATATTGGCACATATTTTTGTTAGATGTATCATCTAATAAGTGATCATTTCCCTCTAGGCTGGAAGTTGGTGATCCAGGAAACTTTAAACCAAGAACTTTATCCTGCAAGTATCCATTAAGAAAAAATTAGTTATTTAAATAATATAAAACAATGTTTAAATGAAGTATACATGTTATTTATAGCAAATTAGAAAATTCCTCACCACAATTCTTATTGGATTTGAATTGATTATAGGAGGCATACTATCGACTGGAAGCTCATCATATATGTAATGTCTTTGTACAATCACTTGTTTGAATTTTTTCTTTCCAAGACATACAGAACATCCACAAACAACAGTTTTCTCAAAGTATGCATCCCATGTTCTATAGTCCTGACCTACCTCTTCTTCAGTGCAATCATTTGTTGTGTCTGCAATATCCATTGTCATATCCTCTTCCACCCACTTTCGTCTATGTGATTTAACAGTTTTAGGTCCACGTCCACGTACGTATCTTATTCTTTTGCTAGTTGAACACTTAGGCTCTGTATTTGCTCCAATATCCATCTAAAGTTATCAACATGCATTAATTTATGTCAAGATTGGATAATACATTATAAATTTCAATAATATTGTGAAAAATATGGGTGTATCACAAAATGCCATTATATCATTTTTTTCCTAAGTTAAGTCAAAATTTGAGTACCTGATGTCCCACTTCATCCATTGTGTCCTCATTTGATATGACATGATCTATTGCCATGGCCTCATCTCACCCCTATAATACACAACATAGTAAATAATGTTTAGTACACCAATTATATCATTTCAACGAATATGTTATCCAACACAAAACCTCACTTTAGTCATATATTTGACATATTGATATCATGTTTTGGCTATCCTAATTTTAAAACTTTTCCCTTGATCATAGAATCACATTTGATCACCATTCATGTGCATTTTCAACCAATAATTTTGACCTTAGAGGCCTCATGGACAAAAAAATGACTTTATCTCCTCTATGTTCTAGAATTTGTGAATTCATAAACACCTTCCTCCTTTGGTTGAGGTTGCTTTCTCTTCTTGCCTCTATTGTATCTGCAGATTTTGTTGTCTCATCTATTTCCACCCACTTTTCTCTCAGCAATTTAGTATTTCTACGTCATCCACGTCCTCTCTCCATGGCCTCCTCTATGAATAAAAATTCCACCACAGAAGCTTTCACCGCACTACTACCAAGAAGGAAAAAGCAACTTGTGGGACCGCGGTAAAAACCACTCTACCACATTGAGTTGATGAAGGAGCTGCGAGATAGTGGTGGAACTTACCACACTATCGCACGCTAATGGTAGAAGACTTGCAGGACTACGAGAGTCACCACAACATCATCAGGAACAAAAGGAAGACTCGCGTGCCACCACAAAATCTTTCACAGCACTACCACCGAGAAGGATGAAGCACCTTGTGGGATTGCAGTAAAAATTGCTCTACCACACCGAGTTGATGAAGGAGCCACAAGATAGCGGTGGTCACAGAAATAAGGCAGGAGTTGGAATTATTTCCAACACTCTGGGTCTTGTGATACACAACAATGAAAATAGTCACTATACAACAATTATAGGCACTAAATTAGGTGCACTTGACGATGCCTTATACATCCCAAACAGATTGCATTAACAGCCAAAAGTCGGCACTAAAGTTGGTGTTAACTAATGTTGACTAAAGAGCGACTAATGAATCAAAATTTAAAATTTAAAAAAAATATGCATGAAGGAAGAAATTAGATGACAAAAAAGGGAAAAACACTGCATGAAGGAAGAGAACAGGGTGCTACAAGCAACTGCTAAATGAATGAGATATTTTCATGACATCCATGAGACCAAGTAGCCTAAGGGACTAAGAACGAAAAATATAAGGAATCTCCAAATTCTTTTCCATGTTGGACCTTATTTTATGAATTTTGACCAAAAAAATAGTTGTCTTGCTGATCTTCTCCTCCTCAAATAACTCGTGCAGATTGTCAGCCTTTAAGTTGAATTTTTATGATAAATTCAATTTAGTTTGCGACACCATAGCTAAGGTTACAATTTTCTTTTCTTGATTGAATTCGTGATTGTTTACTACTCTTTGTATTGCATTTGAATTTGTGATTGTTTACTAGTTTGTGGCCTAACCAGTCCAAGAAACCTCTAAATTGTCCCATCATTATAAATTGTAAAACCTTTGAGAAACCAACAAAAAATTTTACCCTAACCATCTGAGCTTTGGCTCAAAATATTATAGCACAAAGCGAGGATTCTGTATTCTTTCCCTAACCTGGGTATCAAGGAAATAGTGAACTACTTGGAAAATATGGGAATTGGGTCGATCACTACTAAGCAACTGCTAAAAATAAATGTAGAAACAGCTTGGTTTTTCCCAATCGCGCCATAGTCACCAATGCCATGACAAATTCGTACAAGATTGCATTATGAAAGAGTTTTCATGATAAGGTTATCAACACTAAGTAAACCAAGCAAACATATTTTCCCTAGGTTATCAACACTAAGCAAACCCAATCAACATATTTTCCCACAAAATAAAGCTTTCATACCACAAACTGGACGAAAATTTTCATACCTGACAATGTGTACTTCGTTTGCCTCCACAAACTAGATGAAAATAATTTTCCCTACGTTGCCTCAAAATGTCAAACAATGGAGGGAAGTGAGCATTGACAGTAAACTTTGGCCACAATGAGGTAATTCATTATCAATTTATAGATTTGTAAATGTTTCCATTGTTTCTTTGAATTTTACTTTTTAGTTTTTTATTTCTAAATTTAAAAGAAGAAATATAACTTAAAAATATATATATACGGACATTAGACTAACAAAGATAAAGATGAATTGGCTTCCATATTGGGGGTAGAGGCAATGAACAAATTGGTTAATGTGGACTAGACAACACTTTCCAGATACATAGAAAAAAAATCTATTAACACCCCTCAAACATTGCAAACAAATCAATTGTGTCAAAGGGAATCAATTGATTCCCCAAACAGTCTTGGATCAAGAAAAAGATCCATGAGGAAATCAGTGATAGTAAACTCTAAGAATGTGGAACAGGGAGCAGAGACTTCCACTCCTGGGACACAAAGTTCCACCACACCATGTTTTCAATCTTGCATTGGTAGCTACAATATGAAGATAGAATACAAGGTGGTTTCAGGGGAAGTCCGAATGAAAGATGCTGGGAAAATATTTGTGAATAGGTTGAAGGAATCATGCCTTCAATGGTTCAAATACCATCTACATTTTCCATTCTCAAAGATACCCATGCACCCGAAAAAATTAGTTATCCATGCAATGGAGACTAATTTTGGCACAGGTTGGTTTGTAAAGTAGATAAAGCTATGAATGTCTCAAAACTACAAGAAATTTCGATGCAACCAAACAAAGAAGATAAAAAAAATCCCTCCTGAGCTAAGGCAGAAAAAAAGGCCAATTGATGTAAGTGTGAAAGTATGGAGAGAGCTTGTAAAAGCATATGAGAAGTCTGATCCATGGAGGAATTCTGGTGAGGAGAGTACGCAGGTATTTGAATTTTCTCATAATATTATATCAAATTTATTAAACGATATTTAAATTTTATTTTTGCATAGTTAAATTGAATTAGTATATGTTTCAGGACAAGGCCTCCAAGGCTAGGCTTGAGAAACTTCGTTCCATGCACCGCAGTGGCCAGAAAGGTTTACAGGCCTTGATCTGCACATTTGTAAGTATATTTAATATGTTAAATGATTTATATTTTTTCATTGGAAAAAGTAAATGATTGCATATTAATTAGATTAACTAGTCCATGTGCCATATTTTGACAGGAGGAGAAATATGGCCGCCATCCAAAGCAATTTGAAAAGGATTTGTTACAAAATAAAAAGTGGAACAATTTTGTAGTCTGGATGGAGAACAAGGTATCAATAGTTGAGTTTCAATAACTTAGTTGGATATTGTTGTGTTAATATGTCAATTTTCATCTCTTGTGTTGATTTGTTTATTGATGCATAGGATGAGTAAATAGAGCTCAAATCTTATGATTACAAGATGATTGTTTATGTGCATGAATAAATAGTATAAGGATGAAGATGAACTCAATTCATCTGAATTTATGCCTCTTGGTAGGCATTCCTATTGAATCTCTAATATCAGGTGCCTGAGACTTCCCTGTAGCTTTTACCTTTTGGTGCCACCTTTCCTCTTCATTGTGAGACTCGTCTCTATTTTCCTTATATGCATTTCTAGCTTCGGCTTCTAATTCATCCCATGTTTTACCTTCCTCCTCTTCACAATATTCTTCTTCTTCTTCCTCCTCTAACTCCACAAGAGATTCATCTTTTGAACCTCCCTCATCTAATTATGATTCCTCTTCTACATCAAAGGGTTCATATCCTTGATCTGACTCTTCTAAATTATCAAAATCAAAATCACTAGCTTCCATATTCAAAAATTCCCAACCAACATCTTCAATAAATTTATCTAGATTATCAATAATACTCTTCAAAATTGGCTGCCAATTCAAGTTCATTCCGCTTTCATAATACTTTATATCCATGGAGTTTAGCCATCCCTTGGTGCCATCAAGTGAAGATTGAGGAATGGCGTCAATGTGGAGTACATCCCACTTGAAGTCTTTGAAAATAATAGCCATATCAAATGCCTTTTTCCCAATTCATACTCTCTCAAGGCTAACAATCTCAATCTCACTAATAGTGATTACTAAGAAAGGTAATTCCACCAACTCTACCAAACAGTTTATCATAGGAACAATAAAAGTAGAGGCTTTGAAAGTAACTCCATGAAAAACAAGCTCTCTAAATGGTATATCAAACTCTAGTTCAAAATATTTTAGATGAGGCTACTCCCATATAAGCTCTCTTACTCGCTTGACAAATCCTTGAAACTCTACATTGATTTTATTTTTCTTCTCCCTCTCTTGTTGTTCTTCCTCAATTTCATTGGGATCATACATTGACCTTATTTCCCCTCCTAAAGTTTGGACCACATCGATTACCTCCACATAAAACTAGACATCCTTGGTCTTCTTAGTTCCCACGCCATGATATGGTTATGCAAATGAAAATGAAGCAAAGTAATCATCTCCTTCTCCATTGGATGGAAGAATACATGCTTAATGTTTTGATACATGATATCAGCTCTCTCTTCTGCTCTCATGGTTGAATACTGAAATCCAGTATGGTGGGCCTCCAGAGTTCCAATCATCTTTCTTCCTCTTCCACCAAATGTTGGCCTAATCCACACATTTTCCAGCCTAATTGGCTTTGTTTTTTAAAGCTGAATTTTCTCCTGAGTCACCAATGTAGCTCTCTCTGCCTTTTTAGACTCTTTCCTTGCTACAGATCATCTTTGGGATTTAATCATCTGTACCACATGGTTTATGTGCTTTGATTCCTTGCATCTAAAGGAAATTTCCTTAACATAAATACTGCTAGGGAATTTCAATGTTACCATTGTAGTTGGCATTAAAGTTGGTACCTGCAACATTGAAAATTATCCTTATATAATAATTCCCTCCATCTTGTTGGCTTGTAACACTCTTGATGGTGGCTACATGAAATCTTATTTTGATTCCTCTTCTACATTAGAGGGTTCATATCCTTGATCTAACTCTTTTGAACTATCAAAATTAGAATCACTAGCTTCCATATTCAAAAATTATCTATATCATTGGTAATACTCTTCCAAATTGGCTGCTAGTTCAAGTTCATTATGCTTTCATAATACTTTATAACCATGGAGTTCATCCATTCATTGATGCCATCAAGTGAAGATTGAGGAATGGTGTTAATTCAGAGTACATCCTACTTGAAGTCTTTGAAAATAATAGCCATATCAAATTCCTTTTGCCAAAGTCATACTCTCTCAAGGTTAACAATCTCAATCTCACTAATAGTGATTACTAAGAAAGGTAATTCCACCAACTCTACCAAATAGTTTACCATAGGAACAATAAAAGCAGAGGCTTTGAAAGGAACTCCATGATAACCAAGCTCTAGTTCAAAATATTTTAGATGAGGTTGCTCCCTTAGCTCTCTTACTCGCTTTGACAAATCCTTGAAACTCTGTATTGATTTTATTTTTCTCTTGTCCCTCTCTTGTTGTTCTTCCTCAATTTCATCAGGATCATACATTGAGCTTCTTGACCCTCCACATAAAACTGGGCATCCTTGGTCTTCTTGTTTCCCACGCTGTGATATGGTTACGCAAATGAAAATGAAGCAAAGTAATCATCTCCTTCTATGCTGGCTGGAAGAATCCATGCTTAATGTTTTGATACATGATATCAGCTCTCTCTCCTGCTCTCATGGTTGAATACTGAAATATAGTATGGTGGGCCTCCAGAGTTCCAGTCATCTTTCTTCCTCTTCCACTAAATTTTGGCTTGATCCACAAGTCTGCCAACCTAATTGGCTTTGTTTTTTAAAGCTAAAGTTTCTCCTGAGTCACCAGTGTAGCTCTCTCTTCCTTTTCAGACCCTTTTATTGCTACATATCATCTCTAGGATTTAATCATCTGTACCACATGGTTGATGTGCTTTGAATCCTTACATCTAAAGAAATTTCCTTAACATAAATACTGCTAGGGAATTTCAATGTTTCCATTGTAGTTGGCATTAAAGCCAGTACCTACAACATTGAAAATTATCCTTATATAAGAATTCTCTCCATCTCGTTGGCTTGTAACACTCTTGATGGTGGCTACATGAAATATGATTCTAATTCCTCTTCTACATTAGAGGGCTCATATCCTTGATCTAACTCTTCTAAATTATTAGAATTAGAATCACTAGCTTCCATATTCAAAAATTCCCAACCACCATCTTCAAAAAAATTATCTGGATCATCAGTAATACTCTTCAAAATTGCTTGCCAGTTCAAGTTCATTATGCTTTCATAATACTTTATATCCATGGAGTTCAACCATTCCTTGATGCCATCAAGTGAAGATTGAGGAATGGTGTCAATGTGGAGTACATCTTGCTTGAAGTCTTTGAAAATAATAGCCATATCAAATTCTTTTTTCCCATCATACTCTCTCAAGGTTAACAATCTCAATCTCAAGTATTAGCTAGGGAATTTGAAATTTTATTATGGTATGTGCACTTTGATATGATGTAATATGATTATGGTTTCATCTCATATGTTGTAATATTGGATATATAATAGAAAAATAAATTATTGCATGAAATAAATAATAACTTTTCATTCTAAATGTTTTTTTTTTGCAGAACACAGGTCTTCCAAAAGATCAAGATGATCCTCAACATGATATAGATCCACAAAATATTGGTTATGCTAGTACAAATCACATCGCAGATGATGATGACGTAGATGCGGAAGACACTGAGGCTAATGACAATGATGATAATGATGATGACAATGATGATGATGATGATGATGATGATGATGATGATGATGATGATGATGATGATGATGATGATGATGATGATGATGATGATCACGATGGTGATGATGATGATGAGACAATTGGTGATAGTAACTAGTGACATTCATGATCATATAGACTGCATCATGGATCATTGTTGATATATTATTATGATGAATTTTTCATGGTTACTATCATATGTATCATTTTCACAGCCTAAAGTACTATATTATTGAGTTGTATCATATTAACATGTATCATTTTCAATTTTTCACTATATCATTTGGACATGTATCATCTTGACTTGTATTAGTTTGAGTTACATAATTTATCAATTTTATTTATATCATTTGTACATGTATCATTTTCACTTATGTTGACTATTGGACATGTATCATTTTGACATATTTTTGATGTACTGGAATATTTGACTTTCACTTGTTTTAGTTATATATGATGATGATCTTATCAGTATTGACTTGTCAATTTATATATTAAAAGTGGTCGATGGTTTTTGGATGGATATTTATTATGTGCGATGATTTTAATTTACTGCTTAGGATGGATGTTATCAAATTCAATTAAATGATAGATATTTGACTGACTTTTTTTAATTATAGATGATGATTATGTTACAATAATAGTTCATGTGGTGATGAAAAGTAAAATTAATGCTTGGAACCTCCATAACGTAATTGAAAGTTTTGTGGTGAGCCACATTAAAAGAGGTGGTAATGTGGAAGTGGATGTCTTATCTAAATGTGCTTTAAATTTTGGTGAAACGGGGGAATTTAGGTTGGAGGATTTTAGAGGTGTTAAGTTAGTAGACTTAGGTGAAAACACAGAGAGGACAATGCCTTAAATGAACAAGGTGGTGAAGCGAGTGAAGTAGGTTTGACATGACAAGTGAAGGCAGGGGTGGCAGGTGGTGGTGAAGTAGTACTTCATTAATAGCAAGTGTGAAAAATCCAAGATGATGTTAAATGCAAGCCCTCGATTAAGATGTGTTAATTGCATTTGGAAAGGGTCAAGAAAAACTCTACAACAAACTTTGGTGGTGGCGGCACTAGTTGTTAGGAGAAATGGAAGCCAATTTCACCTTTCGGTCACGAAGATCTTTGGGCCCGTTTTATGGAGAGGCATATGGAAAATGACTGGAGGACCTTTTCTTCGTTGATGATGAGCAGCTAGTGCAGTGTGCAAAAATGATTTGTGGTAGGGACTCTAGCTCTTTGAAACATAGATACTAAACCAACATGGACATTTACTCCTTAATTGTAGTGTGGTGTTTGGATTTAGGTGAACCAGTGGAAATGGTGAGGATGGTGATGTAGAAAATTATGAATGAAGATTTTCTAGTAGGCATGGAGTCCATTCTTGAATGGGAAGTTTCGGGTGTAGGTTTAGATTATTCTGAAGGACTGGTAGATGATGAAATTGAGGAGCTCTATGGGAGACCGAGGCTCAAACCCTTTATTCATTGGCCCGATGGAAATACAAAGCTCATTGTCATGAGGAAGCACGTTTGGGATGGAAAGCACTCAAACTCTTCATTGAACAAGCAAAGGAGGAGATGTAGGGATTGGAAGTGAAAAGGAAGCACCAAAAGAAGAAGTCAAGGAAGCGATGGAAGAAGAAGCCTCTGAAGGAGATAGCCAAGAATCTGTTGGGTCTGGGTGGAGCTCGTTAAGACTAGTCATGTTTTTCTGTGTCTGATTTTGAATTCTCTCTCCACTTTTGTTGTATTAAATTGTGTAACTCTGAACACTGTTAATGGTGGTTATTTTTTGTAAGGATTTTACTAGTAAACAGTTACAAGGGTTACAGGGTTTATTTAATGTTTTACTCTACACATTAAGGTGCCTCTAGTTTTTGTCGTTTGCTATGGAATTTTGGTGGGTAATGACACTAAAAAATAGATGTACTTTTTTATCTTACAAGCAATACAAAAAATTTGTGTTACCGACCCAAAAAAAATAATTGTCTTGTTATTTAATCATATGAGTTAAATAATTAAATTACTTAGTCTATAATCATATGAGTTATTTAAGAGGCATGATATATTTAACTAATTAAATTCAAATAAAACATATTAAATTAATAAAAGGAAGCAAAACAAGAAGCATTTTTAGAAGCAACAAAGGAAGCAAAACAAGAAGCATTTTTAGAAGAAAAACAAGAAGCATTTTTAGAAGCAAAACAAGAAGCATTTTTAGAAGCAAAACAAGAAGCATTTTTAGAAGCAAAACAAGAAGCATTTTTAGAAGAAAAAAAAGAAGTAGCAATGGAAGCCAAACTAGAAGAAATCTTGGAAGTAAAATTGGAAGCAAAATCGAAAGCAAACATGGAAGAAAAATTGGAAGCAAAATTGGAAGCAACTTGGAAGCAAAACTGGAAGCAAAACTAGAAGCAAAACCAGAAGAAAAATTGGAAGCAAAACTGGAAGCAAACCTGGAAGCAAAACTGGAGGAAAAACTAGAAGCAAAATCGGAAGCGAACTTGGAAGCAAAACTAGAAACAAAAATGGGAGTAGACATAGAAGCAAAATCGAAAGCCTAATTGGGTGCTAATTTAGGCACTATTTCCAATGCTATTTCCCAGTGCTATTTTAGTCATTAACAGAGGTGCTATTTTTGGTACTATTTCTTGGCACTATTTTAGGCACTAACGGGGGCGTTGTGATTTTTCGGTGCTAACTCCAGCATTACATCCTACACAAAATTCAATGTAAAATTTGGCATTGAGATGACCATGCATGTTTGTGCCAAGTTTAGCACTAGCCAACTCGCCCAATTCATGGACTGAAATACATTGAAATCCAGTGCTATTTTAGGTGCTATTTGCCTTTTTTTTGTAGTGTAATTAGGCTAATCAAATGCATCAGGTCAGAACAACAAAGGGAATGGCATAAGCATCTGTGGGCCACTCTATGGGCTGATAGGATCATGCCCAAACAAATCTTAAAGACCACCCCATATGAATTAGTATATGGAAAGGAGGTAGTGCTACCCATTTCTATAGAAATCTCGACATTACAACTAATCAAGGATTTAGAAGTCGAAGAAAGCATCAAAATGGAAGTCAAGCCAGAAAAACTCTTGAATCTTGAGGAAACAAGGGAAAAGCATACGAATCCATGATTAGGCACCAACAAGTATTCAAACGATGGTTCTACAAGAAGGCCTCCAGCCTAGAGTTATAAGAGGAAGCCTGGTATTAAAATATGATGAGTAGAGCACAAAACCAAGTCGACATACAAAATTTGAAGCACTATGGAAGGGTCCCTTCTAAATTCACACATGCAAAGAAAAGAATGCATACAAGATAGAAGACATGGACGATAACATTCTATACATACCAGTTAATAGTATTCATCTAAAATTATTCCATTAAGGTATGCAGGTTCTAAAAATTTTCATAGTTATGTACCATATGTAAAAAAAATTGTAAAAATGTTTTTTTTGCTAATAAGCCATGAGAATAACATAGAAGAAGTAGAAACATATTGTATTATATTATATTCATCAAAAAATTTACAATGTAATACAAGCCTGAGGCTCAAATTAAAGCATGAAGCTCTCTCGAGAAAACCCAAAAAGAGTTACAAAGAAAAAAGGGGGAAAAAAGGAGGAAACGTGCAAAAAATGGTAAATCTAAAGCCTCCAATCATTGTTAACCAGTTGAAGTGGCTCTTCATTGGGTTCTTCTTCTTCTTTGTCAAGGTGAAAAGGGGGTGAACACATAGCACATGCAGGCTCGACATAGCACAGACCTCAATTCTGGTTGTTGTGGCTATATACCAGGAACTCGAAGTGTTTCTTCTATTCAAGCCCAGGAATGCATTCCATGCCATACTCCCACAATAGGTAGGTGGCCATAGGCCAAGATGAAAAATGATGCCTCTCAAGGTCCATGGTGCAAAATTCAATAAGGAGAGGCAACCAGGCCACATCTTCCCCATAATCAATGTGCATGCAAAGGTCCATGGCACTCAGAATTCCAACAACATGGATAGCCACTTGCACAATCTTATCAAGCCCATCCAGCATTGCAAAGTCAAAAATTTAGTGGCACAATTCAACTATCTAGGGCTTGGCGATGTTTATGTCAAGCAGGGAGGTGACGAAGTGAGAAACAATGTTGGAGTTGCATCTCAACTAGTTCTCATCTTCAACATAGTCTTGGTCGACTACCCACTTGTACGCAACAACATAGAGGTGAACACACTTCTTTACCAAGCACTTAATTCTATCATTGGTAACCTTTCCCACGAAGGTGTATTGTGGCCTCTGTGGTAGAAGTCGAATGGGAGTACCCAAGCCAACCGACATTATCACAAAGCAGCAGAGGTTAGCAAAATGGGAAGCAGTAGGGAAGGCTTGCTAAACTAGAAGATTTAAAAAGAGTAAATATTTCACTAAGGTGGCAAAGCTATTTATAGAAAGGTAGCACCGGCAAGCTCAATAGATAGAAAACCCATCTCTCAATGGGCAACAATGGATAAATTGTCAAGGAAACCGAAGCATAAGAGGTAAATCATACAGCAAATCTGATAGCATGCCTCAAGAAATAAATTTGGGAATTAGTAGTAAATTCCCTCATGTACAAATGTTCGCCATGTGTCCATTGCCACCATCAGCATCAATCTACTTATTTATGGAAAACATGTGGATTAACATGCTAAGCTTTGACAAATTGAATACACAAGTCTTATCAAAGTACCTTGTATCACTTGAACATGTTTCTCATAGTGATAAGCACACTTTCCAATGATGCAAGATTGTTTATGAAAAAGGGTAGTGAGGAGAATGTACTAATTACATTCTCATCATGAATTTGGCATTCCAGAGGGATACAGATCCCTAGTCCACATGTATCACCTCAGTGATAGCATTTAGTAAGACATTGATAATGGTAGCACTTTACTGCATCTACGTAAGGGAATTTAATGCAACCAAAAGTAAACTTTTGCAAAAAGTAGCAAGTGACCATTTCTTTGGAGAAGCTCTCTATAAAATGTTTGGCTCAACAATGGAAAAAACATCAACTTCTGGGAGACAGGCTGGGTTTTCCCCTAGAAAACTAGGTTGTGTCAACATTTTTGAGAGAGAGTCATTTGCTAATGCCCCTGCGGCAGAAAAACGTCATTTTACTCACACCAAATCGGTACAGGTTTCAGGTGACCTTGTTAAGAAAGAGTTCATGCAGTATTTTGTAGACAATATTTTTGAACCAAGGATGATAAACCCTAAAAGCCTTAGGGGAGGGGCATTGTAAAAAATGATCAAGTTTGGGGAATCCAAAGGTTTTGCACTATGGATTTAGAATTGTGGTTTGCCACAATTCATGTTTCCCACTATACACCTATGTCTAGAACTGGTGGATGCATGTACAAGGAGTTTTGACAAGGAAATGAGGGTTATAATCACTGGCAAGATAAGGGTTACTATTAGTGTAGCATCCATTCATGGTGTGCTATGTATCCCTACAAGTTGGGGTGTCATGAGCTTTGAAAAGGAAGTAATGGAAGATTTTTGGGCAACTAGAAATAAACAACTACAATTTTATGAGGAAGAAATGAAAGAAAATCCAAAGGGAGGTCAACTCCTCTTTCCTCTACAACACAGACCATTCAGGAATGATCTACAGACCGTTTTCTCAATGTTAACCTCTATCTATGGCTATGATGGTGATGAAAAGGTCTATCCTTTTTAGATGGGCTTAGATTTTATGCTCAAGAAGGAAAAGAACCAAAAGTTGATTTTTTTGAGATAATAGCTAAGAAAATGCTAGAACAATTAGAAAATTATGGTACTGAGTGTAGGTTCAGGTATTCTTCTTTCTTCCAGTAAATTTAATTTTGCACCAAAATTATGAATTTTTAAAGGATACTTGTCGCTATTTAGGTATAATGTAAGAGGGTCCTACCAGTCGATTTCGATTTGAACCCATGTTCTTTCAAAGACATGGGATTATTATTGGTTTGTAGATTATTTTATGGGGCCCATACTTGTAAACCTATTCCCATGCCCTCTAAGTCATTTTTCTCTTGAGGTTTTACAATGGTTGAGAAATCCACAGACCCCGATAGATTATTTTCTAGGAGTTGAGTCCACTTTCATCAGAGCCTATGGTTTTTTAGAGGAGCCTTTTAGACTCTCAAGATTTATAATAGATAGGGTTTTTTCCTTGGAGGCATTTCATTAGTTAACCCTTGTGGATAACTTCTATGGTGTCAAAATGCACAAGACAATGCTTTTCCCAACTCCCCTCACCATTTCCAATGACTAAATAACATTGTCAAAATGGAAGGCTTGGGAGGTAGTTACCAACAAATTGGTGCATCTAGGCCTGGTTCTCATTTGTGACAAATGGAACTACAACCTGATAAAGCATATCCCAACCTTAAAGTATGAAGAGCGGGAATATTTTAAATCAACAAGGAATGCCACTACAAAGAGGCCAAAATCCTATGTTGATCTAGGCTTCATACCACTCACCAAACCACCATGGCTCGAATTTTATTTCAAAATGGAAAAATACCAAAGGATCCTCCCAATAGGAAAGTCCCTCAATACACAACTAAAGCACCTGGGATGGTCAAAGAAAACAAAGGAGGATTTCTAGAGGTTCTGACAAGAGATTGGGAACACTAGTGCCTTGTTTGGGTAGGTCCAGCCTGTTGGATATTGATGATATGTGGTTGTCATTGATGTCAACACTATTTCCATTCATGTCTTTAAGGTTGTATATGTCAAGGATATTGAGAAAATTATAATAAAATAAGTTGCAGGTTGTCGGCGATGTAGTGAAATTGAGTATGGTGGCTAGCTCAGTATTTTGATGATAAGAGTTTGCAAATTAAATGGTTTGTTGACAAGTATATCTAGTTTATCCACATGAAGTTTTAGAGGTTCACATTGGATTTGATTGAGTTATGAGTATTTGTGTTTTGACAGTTGTTTTGTTTCTTTAGTTGGTGTTCTTAAAAGAAGATGATGTGATTCTAGTAACTTGAGTTGTTTCAGATGCTTCTATAGTGATTCATGATGCTTGTGGATGTTTCTAGATCATTTTCTATTTTTTTTGGTCCGCATTGATTGTTGTGCTCACGATTGGTGGTTTTCTTCTGTGAGTTCATGTTTTTCATGATCATGGCCGATAGGGTGATTCTAGCATGTTGTGGATCTTCAAGGCATAATTTTTGAAGGTGTTTCATATTTGGGGATGTTGTTTTGGGTCCTTACTATGTTTGGCTGACATTGTTTGGTCTGCATTGATAAATTATTTATGGATTGGGCTAACAATTTGTACATGTTTCATATTTTGTTGGGCTGACATGTAGTTGATTTTATCCTTAGTTGCGGATATATATGATCAATTTTTTATACCATTTGAGGTTATGGTGTGTGATGTATGTTGTGTGCTATGTGTGAAAAATGTTCTAATATTTTGAAGGTAGAAGTAAAGTGTGAAGAAGAGCACGAGTAGATGAAATTGTTTATGTGCTTAACCAGAATTGTAATTAGGCATTAGAAGATGTTATTTTCTTAGTTCAAAATCTGGATGTAATCTGAAAGTGATTGTAAGACAGTGAGTCTTATTTTGAGAAGTAATCCTTTTATATTTGATTAGTGTGCTATAGGCAGTGTGCCTAAATGCATGTGCATTCCCCATTTGTAATACTTTTAATAGGGTATAATCTTGTGGATTAACCTCCACTGTGGTTTTTCCCCTAACAGGGTTTCCATTTAAAAAAATTGGTGTTATGTGTTTTTTGATGTTGTGATTGTTTGTGCTTTCATGTTTATTTATCAGATCTGAGAATAAGTTTAATATGTATAATTTTTATGACAACTGATTCACCCCCCCTCTCAGTTGTTTTCCCTTGTGTTTCCAACACAGCCACATAATGAACGGTTCGACAAATTTTATGATAAAGAAGTTGATACTGAGGACAGTAACCCTGAAACTAGTCAGGAAATTGAATAGGAGAAGCTTGCACTCTACAATTCCCACACTCAGCAGCCCAAAAAAGGAACAGGGTCAAGACATAAAGATTCGCAAGCCACTTCCTCTGTCAGTACCTGAGGGAAAGGAAAAAGGACCCAATGGTCCCTGAAAAGGTCAGTTGTGGTTACCGAAGGTCAAATTTTAGTGGGATTGGTCGCTAAAGGATCTTAATCTTTCGATTCTACTTGCACAAAGAGGAGATGAGTCCAAGACCTATGTGGACCCGGTGAGCCAACTAGAGTAGAAGAAGAAGCAGAGTCTGCTCTACCAAGACATTCAAATTTGGTAACTCAGGTAAGTTTTTCTCCCCCTCTTCTTTCTATATCTACTTCTCTAGTCATTCCTCTACCTCCACCTATGAAAAAGAACCCTCCATCAGTAGATTTTGACCTATTGGTCCTAAATGAACCCCCAGCCATATTCAACATTGAACCTTGTGAAGAAACCCCACATGCTAAGCGAGTGTCATTCGTTGTGGTTGCAATTGATTCTTTGATCTCCCTATCAAGGGCCCCCATTGAGAATATTGAAGAATCCATGTTTCTAGCTCCACCAAACCCATCCACCTTTGAGAAAATTCCTCTATTTTTTCCCACTTCCCCTTTCACTCCAACAAGTGTTTCCCCTTTTCAATCTCCATATGGCATCCTACCTTTTTCCATGATAACACTCCCTTTCACCTCTCCATGACCTCATACAACCGAGGCTCCCCCTTCTGTTACCTATTTCAATCTCCCTCTAGGTGATTCTCTTGATGCACAAAGCATTGATACTCCACAAAGTCTCCAAACTCATTTGGATGCAACAAAGCAAGCCTAATAGGCAAGAAAATAGAAAATGCTAGTGAAAGTTGCAGTGCAGCTGGCCATGAAGAATATTGAAGCCTATTTCTATGAGAAAAATTCCATGTGGATTAATACCATGAATCCTATAGCATCCAATCCAGCCAAAGAAATGTGGATGGAATATTATGACATCAAACTCGTAGGCCTCGACTTTAGTGAAACTCTCCTGTGAGACAAAATGGTACTGGCTAAGGCCACTCAAAAGGTGATCTACGCCGACTACAAGAAACTGGATAGAAGGCTAAGGAAGCATAAGGAGGAATTAGCCAATATAAAAGACACGATGAGTAGGCTACAGGAAGAGATTAGAAGAAAGGATGTGTAGATTTCCCACCTAGGGAAGCTATAGAGTTAGCAGGGAGAAATGGCTAGATTGATGGAAGAGGCCCAAAATAAACAAAGTCAGCTTCATATAGAGAGGTTAAAAGGAGAGGTTTCCATCAAACATGAGAAAAGTACAGAATACTAGAGCAAATAGGAGAATGCATGGAGGGAATTAGATAGTGTCCAAGCTCAGGTTTCCAATGACCTCCAAAACACCCAGGAGGAAGTAGAAAGAGCAAAACAAGAGAAAAAGGAGACCGAGTCTATTTTACAGACTCATGAAGAAGAGATCATAATACTGAACTCAGAGCTCGCAAACACCCTCCAAGAGAAAAGTTTATTGGAGGAGGACATAAAATCAAAAGAAACTCAACTCCAATAAGAGTTAGCAGTAGCGCAAGGATCAGAGATCCTCCCGATGTTGAAAAGGATAATCTCTACACAGTGGGACAAGATTATAACGTCAGTTGTCATCTTAAGGCCAATCTTGTAATTCTTGAGGGATACTAGGGAATTAAATGAGAAGTTCATCCCGATAGTTGACCCAATTCTACACATATATGCTCACCGGTCTACGGAATTGAAGACTCTAATCTCCAAGTTATATAGGACCACTGAGGTAGTTTTAAAGAATGCAGGATTTTTTTATCAGCGGGTTGCATCACATAAAGCAAACGAATTCATCAACTACCACAAGGCCGCATTGAAAAGCAAGGAGCATCAAGTAGGATTGAATAAAAAGGTCATTGAGATCAAGAAGGACTTTCAAGTTTTGTTGGATAGCATATTTCTTGCCCTCTTCTCACTAGCAGAAGAAGTGTTATCAACTGAGTAGGTCATGGATGTGATCGAGCTCAAAGTTAAGTCTTCCATAGCACCCTCAAGTATAGGCCCATCTCCCACTATTGAATAAATCCATAAGGAGGTACTTCCCCTTTCCTAACTTTATTACTACATCAAGGTTGTTTCAACTAGGTGGGGAGGAGTTTCTTTTAAGGAGGTCTCTGAATTGGATCAATCATTCGAGTTTCTTCGTACTCTCATCCAGCCCACTGATTCAAATTGGAAAGTCTAGCACTCCACCTTCCTCAAACTCCAGGAAGCTCTAGAGCTCTAGGTTCATGCCTTCGCAAGCGAAGGCCCCTTGTGAGTCACCAGAACTATAAAGAAATTTTTTCCTTAGTATTTTTTGAGTTTTTAGCCCCCACTCTTTTTTTGGCTTCGAACTAATCTACACTCAAATAAAAAAAAATTCTCCCAAAAGCGTGCAATGTGCCACGTGGTGGCTACACAAATTTTTGTATATCATTTTTCTTTTAGGCGTAAGTTGAGACACATGTCAGTTGGGCGGAGTTTCTCTCTAAATCCATTCTCACAATGCTAGAAGTCCTCGCTCGCTCGACACGTCATATTTTGCTTCAGGTAGTTTGTTTATTTTTTCGCAGTGATCCCTTGTGGTGGAGCTTGTCGGAATGTGGCGCATTATTTTTCTTTTAGAGTGGAGCCTTCGAGTCAGAATTTTCAACCTTAATATTGACCAATCATATTTTTTCTAGGATGCATTTTTACAATCCAATCATTCTTTGACAGTTATCTTTGCTAAATATTTGAAGAACCATTAATGTTGCAGTTGGGACTTAATGAGCCAAGATCATTGCGATCTAATCAAGATCCAGGATCGGATCATGAGCTATCAGGCTTGGAAATCTGGCAATTTCTATTTTCATAATGTTTTATGGTGGTGCTCTCTTTTGCTAGCTATAAATAGAGGGTGGCGACTTGTTTTAAGGGTTAGAAGAATTTTCTTCAAGAGTTGTTTTCTTTCGAAAATAAATCCAATAGGAAGTTTTTCTTTTCAGAAGTAGATGTTACAGAAAACTATTTTTTCTCTAGCATGTTACATTTTTAAAGTCTAAACTATCATCAGATTGGCATCCGACCTTTTTTTTTGGGTTCATTTATTTGAATTCTCAACTATTTATAAGAAATCTTTGAGATTGTGCATGATATAGCCTTTTCCAGGTTTCTTGTTTATCTTTCTTTCATGATTAAACCATTGTGTTAAGTCTACTTTGATAGTATGGGTTGTTAATTTTCATGTCATTAAGCTTTTATGTTGAATGTTAGCTTTTAGAAATTGGACTATGTCTTTTAGACTTTTCCATTCTTCGTAAAAGTTGTTCTTTCTTCATATTCTATTGTAAAGAGAAGAGTTTTTATGTGAATTTTTTTATTTCTATTAATTGGTAGAGCATTCTTATATTTGATGGACCTAAATGGATGCTTCCCACAGGAAGATCTAAATAACTGCACTATGTTTTCACTAAGCCTTTGTTACTTTTTCTCTTCTCAACAATGAAGGTTTTGTGGCATTTTTGTCCATCATATCAATTATAAGAAACAATTTTAGGTTGGAAACGTTGTCAAATCTTTGGCGCATTGCCCCTTTTATTATGTTTTATTCAGACTTCTTTCTACCTCTTTCCCCAAAACACAGAGAAGAGTCATCTTTCTATAAAAATCCCAAAGGTATTCATTGAGGTGCAAATTAGTCCCCCACTCATTGAATTTCCCATAATACTATTAGCGAAGCACAAGCTTTGATGATCAACATAATTTTTTATTTTTATTTTTAAATTTTCAATTCTTTTCTAATTTTTTTCATTTGATTTTGCAGGGATTTTTTAATATTTTCAAAAGCCCGATGATGAAAATTTTTTGCAAAATTTAAATGATGGGATTTTTTATTTTTTATTTTCTGCACATGGATCAAATGGGAAAATTGGCCTTTTTGCTATAAAAAAAATTCCTTTTTTTCAAATTTTCCAAAATAGGTCAAATTTTATGTCAAAATTCATCTCTCAACCAACCTGAATCCAACCATGAGGTCCATTTTGTCTCAAGAGGTCATCTATGAAATTTATGCTAAAAACCCCTCATATAAAAACTCAAATCAAGAAACCCTCTTTCACCCAAATTTGGAAAACTTTAGATCTGCAATAAACGTAACAAATCTTAACAACCCAAAAGCCCAAATATGCATACAAACACCTTAAACATGTGGTCCATATCTTGTAATTCCTCAAACCCTACATGCATGTCCATGGCTTCAACTTTGCAAAAACTCTCAAACTAGGGTTATAACAAAAATTCTTCAGCCATGGAAGCTCTAATACCACTTGTTAAGATATTTTGCATTCAAACCCACAATCTTAAATCATTTCCTACATAACCCATGAGAGATAAACATGCATACAAGTTGCCAAAATGCATAGATCAAATAGATAAGCCACAAAATAACACAAGATATAACTTGGAAAACCCTCAAGACACTAACTCATTTGACTACAAAATCCGACGAAACTGTCTGATGAAATATGTATAATTTGATGTATCGTCGGGTGCTTGTAAAATTTGATGTGTAATTTTCAATTTTTTGAAAGTTTATCCCTGACGTTTGTCAAAATTTTGAAGAACCTGGGGTTCATTGAAATGTCGGCTATCATTTTCGTCGAATTTTTGACAAACATGAAAAATAGAAAAAAATCAAATTGTGGCCAACGTAAAGAAAAGTGAGTTCGCGCCTGATTTATTACGACAGTGTTTTTCTCTACTTGAGACAGTTTGTGGAGAAATAAGGACGATTTTCTTGGGAAAAATCAAAAAAAATCAAGAAGATATCGCTAGGTTGAGGGTAGTCATTGTCTTTTTGTAGAATTCAGTTGTGAAGTCAGATTTGTAGTTTCAAGTTTGAAAAATCATATTTTAAAGCAACATCTCATCAGATTTCATTTTTAGAGGTTTAGGGTTTTGAGAATTTCATGTCTAGATTTTTTTGTGGAATCACCATAAGATCACAACCAAGGAATAGATTCTTGTGATTGTAATTATGTGATCCATAACTCTATTGGTCATGTGGCACAGTTGTGTTATAACAAATACAGGATGCATTCATGTGTGACCCAAGTTTAATGTGGCTATGTTGTGATAGAAATGGAGGCACTCATATAATGTAGTTAATTCAGGTTGTATAATGTAGGTGCCAATCATCATTGGGTGCATTGAGATTTGTCTCAAGTTTAACAGGTTAGGATGTAATTATAGAATGATGAAAGTGATTACCTCTTGCTGCAATAAAGAGCCTATAACTCTAGTTGATATGCAAGTGGTTGTGTTATATCAATTATGTAGTGCATTTCAAGCACAACCACCATGTTTAATGGGCTACATTCTAAGAGAATGATCAAGATTTTCTAAACCTTATGAGATGTTACTTGACATATATTTGCATAATCTCAAATTCCTTGAGGAGGGCTTTGAAGTATTAGTATTAGCTATCCTATATAGGGTTTAAAATTATTTCTTTTAATTAAAAAAATAAATAAATAATGTATTTCTATGTAATTAGATAATGTGGAGATCTCCTAAATCTGCCCCAACACACTATCCTCTTTGGCATTGTATTCATTACTCCAACTACTAGGGTTTTGCATGTGACATCTTTAATATCTTCATGACCATGGCTTTTAAATAGATCTTAGTCTTTGCTTTAATCCTTTTCATGGTAACCCTTGAGTTTCATAATCCACCTTCAATATCTTCTAAGAATGGTGTCTTAAGCTAGACTGCATAATATGCATATAAATCAAGTCCTCATACCTGTCATTGTTCCAAACCACCACTCACCACCTTGCTTAAAATTTTGCCTCCATAAGCACAATAGCATGTTTTAAAATCATGGTTGCCATTGATTAACCATTA
Source organism: Sequoia sempervirens (assembly GCA_007258455.2). Lineage (NCBI taxonomy): Eukaryota > Viridiplantae > Streptophyta > Pinopsida > Cupressales > Cupressaceae > Sequoia > Sequoia sempervirens. The sequence continues at coordinate 394,987,775 of VDFB02270651.1, read as the reverse complement.
AGGTCACCACTTTCATCATGAAGATACAATGAGATTTTTGTCTTCAAACTCAAGGCATTATGCAAGATAACATTGTGAATTGTTTGTTGTGTATAATTTGATTTTCTTGCACATATACTGCTTTT
>VDFB02270651.1:394937191-394987550 GCA_007258455.2 Sequoia sempervirens | reverse complement strand
CTCTCTCTATCTCTCTCTGCCTTCCCCCTCCTAATTCTCTCTCCTCCTCTCTCTCTCTCTCCCTCTCTCTATCTCTCTCTCTCCCTCTCTCTATCTCTCTCTCTCCCTTCCCCCTCCTAATTCTCTGTCCCTCCCTCTCTCTATCTCTCCCTCCCTCCCTCCCTCTCTCTCTCTCTCTCTCTCCCTTTCCTTCTCTCTCCCTCTCTCTCTCTCTTTCCCACCCTTGACCTCCTAATTACTCTGGGGTATATGTGTGCAAAAATCGGATATCTGATTTAGATAGGCTATCTGATTTATAGCACCAAAATATTACATTTAAAATGTTTTCAAATTAGATATTAGACTGGGAATTGGATATCAAAACAAATCCGGATATCAGTTGTAGTCTTTTTGTCTTAGACATTTCTATGGAGCAATGTCTTTGATAGCCAACCCAAAAAAGTCAACTTGAGAGTTTTTAGCATTTTTTAGTGAGGTTCAAAGATGCTACTTTTTCATGTTGCCACTTTTTGGCCCATCATGATCCTGCACACACCTAGGTCTAAATCAAGTAGTTGTTATTGCTAAGGTGGATCACTCCTTTCTTCGAAGGCCATACACTTATGATTGGGTCAAGTGTTCTTTTCTTTAGAAAATTCCTATTGCCTTTTTGATAGGTTAATTATCATTTGATTAGATGGGTTATGAGGCACTTATTTCAAACAAATATCTTTATGAAAGAAGTATATTGGAATGAAATTAAATATGATTTGTATTCCAATGTAAAAACTACAAAGAATGGAAACAATTCTTTCAACACATAAACTATTATGTAGTAGTCAATTAAAATGAAAAAGCTTACTCTATATTAGTTAGGATACACAACTAAGAAAATGATCTAAAGTTACTTATTTATCCTAGAGGAACTAAGTATATAGTATACAAAGAAAACCAACAAACCCACAACTATCCCTATTTTGAAGGAGTTTAGTTTTCTCCCCTTCCTGATCTCGCTAATATTGTCTAATTATTTTAAAGAGATGAAGGGTCACAACACAGCTTTATTCAACCCAGTAAATAGCTTGGTTAATGAAACTTAACAAAAGCAACAAAATAATTGCTACATTTGGCATTTCATATTGAATGAAGAGTGGTGACAATAATCTACTTATAGTTTAATAAAACACTATTATAGTTTTACCAATATATACTATTGTATGCTTGCATGGCTTCTTAGTTAATATATGGGGAGATAGAGATAGATTGGGAGAGAAAGAGAGAGAGAGAGATATATATATGGGAAGAGAAAGAGAGATGGAGATATATGGGAAGAGAAAGGAAGAGAGGTGGAGATAGAGATTCGATGGATAGGGGGATAAGGAGGTAGAGATGGTGAGAGATAGAGAGGGGGAGATAGAGAGGAGGGAGAGAAAGGGATATAGATAGAAAGAGATAGAGAGAGGAGTAAGATGGAGATAAAAAGAGAAATAGAGATTGATATATAGCGTAGGAGAGATGGAGAGATGGAGGGAGAGATGGAGTGAATGAGAGAGAAAGGGGGGAGAGGGAGAGATAGCTCAATAGATAGAAGGGGGAAGAGGTGGGAGTGAAATAGATAGTGGGAGATATAGAGATATAGAGAGCGATAGGGAGATATATATCAATCACCCTCCCTATATCTCTATCTATTCATCCTTGTCTCTTTATCTCTCTACCCCTCTCTATCTCTTTGTCTCCCTTTCTATTTGTATGTTTTTCATTATCTTCCTCTCTCTCTATATTTTCTTCCCTATATTTATCTTTGTCTCCTTAAGTGTGCAATGGGTACATTGAAGAGGTCTTAAAGGAGAATTATCATATCTTTAATCAAATTCCATGCTACCTTGAGCATAACTCCCCAAGGACACATGCCATCCTTGGATTGTTGACATGAAACAACCAATCAAAATTTAGTTTCTCTCTCTCATATTAATATATATTACTATTATATTAATTATATTTTGTATTATATAAAATACAATTATTATTAATTATTAATTATAATAATTTTATATGTATTTAATAATTTTGTTAAAGAATATAATATATAATTATAATAAAGTTGAATAATTATAATATTTATTATGTAAAATATAGCTACTATATACTTAACTATATTGTAGATTATTAAAACCTAGTTAAATGGCGCCAAAATTTTCAATTTAATTAACATACTATAAAACCTAATGAAACTAGGTTGTAGCTAAACAAATTAGAGAAGTGACAGGTCAATACCAACACTGAGGAAGAGTTTGGAGTAGTGAAAACAAGGTCAATGCTGCCGCAGGAAGAGTTTGAGTTAAACAAGGTCAATACCAGCTTCTATCTAAGAGTTTGGAGGAGGAAACAAGGTCAATATCAGCACCGAGGAAGAGTTTGGAGGAGGAAAACAAGGTCAATATCAGCATCGCAGGAAGAGTTTGAGGAGGAAAACAAGGTCAATACCAAAGGTTTGTGAAGAGTTTGAGTTAAAACAAGGTCAATACCTGTGCCGACGAAGAGTTTGGAGGAGTGAAAACAAGGTCAATATCAACGCCGAGGAAGAGTTTGGAGGAGTGAAAACAAGGTCAATACCAGCTCTGAGGATGAGGTTGAGGGCACTCAAGGAAAATTCTTGACCAAGGGGCAATGAGTACTGTAAGTTTGGCACCCCCATTCTCTTTAACCTTCAATTTTCATGCCTAATTTCTAAAGATCTCATACATTGGCACCCCCATTCTCGTAAAATGGTATAAGATAAGACCAAAAAAATAAAATAGCTTAGTCTTTCACATTTTTATCCACTAGCCTTAGGTCTTGGAAAAACTCCCATAATCTACCCACATCTTGGTTGAGGTCTAGTATTTCATCACACATAGCCTTCATCACATGAGTCTAAAGCAATTATAGACTTATCCCAAGTATATGCTAGGCTAAGGTAGATCTAATGAATAGAAATAGAGGCATACAATTCTTCTTTAATAACTCCACAAACATATGCAAGGTGTTCATTATTTTTACGGTAAGCAGGTTGATCTTCTAATCTACCTATGGAATTGCCAATTCCAATAAAGGGCAGCTCTTAGGACCTGGACCAACTAATGAGGATTTGAAAGACCTCCTACACTTTGGGCTCTAAGACCCGGGAGGGTGATCCCTAATGCATTTTACAACCTCTGCACCATCATCATAAACAACATTAACAACAACAGATAATCTCATTTAATAGCTCAACATAATAGGATAATATTGAATAGAATTGGTTGTTTATCAATAATATCAACTATTTGAAGCATGAGATAACTACAACAACATTTCATAGTATAAGATAATCATTGATTTGCAATTTGTAGCAAGATCTAGGTAAAGGAAAACAAATACCGAACCATACGAATAAGTGCCAACTTAGATCATGCCATATATCCATCGAGGAGACAAATTTATACATCTAAGGGTTTATGACAAATTTAACACATAACATATAAGATCCTGATAACATTGTTTTACAATCTCATCAATATGTATTCTAACTCAATACTACCTATCAAATCCTTATACAAAACATATCCACCTGCAATCCCATTCAAGCATTTTAATTAATTCCTTGAATTAAACCTAAAACAAGAATCATACACACCACAACAGTGAGATGAACGAAACAACCCTTGATCATTTTATTTAAAATTCAGATATGCTTGTACAATGGAGAGACATGAGTTTGAATTAATCATATAAATTCAAATGTCAGTACTATCATAAAACATCAAATCCCCATGAATTCAAAACCTACTACAGAATGACTCAAAACCTAAATTGCATTTTTCCTAAAACCATCAAACTTTACAATTTTCTCTGCAACTTCATCTAGACTCGACCAAATATATCTAACTTGCTAACCTGTACTTTTGGCCTTGAAATCCTTCTTATAGAAAAAGGAGCAAACAAGCATTGGGCCAGAAAGCACATGTGTCACCAGCCAATTGGACCGCCTTGTGATATTCCAAAAATTTGTTACAATAGCAATCTCCCCAGAGAATCTTCTTGTTCATTGTGCCCGTTGAGAATGGTTGATGCAGCAACAAAAAACTTCAATAATTTCATGCCTAGACTATCACCAAAAAACAAAACTGGAATTTGTAACTGCAACAGCTGATTTTTCAACCATTAGCATCCTACTCCTTTTCACTCTTCCTCAGTTAAATATACATTTACCCATTTCTAGTACTCTTCATCAGTTGGTCAATCAAAATTGATCACCTCATTCACCTTGACACTATAAGGTTTGTAATTAACTGCTAGTTGATTCACTTCTCTTTCAAAAGACTCCAAGAATGAGCTGGTGCTAATGATTTTGTCCATACAGCTCACCAACAAATCATAATCTGAGTTACCCTATTTTTGAGGGTTTTGTAGTCGAAACATGATATAAAGGGGCTCTTACACTTTTGTGATTATCAGAGTTTCTTGTGTAAGAGGCCCCATGGATAATCAAGTATAAGTGTAGGATGCATGAATAGGTGTAGGATTAGGAAATAAAGAAGGTATAGCCAAGGTCCCTCAATAGTTTTGTGAAGAAAAAGCATGTGAAAATGAGAGGTTCAAGCCTAGGTTTCAACAAAACATGTATGGGAGATCTAATTTTATGAATTGTTATCCATGTACGCACCTAATGGTTGCTCTCGAATCGAATATAATGATACACACACACACACACACACATATGTATGTATATGTATTTTTAAATGTAAATGTAAATGCAATTACCAGATGCTCTCCTAGAACAATAAATGCAACATATCATTAAAGAAATCTATATCTATGTATATAAATGTGTATTTCTAAATGTAAGTGTAAATGCAAAGAGCATATGGTTTTGTAGTGTTATAGATACAACATATCCATAAATTAATGTAATTGAAATTCTAAAGTCTTCAACACATATAATATGAAATCGATCAAACTATTAAACTACATGAGAAATAAATGAAATTAGTAAATGCATATGTATGTGCATTTGTAAATGTAAGTGTAAAATAAATAAGAATAATGAAAATTATAAAAGAATACAAGGAAAGGTCTCCTCCCTTCTTCGTAGTGATAATCTCCTCCGCACACAACCCTTAAAAATTACGAATAGAGGAATATAATCTTTGAAGAACTCAAAGTTGATTCTCTCCTACCTGATGCAATTAGTCATTTTATCCTTACAAACATTTATAGTGATTACTAGAGGCACATAGACCAATTCTTCATAATAGAAAAATTTTTTCATACTTTTCCAATGATGGAATTATGAGAAAACCTTAGGTTAAATGAATAATTCCTAGCTAAGTTCTTTAAATCATGTCCAACCGTATAAGAGAAGACTGCTGCTATGTGTAGCTGGATACCATGGAGAAAGGCTAGTCTTTGGGCTCTTTCATTAATCATCCTACCTTAAAACATACCAAAAGTCTCCTAGCAATTAGACATAATGACTTAAAAAAAAATTATTGCCAAAGTGTAAACTTATGATGACTTAACTAGGCCTAGTACACACTCCCTCCTCGTTTACCACTTAGACATATGGAAATTAAATGTAAATTTGCTTCTATTTTTAGTCATGAAAAATAGGTGTCCAATAAACCACTTGGTGGTGTTTCCCTTCAAGTTTATTTACTTGAATGAAGAGAAAAATTCCTTTGATTACAATTAGAGAATACATTTGAGGCCTTGGTTGTGTAACCGGTGAACCATAGTCACATTTAACACTTGTTACAAAGTTTGGGAGTTAAAACGTTAAGTAGATTTGATTTGTGATGGACACATTTGGACGGTAGTAACAATAGCTTGCAATCTATAAAGACTTGATTACCTTATAACCTATGAAATTCTAGCGATGAAATTATAGATTAATCATAATGTCACCTTGGGATCACATCACCATGAAAGAACTTCATCCAACATCCTTATGAGTGTAGGTACCACCAAATAGGTATTTGTCAGATCTGTCTTCCTCGAGCGAGGGAAATTCAAGAAGAGAAGAAGAAAGCGAGACATGTAGTATGTCTAAAAGAGGGATATCAATTATAGGTCAAAAGATTAGAAGAAAATTCTGTAAACGCATGGAAATTTTTCTTCCTAAAGGGGGGTCATGTTCTTATGATGATGAGAGCATAGGCAACGTCGAGGTGCCCTTGAGGTACAAACATCTATGGAAACAATGGGTACCCAAGGAACTTCCTCCAATAAACACTAATTTTTGTGTCAATGAGAGGATATATCACATAGCACCATCGTCATTACATGGTTTGGGCCTATTTTGCATGGATGGCATAAAGGTTTGTTATGAATAAGTTACTAAATTGATGGAGTATGTTGGACCCTATTATAGTTACAAAGATTAGATGCAACTGGTTTGATATACACGAAGTATGCGTAGGTATGCACTGTCAACAAATTATATACAACTAAAAGATAAGGATCAAAATAAAGGAGTGGCTATGTACATTGATAGAAGGCCAAAAGCATTAGGGAATATTGTAGGGTTTATAAACAATACATGACTTGGGTCAACAAATAAGAAACCCAATTGCATATTCGAGGCACGCGAGGGAAACCGTGTATTCATATGTGCAATAAAATCAATAACTGGAGGGGAAGAGTTGCTAATCAATTACAATTTGAATCGCTTAATTACAAACACAGTTACTATGGGGGTGGTACGTACTATGTACCATTTTACCCAACCTCTAATTAATGACTCCAATATACTATTTTATTCTTATGTTTTTTATCGTAAGTCTATTGTTTTCATTTCGGTAATGTTTTTTTATATTTAATTTTTGTCATAGGGGGACATTGATCATACAGAGAAGGCTCTAGCCCAGAGCATAGATCGTGATGTATCTTCAGGTGCTTCTACCCAATAGGTTTACCTCATTGTAATTGTACAAATTAGATACGAGCAAAATGTTTTATTATTATGTTTTTTTCATAAGTTTTTTGGGTTAATTTTGATAATGTTTTTAATATTCTTGTTGCAGTCAATTGATCAGGGAAAGGCACCAGCAGTAGAGGAGAGCATCCATAGTGAGGTGCAGTCAATATTTTGTGATGATGACATCAATTATTCAGAAAATCCTCTCGATGCAATAAAGAAGATCCAAAAAAAATGCAATGAAGAAATGGTTAAGTCGATGTTCATAGTGCCTCAAACAAATGAGATAAGAGAGAGGGTTAAAATATTGACTGACAGATTACAAAACTTGCAAGTAAGTTGTCATGAGGTCTTTAATTATAACATAAGTTCATTCATGGTTTTATATTTTGTACTTTTTTATGTCATGAACTAAAATATGTGTTGTTTTTAAAAGGTTATTTTCCTCCTCATGATGCTTCTGGCCATCATCAGGGTACTACAAGTGCTGCCCGAGGGGTTCGTACAAGTGTCCATCATGATCTTCCTATGCATACATCACATCATTTGACCCCATCATCTATGCCTATATTTTCGTCTAAAATGTCGGCAACACATACCATGCAGGCATCCGTTAATGCACCCTCTGGCAGCGAACACATACCAGAACATGTGTTAGGACATGTACCTAGGGATGCAGAGGCCACTAGTACTGGTGATGTTTTAGCAGCATTTCCTGGATCTTCCCGTATTACTAGTATGGGAAAATCTCCAGTCACACTTGTGGTGACCGAGGATTTCGTTCCCATAAAGATAGACAAGGTCCCAGGTACTTTAAAATGTTTTAATTATTATTATATATAATCCAATTGAAATTTACTTATTGATCACTCTTTTTAGACTATTGATCCCATGATCATTTTGTAGGAAATAATTTTTTTTATAAACATCTAAGTGATAATACATTGGAGCTCTTCGGGCCCACCATACGTACACGGTGGAATGCCCAAAATCAAGATTTAAAAGATGAGCTCATTGACCGTTTAGTTGTGTTGTTCGGTGATAAAACATTCAACCAAACCAAGGTCTTTAAGAAACCTAGTACCTATCTAAAGTATGCGAGGTACCAATATAGGTCACATTTAGAGAAGAACAAAAATTATGAGCGTGCCCCCATGATTCCAGAGAGGGAGTGGAAGGACCTGGTGTCAGATGGAAAGGAGAAGGTTGAAAAGAAAAAAGGAAAGACACCACTGAGCCAAGGAAGGTATGTGATACTATCAACAATGTAATTATATACTGATTACTCTTTATTTTTACATAATCTAACGTATTTCAAATTTTTCATAGGCTACCTAGCACATCGAAGGAAACAAAGGCAGGACTAGAAAAGCACAGGCAACAAAAAGTTGGCTCTGGTGGTTATATGAAATTAGCCGCACGAATTTTAAGTATCAATAAATGAAATATTTCATCCAAATTATAATAAATTGAAAACAATTTTGGTTTTATCACACCATATAAGCAAAATTCATGATCTTATGCAAAAATGTAGGGCTCTAAATTCAACAAAGTTCCCACAGAAGAGGACCTAAATATTGCCTTCCAGCAAGGCTATGGAGTTGTGGCTGAACACCTAAGAGTCTTGACTGGGAAAACACAATCTTCCATTGCATCTAACACGCAGGTAAATAAACTCAATAAAGTTTATTTAAAATTGAATACTTGTGCAATCTATTCACACTAATTTCCACCATAAAGTAATTACATTCTTATTTCGTTTTAAACATCTGCCAGTCAAGCACACCGCACATGACATTGGAATGCAACTTTGGTGAGGTGGAGCACAACGCGATGAAGGTCATGGTGTGCATCCCGGTACTTTAGAGCATGTAGAGCGTGATCAACATGTTGAGCATGATCAGGCTAGAGAAGATCAGGAATATGATGTGGCCCCATCAGGTAAAGAGGACCACTTTAAAGTTCTTTTAAACATATTTAATTGCAATTGGTGTATTAATTAATGTAACCTTTCGTGTTTCAACTTTAGAGCATGTAGAGTGTGATCAACGTGTTGAGCATGATCAGGCTAGAGAAGATCAGGAACATGATGTGGCCCCATCGGGTAAAGAGGACCACCTTCATGTTCTCTTAAACATATTTAATTTCAATTGGTGTATTAATTAATGTAACCTTTCGTGTTTCAACTGCAGATCAGGATTTAGAGGGTGTTCAACATGTTGAGCATGAGTCTATAACAAAAGTTTAGGGACATGATGTGGATCCATCAAGTAAAGAGAACTACTCTAATGTTCTTTTAATTAATGAAATACTTGTAACAATAATAATAAAACATATTAGTTTAACATTTCTTTCTTATTGCAATAGAACTCTTGCAGCAAAGATTCGATCATGAGAAGATCTAATTAGGCATACATTAAGATCATGAGAAAAAGGTAGAACAACTAAAGGGGAGATAGATATTGATTTAGAAAACGATACTCCACTTCAGCTTTATGTAGCTTTAAAGAAGAAACAAAAAAAAAAGTGATTGTAATCATATCATGACAACTATATTTTTGATAATATGTAAAAACTGAAAGAATGAATATTATATGTTAAATGAATGAATGTGAATATGTTAATTAATGAATGTTATGCATGTTAATGAATGAATGTTATATTTTATTAATGGATGAATGAATGATTAATGTTATATGATTGGGTATGGAGAATTGAGAGTGATGTGAAGGGGGGGAGGGGCTAAATGAGCTTCCACCATCATGTGGTTGGCCCTGTTAAGTAGAGAATATTAAACTATTCTCAAAACAAAGAGAAGCTAAATAAGGTAATGCACTTTTCAATATAAGAAATGCATCGCTTGAAGCATCAAACCAATATGCAAAGATGAAAGAAAGTGCTAACTTTTCACTATGGTGGCAGAAAAATGATTCTTTCTACCCTGAATCCATGCTCTACATCATAATTTGAAGTTGTTTCCATTCCAATGTTCTGAAGTTTAGTTTTATAGGTTGGATTTGTAAGGAATACCACATTGTTTTTTGTGTGGATTTGGTTTTCAAAGTCGCTTCTTTCTATTTTTAGTGGTGACATAACTCTAAAATTTGACTTTTGTGCATAACAGGTTAGTGGAAAATTTGACAGCTCTGAAGGGTTTAGATGCTCAATTGAGATAGATACATGGATATTTGGATCTTCTTGTTGATGGGAGGCTTCCACTTAACCATGAAATTTTGTACCATTTGCAGGTATGCAAAAGTTTCTCTACTTACATTCATTCTTGATCATAAATGTTGTAAATGATATTAATGTTTCAAACTTAAGATTCGTTTCATTGTTATAATGATCAAAATGTTATACTTTGCTATACATTCAAGCATTCTCTTTCCCCCTACCCTTTTCTCTCTCCCCCCTCCTTTTAAGAATTTTCTTTGTCATAAAAGATTCACATTTCTGTCTCATTTACACAAATTTATTTGAAGTGCTAGGAGTGAATAAAGATATGTAAAAGATGATGGATTATGTCTAAACAACAACTTTCCATCTTATAGCTAATTAAATCCTTAATATTTGAATAGTTTAGAGCTCGAATAATGCTTGTATATGCATGTGTAGCAATAAGGGAGCCTATGTGAAGATTGAAATTTAAAACATCACTTTGGTATTTTTCCTTAGGCAATGAAATGATATTTTGAGTAATACAAACCTACACACAAATTGATATTTTTTGGAATTGCATATAATAAATTTTTTTCTCTTATACCTACCCTCGGCTAGACATGGAGGTATATAATATTGGTTTCTGGGTTTATTTTGTAAGTAGTTAATTTCACGGAAGACTAAAATCTTCTTAATGTCACGTGTCAGGTGTGAAAGCATATGAATCACTTGTTGAAGGCACCATTTTGTATTCATCTAAAAATTGGTTTGTTCTTCTTTTTAATGTTTCTTGCATGTATTTTTTTAGGCTCTAGAGATGTAGCTTGCTCTTTCCTTTGCACTTTTCATCTATTTTCACGATTACAGTAGATTTTCCTCATAATTTTTCATGTAGATCTGTTTGTAACCTTATTTTCTACCAATCAATTTGCAAACCACTCACATATTAAGGACCATTTCACTAACTTGTAGTCATCCATTACTTCATATGTTGCAGGTTGTGTCTGTGTGCCAATAAATCCTAATGATTGTAAGAACTTTAATCCTACAAGTGTACCCAATCTTTCTCAAGTAAAAGTCACAATTTCGACCAACGGCACTGACAAATCACATAAAGGCCTGACGAAGTTGCTTAGCTGCGACGAAGGCTTCATCATAAATGCTTTTCCATTTCGTCAAAATCGCGATGAACTTTAGGTGTTCTTTCGATGCCCATTTCATCGATATTCTGACAAACATCCAAGTCATTTTATGATGTGGACGACCAACGAATCTGCGCCATTATGTTGACATTTAATTCATCGTCAGACATGCGATGAAAAAATAGCGACAAAAATGTTTTCATCATTTTGTTGCTTTTCTGACAGATTTTTCGAACCACCGACGAACGTCCGTTGGAAAATGGTGTCAAATTCAGTAGTGGGAGGGAAAAACCCAGCCTCCAAAAGCATCCATACTCCATCATATTATTCAACAATAAAGCAATAAAAGAGTTACAATGAATACCTCTGAAGTATCAAGCCCTCCAATGCATTCCCATGTGTCCAAGCATGAATCCACATATCCAATGCCATGCTTCACAAATGCACTCCTCAAGAAGACTCAATAATGACATCCAACTCACTCATCCAACCTAAACCTCTACATATGTGTTTTTTTTTATAGACACAAGCTCACACAAAATATAACAAGTGGTAAGGTAAAACCATGTACCACAAAACCATGTGAATACAAAACCACTAACCCCTTATTTAATATTGGGTAATAAGACATCATATTATTTAATATTTTCCCCAATATTAAATTATTATCACATGTCTCCCACACATTAAATAATAATACAATGTTACAATACAACATCAAGTGGTCCCCGAATAATTAACTAGCGTGATTATCCACACCACCAAGGTGCATCACAACTAAATAATTATTTAATTACAATATATGATAAATCAATTTATGCAATGGTGTACAACACCATATCTCAACAATATATTCCAATGTAGGTGAGATTATAGAAGAGAAGCTTTCAACATTGTCATGATTCTCAATGAGTGCATCTTCTAACACCGAAATACGTTCATCACATGTAAGAGAGGTATTAGCAGAAGATCAACTATGATTATCATGATTGTCTACACTTTCAACTTCTTCTACCACATCATCCCTGCAAATAGGAGAGATAAGAGGGGGTGTAGATTTAAGGAAAGCATCAACATTTTCCCTCTCTTGCACTAAGAGACTCTCATAACTAGGAAATGTATTAAATGAATGACTAACATTCTTATTGACTAAGTTTTTCTTTACAAACTTGGAAAAGATAGATACTAACATTTGTGAAAAGTAATTTGTATGAACTCAAAATGGAAAGAGACTTAAAATGCAATGAAATGACCTAGATTGAAATGTGTAAATGCATTTTTCATATTCTAATCAAGGTAATTTTTTTATTACACTATGAAATAATCTAAAGTTGTAAATGCCATTTTGAATTTTTGCAATGCACTAAATGAAACAAATTAAGCTAGATTTAATGTATTTGATGAAATAGAAAATTAGAAAATTGAAATAGAAATGTAACGGCAGAAAATAGAAGCATAAAACAGAGATTTCAAATCCTAGAAAATACAAATTAGGACCTGATCAGGGACTCATTCGCCAGTTGAGGAGAATGGGTCCTGTTGAGGGTCAAAATAGCACAACAACATTAAACAGAATATTACTATTCTATTTCTCCTGAAAGAGAAAGATAACACATGGTGACCTAACTCCCAAGGTCCTGGTAATTGGTTCTCAATTATGTTGATATCACTTAGTGGTTGATATAATTGTAATATTCAAGAGGCCTTTGCTGGTAACAAGGAACAGGACTGCATAGCATCAATTAGTCTATGTTGGGGGGGGGGGGGGTTTAAATAAAAGAAAAAGATGAATTAGAGCTTCAAATCAAAGAAACATGAGTAAAATTCTTACATATCTAGACATGCATATCAATAATGAGTGTTTATCCCACCTAGCCACAACTATAGCAAGATGAAATCCATAGAATAAACTATGCTACTGCATACATCCATTATGCTAATTCAAATACCATCAACATTCACTAAAATTACTTCAAACAAATCACTCACTCATCATCTAAAACACAGATCAAATGAATATGATAACAACTTCATCCACAGATAATCCAATGATATAATCTTGAATCCAGTTCCTTCTATTGACTTTCATCAAACAAGAAATAATTAAGCATAGGAAAAATCACTGGCGTATGGATTGATCATGTACCATTAACCTTATCAAAATAGATCCAAACTTTAAAACAATAACATGAAAATGTATGAAAAACTATAAAATAACCAAGTTTTACTGAACTTTTAGAGTATCTCTCCTAAAACATAGAAATCCTAGATCTAATCTCTATTTTCTATCATCAGGTGGTTGATCTTCCTTCAATTAGCTGACCTTTACAAAGTAGAACCTAATAATACATATAGGGTGCCACATGCACAAGTTTCTCAATTATCAATCAAGATCCACAATTAATGGAACTAGAATTGAACATAGAAGTGGACTCATGAACTCTTGTTCCAAGGCTAATTACTCAATTGCGCCAACAAGAAATCTGATATTCCAAGAAGAAAGTGAAACCGACGGATCAAACTCAGAGTTGAGCTTATGTCAAAACCCACAAAAGAGGAGAAAAGTAGATATTGAGTATAGTGAAAAGAGTTAGTTCACTTTTACACTAAATTCTCAAGGATGTACTCATCATAACTAGAGAACACTTGTTGAAGAGTACCCAAATCCGTCCCATCTAACCAATCACCTTCAAATTTGATCCTTTCAAATTCTTCAGAAACCAACCTTTGCATCTCCTTTAACTTGATTAACTCCCTTCTAGTAGTTCTTACCTCCTCACTAATATCCATAAACTGATCTAATAATAAATTCTCCCCATCATCTCCCTTTTGCATAATTTCCTCATAATTAAAAGGTCCCAAATTGGTGTCAGTAACATCAGCCCAGTCGGAATCAATTTTGCTAGCTGTGAGGGAAACCTCCCTATGCTTACATCCCAAGGTATATAGAAGTTGTTCCACCTTGATCTTCTTTGGTCTAACTCCTTGCCATGAATTTTCACCTAGTTGGCTTCTCTGAGAGGCCTCATCTGATGCCCCCGACATTTCTTGATTCCTACAGCAACTTCCTGTATTAGATGAACAAAACATATAGGTTAGTCAATCATATAATCCCTTCTCCATCCTCCTTAGATAATATTTACTTAGTCAAACTCTTCCTTTATCGGTGGCAGAACTGATGAAGCATTAGGCATAAAAGATATTTCTTATCATGTGGTGGGGCCGGGATCAAAACTAGATAAGAACCAAAACAAGGTCGGAAGCGGGACCAGAACAAGAAGCATACTAGAACTAATTGTTAGTTCCCAAATTCAACTTCCACTCTATATCTGGTTCCACTCAAGAACAAGGTATAAAGACACATCATAAGTCAAGTCCACGAAGCATCAAAAGGTAAGGCGGACGCAGATCTGGGTTGGAGACAACATAAAGAAACCCACACAAAGTTCCTTACTTAATTTCCAACCTCGAATCCAGACCCAACAAAAGGACAATGACCAAAACACGACACAAGAGGATGGGGGCGGAGACAAAACCGAAAATGGAACTTCACAAAGCTTGAAGTTCAATTCTAGGTCTAGCTTCGGTCCCGACCAAAAGCAAAGAACAAAAAACACAAGCACAAGGGAAGTGGGACCGGAGCGAACACCGAACCTGGCCCAAACAACAAAGAAAATGAGGAAGAAAACAAGCGGAGACGAAGTCGAAACAGGGACACAATATGGAAACTTGAAATTTCATACTTTCGTTCCAATCCCAATTCCACTTCTGTGTGAGCAAACAAACAAAACACAAGGAAATGACCCACAAAGAGGACGGACTAACCCAAGTGTTTGTTGAAAACAACCAACAGAACAAAGGAGAAACAAAAGAGAAGGTAGAGTCAAAGTCAGAACTATATCCGAACTAGAAACATTGACAGTCTCGTGTTTAGATTTGGTTCTAGACCCGCCTCCAATAGAGCAAAAGACAAAATTAGGAGAAAAAAAACAGCTCCTAAGACCCAACCAAACAACCAAAGGTGAAAAAAACAAAAGAAAAGGGGGACCCATTTCGTTCCAAAATAAAATTAAATGGGGTGGTTATGCAAGGCATAACAGGTCCTAGATGAGGATTTGTGAAATATTTTTGATTAATTTTAAAGTGTTTTTAATGAGTTTCAAATGCCAGAAGATGTAGTTTAGATCTGATCAAGGACTCATTCGCTAGTAGGAGCGAATGGGTCCTAGATTAGGGTTTTTTAACTATTTTTTATTGATTTTTATGCTTTTTTCAATGTGTTTTAGTTTTAGGTTTGGAATAGTAACTTTTAGTTTCAATTTTTTGCAAATGTACTATGAAATGCAATTTGAAAAAGTAATGAAATGACGAATGCAAAGAACTAATTTGAAATGCAATTTTTTTTTTTTTTTCAAATGTAAATTTTATGTGATCTAGAAATGATATGCAAAATGAATGATATGTTTTTGTATTTTTCAAATTTAAGAAATGCAAAATAATGCAATTCTAAAACCCTAGATGAGATGCAAGTTTGAATGCAAAGTAGGAAACCTTAAATGAGATCTAATTCAATGCAAATAAATGCAAGAAAGACTCTAAAATAATAAAACTACAATGTTCAATAGGTCGGGTTCACCAAAATGAAACAAGAAAAAAAATAGGGTTTATCAAAATGAATAAACAAGATGATAAACCACTAAGTTTTCTTGGGATGTTTCACTCAATTATGAAGGAAAAAATGCATAAATAACAGTCAAAAATGACTCCTAACTATTATAGAAACTATAAGGGAAGTTTTGGAAGGCTGTAATAATGTGTACCTGAGAAAAACTTATCTTTTTTAGGGCACAAAGGACTCATTCGTATTTAGTGGCGAATGGGTCCCTATTAGGGCTTCTAAAAACTAAGATTTGGGTTATGTTCTTCAAGATCTGCACTTCCAACTCCTTGGTGCTTTCTCCTGAAAAACTAAAACAAATTTTGCAGTCTTGTTTGTATGTTCTTACAATAAGGATGACAACTTGACAACTTTGACAATTTTTGCTTCAATCTTTCTCTCCACTTGATCTTCAACCTATAAACCTGCAAACACACATCAAAGGAGAGAAAAAATTGTTGATTGTTAGAGGATAGGGATTTTCCTAAGTAAAACCCCTTTTAGGTAATTAAACCTTATGATGAAACAATGAAATTCCAGCATGAAACACAAAAAATGAAATGATGATACCTTGGAAGATGTCTTGGAATGTAAATTTGTAAACTAACATTAAGTGGCCATGTAGAATGTAGATCTTGATCTTGAATTGGATGTGAAACAATGCTTAACTTGTATATTCAATACTACATCAACACACATTAGCTCAACCACATGTTTGATGCACTATGCCTTTGACATGATGATATGATCTTGATTTGTTGCAATAAAACTTCAATAATCTACCCTTGAATGCCTTTGAAATGAACTTGAAGATGCTCTCTTAATCACAAGTTTGCTACAATGCTTGAATACTTCAAAGCTTAGATGAAACTATATGAATTAACCTTATATTATTACTAATTATAAGGATTAACCTTGAAATTAAAATAATCCAAGCCGATATCAGATCTAGGATTTAAAATCATTAAGATGGACTGCCACAAATAAATTCAAAAAGGGGTGTCCTAAGTGAGGACGACCCATTCGCCACCTTGGGCGAATGGGTACTAGCACAATTTTCTAAGAATAAGCTTCAGGGGGATGAAATAACATCAAAAAAACATTTCAAATATGCCAAGAAAGTGGTGTCCTATGTTAGGAGGACCCATTTTCCCAAAGTGGCAAATGGGTCCTAGCACAGTTTTCTAGGACTCCAATTTTTCCAATGTAAGCACATCATGCAATATTATTAATGGGTGTCAAGATAGATCCTTGAAAAATGCAATTAATAAGACTTAGATTTGAATTAAAGGGCCAATTAACCACAATTAATTAATGAAACCCTAGATTAGTGTGAAAGTGTAAGAAAACACTTTGCAATACCCTAAACAAGGCACAATCAAGTCTATTTTATTAACAAGGACCCTAGACTCAATATGAATGTGTAAAACACATTACAACACTAAATCAAGGAAACATTAGGTTCATTTGTTGTTAATTATTTCCAAATTTAGGAAAAGGGGATACTTTTCCATTAATACACTAGAGTAAAGCAAGGAATTTCATCACAACACCATGAAGGTATGGCTTTGTGAACCCAAGTACGAATTCATGTTGCTAGTTGAGGGAAAGTACCTAAGTGAAATTTATCAACTCTACCTAAGTGTGGAATTTTCTTGATAGAGTTGATCCCTCAATCCTACAACTCCCAAGGATCACCTATCATCAAACACCTATCACAGAAAAAGAGAAAAAGCAAGATATGGAGGCCAAGAGCTGATTTATCCAAAAAAGCAATGAAACATCATTAATGCACAAACCTCACAATAATGAGTATGATACAATCAGAATCCTTATAATTTAAGTAAAAATTAAAAAGTAACCCTCCAGAAACTTTAAGTAAGGGTGAAAGGAGATCTTGACATGTGTCCTCATCATACGACTTGAGACACAAAAAAGAGTGTGACCTAAGTAAGTTTAATTACTAGAGTGAAAAGGGGCTTGTAAGGTAAATACCCTTTTACTAACAATCCTTTACATATCATATTGATCCTATGTAAATTCCCTAAGTATGTCACCAACTTACATCTTGGTTTTATTTTATTTACCCAGTGAATTTATTTAGTTATCACTTGATTAATTAACCCTCATTCGTTGTAGCCATGAAATCACTTTTAGATTCAAGATAACATTGATAGCCACTCTTTTCCTACACCTTTTACCTTAAATCCTAGGTGCACCACACCAAAACATTTTTTTAGTGTGTCACAAAAATTAATATAACAAAATTGGAATAAAAATTTGAACATGATCCCAAATATAAGAATTGTGGATGAACTCGAGCACCCAAAATCACCTACAAAACCAAGATTAACCTTCTACAAGAGAGCAGCAAGAGGATGAAATGTTGGAATATGGTGCAATAATTGAATGATGATATTATCACACACAAAATGATGCAATATGCATCAACACTCCCTTAAACTAACCGAGTTGATATGAACTCATCTGAACTAGATAGGAGGGTCACATGTTGATTATATAACAGAATATAGGCATATAATTCCAAGAGGGGTAATAACTCCCAAATAACCAAATTAGGTGGGAGTTATGCCTACTTGGAAAATGCCAAACATGTGGCATAACCTACTCAGAAGGAGACAAAATAGTGGTTTTGTGAGGTGGCATAAAAGGCCAAAAGAGGGTGTGATACTCAACCACCCAAGTGTGGGTGAGAGAAACACATGTAATCAATGGATTACACCATGTGTCCTCACATAAACCATGTCTCCTATAACCTAAGTATAAACAAATATTTTGGCACCCAAAGACTTTCTAGCACTTCTATGGTTTTTCACCTAAAAGGAGAAAGACGAACCAAAATGGGAAATGTCTACACTCAAAACCAATGCAAGGGAATATGCCTAGATGAAGTGATATAAATGCAAAAAATTGATAAAAGATATCGATTATTAAATGAAAACTAAAGAAATGCACCTTGTTTGAAAACACATTGTGATATGCAAAAACACTTGGAAAGATGAATAAAATGCAATCAAAGAAAAAAAAAAGCATACACCTAGAAATGTGTTGAAGATTGGATTGAAGACTAGAAATTCTACATATCCTAAAATTTTAGCCTACTAGGACACTTATGCCATTCTGGGCAACTTAGTCCCAAATCTGGAAAACTACACTGAAGCCTGTTTCAACCAAATGGGTATCCAAATCTACAAAAACTCCTAAAAAATAGGTACATTGGGAATAATTATCCATTGTTGGTGACTTAGTCCACTTCTGAATTTTTGAAAATCCAAAAGTAGAAATGGAAGCCCTCTGTCTGTACTCTGGTTTCTGACAGGTTTCTACCTCTAAAACTCTGATTTCTAGCTCTATAACTTTTTGTGGATATTTTGGCTTTGCAAACAAGGATATGTCTTCAAAAACTTTTCAACCTATTATTCAATGATTTCCAAGCCTTCAAGATACCTAAATTTATAAACACACAAGGAGAGAAGGAGAAAATATTGATTATTAGGGCATGAGGGTTTGCCTTGTTCAAACCCCTTTTTAGGTAATTAAACCAAAATGAAGAAATAAAGTGATGAAGCATGAAATAATGAAGTTAAAAACTTTCCATGATGATAGATCTTGATTTTCTACAGCAAAAGATGAAGAATTTTCCCTTGAATGTCTTTAAAAGCTATCTTGATGACTTAGAATGCTAAAACCCTAGCTTACTTGACTTGAGAGAGAAGAAAAATGATAAATGAAATGATTAGGTTTTGAATTAAGGTTTAGAATCTTGTATTTATAGGAAATCCACCTAATTTTCCTATTAATTTGATCCCCAAGGCCGACATGAAGGAAAAATAAACTTAAAATCCAATTTTTCTCACCCAAACCTCAAAAATAGCCCAAATGGGACTAAGTCACCAGGCTAGGTGACTTTATCCTTCCTGGATGGGACTAATTCGCCCATATGGGTGACTTGGTCCCACAAGGGTTATTTTTCTAGTTGGATTTTCGAGGAGTGAAGAAATTAGGTTTCTAGGTTGTTCTAGTCAGGTCTTTGATCAATTTAAGCCTTGGGATGCACAATATGGGGTCATAAGGGGTCTATTAATGATGATGTAAAGGGTAATTAGGGCTAAGGACACAAATTTCAATGTGAAAGTGTGATTAACTACACTTTACATCATTAAAATGAGGTCCACATAGCCTAGAAAGGAACAACATCCAATGTGAATGTGTAAGACACATTAAACACTAGATTAAGATTAGGTTTAAGTTACAGGCCTTCTAGATTAATGTGATAATGCAATTAAATACATTTTATAACATTGAATTAGGGTAAGAATAGGTCCATTAAGTCTAGAGAAGTGTGAAAGTATTTTACAACACCTTTACAAGACATCGTTAAATGTAGTTTATTCAATTTGCAAGGGTCCAAGACCTAATGTGGATGTACAAAACACCTCACAACACTAAATCAAGGCCTCATTAAGTCCAATTTTTCATCAATTAATCCCAAATAAAACAAGCAAAAATTGGTACTTTTTTTGTGTCCACACTAAGTATGCTTAATAATGTGTAGGAAAAATAAATATAAAAAAACCTACACTAACACCCCCCTTAAGAGTAGCTTAGGTGGGTGAAAGGATTAAACAATGCAAAGATGGGTCCCAGCTACAAGGCCATGTTAGGTACCCATTTACAATGATGAAACCTCTCAAAATATGAGAAAGAGAAAACACGTAGGACAAAACTCCTCCCCAAGAGAGAAGAAGAGAGATCATATAGTCCCCCAATGTAGAATCTCCTACATTGTTGGTGAATGCTCGACACAAGAAGCTAAAGATGATCCAAGATTTTTGAACAATATTTCTCCCCTTAGGAAGAAAGAAAACCAAGGATGTATGAAGGATATCTTCCCATTCCTAAAAGGAACATGTAGGAAGAATGATGAAAAATGTATGAAGTCTCTAAACTCTGCTCAGGTGTCCCCATGTCAATGCCAAAATTTGCCACCATCAAATCAAGTGTTCTAAGCCACATTGTAGAAGATGGCAATCCAGAACCTAGTGGAGATAGATGTAGATCAAAATCCAAAGATATCTCCTCTAAAGACAAAGGCGACTCCAAATGTTTCTCAATATTGGCCACATTCATGTCAAACTGTGAGGAATGATCATGTGGGTAAAGAACAAGAGGGTCAAAAGGTTTCCCCTCAACATCTGAAGAAGATGAAGTAACTTCATCAAAGAGAAGATGTAAGCACTTGATTTTGTCCTCCAATTCTACAAGATAGGACTCACAAAACAAACATGAAATGTTTGTCAAGTACTCATCCCAAGTAGTTGTGTTTGGAAGACAATGAATGTCCTACTGCATTGAATCAATAGAAGCCATGGTTGTAGCAATACTGGTATCATCAAAAACAATAGGAGATGTAGGAGGTATAGTATCAACACATTTCTCTTGAACCTTAGTTGAAATAATACCAAGATTCACCTAACCATACTAAATCTCCTCAAAAGTGTCCACACTAGATACCTAAGTGTGTACATTAGCCGAAGGAACATCATAGGAAAAATGTGAGAAGGTGTATACTTGAGATTGATGATCTACCTCCCCAACTGCAACAATATTTCTGCTATGCAAATCCTAAATAATCATAGAATCTGGTGTGAACTCAACACTCTTTCCTTCCCCACCATGTGTGATTTGATAGATAGAAAGGATATTTGTTGACAATGAAGGAACACAAAGAACATCGTTGAATGATCCTTCATCTATGTCAATATATCCTTTCCCACAAACACTCATATATGTTTTGTTAGTCATCAGGATGTTTGGTGATGAACAAGTTTCAAATGAAGAGAACATACTCTATGATGAAGCCATGTGATGTGAAGCTCTAGAATCAAGGATCCATCTCCCTGACTCAGAATTTGCAACTACAACAAGGGCTTTCCCCTTTTGTTTCTCTGACTTTGGTTTAGAAGAAGATGATGAATCCTTTGACATAGTTGAAGGAAAATTGATTTTATTCTTTGCTAAAATATTCTTCAACTCATCATTTTTTTTTAAATAACATTGATGTTCATCGTGCCCATATTTCTTGCAATATGCACATGTGGGCTTCTCCTTCTTAGATGATTCCTCTTTTTAGGAAGAGGATTCAAATTATTTTTGTGGCTTGTTCTTTTTCTTTTTTTTATTAGGATTCCCTAATTCTTTCTATGCCTTAGGCTCACTAGCCACCAATGCTTGTGACTTGGAAACCTTGATGAGACTCATTTGAATCAACTTTGCTTCCTCTTGGATTAGAAGATCTGGAAATGCATCAAATGTAGGAACAACATATACAGTTCCCGTAGAAATCCTATTGTTGTGAAAGCCAAAAACAAACATGGAATACTCAGGACCAAGCTTGGATAACACATTCAGAATCAACTATAAATCCTCCTTATCAATCTTGCAATCCTTTAGTTGTGTTCTTAGTTGCTTAATCTTAGAGATATAGTCTTGGATGTGGTCAAAAAAATTTGGATCAAGATTCTTCAAATCATTATCAATTTGATAACCCCTAATCTTATCAGTTTTATCATACAAGTTTTCAAGAGTCTCCAAGCCTCCTTAGGTGTCTTGCATGATTCAAGATGAAATTGTAAATCGAAAGAGACTAGCGAACAAATGTAACCAAGAGCTCTCTCATGATTGATATCCCACAAATATTTTGCACCAACATTAGTAGGTTTAGGAATAGATTCTTTCACATAGCCTGTGC
Organism: Sequoia sempervirens; assembly: GCA_007258455.2. Taxonomy (NCBI): domain Eukaryota; kingdom Viridiplantae; phylum Streptophyta; class Pinopsida; order Cupressales; family Cupressaceae; genus Sequoia; species Sequoia sempervirens. Next base: position 394,964,904 of record VDFB02270651.1, on the reverse strand, counting down.
AACCTTTTTCCCTTAGATAATTCCATAAGTTACTGATTTTTCCCATGTTTCATAATTATATGGAGTTAGAAGTTCAATCTTATGTTTCCCCAAATGTTGTAAGAACACATAGAAAAGAAATGAAAGCAATCAAAACACCACAATATCACCCCCCAAAATTCACTCAGTCAATGTTCCCCCTAGAAAATATGATGGTGGCACTTTATAATTACTGCATTTACAATTCTGGAGTTGTTACCAAAGCTTTATAATGTCCAAGATTAGACCCAAATACTAGTAAAGTACAAAATAATCTCAGAATCATAACCTCAAAATAGCACCACAATGAAGTTCTCAAAAAAATATCAACTTTCAAAAAAATAATCACTTCGATCTGAGGTCGCATGTGAAAGTTACAGCTGTTTGAAGTTCAAAAAATGAGAACTGTCCTTCAGATCTGCTAAGAAAACTGATTTTTTGGAAAATATAAATCACTTGAGAAAAAATGATTCCACCACTATGAACCCTGTGAAATTCTACCCCAAATAAAAAAAAAACTACTCGCAAAATGGAGCCAAAATGACCGAGATAGAGTCCTCTGAAGTTTGCCTGCAAAAATGAAAATTCAATTGGAGAGGGAGGCAAAAAAATTTAGAAAATGCTGATGCAGGGATGGTGTCAGCAATTCACCTAATCAAATTTGATGTCTTCAAGCCCATAAAAAATGGAATATTTTCATTTCTCTAGCATAAAATTGATGGGTCTGTGCACGTCATTGGTCACACTGCCCCATGTTGAGTATTCGGTGAGTATCCTACAGGTACAAAATCTTTCTCCCTCGCATTCATTTATGCCTGTCCTCTGGTTTAATTGCTGCCATCATCTTTTATTATTCCTGATTTGATAGAAATGTCGCTAGTTTATTCAAAGAATTTTATCATCAGAATCTTTAAAAGGGCGTCAGAGTTTTAAAATAGTCATGGTATGTATTTCACCAGCCGTTGTAGTTTAGTGGGGGCCGCACGAGCCAGTGGCCTCCTGCCACTTAGCACCCGGTGTACCACTTAGGTACTGTGCAGTCTGCAGTAGGGTACTCTGTGTACCCTATGCGGATATTTTTATATTTTTTTGCTTTTTTTTTCCTAGATTTTTTCAATTTTTTTTATTTTCAAAAAATATTTACAAAGATTTTCGATATAAATTGATGTGACTTTTTTGAGAATGAAAAAAAAAAACCTACAAATAATTTTTTGAAAAAAAATGCAAGGAATCAAAAAAGTAAATTTTTGAAATTTTTATTAAAAAGTCACCTCGATATGCATGCAAGGGGTCTCTGGGCAAAAAAAAATTACACCAAATTCAACTTTGTCCAAATTGGATAAATTATATATGAAAATAGGGGTTTTTGGGCCTTACAAATGCAATAGCATAGTTTTTTTTGGCTCAAAATGCTCTTAGCAAAATCTCAATACTAATTTTCTCCCAAATAGAGAAGGGGATTACAAATATGAACACTCTGATACTATGTAAGAATTGTTGATGAACTCGAGCACCCAAGATCACCTGCAAAACCAAGATTAACTTTCTACAAGAGAGAAGCAAGAGGATGAAATGTTGGAATATGGTGCAATAATTGAATGATGATATTATCACACACAAAATGATACAATATGCATCAACACTCCCTTAAACTGACCGAGTTGATATGAACTCATCTGAACTAGATAGGAGGGAGAGGTGAATGTTGATTATATAGCAGAATATAGGTATATAATTCCAAGAGGGGTAATAACTCCCAAATAACCAAATTAGGTGGGAGTTATGCCTACTTGGAAAATTCCAAACATGTGGCATAACCTACTCAGAAGGAGACAGAATAGTGGTTTTGTGAGGTGGCATAAAAGGCCAAAAGAGGGTGTGAGACTCAACCACCCAAGGGTGGGTGAGAGAAACACATGTAATCGATGTATTATTCCATGTGTCCTCACATAAACCATGTCTCCTATAACCTAAGTATGCTTAATAATGTGTACGAAAAATAAATATTAAAAAACCTACACTAACACCAAAACATTTCACATGAATAAATAATAAGGATACTTGTATTCTCCTATTAAAATTCATCCAAGATCATTCTAAATTTAAATTTTTCTTAATATTTTTTCCATGAAAAACCAAGAAATCCTCAAATCCTCCATTATTGAATGCTTGAATTTCTAACTTTTTCAAAAAAAAGAAAATTTTCAAAAATTAAAAACCCTTTTGATTCATACATGCCCATGTTGAACACCCAGAATACTAAGAGGGGGGTGAATTGGTATTCTCTTAAACTATTCAAATAGTAAACATCCAATTACCAAGGCATATTCAACTATAATAAAAAAAATAAAGCATTAAACATAAACACCACCACATAACACATGAATACCAAGATTTTTACGTGAAAAACTCAAAATTGGAAAAACCATGGTGAGGGTTAGCTCACAAGATATTATAACTATTTATAGTATATTTAAAAAAGTGCTCACTATAGGTGGAGTCACTGCCCATAGAGAAAAATATAGAAGAGAGATTGTGGCTCACAACCTATTTTGAACTATTACAATTGCATATTTTATATGCATGAAATATAGTTCCAATGAAGCTCAATAAACTTTCTTTGCACACTTCATCTAATTCAAATTCAATACTCTTCTTTCCTATTCATTCGCATCACTCTTATTCTTCAACTCAACATTCACAACTTAAATTTCATTTTCTCTAATAATATTCGCATGTAGGACATTCACAACAACTTAAAACATCAAAAAGATCTGACATAGACATCCACATCAAGTGTAACATAAATTAGGTTGGCCTAATTAGATGTAACACTCAAAATATAACTTATCAGCTCTAAGACTTTTATACACATCTCATGCCAAGATACAAAACTCAAAATAACTTAAAGTAGGTCAGCATGGACCTATAATATATCCCACGTAAGACCACATCACTTATTTAACCTTCGCACAACATCAAACATGTTAGGTTAGCATGGCATAAGACCTAAAAACAAAAACCTTCAACTATGTATCCACACTTTGATACATGGACTTCAAAACTCAATGTCAACTAGAATTCATACTCTATTACCATCTGTAAACCTATCCCCAAAACTGCAAAGCCAAAAAAACTCATCTACGGAGAAGTGTGGAATCTCCCACACAAATACACTATACAGAGAATAATTATAATTTTCTAGGCTAAACTTTGTTACTCATATCTCTCAAACCACTTGTCAAAACATGATGAAATCTTGGAATAGAAGTGCATAGTGAAATCTTTATTTGCGAACTAGTTTGGACCTAAAAATTGGTACACTATTACATTGAATCAACAGTATTGACACTTATTCAATTTCCTATTAAAACCAACTTTACTGGACCAAACCATTATACAAAATCTCTTCCTCAACTCAAAAACATGTTAGAATTGATTTAAATGATCTGTAAATATCTGCACCATGATCTTCACATCAAGATGCAATGTTGGCATCAATGACAACACTGCAACACATCATTATTTACCTTCCATTCTCATGTTTCCAAATAGCATCATCAATGAAATTCTTCTAGTAATCTCCCCCTTTGACATCAAGGGCAAAGGACATTTGTACAATAGTTATGACTTTCACTGAAACTCCCCCTAAGAAAAGTATATATACAAACTGAAGAGAATGGATTGACTTCCCCTGAGTCATGTATCAAGGAAAAAACCCAAAAACTATACTGGAAACATCACTATAAAGTTCACATATATACACGGAATTTAATTTGAAATACTAGAAATACATAAAATAATAAGATATAAGTCAACCAAAGGTGGTTGATGCCTACAAATTTTGGAAATGGTCTTGTCAAGCTTGCCTTCCATCTTCCCATTATCTCTTAGTTGTCGTAAGCAATCTACTCTATGTCTCAAATTCCATAAGTAGCTCTTCTCCCTCTTCCAGAGTGTCAGGTACCAGATTCATCTTCTTGGCTTTGTCTGCACTCAAAAGAGCTTTTGAAACAAGTATAAATTTGGGATTGACAAGATCCTTGATTTCTCCAAACTATAGGATGATGTGCTCTTTATGTGCTTGCAATTGAAATAATTTCTTATGCATATCTTCTATTATACTCCTTGTCTCTCCAGTTAGATCAACTGTCAGATCATAAGTACTTGAGGGAGTATTGATTTGAGACTCACTAGAGTCCATCTCCTTCCTTATGCTATATGTGGCTCCAGACCACTTCATACCATATTGATATAGAACATTCACCTTATCAATGCACCCTTCAGCATCCTTCAATAGTTTTGAAAAAAAATTATGTTTAAAGGCACATTTCTTAATATTCTAACATTTATTTATCATTAATTATTTTCTCAACCTCTTTCTTTACTTCTTCTTTAAGTCTAGATGCATACACCTTGAATAAATCAATTAACAATTTTTTATTTTTGATATCGTAGAGTGGTGTGTCAACATTTGCACTGGGTATGGTCTCTTGTAATGCTTTTACTGCTTCCTCCATTAGTTCTCCACTTCTTTGGTGTGTTTCAATAAAAAAAATTCTTGTAGATGCATGAAACACATCTCCTAGTTGTAGCTTGTGGATGGAAGAGATCTTATCCAAATCAATGTTGCCCTATTACATTGGAAATTACAGTAGTTTTGATGACACAACAGGTTGGAATTGTAAGGAAGCTAAGGTAGCAGAATAACTTCCTACACTAATCTTGAGAGGATAATAATGTAAAACTTTTATAGATCTTTAACAATTAAAAAAACATAAATAGAAATAAACATAAATATCATGCATACCATGACATGGTGATTTACGTGGGGAAAACCCTTTCAGGAGAAAAACCACACACTCCAAAATCCTCCCATATATTATTCAATAAATCACAAAGATTACAATATACTTGCAAAGCAAGCTTCTCACGGGAGTATCACCACTCAAAGATTGAGATAACACGACTACTAATAGACTATCATAATACATCACCATCTCTCTACCATAGTCATAATACAACTCCCTCATAAAATAGGGTTGCATTCTAGGGCAAGACAGGCCATCAAAATATCCACCATTAGATATAAAACCTAATAATTAACAATCTAGATTTACAATTGATCATTTATCTAATGTATATTGGCCAAATTAGGAGTTTATTAAAAAAGTTAACAAAAAATTGTTTACATGCATCCCACTCTCCCACCTTGCTGCCATTGTATATTACACCTATCAATGTAACTAGGAAATATATATATATATATATATATATATATATATATATATATATATATATATATATATATATATATATATATATATATATATTCATATATATATCCTATCAAAAATAATTGTTATATAATTGCAAGGTTGATACATATTTTCCCAACAAATCTCCCACTTGTCGAACAACTTGCAAGAGCAATGGGAGGGAGTAAACATTGTCTCTTAATTGCTAGGGACCGAAAGGCCCATAATCTCTAAACACCATTTGAACTTCTATGTTCTCACAGGCTTAGTTAAAGAATCAACAAAATTCATCAAAGTCTCTACCTTAATCAACTTCACCCTTCCATCTTTGACCATATCTCAAAAAAAATGATATTGTACATCAATGTGCTTGGTCCTAGCATGAAATGTCAAGTTCTTGGCTAGGCATATCACACTATGACTGTCACAATAAATTTTCACTGCACCTTGTTTTATTTCAATATCTGAGCACAGTATCTTAAGCCAAATAGCTTCTTTACAAGCATGAGTAGCTACCATATAATTTTCTTTAGTAATGGAAAAATCAACCATAGCCTATCGCTTACTCATCCAACTGATTGCACCACTAAATAAAGTAAACACATAACCACTAGTGGATAATCTACTATTAATATAACCTGCCCATTTTGAATCCACATAACCATGAATATCAAGGGAAATTTCATTTTCAGTCATATTACTATAATAACACAAGGAATAATCTAAGATACCACGCAAATATCTAAAGACTCTTTTAACTGCATCCCAATGAACTCTACCAGGATTAGACATATATCTGGAAAGAACTCCCACTGCTTGGGAAATTTCTAGTCTAGTACAAACCATATCATACATCAAACTTCCAACCGCACTCTTGTAAGGCACTCTACTCATGTCTTTCATATCTGATTGAGATTGAAATAGATAACTTTGTTCCAACAAAAAGGGGAACACACAATGGTCTACAATCCTGTACATGTTAAATATTTGTAAAATTGAATTGACATACTTACTTTGGCCAAGCCATAGCCTTTTGTTCACTCTATCTCTTTTAATTTCCATCCCAAGAATGTTCCTAGCTACACCAAGATTTTTCATTTCAAATTTAGCAACAAATTGATATTTCAGTTCTGAAATCATACATTTCCCTTTGCTAATAAATAACATATCATCAACATATGCAATAAACAAGAAATGATCACCATCAGTTTTATAATAAACACAATGATTTGGTTTAGAATGCTCAAATCCCAAACACAACACATGTGTATCAAATTTCTATTACCACATCCTAGGACTTTGTTTTAATCCATACAAAGATTTCTTCAATTTGTAAACCAATTTACTTTTACCTTTCACCACCTAGTGCTCTGGTTGTGTCATATAAATATCCTCCTTCAAGTCACCGTGAAGGAAAGAAATTTTCACATCCATTTTCTCAACCTCTAAATCATAAGCAGCAAGAATAGAAAGCAAAAATCTAATGGAAGTCAGATTTGCAATAAGAGAGAATATCTCACCATAATCAACATCCTCAACTTGAGAGTAACCTTCCGCAACCAACCTTGCTTTGTATTTCTCAATACCTCCATTTGAACCAATATTTTTCTTGATCACCCATTTGCAACCAATAGGTTTTTTTCGTTCAGGAAATGGTACATCCCATGTATCATTATTTTTCAAAGATGTCATTTCTTCATCCTTAGTAATCTTCAAGGATTCTGCATCATCCATACCTAATGCCTCTTCTATAGATTTTGATTCATCCATGTTATTATTCAAAGAAAAAATACATCTCCAATCATCAGGTGTATACCTTTCAAGTGGTTTTCTATTCCTTGTAGACTTACGAACAAGTTGAGTTGGAGGTTCTTCCTCCTCTTCTGAAGATCCAGAGCTAGATGAGCTCTCCTCAACTTCTTGTGTATCCTTGGGCCTCGATTCAACTTTCTCAGGTGTAGAAGTAAATTGAATCACATCTTCCTTTTTACTTTGTTCTGGATGCAATGTAACAAAAGAAGGCTTAGTTTCTCTAAAAATAACACTTCTACTATATATTACATTTTTTGTGATAGGTTCCCAAAGCTTGTATCCTTTCACACAATAATTATATATGATGAAGATACATTTCACATCCCTGTTCTACAACTTTGTTCACTTCTCCTTTGGCACATGTGCATATGACTCACAACCAAAAACTCTAAGATGTCTCAATGAAGGCTTGCAACCCAATCATGCCTCTATAGGTGTCTTATCAACAAGAGTTGATGTAGGATACCTGCTAATCAAGTAATAGGTAGTGGCAACAGCTTCAGCCCAAAGCCTTTGTTCTAGGTTAGCACCACTTAACATACTCCTAGCCTTCTCCATCAGTGTCATGTTCATTCATTCTACAACTCCATTATGTTGTGGAGAATACGAAGTTGTCTTCTATCTAGGAATACTACAATCTTTATAGAATCTATCAAAATCGTTAGAGAAAAATTCACAACCATTATCATTCCTCAAAAGAATTATTTTCTTTCTAGTCTGCAACTCAACCATTGCTTTAAATTCTTTAAATCAACCGAAAACTTCATATTTACTCTTTAGAAAATATACCCATGTCCTACTATAATCATCAATAAATGAAACATAATATGTGGATTTACCAATCGAAGGAACATCTACAGGACCAAACACATCAGAATGAATAAGATCCAATACACCACAATATTTGTGAGAACTCAAGTAAAACCAAACACAGTTTTTTTTTCCATAAATGTAGTGCTCACAAAAATTAAATTCAAGATTACAATCGAATAGACCTTCAACAAGTTTTTTATTTTTCAAGGTCCTTAGACCTTTTTCTCCAATGTGGCCAAGTCTTTGGTGCCATAACATTTTTTTCTCTACAGGTAACTTTGTCTCAAAAGAAAGAACACCCTTGGGTACCCAAAATCCATGACCATCTACTGAAGGTGAAACCCTCACTTCTTCCACAGACTTGATTTTCACAGAAGTACTATTGTACTCAACAGTGAAAGCATCAAGCTTATACAATGTGTCATATCTAAAACCTCTGGCAATAACCATAGCACCTCTAACCATCTTACATCCTGCATCAAAAAATACTACCTACAAACCATCATCTATTAGCTTACTTACAGATAACAGATTTTATGCTAATCTAGGGATATACAACACACCAGTAATCCTTTTTATTCTACCATCAGGAAAATTGATTTTAACTTTACCACGGCCAAAAATGCCTAAATGAGAATCATCATCCAAGTACACATTACCTCCATCAAATTCTTCATATTCAAAAAACCAATCTTTATTAAAGGTCATATGGAAAGATGCACCTAAGTCAATTAACCATGTGTCATTACCTATACAAGTTGCCAAAGCTACAATCAATGTGTTTCCATCTTCCTTCTCAGACTTAGAATCAAAATAAAATTTCATCTTTTCTTCTTTGCATTCCTTATGAACATGTCCAGGCTTATCGTAATTCCAGCAAATAACTTTTGACTTTCCAGGAGATTTAGATCTCCCCCTAGACTTGGATTTTTCACACTTCTCATTCTTCTTGCTTTTTCATTAGGTCTTCCATGAATATTCAGGGCCTCCTTGGTAGTGATGAATACCTTCCCCTCATCTCTTCAAAAATCAAAGAACCCACCACATCTTTAGTCTTCAAAATTACAAAAGTACTCCCAATAGCCATAAAAAAAAATCCCACAAATCAGGCAAAGAACAAAGCAAGATCTGACATTTTTCCTAATCATCCATTTTGACACCAATTGATGTCAACTGATTCACCAGCATATTGAATGCTTCTAGGTGGTTTGTTATACATCCACCCTCTTCCATTCTCAAGGAATACAACTTCTTCCTCAAGAAAATATTATTCACTAAAGATTTGGCCTATTACATTTCACTAAGCTTCTTCCATAGTTTTTGTGTAGAGGTATTCTCATGGAAATTAATTAAAACAGACTCTGTCAAGCACAATCTAATTAAACCCTTGGCTTTATGGTCTATAGCATCATATTAAGTAGCCTAAGTAGGATCTGCAAGCCTTAAAACATTCTCATCAACATCCCACATATCTCGATCTATCAATAGATCCTCCATCTTTAGCTTCCACATCTCAAAATTATTTCCAAAAAATTTATCCACCTCTATTCTCCCTAATGAATTTTCCATCTAAAAATTCTTGCAACAAGATCACAAAGTGTCCTTTGCACAAGCTCCCACTCAAACCTAGATTAGTCCAAAAAAACCCAACAACCCACAACTAAAACTAGAGGTGATCAAGCTTTGATACCACTTGCAAGGAAGCTAAGGTAGCGGACCAACTTCCTACACTAGTCTTGAGAGGAGAATAATGAAAAACTATTACAGATCTTAAACAATTACATAAAATTAAACATAAATATCATTAATATTGTGACACAGTGATTTGCGTCAGGAAAATCCTTTCAGGAGAAAAACCCCACACTACAAAATTTTCCCAATATATTATTCAATAAATCAAAAATATTACAATATACTTGTAGAGCAAGCTTCTCACAAGAGCGTCACCACTCAAAGATCAAGAGACAACACAACTAATAACATACTCTCAGAATACATCACTGTCTCTCTACTGCAGCCATAACACAATGCACTAATAAAATAGGGTTACATTCTAGGCAAAGATAGACCAACAAAATATCCACCATTAGATCTAAAACCTAATAATTAATCATCTAGATTTACAATTGATCATTTATTTGATGTATGTCGGCCAAATTAGGAATTTCTTGAAAAAGTTAACAAAAAATTATTTACACGCATCCCACTCTCCCCCCTTGTTGCCATTATATATTACACCTATCAGTGTAACTAGGAAATATATATATCCTATCAACAATAATTGTTATATAATTGCAAGGTTGAGACACATTTTCCCAATAGGAACTTGGGTTGCATACTCAATAGATTTTTCAAGGAATCTCCAAAGGAGTCAGAAGATTCATCAAAAGCCTTTGTTATCTCTACAGTTTTTCCCTTTGCATCCTTTTCATCAACATTTCCAAAGATTGTTGGATTTTTTATTTCTATTTGAGAATCTCCAGATACATCCTTATCTTCATCTCTCTTTTCTTGCTCTCCTTTTTCCACATACCATTAGCATCCTTGTTTTCTTCCTCTACAGTGTTTTCAGTGTTAATTGGAGGAGTAACTTCTTCTTGTATTGGAGGAGTAATTTTTCCCTTTGCAATGTCTTCTCCAATCACTGCATCCTTAGCATTTCTTTTTGCCATGTCCTCCACTTCCAGAGGAGTGTTGTCCAGTGCAGCTTCTTCATTTGTGTCATTCTCATGTTGAGCGACATCTGTATGCACATTTTCTTCTACATTTGGTTCTAGAGCAAGGGTATCCTCATTCACTTCTTCTTCATCCATTGGTATCATCCCAAATTTTTGTGCAATTTCCTCAAATTTTTCATTACTTTCCTTTCTAATCCTTTCAAGATCACTTATAGCCTTTAAATATGACCTAATTTTGTATTAAATGCTTCAACCAATAAAGTTGGAAACATTGTATTTGTATGAATAGACAACTTCTAAAGCTCCACAAACTTTCGCATCATTATATTTCCTTCTAGAATCTTCGCCAATAGATCAAGCATGCTAATCTACATCACATATCTTCGTGTTGAGGCATTAGCACCTCTTCTTTGGTGGGGGAAAAAATATTTCCATTAAATCTCCCCCTAAGCCATAGATTTTAGCTTGGTTTTTGCAAGAAACATCTGCATTGAATGAGGGTATAGATTCTTCTCTGACTTATGTTTCTTCCTTCTTTCTCCAAATATTTTCCATTTCCTCCTTTGTTTCCACCAAATCAATCTTTTTCACAGGTTCATTTCTTTTTATCAGATTATCCTTATATTTTTGCTTCTACAAAACTTAGAAATGTGTCCAGGTCTACTACAACTGTAGCATACAACATTCTTCTAAAAATTATTCCTTTCATTCATTTTGGATCTGCATTGATTAGATTTATGTCCAAATCCATTGCATGTATAATAGTAACCATTGAAATATTGAATCATTCTACCATTGTTATAGCCATTCATCATTTGACTTCTACATTCACTTGCTTTATGACCAAATATTTTGTATGTAAAACATTGACTAGAAAAAGATGGAGCATTTTGATTCATTTTGCTTCTATATTTTATTCCCTTATGTCTAAATTTATTACAAGAATAACAAAAACCATTAAAAATATCGGTACCTTTGTGCATTTGGTTGTTTAACTAGTGGTCTTCTAGCATCATTCCTTTGATTATGAATCCACTTGCCATTGTTTTTCTTATCTTTGAAATCTTATTTGGTTCATTGATCTTTTTTGTATTTGAACTTTCTCCTATCTCAAACCATAATCCACCTTTGTCTTTAGAGCCTTTTTGATTTGCAATCATCTCATTTGGCTTTGTAGCACTCATTTTGAATTTTTCTTCATGACTTCTTGCTTTCTCCAAGTCTGATCTCATATTTACCACTTCTTGTTCAAGCCTTGTACATTCCTCTGATTTGTTTTTCACCCTTACATTCAAACATTCCTCAACTCTTTTCTTTTCTTCAACTTTCCCTTTTAGACTAATGATGGTTTCATTTCCTTGCTTCAATTGCTCACTGACTTCCTTATGCCTTTCTCTAAGCTTCTTGATTTGTTCTCTCAATTTTATGATGCATTCATTTGCTTCTTTGATATTTTCTTTCAAATCTTTTTTTCATCTTCAATGTTTTCAAGATCTTCATGGGAAACTTTGAGTTCTCCATCTTTGTCAAGCATGTAATCTTCTTGGGTAAAAGCATAAACCTGTGTCATACTTTATAAAAGAATCGGCCAAAAACAAAAAAATCTAAACTTTGACTAGATAAAACTATTCTTTATGTTTTGAATTTCAAAATGATGTAAACTAATGAAATGTAGTAATATTGATGAAGTTTATTCTTGTAATTATTTCAATTTTTTTTAAAATTGTTTTGATTATTTTTTTATCAATTTAAGAGCAAATATTAGAATGCTAAAAAATTTAGGAAAAATTGACTTTCACTTGACATCAAAAACAAATAGAAAAAGACTTCATTTTCCCCTAAATTTATTTTCCCAAATAGATAACTTCAATATCTAGTGTATGGAAAAAAAAAAATAGAATTTTGATGTATAATTTTCTCGTAATAACATTTTAAAGTCAAACTAGTCAAAATTTGATAGTTTTCATTTGATGTCAACTATTGACTATTTTTTAAATCATTTTTTAAAAATAAATTATACCCTTTTGAAGAGGATTCTCTCCTCTAGTGCATGATATAATTTTCAAAAAAAATTAATATGTTTTACTATTTTTCTTTTAATTTCAAATTAGCCTCTTTTTTAGCTTTAACAACCTACTTTCATTATTTTTAAAAATAATATATTAAAACAAATCAAAATATAAAAAAATACATATTTGGATTCACCACTCCAAGCTCTACAAAAGGATATTTTTCTTTTTCTAAAAAAATCATTTTGATTGAAGAAATACTTAGTTGAAGTTGAAAGTTTTAGAAAAATCTGAAAAAAGCTAAGTTGACTGCCAACTAAGATGCCACAAAGACAATTTTGATAGAAAGGTTTTCTACCGAAACCCTTTCTACCAAAACCATGCATATAAAATAAGCCAATTTCAAAGCGGAAAAGGGAAAAAAAAATTGGATTCGGGCAAAACATATTTGGCCAAAACTTTGTGTGCCACATATAGGCCACGTGGTTTTGGTCGTAACCTATTCGGCTGAAAATGTTGTTGGATAAGACAAATAAGAGGGGGGGTGAATCATTTGTCACAAAACTAAAACCTTTAAATCATTCATCGGAACTAATCCTTAATACTGCTTAAATTAATAAACATTAAGTGCATGTGCAAAATCTAAAAACTATCACACAAACACAACAACACCAGATTTACGTGGAAAACCCAATAAGGGAAAAACCATGGTGAGGATTAACTCACACTATAGAGAATATCAAAATCAATTACAAAAAGCTCACTACCTGAGATACAAGGATCATTGTCAAAACAAGGATGCACTGTTTGGATTAAGACTCACTATCCACCAGGGCTAACAACCTAAAGGGCTCACTTCCACAGAGATACAAAGAAGATAGAAGAGATATGTTATAGAGAGAAGACAATCTCAATGCAATAGAGAAATCCACCATTGTTTTCTCAACCACTCGCAGACATGCATGAATGATAGAGTACACCTTCTGCTCACTACAATGGAAAACTCAACATTTAGGCTTCATAGTGATCTGCCACACTCACATCACACACACTAATTCGCATCAATTTTGCATCTATCTATTCTATTGCTTTGCACTCATCTCTCTTGTGTGTACTTTTTTTTTCACCACTAACTCATCCTATATTTATACCATCTTCAACTTTGAAACATATCCTAAGTCGGGCATCCAACATTAACTTCAAATTAGGTCAGTATCAAAACATCCTAGGGTGGAATTAAAATGAGGGAAACCCAAACATATGCTTGGTGAGGACCCAAATAGATCCAACACACTACATCAATTTTAAAGATAGTGTTCAACACAAGCTCGTCCAAACCAATGCAAATCACATAGAACAATTAAGCATAAACCTTCCAGATACTAAAATTATCTTCAATAAAAATATAACAAGTCAACTCTTGAACTACAAGTCATAAGACATCACCAAAGAGAAATATGCCAACAACTTTTCTCCTGGACCTCAACCAGAACACAAAAAACCATAGTTCACAACTAGTGAACATAACTCGCATTGTACAATGAATCAGGGGCCAAAAATCTGGATATAGCAACTTCCAACAACCATTACCAAGATATCTAAACCACACAAACATAGGAGCAAAACCTAGAGAAACCACCGAACACTTGCAACCTTTCATTCAATACAATTTTCTTAATATCCTCAACATATATAGCCAATAACCTGCAACCATGAAATCAATGACAACAGCAACTAGTTGACAACCAATTAACCAATTGACATCAATGACAACACCTCATTGTTTTTTATTCTTGCAAAAATCTCCCCCTTTTTCATTGATGGCAACACATGATGTGAAAAACCATCAAAGACAACATACTAGCTCTGAATACACTTCTCAATATTTTTCTTTTTGTTTTTCCCCCTTAGTAGATAATTTTTTTCTCATTCTTCCTCTTTTATTTTTAACATTCATTCTCTCTTCTTTTTAAAATTCTTCCTCTCCCCTTTTGACATAAATGGCAAAGGAAAAAGATATTTTACATTGATTTCCCCTTTGACATAGAAAATAGAATACTCATACAATGACAACACCTGATACTACCTGCTCCCCCTGAGAGGTAGCTACCAAAAAATTAGTCCAAAAGAAAGAAAGATCCATATATCCATTGGACTAATGCATCTCCATATGCATCTAGTTCAAGAAAGGAGGGGAAATGACCCCTAACTTTTCCTAGAGATACTCAAAAGTATCTTTAGGAAGAGTCTTCATAAATATATCAGAAATTTGATCCTTCATAGAGATATACTCAAGCTTTACTTCATTCTCCATGACCTTCTCTCTCAATAAATGATACCTGATAGATATATGCTTTGTCCTTGAGTGCATCACTAGATTATTTGAAATGTTAATTGCACTTGTGTTATCACAGAATATGGAAATAGGGTCATCATACACCACTATGATATTTTTCAATGTCTGTTTAATTCATAGAACTTGTGTATAGTAAGATGTGGTAGCAATATACTCAACTTTAGCAGTAGACAAGGAAATTAAATCTTTCTTTTTACTCAACCATGCCACCAATATACAACCAAGAAAGAATGAACCACCACTTGTACTCTTCCTATCATCTACACATCCAACCCAATCTGCATCTGTATAAGCACTTAATGTAAAGTCAATATCTCTAGCATACCATAACCCATAATTCGGAGTGTCATTAAAATATCTGAATATTCTTTTAATAGCAGCAAAATGTGTTCTTTAGGATCTTCTTGAAATCTAGCCACAAGACATACTGCATGCATGATATCTTGTCTAGTAGCAGTCAAATACAATAGTCCACCAATCATAGATCTATACTTGCTCTAATCATCCTTAGGTGAATCATCATCTTTTCCCAATTTGCAACTAGTCACCATAGGAGTGCATACTGGTTTGGAACCATCCATCCCAAACTTCTTCAACATCTCTTTTACATGCTTAGACTCTGAAATGAAAATTCCTTTCTCTATTTGATTAATTTATAGCCCGAGAAATAAATTCATCTCTCCAAACATAGACATTTCAAATTCTTTCTGCATCTCTTCACAAGCAACTTGCACATAGTTTCATTTACTCCAAAAATAATGTCATCAACATATACAACTACAATCAATATTTTATCATTTTCAATTTTAAAGTATAGATTACTATATGCCGTACCTTTTTTGAAACCTTGTTGAATCAAATGTCTATCTAACATTGCATGCCAAACTCTAAGAGCTTGCTTCAATCCATATAAAGCTTTCTTCAATATGCATGCCATATACGGTTGATCTAACAACTAAAATCCTTTTGGTTGTTCCATGTAGTCCACTTCTTCTAGCTCACCATTCAAAAATGAATACTTGGCATCCATCTAATAGACCTTGATATCTTTATGAGCAGAAAATGCTAAGAACATCCTTATAGCTTCCATTCTGTCCATTGGAGCAAAAGTCTCCTAAAAATCTATGCCTTCTACTTGTGAGTAGCCTTTACACATAATTCTTGCTTTGTTTCTAACTGTAATGCAATGTTATTTTTTACTATCCTAAATGATGAAAAACAAAAGAATGCAAAGGAGAAAAACAACACTTCAATACCTCAAGATTAGCCTAAGTTGAACTCAAACAAAGAAAGATAAAATAATGATTATACCTTGTCTGAGTTGATCTTCTTGGTTGGCCCTTTGATGTAGCTTAAATGTGTGATCCTTGATGGAAAATATGATGAAAATAGATGCAAAATGATGAGGATGCAATGAGGATTCAAATTTCAAGTGGGTATGTGATTGGATGAGCAAAAGGGGTGAAAAATGAGCTTCAAGAATGCAACAATGGAGGTTGTGAGAGCTTGAATGCAAGTGCTTGAGTTGAATGCTTGAAAGTTGAAATTGTGAATGTGTGAATGAATGAATGTGAGACAAAATCTTCCATTTTGAGGGATGAGTCTCTAGAGGAACCAGTGATCAATATTTTTCCAGCATGGGCAAGATGAAGGGTTGTGGTGAGTTGAGGACTCACAAGCCCTCACATCCTACCATGTGGAAGATGATGTGTCACAAGGACAAGTGAGTTGGAAAGAGGAAATGTGAGGTAGATGTATTGCAAGTGCCTTGGGATTAGGGGAAGATCTTAAAAAGAAAGTTCTTGTCCCCATATGAGGGTGATGGTGACAAGTGAGGAATTTAAGAAAGTCCTCTCTTACCATCATGGGGATGAGAGAAGTTGTTGGGGGAATAAATGTGAATTTTAAATTCACATGATTGGAAGGGAGAAGTGGTTGGGAGAATAATTGTGAATTTTAAATTCACATGATTAGAAGTACCTTGTGGATAAGACAAGGTCCTTATAAAGGAAGCCCTTGTCCCATGTGACTGATGTGACAAGTGAGAGAATTTAGAATTTCCCAACAACATGCATGGGGAAAAGAAATGCATTGAATGAATAAATGTGAATTTTAAATTCACATGGGGAAGAGTTCAAGGCTCAAAAAGGAAAGCACTTATGAAAGGTTGACTTGGAGAACATATCAAAGATGGCATGTGATTAGATTAAAGTTGTGCAAACAAATGATTAAGAAGACTAATGAAGGATTAGAGGCAAGTAGGAGAATATGGAGGTTGTGACATTAATCTTGATTAAAGGTGTATGCATTCTAATCATGGATTAATTAAACTAATCTAGATTAGAAGAAGGTTATGGAGGATGTGACAAGGAGAGAGAAAAAAAGGGAATTTAAAATTGATTTAAATTCAAAAAGGCTAAATGACTAAATTAAATAAATTGATATATTTATTTAATTTAGAGAGAAAAGCATGAAAGGTAAAGTATTTAATTATTAAATTAAATACTTTAGAAACTTTAGAAAAAGGGGGAATATTAATTAAATAAATCATTTAATTAATACCAATGAAATAGACAAATAAAGGAGACAAGTTTGACCATATGGGAGTGGTCAAATTTGGATGTCTATATTTTGCCCCTCTTCAAAATATTGTTAGAATAATAGTGCTTTGAAGAAAATATCAAATTCAAATGACTCTATAGAGAACGTGACTAGAAAATGATGCCCCAGCATGAGAGAAGTTGTATGAGTTGTCCAAATAGTGGGAAATGAAGGGAGATGCCCCAATCTTGCAAGATAATGACCCTGACGAAGGAATGGAGGAAAATGGTAGGGTATGCCCCCTCGAGAGGGTGGTTGGGGAAGAAAAAGGGGCCCCAAGTGACTTCTCAATATGAGGAAATAGAGGCTACCATTGGATAGAGCTTGAAAAACTATGAATATTGGATTTTGAATAGACTCAAATGGACACGCAGTGTGCAAATGGCGGCCCTTGGAAGTTAGAGGATTAGTTGAATTAATAAGAGGTTTAAATAAAGAGTAAAAATACCCTTAACTTAAAAAAGTTAAAAAAAGGAGGGAAAAGGTTACATATAGTAATTTTAGAAATTACTATTCCTCATTTGCACACCTGGTAGTTGAGTGAAAAAGAGAGAAGAGAAGAAGAAGGAGACATGGAGACGAGGATGCCAAACGATTATGATGATGACATCATCCACCAGGGGGATGAGGTACAGCGGTTCTTCCACAAACACGCAGTTCCATGCCAGGTTAGGTCAAAAACCCCCTTTGTGATTTCAAGCATTTTTAGGTATATTTTTGAATTTTGATGCATTTTGAAAACATGAGTTTTGGGGTTGGAGTAGTTTAAAAAAATGTGTAGGGGGAAAAATTTTGATTTTTTCCCATCGGGCAAGTAGAATCGCCTGGTAGAGGCAGTGGGAAAGGGGGTGTTTACCCAATTAGGGGGAAAATGAGCCCAAGAAAAAAGAAAAAAGTGTCTAAAAAGGGTGGGGGGATGAGGTGAGGGAGGACTTGCCCTAGGATTGGGAAAATCTGCCCAAAAAAAGTAGGTTAGTGGGGACATGGGCGATCACGCCCAGAAGAGGGGCGACCCCACCCAAGATAGGGGCAACCCCACCCGGAAGAAGGCCGACCCCACCCAGACAGGGGCAACCCCACCTAGGACAGGGGAAACTCTACCTTGGGCATGGCTACGCATCCGGGGGTGGGTTCACCCGCCTTCCAAGTGGACTCACAAAGAAAATAAAAGAAAAGAGAGACAGGGAAAGGAGAAAGAAAAGAAAAAGAAATTGGGAAAATTGGGTGAAATTGTTTAGGGGGGATAGGAAGAAAAAAATAGTGAAAAAAGAGCCTGGGGCAGGAAATGGAAAAGAGGGATAGATGAAGGAAAGGATGAGATGACTGACATAGTGTGTGATATGGATGCAGTAGTTCGATAGTTTGTGGATGTGCAAGAGGCTATTAGAGGTGTTGGAGGTGACGATAGCAACCATGAAAAAAGTGGACCATAAGGCCCTATCACGAGCGGGATTGTTGCATTTGTTGGGATACCCTACTATTAGAGCTCACTGGGAGATGTTGATAGCCCTTATAGAGCACTGGAGTTTGGAGACCTCGACTTTCGATCTCCCGACAGGGGAGATGACTGTGACCCTAGAGGATGTATGGCAGATACTGAAGCTACCTATAGCAAGCCACCTGGTGAGCATGACGACATCAGAGGGGTCAGTGTTGGATCATACCCTATGGGTTTTGTTTGGATGAGATGACCTTCCTATGTAGAGGAAGGGGTTGGAAGTGGACAGATGTCTGGCATTGGGGGTGCCACCACTACCACTATACTTGTGCAGGTTGATTAGTGGATTATTGATACCAAACCGAAGTGGGTGCTTCTACAGCCTAAGATACATGGAGGTGATACGGCATATCGTGGAGGGGAGAGAGGGGGAGTTTGCATGGGGTACATGTGTCTTGGCGAAGCTGTATAGAGACATGCACATTGTGTGCTATAGAGAGGCTCTCAGTTTGACACAGGTGACACTGCACAGGTATGGGCCTGGGAGTACATTAGTGTGACTAGGCTAGGAGTGGTGGGAGCAAGATTGGAGGATGTGATAGAACTAGTAGCATACTCATATGGGGTAGAGTATGGTTGGGTGTAGCATTATGAGGGCTTCAAGGATTTGGATAGATGGAGGAAACTGGATGACCTTTATGAGGAGCATATAGTGTGGAGGTCGTACATGACATGGTAGTTTTTTTTATGGAGGAGAAATGAGGAGAGGCACAGAGGCTATTTTTGTATTAGATGCCACATAGTCAGGAGGGAGCCACGTATAGTGGAGGCACATAGGTCGGACAGAGTGACCAGACAATTTGGGCTGACACAAGACATTCCTTATGGACTAGAGAGATTCTGAGAGATCTCGTGAGAGTGGCCATGGGGAAAGCCAATTATGGCTAGGTTTACAAGAGAGCATTGGGAGACACTGCAGCTAGTACCTTACCCAGGTAGGACCAGGGGGGAAGTATAGGTAGGAGTGATAGTTTGATTCTCTGCATGGCATGCCCATCACCAACCCCCATGGATTACTCTAGAGGATTCAATTATGGATGCACTAGGTTTTGGTCTAGAGGACGAGTTGCGATTGGCAGGCTAGAGGAGAGGGAGGAGGAGGGGACAATAGAGGAGAGGGTAGGAGGCAGCTAGAATATCAAGGTAGTAGGAGAGATAATAGGGGAATGTTGAGGTCGTAGATTAGTAGGAGAGGGTAAGGAGAAGGAGGAGACAACGGAGGAGAGAGATGAGGTAGAGGTGGAGGGGATGGATGAGAGAGATGAGCCAGGGGTGAAGGGGATGGATGAGAGAGATGAGGCAAAGGCGGAGCTGATGGATATGGATGTTCATGATATTCCCCCATTGGCCATGGTACCACCAATAGCAGAGGATCATGTTGTACTGTTGAGAGGGGCCATGGCAAGATTACAGATCACCGAGTAGAGAGTGAGAGATACAAAGGCTACGAGATGTAGAATGGAGGCTGAGGTGAGAATGCTACGAGCAGAGGTGGCCAGAGTGCGGGCAAAGGGTGAGAGGAATTTCAAGGTTATAGCCGATGCAGTGTCATGGCACAAGGAAATACGCGTAGAGAGGGACGATCTATGATCCGAGCTGGTCCAGCTATGAGTAAAGGTGACTCAGCTTGAGGGAGAGGTATCTAGAGAGCATGATGGGGTGGCAGCAAGATGGGAGTGAGACAAGCTAGAGGTAGTGGTGACTATACTACAGATGAGAGGACATCGAGAGCCCGGAGGAGTGACAGAGCAAGTATTAGCAAAGACCATGGCAAAGGTGGAGAAAGACATGGATTATTTGAGGATACAGGCTACTAAGAGAGATGACTGAGCTGAGATGAGAGAGAGAGACAAGCTTTATGATAGAGTCGAGGTAGCAGATCAAATAGTGGGAGACATGGGGCTGATGCAAGAGAGGGAGGAGGATATGAGGGCCCAGGTATAGACCTTGCAGATAGAGAGGGATGCAGCACAGACACAAGTGCAGACCCTACAGAGTGAGAGGGATGTGGTAGTGGCACGAGCACAGCTTGCAGAAAGAGAGAGATACAGCATAGGCTTAGGCATAGGCAGTGTAGGGTGAGGGTGGTGAGTCAGGGGCAAAGGTGTAGAGATTGTAGGCATAGATATAGGCCATGGGGAATGAGAGGGACAAGGCTATAGATCAGGTGTCACAGATGGGAGTAGAGATTGATCAGCTGAGGTTGGTACAAGATGCATGGGCACAAGAGAGGAGATCCATATGTGGATTCCAGAAAAAGTACAAGGTGGAGCAGGATTCAGCCAAATATCAGGCATCAAAGCAGGATGAGTACATGCGAGAGGCCAGCTATTACATGGCGGCCTATGATGGGCAAGTTTTTTGATGTCACAACTTGCAACATTTAATCAATTATGTATCAAATTGGGTGTGTCTTAGAGTAATATGCGATAAGGATAGTTGTCACAGATTCTTTGGGGGGGTTTTGCACTGTAAATAGCGACTTCAAGTATCGATTTGCCTACTTTAGGAGCTTTCAAGAGCTCTCAGGAGCTAAACTATAGGTATTGATTCCTAAGGTTTAATTCTATCTTATTTTCTAATTTAAAATCCTGTTGACTTATTTCTCACTTTATTGAAATTGATTTAGACTGATTGATGGAGGCAACTAATGATTACTTTAATCCATAATCTAAAACATGAAATCCAAATTAATTCTATTTTGCTAAGAAATCCATAATTAATTGTTGGAAATTAAACACTATTTTAAGAACAGAAATGAATTGTGATGAGGGAATGACGATTACTCTAGAAAACATAAAAACTAATCTCCATGAATAGATTTTCAACAAACTCCAACTTCATCTTTCCATAAGTTCCTATCATCACTTCTAATGAAACTTAATAAATAACACCAAACTTAACTATTTTGAATAGCATCTAAATCCAATTAATCTAATAAACCTTATAATGATTCCAACAACTTAATCTAACCATAAAAAACTGGAACTTGAAAGTAATTTGAACAAAAGTAACTATCTAGAATTAGCATTCACTAAGTCAAAAAATGATTTAACAACTTAACAATTCAGAATTAAAATCTACTTCATATTTAATACGAATGAATTATAAATAGCATAACTTAACAAAATACCAACACAAGATCATTCTAAAGGTTGAGCGGGCCCTGCTCTTCCTTAGGTAAGATCCCTTAACATAGTGATTGAATTAACTCCTTTCTTTCATTCCCATTGATCAAAAGTAGAACGCAAAACAAAGTATTGCTATTGAATTACAGAAATTTGATTGAAAATTATCTAACTTCTAATTAAAACTAAAACATGGATATTTATAAGACTATCCTTATTAGATTTCTAACAAGGCATTAACTTCCAAGACTTAAGGTGATCAAACTAAAGATTACAATCAAACTAAAACAGAACTGAAACTAGACTAAAGAGAATTATGCTAGATTTTTGCTGGAAGTTGAAGTTCCATAACTGACTATAAAGAAGTCAATTTGGACGTGAGTGACTCATCATCCAGCAGGGCCCATCTATGGTGTACTCATCCATCATGATTAAATAGAGAGTTTAACCACATCATCAATCTTTAAAATACCCTGTTCAAAACCCTTAAGAAAAGGATAAAATTTATGGTAGTAAAAGATCAACGCAGCATAATTATCTCAACTAATATCATCATAAAGTAATGCAATTAACATAAACCATTACTTCAAATATATCCACTAATTTAGCTAAACATAAAGCAAAATAAGTAAATATGTTAATCTATAATCTACCGCCAGTCATGTCAATTAACAAAAATAACAAGTCTTTTAAAAATAAAATGCTTTAAATGAAAATATTTTGATGCTCTCATCATTTCTTCCCCACTTGTTCTGGACCATGTCCTCATGGTTCTTCATCAAGAATTATGGTGTTCTCCTTTTCCTTGTTCAGTTCCTCCATCCAAATGCAGCAATCAAACACTCCTTCCCTGTACTGGTCCAATAATCTACTATTGAGTGCAAAGCCATGGTTTTGTCTTAACTTTTCAAACCATGGTATTAACACTCCATCAGGTGCATTTGTTGTTTCTTTGAGCTTTGGTGTGGGCATAATGATTATCGACATCTAAATCTCATGCTAACCCAAAATTCTTTATGTTGTTGAATCAAGGTGATGACATGTCTAACTTTGATCAAACTCCAGCTGATATCAATTTTCTATATCAATTCATCCATTGGTTCTTAATTATTCTGTGAAACAATTTTGGAAAGAAATTCAGCAACAACATTGTCTTTCCTAGGTTTATCAATGATAGTAACATCAAATTTTTGCAACAACAGTAACCATCTAATGATGTGTCCACCTACTACAGTCTTGTTCATCAAATATCTAATTGCAGCATGGTTTGTATGTACGTAAACTTTGTAACCTGTAATATAATGCCTGATTTTTATTGCATATACTACAACTAAAAATTCCTTTTTTGTTGTATAATTTCTTTCTGCAAGATTTAAATTTTTACTAACGTAATAAATTGCATGCATGGTATCATTGTCATCTTTTTTTCCTAACACTACTCCAATAGCTAAATTGGATGTATCTACATGTATGTGAAATGGCTCTCCCCAAACAGGTCCTTTAATGATTGGAGAAGTTGTTAAGGCTATTTTGATTGTCTCAAAAAAAAAATTACAATCTTCAGTCCATACAAACTCCTCTTCTTTCTTGACCAGGGTAAATAGTGGTGATGCAATTTTACTAAATCCTTCTGTAAATCTTTTGTAATAACCAGCATGGCCAAGAAAACTTCAAACTCTTGTTTGGTTCTTAGGGATTTCAATGTTCTGTATGATCTCAACTTTCTTGGGATCAACCTTTACCCCCTCTTTTGAGATGTGATGTCCCAGAATAATGCCCTTTGTCATCATAATGAAACTTTTTTCATGGTTGAGTGATAATCTATGATCTTTACATCTTTGTAAGACCTTATCTAAGTTTTGGAGTGCATCATCAAATGTTTTGGCACGAACTGTAAAATAATCCATATAAATTTCAACACAAGAAGTGGTGAAGTCTGCAAAAATGGCTAGCACTACCCTTTGAAATTTGGCAGGCACATTACATAGTCCAAATGGTAAGACTGTATATGCATATGTACCCCAAGGACAAGTAAAGGTAGTTTTGTCTTGATCTTCAGGGGCTACTTGGATCTGGTTATATCCATTGAAGTCATCTAGAAAAGAGATGTAGTTGTTTCCTATGAGGTTATCTAGTACCTGGTCTATGAATGGCAATGGAAAATGGTCTTTCTTTGTGGCTTTATTTAATTCTCAATAATATATGCACACACATGATTTACCATTCTTCTTTGGAACAATAACCAGTGGAGAAACCCACTGACTATTAGAGATTGGGTATATGAACCCTACTTTGAGTAGCTTCTCTATTTCTTTTTCTACAATGTCACGAAGAATAGGATTGATACACCTTTGTCCTTGTCTGATTGGTCTTACATCTTTTGTGTAAATGTGGTGACTACAGATTGAAGGATGGATCCCTCTCATATCTGTATATTCCCAAGCAAATTCTTTAGTGTGTTTTTCTAAAGCGTCTTTCAATTCTTGTTCTTTCCTTGGGGATAAGGATGAATTGATATTGAGAGGTTTATCTCTAGCTACTATAATCTCTTTTATTTCTTTGGTGGAATCTATTGATTTCTCAACAAGAGTATTCAGAGGACAAGATTTTTGTCCATGTAATGTTGTTTGATAGTTTTCTCTTTCAATTTATGAATTTAACTCTTGTTCTTCGCATTCTTGAACATGTTCAGTTATAGTAACCATGGCTAACTCTACAATACCATCACCTTCTGACTCTAAATCTTCATCCACCAAAATTTGAGTGTTCGGTTGAATTGATGGTTGTGTTGGTGGATAGAGTGACAATTATTTTTGTTTTTAACCATTTGATATGATCATGCTTCTAGATCTACAATCAATTAAAGTAGAAGCAGTAGCTAACCATGGTTTGCCTAAGATCATTGGATATCCAAAATCTTTCTTTTTGGATTTAAGAACCAAAAATTCAATTGGATAATCTCATGTGTCTATGGTAACCATGATCTCTTCTATTATACCCTCTGGTTTTGTGGTAGATTGGTCAGCTAACTATAGAATAGTTGTTAGTTGAAAAGTTGTCATCCCAAGTTTTTGTATTATATCAGATGTGATAACATTAATGGTAGCTCCTAAATCAATTAGAATATTTGATATTTCCATTCCATTAATACTCAATGTTATTACAAGGCTACTAGGATCATTATATTTCTGTGGAAGCAGTCTTCGTGATAGCACATCAGTAATTTTTGTCCCTACTTGAACTGTTGAAGGAATTTTATTTTTCCTTCTTGGAGTTTTCATGTAAAGGGATTTAACTAACTGATTGATCTCGGGTATATCTTTGATTGCCTGTAATAGTGGTATCCCAATGTTAATTTTTTTCAACTCTCTAAGAAGTTTAGAATCAATTACATTCATGTGATTAGGTGGAGGGATTTCAGGAGTGATTTTCTCTTCCTTAATCTCTCAAGTTAGGGAGCTTGAATGACAGTTTGTTCTTCCTCCAAGGTTTTTTTTTCATTTGTATTTTCATTCTATTCCCTTCTTTCTTGAATTTTCTCTACTGGTGTAGTTTACACAGTTCAATTTCTCAACTATATGTCATTAAAATCAATAACATTCACATTAGGGCTATTTGCATCATTACGTGTGTTTCTAGGATTGGCAACTAGTTGAGTTGGCAATTGAGGTTGGTTCGCTTGATCATTGGGAGGATTAGGGGCATTAAGTGCCAGAGGCATTTGCCCCCAGGGGAATTTTTGTCCTTGATTTTTCCATGGTTGGAATTGGTTTTGATTTTGTTGCCATGAGGAATGATTGGCTTGCCACTGTGGCTATTGATTCCATTGGGGATTCATCCATTCAGGTTGATTCCAATAAGTAGGTGGTTGATATTGAGGGGTCCATTGGTTATGGTTTTTCCAAGGGTTTTGATTCCAGTTTGGTGTGGAATCATATTGTCTCTGATTAGAATTGTACCTTGAGTTTTGAGGCCTTTGACCAACATAATTTAGCTCTTCTTCAATTAATGGTGGTTTCTTTGGATTGCTTTTTATGCCATCCAAAAGATTACAGGAACCTATTGAGTGTGATTTTTCACAAATCTCACAATCTCAACCTGATTTAATGGACATTCTCTCAAAAGGTATTTCCCCCTACATTTGGAGCAATAAATTGGCAATTGTTCAGTGCTCCTTTTATCTCCTTGCATGTTGAGATGCAGAAGCAGATCAGTCTTCATGTTCGCTAATTCCTCCATTACCTCTAAGACATCAGTGGTATTAGCCTTGTTTCTTCTAGAGTTTCTAGTCCCCACTCTAGTTCTAGAGTAGTTCCTACAGCTCTCCACAATGTCATCCAAGGAGAGCTTGCTAATTTCTCCCTTTCCCATTAGATTCGAAGAATCTCTTGACTCATCATCAATCCCTCTCAGGAAAATTGTCTTGCTAATTGTTAGGGTTAGAGATGGCAAATATAACAATTAAATGTAGATTTTAATTAATAAACAGAGAAACTAAAACATGCACAAAATAAATCATAACACAGAATTTAGCATGGTTCACCCAATCTGGGCTACATCCACCAAACCGCAGCCATCCAATACTTTTATTATCCAGTGAAAAACCTATTACAATCTCGCGAATAATCGCATTTTTCATCATACTGAAATACCCATCCGAACCCCTTTTTACCAAGCTTAGAAGCTTCCAAATTTTAGGGTTCTACAAAATTGGATTTTTTTTTTTTTCATTGACTTTTTCCTTTTTCGGTGATCACGTGAAAAAGTAGGAGGAAAATTTTTCTTGGGGGCTATCACCCCCTAACCCCAGCAAGGTCAAGGGGCCGAGGTGTATAGCATACAATGGGTTATACAGTATAGCATGATCAGTCGCCACATACCAACAATGTCCCACTTGGAGACTGATCAGGCTCCACACCATCACAACCTCCCACTTGGAGACTAATCCTGGACAACACTGCTGCAATTACAGCTCCCACAAGAAATAAGTACCTTGGACTCTGCTGCTCTGTTATACTTGAATTTAACCTTGAAGGCCAACCGAAGCTGAAGAGGAGCTCAGCTTCTCCCTTGTCACCGCCTTCGTAAACATATCTGCTGGATCTACATCTGTATGTATCTTGTCCAACTTGACCTGTCCATCCTCCAACACTGACCGAATGAAATGATATCTCAACTGTATGTGTTTTGTTTTAGAATGCAAGGCAGAATTCTTTGCAAGATGTATAGCACTCTAGTTGTCGTAAACAAGTAATTTCCTTTGTTGTTTGCTAACTCATCCATGAAAAGTTGCAGCCATATCATCTCCTTTGCGCCTCTGTTGCAACAAGATACTCTGCCTTTGTGGTGGATAAAGCAACCACCTTCTGTAAGCGAGAAATCCAACTCACTGCTATCCCACCAACTGTAAATACATAACCTGTGGTACTCCGCCTGGTATCTATATCCCCTACTAAATCTGAGTCAGCATAGCCTTTTAAATTAGTATTAGAGCCCCCAAAACATAAAAAATTATTGGGTGTACCTCTCAAGTACCTAAGAA